>BSBM01000286.1:9580000-10780000 GCA_027924585.1 Larix kaempferi | reverse complement strand
TCTCCTTCTCTGACCCTGTTCTGGTGATATCCACTTTTCAGGTCTAATTTCATGAAGTATGTTGCTCCACTTAGGAAATCCATCAAGTCATCCATCCTTGGCAATGGAAATCGATACTTGATCGTGATCCTGTTGATGGCTCTGGAGTCAGTACACATTCTCCATTCCCCACCTTTCTTTGGTGTCAATACTACTAGTACTACACACGAGCTCAAGCTTTCTCAGTTCAATCCCCTATCGAACAACTCTTGCACCTGTCGATTGAGCTCTTGTCCCTCTATCGGACTCATCCGATATGGTGCTTTGTTTGGAATACTCGAACCTGGAATCAAGTTGATCTGATGGGATATGCTCCTTATCGGTGGTAATCCTGTTGGTTTCTCATCAGCCATTATGTCCTGAAACTCTTCGAGCAACTCCTCGACTTCGATCGAAATGCTCTCCTGATTGGTCGTTCCATTGACATATGGTCCTTTTGGAATGATTGCAAAACATCCCCATTTCTTTTCCTCCTCTGCAAGGAATTCCTTGGTGGTGCTCATCAACACTTGCTTCTCCCAAAGATTGCTCTCACCGTCCTTACTGTCGGCTGGCTCTCCTTGCCTCGACTTAAGAGTCCTTTTCACGCCATTCTTCCACACTATGACTGTGTTAGCTCGACCATCATAGATCATCTTACGATCATATTGCCATGGCCTCCCTAACAACAGATGGCATGCATCCATGGGAACTACATCACACAGCACGATGTCCTCCAATCCTTCAACTCTAAAGTTGATCAGGCACTGTCTGGTCACCTTAACATGATGTCCTTTCTGCAACCATGAGATCTTGTAAGGGTGTGAGTGTTCACGACACTTCAACCCGATCTTGTCGATGACTTCTATTAACACAAGATTCTCTGTGCTCCCACCATCAACTATGGTCTTGCAACGCCATTCTCCGATCCACGCCTTTGTTCAAAAGATAGCCTTCCATTGTGTTGGTTCCATCAAATCATGCTGATCTTCCTGGATCAAAGCTCTCTAAACCGTCAGATTCCGGTTCTTCTTTTTCTCACCTCCACTGCTATCTGATGTTGATTCTTCCCTCTCGTGGACTTGCTCATCCTTTCGATGTCTGTGTTTCGACTCTTCTGCAGTATGTAGGTTTTCTAGGCACTCATATGCCTTGTGACCCATTCCTCAACATTTGTAATAGATTATAGCTGGTTTGTTAGCTCATTTCTTGTTGGATGGACCACTTCAACCATATGCACCTCGACCGCGGTTCTCATGACCATCGCATCGGTTCGCTTGCGCTCTTTCCTTCGTCGATGTCCCTTCTGTGCGTCGACTATCTTCGACAACTTCTTTCTTGTATCCGCTACCTTGACCTTTCATGGAGACAGTCTTTCCACCCCAACTAGTCATCCTACCTCTGGTCATTGCAGACCTTCTCGACAATTTCTCTTTTTCCTTTAGAGCGAACTGATAGGCTTCTCTGACTGTTCTGAATCTTGACATGATGAGTTCATCCTGAACAGCATATTTCAAGCCGTTTACATATTTGGCAACAGCTTCTTCTCCTTCATCAGTCTGTCCTGAACGAATTGACAATTGGTAAAAATCCTCCATGTAATCTTTCACGGTCGTCTCTTTTTTTCGAAAGTTCTGTAACTTCCTGAACAAGGAAATCACATAGTCATTTGGCAAGAACTTCCCCTTCAACTTGGCAACCATACTGTCCCAATATTTGCTTTTCTCCTTACCCTTCTTCAGTCTATCAGCCTATACATTGTCCCACCACAACAAGGCATGACCCTTCAACCTTAGACATGCAGTCTTAACCTGTTTAGGATCCTCGATCTGATCCACATCAAAATATTTCTCCATCTCTCTGAACCAGTGGATCAAGTCTTATGGGTGTAGGCTTCCCGAATATGTACACACATCTATCTTCGCCCGACCTATCATTTCTGTCAGAAGCTTGATGATTTTCTCCTCTGGTTCTTCTGTTGTGGCTTCCCGAGCTTCCACTTCCTCGTCGCTGTGGTCCAATGCTTCAGGAATGCAACCACACCTTTGGTTTTCTTTGATTGCTGCGACTTCATTTGTCAAAGTCTGCATCGTTCGGACGCATTCGTCGAACATCTCACAATCCACTATGACGGCTGCTGCGCCATGCACTCTTCGTCCTCGGACATTAACACCTCTATGAGCCATTTTCAACTTCTGCTGAAAATTCTCACACTTTCTGGCTCTAATACCAACTGATGCAAGTCTGGTTGGTATAGCCTTCTTCTCCAACCAGACTCGCTTCCGGGATCTGATACCAACTGACGCAAGTCGCCTCACAGAAATAAGGTTCTTGCTTAACAATACACATGACACAAAACCACAATGCTCACACAAACAAGGTGTAGAACAAGATGCCAGAAGTGGCTTATATTACTTCTCTGAAATTGGTTACAATATAAAATAACTGTAAGCAAATAACTAACTACAATCGTCCTCAGCCATTACAACTTAGAAGTAACTGTGGTGTGTTATCCCTGTGTGTCGACCTCACCCTCTCCTGGTTCACCATGAAACTTTGAGCTATGGTTCGATCTCAGCACTCTGCACTCAGCTAGTGTGACTCTTCACAACTTTCTTGGCTTTGTGCTCTGCTCTGCTCTCCTCTGCTCTGCTGCTGTCCAACAGTTCTCTAGACTAAAGGCCTTCTCCTCCTCTTCTACCCTGCAGGTGCTGTTTCCAAGATTATTACAATCCCGAGACACGCATTCCCTCTATTCACCAATCCTGTCCAAATCCTGCGAATCTGCACTGTCAGCTTCTAACAGTGCTGTACAACCTCTATCCATTATGTCCTCTGTCATGTCCTTCACCAACTCACAATAACTGTAATAACTTCCACAGCAACCCCGAACGGCTACTGGTACAGTACCTTGACTTTCTATCCTTCCGACCTTGCTATAGCAGTCAGTCACACCTCGATTGTCCTGTCGGTTCATTCCTTTCCCCAATTCACTTGGCCTCGCCACCTTGTCGTGTCGTAGTTCAACCACTTGTCAACTACCCGACCTCTCACATCACTCGTCATCTATCGACCATTTCCTGTCGATCCTCGACTTCTCGTGACATCTGCTGTTCCTTCAGTCGGCCGCACCTTGATTGCTTCTGCTCGACTTGTTGACTTCGACAAGTCAACCTGCTCCTCGCACCAGTGGTTATCGGCACTCCCGCTGGTCGTCTCCCTTTGGTCGATCAACTTCGACTGATCTGCCTAGGTCCCGATGCTCCTGCATCACAAATGCATCACTAGAGGAAGGAGTAGCCTGGGGCGGCAGTGGAGGAGAAGCAGCAACCAAGGCTTGAAAGAATTCATCCAGTCGACACCTCTTCTCGGCAAGACTCGGGTCAATGGGGAGGTCCATTGGGGACCGAGCGGATGAGATCTGCACGCAGTCCGAGAAGCCCTATGCCGAGGAGCCCAGAGCACACATCTTGAAAAAAAAATCGACCTATGATGAATGAAATTGTTAATGGTAAATGCTTACATTATATAATTAATGTTTGAAATGGTAAAAAGTGCTCAATATTGATTCACCAACCATCTCAGTATTTCCAACAAAATTTGCATCTCTACCACAATTGTTGTGGCAAGATCAAAAGAGATTTTGTTTTTGAAAAATACATCATAGCAATTTGCATTGGGAATTATGTCTTCCCTTTGAAAAGTCAATTTGAAAAAACAAATAGCCATTTGCATTCTTCACATGTCATTTGTTGTCTTCCTTCTGCTACGTGACATTTTCCTTGCATTATTTTGATACCTTTTCATTGGTGAATTAGAAAAACCACAATTCAAATAAACAAAGCAAAAGGCCCAAAAAAATAAAAAAATTAAAAAGGAGGTAAGAATTTGTCCCAAATTTGCTCATTTCTATTGTTATAGTGATCTATCCCATATATAGCTTCAAACCGTGTTATTGAATTAATAACACATGCTTGTTCCATTCTTAGTGTCTCCCAAAGGAATCTATCCCAAATTTCAATCCTATCGAGAACATGGCATCAAGTACCAATTCAAGATTTGGATTAGAAGACAGAAAAATAGAACACTTGAACATGGACAGGTAAAAAGGTGCTCATAACTATGCCTCTACTTGTTTTACTATGAATGGAAAAAACAAGCATATTTTCTTGGCCAAACCTGATAACCTTTTTGTCTATTAACTGTTTCATAAAAAAACAGATGGTCTAAGAACCATCCTCCATCCTGCAAAGTTGTTCAACAACACATACAAGTTTTTTTGAAGGAGATGTGTTGGCCTTATATGGACCTGTACAAAATAAAAGAACAAGTTCACCAAGCAAGACACAGTTAATGCATGTTGATTTAGTAGATAAAGAAGGTAAATTAACCATAACAGTAAATATGAACAATAGTATTATCTTTTGGTTCATTGATTTATTCAATCCCAATAGAAGTGTTCGAATCTCAAACATTGCAACTAGAAACAAGGGATCATATGATTGAGGCGATGCAAAGTATTGTATTCTCTTGCAAAATCAATCTACTGTTGAGATCGTTTCGCAAGCTTTCAAAGAGCACAGACTAGCACTAGACACATATGTATATGGCATTTTCAACTCATAAAACCCATACGATGTTGGGTCTATTGTAACCATTGTAATTTCTTGTCAACAAAATAATAGAAGATATGAACTATTGATCAAAGATGGGTTGACAATAAATGATACTACAACTGTACGTGTCTCAACAATTTCACAGAATTTTATCTTCTTGTTTAAATTTTACATCTATATTCTGCATGTTTTTGCTAAATTTGATTTTGATTTGACCTTCTAACATAACACAAAACTTTGCGGTTACATATAAATGAAAGTTATGTTGTACTTTTCTAAAAATTCAGTCAGGATTTGTTGGCAAAAACTCTGCCATTGTATCTTTTTAAGAATGTGGTTAGAATTGGGCCAAGGGGATCACAATTGTTGCACTTTTCCCTTGAAACATTTTTTGATGAGCTCAAATATGACTATGCAAAGGAACATTTACTTGATTTGATTCAATCAAGGACATAGGCAAGTAATCCATCTCCACTTGTCATTGTCCATTTTTCCATTGCAACATATTTTAATGCAAGAGTTATTAACATTCACTCCCTTGGTACAAGTACAAGGAACCTTGAAATAAAAACACATCTACTTGCCCCCATTCTAAAGAGTTTGCAATGTTGTCAATCAAGCAATTCCAGAGAGCTCATTTCAGTGTGCAACCTGCAAATAGAATGCGTCATTCAAACACTAGCATTTCCTTGAGTGCATTCTGGAAACAAAAGATGGAACTATTAATGCAACAATATTGCATGTGCCATTGTTGCAGCAGCACTTACATCCATTCCATATGATGCTTACACAAAGATCATTTCAGTTGTGGTCCTTCAATTGTGCATTCTTTGCATACAATCTCTATTTACATTAACATATCATAATACCATTGCTAAGATCACATACCATGTGTGATTGAAGCTATTTCACAAATTTTCCAATTTTGTTTATAAAAATACTACAAGGTGCAAAAAAAAATAGAGAACCTGTATATGTAACCGCTTCTTCTGCTAGTTTAAAGTTTAACAAACACTAGCACAATGTTCCTTTTTGCATGTGAAAATCCTCACAGCAGATCTAAGAGATGATGTATACCTCACAAGAGTAATTATGATTAAGCAGGAAAATAGAAGAAGAGTGATCAATATAGTATAATGAGCAATAGAATAATATGGTACAGTAGAACTCAGATAGAAGCAATAATAGTTCACACACACTAGTTAATTAATCACAATATGGACAAATAAATAGTACAATGGTAGAGAGGATTCGAATGCCTAAGGTGGCAATTCGAATTAGCCTCTCAGAGTGATCATAAGATCAATAGAGTGTCATCGGAGCACAACTAGGTGTCCTCATGATCATCGGAGCACAACTGGAATTCTTCATCATCATTAGTGGAGTCATCAATGCTCAAGTAACTGTCAACCATCAGTCAAACTAACTCTGGTAGGTGTAACTGAGTGTAACTAAGTGTAACTGAGTGACAACTGGACTGGTAGGTGAAGAAGGGCGAGTTTCTCCCTAAAATCAAGCAAGAAGGGCGCATTAAGCAACTGGAGGGCTAAAACTGAATAGTGAGAAGCTCGTGGGGGCTGGCTAACTGAGGGCTAGATGCTGGACTGATGACTGGGATGCATGCAAACCCTAGAATGCATGCAAACCCTAAAGGTGCATGCATGACTGAAAATGTAAATGATCAAAATACTGGTGGGACTAGGATGGAGTATAGGAATATCCTAACACCCCCCCTTAATCCATCATGGGCCCTGGTAACTAAGACCAAAGATCACCCAATAAAATGAATAATAACAGTCAATAAACCAAGGAAGTGGGAAAATTTCATGGGAAACATACCCCCTCCTCAAAAAATAGACTGTAAGGCACACATAAAAATAGATGCTCCAAACTCAAGCAGGTGTGATGCTTGGTCATATGTCTAGAGGTATCTTCTTCTTGGGAAGAAGTGGATCATGCTCAAAAAGCATGTGTTTGTACTTGCTCTTCAGTTCGAATGTGATGAGAACAAATCCAACAGTATGAGAATGATCCTTGAACCTGTGATTTGAATCAACTGAGATAGGATCAAATTTTTGAATGTGCATATAGTCTTTTGTCTTCTCCTTCGAACCACCATGGGTGAGATTGTGCCAAAAAGAACTATTACATGTTTGCTTGAAATCAAAATCAGATTTAAGACTTAATAAACAATTTCTTGAGATCTCCTTTGAACCAACAGGGGTGAGATCAAAACTATCATATGCATGAGAAATTTTCCCAAGCAGTAATTGCTTAGAACCCAAATTAAATACAAGACTTGAATCATGGTTTCTTGACATCTCCTTTGAACCATGAGAGGTGAGATCAAAACTAGTAGATGCATGAGAAATTATCTGAAGCGAATGGCCACAGTTTCTTGAGATCTCTTTTGAACCAACAGGGGTGAGATCAAAACCATGAGATGCATGAGAAATCTTCCCAAGCGAATGGCAATTGCCATATTCTTCAATGACCTTCTGAAAGCATGGAATTATGATCATATAGTAGTATAAAAGTGGAGATAGTTGGAGAGGAGCGAATGCATTACCTTCAATAACTGTTTTGACCTCTGAATAATCATGTGATCATGATGCAAACCAATAGACTCTGGTGCAAGAGAGGATTTAGGACCTTCTGCAATATCTAGAGTGTGAGCTGGCACAGAAATAGAAGAAATTTTGAGCATGAGTGGAGAATCTGCAAGTTCTTTGTCAACAACTTCAATATGAGATGATACTGGTTCATGATGTGAGAGACCATCAAGAGGAGCGAATGCATCACTTTGCTTTCTTTCGAATGGGTTAGGACATAGTCCTTCATTCTTTCTGCCAAATTCTTCATCCAGGTGAGCCCATAGCTCGTGTGGATTTTCAATATAAATAATGATTGGGAACAATATGTAATTCGGCATAGTAAGCTTCATTCTTCCAATGCGCATGTCACCTTTATTCAACCAGTCAATCTTCTCTTCAGAGGATTCGAACTATCTTTCAAAATAACAATCAAAGAGATCAAGGCTCTTCAAATATGCTATTGTTTTTGGTTTCCATTCATCATAGTTGAATAGAGAAAGAGGAGTGATTTCTTCTAATTCTGGATACATTGAAGCTGTAGAAGACCTGCAAAAAACAATAGAGAATACTGCTGCAAAGATGCAGAAACTGCTGCATCTGCTGCACTCAAAATCTTGGTAATAACCTGCAAAAAAATCTCGAGAATGGAGATAAACAATACTCTCAACATGCTCTGATACCATGTGAAAATCCTCATAGCAAATCTAAGAGATGATGTATACCTCACAAGAGTAATTATGATTAAGCAGGAAAATAGAAGAAGAGTGATCAATACAATATAATGAGCAATAGAATAATATGGTACAGTAGAACTCAGATAGAAGCAATAATACTTCACACACACTAGTTAATTAATCACAACATGGACAAATAAATAGTACAATGGTAGAGAGGATTCGAATGCCTAAGGTGGCAATTCGAATTAGCCTCTCAGAGTGATCATAAGATCAATAGAGTGTCATCGGAGCACAACTAGGTGTCCTCATGATCATCGGAGCACAACTGGAAGTCTTCATCATTATCAGCGGAGTCATCAATGCTCAAGTAACTGTCAACCATCAGTCAAACTAACTCTGGTAGGTGTAACTGAGTGTAACTAAGTGTAACTAAGTGTAACTGACTGTAACTGACTGTAACTAAGTGTAACTGAGTGTAATTGAGTGTAACTAAGTGTAACTGAGTGTAACTGAGTGACAACTGGACTGGTAGGTGAAGAAGGGCGAGTTGCTCCCTAAAATCAAGGAAGAAGGGCGCATTAAGCAACTGGAGGGCTAAAACTGAATAGTGAGAAGCTCCTAGGGGCTGGCTAACTGAGGGCTAGGTGTTGGACTGATGACTGGGATGCATGCAAACCCTAGAATGCATGCAAACCCTAAAGTTGCATGTATGAATAAAAATGTAAATGATCAAAATACTGGTGGGAATAGGATGGAGTATATGAATATCCTAACATTGCATTGTAGAACAGTTCCTTCAAACTACTGCTTATTTTTCCATTTTTTTGCACCTTTATTAAAAAAAAATTTCAAAGAGGTCCATTATAGCTATAAATCTATTGAAGCTATCATTTTTTTGCATTGAGACAAATCTTTTTTTTTGTTGGGCAGCTCCACCTATTTTTTCCATTTCATCATTAATTCAGAATAATCAAAACTATCTTCTTTACAAATGTCTACATGGATTGTTCACTTCAATTCTTTTTCCTATGTATGTTTATCTTGTGCAAAGTAAAGTTGGTTTCCTGAATAGCTATAGTGATGTATCATTTTCTTGCATAAATCCACGTTACTCAATTGTTATTTGTAATGCATCTTTCACTTCCATTGATACACATTTAGATTGGGAAACTGCATATGCTTAAAGATGTGTAAACTGTGTACTAATATATTACCGTTACGAAGAAAAAAAACTACTTATTTTCCAACCAATGTCAATTACTTACCCACCCCAATGCAAGATGACCCTTAGAAAAAAGCATACAGACATATGCATCCATGTTTCATAGTAGTATAAAGATAGCCTCCTAGGACACATAATAGTTTGGTTTTTTTGATAGAATAGGGTTATCTTGAACTCTAGGAAACTTGACCTTCAATAGCATTTTCTTCCATAGAACACAAGCCCTTGCACAACTAAAGCATGGGACCACTTGACAAGGACGTGAACAGGGGAAATATTGCCATTTTCCTTCTAGATAGTTCCAATTCCTTCAACAGATGTTGTAGAATTGATGCATAGAAAATCAATGTTTATATAAGAATATTATCAATGTAATACAACTAACAGTGTTTCCTACTAGTTCACAGATTGTGAAACCCTCGCACAGCATTCCTTTTTGCATTATAGTATAGTTCCTTCAGACAAGTGCTTTTTTTTGGCGTCCCTTGCCACCTTACTTTAAAAAAAACTAGAGAGATTTATTTGAGATGTATAGCTATTGAAAACTTCCTTTTCGCATTTGGACAAAGTTTCCTTGCGTTGTCTTTTTCGAACTTATTTGAAAATAATTAGAACTATCATTTTTTTCAAATATACACATGGATTGTTCTCTTCAATATTTTACTGTGCATGTTTATCTTCTACAAAGCATAGTTGGCAAACAAGATATAAATTGTGAGGTGTCGTCTTATTCGATAGGTGCACAAATGACATGGCATCAACATACAATTGCAAAATGGTCCTTAGAGAATGCATGGAGACATATGCATGGGTGTTTGATAAGAACATAAAAAATGTCCTTGTGAGAGGCATAATAGAGTTTTTTATGTGCTAGAACAGGCTTAGAATGAACTCTAGAAAACTTGATATTCAACATCCTTTGCTTACAAAGGTGCTTGCAAAGTCAATTATATGCTCATAACTTTAGAATAATATGTATGTGAGCATGCTATCACGAAACTATATTAATTCTAGTCTATTTACAAATGCACATTTTGACACTGAATTCTAATAGTGAATAACAATGTTAACATAAGCTGTGATTTGTCAATGTTATTATCATGATGTTTATGTAACCATGCTATAATAAACTACACTTTGTGGATGTATGCTCTGGTTTCAATGTTATAAATTGTTTCAAGACACACCTACATAGTTTGTGATTTTGAATATGCAATGTTCTAAGTGCATATAAATATTTATGGATTACAGTGTGGTCCTTGCATCGATTTGTGAAATTCTCTTGTGCATGTATTCTATTATAGTTGGTGCTTATATATGTGTCTGCAACAATTAAAATTCCTTCGAGTGTTGTGTATCTATTGGAGACAATTTTTTCAACAGTCCCATTATTTTGACAAGAATTTTGTCAACAGTTGGACCTAAATGTGTTAACTAACTCTCTTTTTTTGAAATGATAAAAAGGTAGGCACATGGACAATGACTTATTAACTTATCCTAACTAGATGTAGTAGGTAAAAGGTAGTTTCCAACTACCTCTAACTTCATTTCAAAGGGTGCAAAAGGGAGGCACACGGAGAATGAAGGAAACAATGCATAGAGAAAAATTATAATAAATATTTGCTCTTATTCAAAGTGACATTTTGTCTTTATTCATTCATTTCATTCATTGATTCAATAGGTGCACAAGTCACATGCCATTGGCATACAATTTGTAGCTCTCCTTAACTACCATTATCAATGCATCTTTTGCTTCCATGATACATAGCTGGGTTGAAAAATATGCACCTACTTAGAGATTTCTAAATCGCGTGCTGATATATTTCTGACACAAGGGAAGAAAAAATTAAAAAATGCTCATTTTCCAACCAATTATAGGTTCTCCTCCTGCCTAATGTAAAATGCTCCTTAGAGAACAGTAACAAGACCGTGAACAATTCCACCCATGCCATTTTCCTTCTAGCTCATTCCAATGCCTTTGCAAATGTTATTTCCATTGATGCTTAGAAAATCAATTGTACACACATAGTTTCACAACTAAGTTTTAAAGAACTATATTTTATTTGTATAGCCATTGAGACTTTCTTTCTTTTGCATTGCTGCAAAGTTTCTTTGGCATGCTACAACTTTTTATTTATATTTCCAGTCCATTTGAAAATAATTACAACTATTCAACTTTCCTCCCTGCTTATTTATCTTCTGCAAAGAAAAATTGGTTCTCCAAATAGCAATAGTAATGCATCCTTTCCCTGGATAGGTGCAACCATGTTTGATAACAACATAAATATGGACTCGTAACATAGAATAGTCTTAGCTTCAACTCTAGCAAACTTGAACTTCGACATCGTTTCCTCACATAGAACTGAAGCATGGAGCGAGGGTTTGGATTTGTGATGGTCTTATTCTCTAGTCGAAGATTTCATATTTAATTCATCTATCATTAAAAATAATATATTATCATTTTACTTTATTTCTCAATATAAATGCATATATTATATCCATGTATTATCAATAAATGTAATATATATTACAAAGTTACCATTCAAAATAGCCAACAATAGGAAAATATTATTGTATTTATTCTTTTAAAAATTTAATACACGGTTGAAGGACTTATCTGGTTCATGGCTTGTCTAGGGCCCTGGAAGGTTTCTTTCCACGGAAGAATTTGTGCAATTCCTTATCAGACAAGAGCCATTTATACAAGGTCTTGCTAATCCTAGCAATACTCATCCAAGTATAGCCCTGGCCATGGACACTTTCTTCTTTTCACCGTCTTCTTCCGCTATTCCTTCCTCCATGCCCAATCCAATGTACAAAGTCTAATTAAATAGAAAATGAATGGTTACATTACCAAGAGAAACACCCTTTATTTTTACATCATAACTTTTTTTTATTACCTGACCACAACATAACTAATTATTTTGTTCTTATTTCATAACTTCCCTTTAACACACGATTACAAGAATTGATTCTTTTAACTCTTTTTATTTTGAATTCATTTTCCATATATTACATGGGAAAACTGGTCTGTGACATTCTCCCCTCCTTGAATTGATGATGTCCTCATCATCCTTGACCCCATCTGGATCAAGATTTAGTATGAGATCTCTCTCTCTCTCTCTCTCTCTCTCTCTATATATATATATATATATATATATATATATATATATATATATATATATCATGAAATTCATAAATCAACAAGCATCGATAAGTTTAGTATAATATCAAACAAAATATTATAATAACATAATTAAAACAATATATATTACAAATATGAATACTAGTGGTATCGGTCACTATATGCCTCTTATTTTCAATATCACCAACTTGTAATTACTAAACATACTTTGATATAATTTTCCTTTTATAAGTTTTTGTTTAAATATACATCTTAAATCTTGTTGAATATACACTCACCTAAATTTCATAAGACTTCACTTCATATCACATGCCATGTATTAACTTATTAAGCAAAAAACACATGCCTTGTGAATTTCATAAATCATACAACTTAAAAGAATTATTGATAATTATTTGTATATTTTAAATAAAAAAATCACATATAATGTATCATTACAATTACATACAAATTTGAAAAATGAGCATTCCACACTTTACCATATTAGGGTACTACCATCATCACATCACCATTTATTGTAGCATGGCCAGAATAGAATATTATATCATCTACCTAGATCCACTTCCTTTTAGGATTTGATAAAAACCCCAATTGATATTTTTTGCACATGGAGTCAACAAAATAATCCTATTATTAGTTCCTTGATTGAAATGTGCCTATCATCACACAATTATCTAAATTGAATGCATCAAACCATAGATAGAAACAGTCCAAATAAGTAATTGGAAAACATTCACCTAAGACCGAGTACTAAAATAGAACACACTTTTTAAATGCCAATTGTATTTAACTTTACCAATATATCCATCACTCATTCCACTATCTAAAACATCTCTCTCTTAGCTACTCTTTCAGTAAAGCTAAGATAGATCCTTCTACTATTCTTCTCCCTCTGAAATTACTTTGTATTCATAGAAAGGAATATCTTGGATATGGTATGACTATCGGACAATTGAGTAGTGGTGAAACTATTATGATTTTCTCAAGCAAGATACATTAGAGAATCTATTAAGGTGTGGCATTATATTCACATAATTCTCAACCATTCTACCTATTCCAAAGGTAAGAGTGCTTTTCCATTTTATAAGAAAATGATGAATGAAGGCTAATAATTGGAGACTAATTGAATTAGGAAATATACAAATAGATAAATAAATCATCTCCTAACCTTTAAAGGCACCATCCACATATTTCTTAATAGATTTAATACATGTGTTTTATTACTTGAAATGTAGTAATAAAAATCTCTTAGACCAAATACTATACTTTTACTTTTATAATAAAGTGATATTGGATTCATTATTACTTTGTGTAGCTTAAATTTAAACCCATTACCCTTGATGAAACAATCACATGACTCTACATCCTTAGTGAATATAATATTATCTCTATAATTTTGAGATAGTCTAAAAGTTGGAAAATAAATTCATATTTCACAATTGGAAAAGAACTAGCTCACATCTTGAAACTAAGGACTTAACCTTAAACAATATATTCATGCCATGACTAATATCTACATGGTATAATTGGGGGTTACGACAACTTAATCATCTCTTCAAACATAAATTGGGGATCTATATGTCACAACTAAATATTTACATGTTCTAATTATATAATTAAATTTGACACATCAACCTATACATCAACAATGAAATTTCCTTAATTTTAGGTTCAAATTGATCTTCAGAGTGATACTCATTGATCTTGTTATAAATTGTTTTCATACAATGTTGACTATCTATTAGTTTTCTTACTTTGTTAGTAGGCTTGAAACATTAATAGACTATTGTTATTTTTATTAAACATGAAATAATAGTAATGAAAATAAGCTTGAATATTTTGAGGTTACATCACTAAATGTAAATCATGGTCACTTCAATTACTATTGATTCACATAACCCAAAACTTACATCTTTTTCTGTTACAATGAATACATATGAAACGAAGCTTGGACCTCTTAACTAGAAAAAACTTGACTATAATACTATGTTGCATATATTCATACATTAGAAACTCTAAATAATTATCTTGACCCATGAAATCACATGTAATTGTTATGAAAGAAATCATAAATACTTCCAACATGTGATCCCATGATCCCATGTTTAAGTGATTCAAGATTATTCTTAGAATGATGAATATTTTTAAATGATCGACTTATATAGAGTGGTCGAAGTGTCAACTTATATATATTGATTTCGTCACATAATTTACATGCACTCTCCACCATTTGAAATTGTCTCCATCTTTGGAGAAACTCTCTCTCTCTCTCTCTCTCTCTCTCTCTCTCTAATATCAATAATTAAATTAAAATATTAAAACATAAGAAAATAATATAGTCATCATTATGGTGAGGAGTCTCTCTGATCTCCATGAGCACTACAACATTAAATAAATGATAAATTGAGAGTTTAAAATGTATTATGAACTTGGAAACAATGTAAACCCACGAAACTTAGGCTCCAGGATAAGAAGAAACTCTTCTTTGAGACATTGGTCACTCATATTATCTTATATAATATGTGAAGTTTGGGGTTGTATAATCTCTAAAGAATCATGTAGAAAGAAAGTGTAAATACAAAATAATTTTAAACTAATCACCTTAGAATTTAGGGAAATACAACAAGTACAAGTATTACCCCATTGAGAGCATGGCTATGACTAGGTACTTAATGTACAAGAACAAGATCACCAACATTAAACACAAAAGGATTCCTTGTAAACTTGTTTATCCATTTTATATTCCAAGAGTTTAAGAGTGGAGTGATTCTTATAACTTGTTGAGATACAAAAGGAAAGAGAGACACACATGTATTTATTTTACTATTACATCCATCCCATAGCTCCTCAAGTGAAATAATAAAAAAATCATTTTATAAAATCCCACTTCATATGTTTTTTATTTCAACTTGGTCATCATGTATTCATATTAAGACTTATTGTTTGTCTTTTAAAAAAATGGACCTCTAAGTATTATTGTCAAATTAACTATTGTGAAATCAATTGATTGTATCACATGATTACTCATATGTACTCTCCAATTTTCTTTATCCTTGGAGAAACTCTAACCTTCCTAACTAGTTAACTCATCATAACTATGTTGAGGTAGGATTACTTCTCTTAAACCATTTTAAGCACATAAACACATTTTTAAATGTAATTGATTTCTTACCTTTTTAAATGCCCGATAAACCGAAGTTGATCTTCATAAACACTCAAAAATAAAAATAAAATGTAAATGGTTATATTATTTATTCACTATTTTTATTGAACATGTAAATATTCATCTTTTTAACTTTAATATTTACACCATTGTAAAATGGTATATAGATTTCATAAATCCTTATAACCAGGACATAACCTAGTTTCTATTATTACATTTTCATAAGTTTTGGTTATGCCTAAGAAGAAAAGATCGAGAATAATTAGTGAAGAAATGCTTACTTAACATTTACATTTAATTCTTAACCATCATCAGTGGCTAAAACCATGGTCAAACATCTTGGATTACCCAAAACCATGGGTGGTAAACCACTAACACTAAAACCGTTATTGGATTTTACTAAATATAATAAAAGAAATTAACTTTACTAAATATTATCAAATCTTAAATTTATCTAATTAAACGAGGGAATTAATATCATCTACATCTTAATATCTATGTAAATTATCTCCATGGCATACCTTTAATTTTTATCTTATTCAACTTACTACATAAAAAAAAAAATCACATAAATGCCTATATATATTATGGCTAGAAGATATGCACATACTATCATGTAAATTACAATTTAAGCATGAGAAAATACATATATGGAAAATATCACAATAAGAAATCATGCATGCACATACTATTTTTCATTAACATGAAGATTCACTATGATTTACTATCAAGAAATCATGCATGCACATACTATTTTCCATTAACACGAAGATTCACTATGATTTACTATTACATGTGTAGGTATAACTTTGCATAACATGGAGATTAACAATGGTTTACTATCACACTTCACTATGAAGAACTCATCAATGGATAAAGTAAAACCTTGTAAAATATTTATTAACAATTTATCACATTTTTTGTTTATACTTATTGTTTTATTCATATTAGAAATCTGAATTCAGGCTCTGATACCAAATGTGATGGTCTTATTCTCTAGTCGAACATTTCATATTTAATTGATATATCATTAAAAATAATACATTATCATTTTACTTTATTTCTCAATATAAATGCATGGACTTATTTGGTTCATGGTTTGTCTAGGTCCCTGGAAGGTTTCTTTCAACAAAAGAATTTGTGCATGCATTATCAGACAAGAGCCCTTTATACCAGATCTCGCTAATCCAAGAGGTACTCATCCAAGTATAGCTTGGATAGGGATACATTCCTATTGTCATAGGCTTATTCCTCTATTCCTTCCTCCGTGCCCAAGCCAATGTCCAAGGTCCAATTAAATAGAAAATGAAGGGTTGCGTTACCTAAATCAACACCATTTATTTTTACATCATAACTTTTTGGTTATTAACTAACCACAACATAACTAATTACTTTTAAACTTTTACATTTTGCTCTTATTTTATAAATTCTCTTTAACACACGATTACAATAATTTATCCTTTTAACTCTTTTATTTTGAATTCATTTTTCATATATTACATGGAAAAATTGGTCCGTGACAAGATTGACATGTGTCTACGTTGGAGGTTGTGTGATGGTAGGAGATCATGAGCTCGCAAGTGTGTTGCATATAGCTCGGGTGAGAGGGCCATGTTTGCAACCTTATGAAAAGGTGGTGGAATTTGCATTGAATGCTATAGGTTTATTTTAGAAGCAGCATAATGGATATTTTATTGTTCAACATAATCAAAGGATAAGGAGATATTTTTGCCATAATGGCACCGACATCGTCAGCATGTGTTTTGAAAGTTGATTTTTTTATGTAAGAAGGTCAACAAGGCATGTTGATGTGGCTACATGATAGTGTATTCATTGGTCAATGGATGCAAAGTGGAAAAATGAAACTGCTATGAAATATAGGGTTGGCACCAACGCACATTTCCACATTGAATGATCTTGTGTGTAGGGTTTTATTGCTAACTTTCTTGAATTTTCACCCACTTTCTAGGTTTGTGTTTTTATTCTATTTGAGTTTTCTTTGCAATTCCGCTACTTTTCAAAAGTTTGTATTTTTTTAAGGAAGAAGTTCGACATGGTGTTAGTTTTTCATCATTTAAATCAATATATCTAGGATCTTAACTGAAATAACAACATGTACAGCATATCAAGCATAAGAGACAAGAGACACAAAACATTTCACCGGGGAAAACCAAGAAGGTGAAAAACCCCGCAACTTCCTCAGAGATAGAATAAGCATCAATACAAAGATCACCATGATCAAACCCAAGAGATAGATATCTTCAGCAGCATGCTCCTCCTCCACTTGTGTGCACCCTCCTCTTCTCTCACTAATGCGAAGTGAGTGAATAATACAATGTGTAAAATGAGAGAGACACACTCTCTATTTATACACTAACTTTCACTTGACCTTTACTCAACTAGGTCGGCCCCAACTTAACCACTTAACATAATGCTGACTAGGACGACCCCAAATAGGGTGGTCTAATAACCCTTTGACCCACATGACTCATATAGGGCCGACCCCATCAATGTGGTCTAATAACCCATCAAGTATAAGTTACGACACTTACAATATAACTTGCGACACATGCAAGTACAACTAACGACACTTCCAATCAGAGGAATAATGCATCTCCATTGGGGATACAATAAAGTACAATTACAATATACAAGTGAATATCTTCCGAAGTTACAAATACATCAACACTCCCTCTTAACTAGGAAGGTATTCTCTTGACACAAGTCATCAATACATATAAGCACAAGTCTTCAATTCTGGAGCTGGATCATAAACACTAGATCACAGAGCATCATCATCATCACTGCTACTATACTCGACATCTCAATCACTGGTGCTATCTCATAAATCTTCTCGTCATAGGAATTTCTATAGAGCCAACCCTTTTTCATGCTAGATGTAGGCCTAGCCTCTATGTAGGTCTTCATCATCTCTGCAAGCAAGCCATCAAGTAGGTACACCTTAGGACTAATTACACTGCCTCTGCAAAACTTGCAAGATCTCTCAGGACTCATTATATGCCACCGCAAAACCTGCAAGAGCATCTCAGGACTGATTATATGCCTCTACAAAACCTGTGTACCCTACTGTCACCTCATCATCTTCAAATCACCTCATAGTCCACGGACCACAACCCAGATGCACATCACACAACACTTACACTCACCGACATGGGAAGACACACCTCAACCACCGTGAAAGGGTCAGCACTTATATCTACGCCATGGGAAGACACACTTAAACCATGCGATAATGGCATTACACTTGTATCCATAGCCATGGGAAGACACACTTCAACCATGCGAGAATGGCATTGCACTTGTATCCATAGCCATGGGAAGACACACTTCAACCATGCTAGGAATGGTACAACACTTATATCGCAGCCATGGGAAGACACACTTCAACCATGCTCGAATGGCACAACACTTGTTTTGTAGCCATGGGAATACACACTTCAACCATGCTTGAATGGCACATCACTTATATCGCAGCCATGGGAAGACACACTTCAACCATGCTCGAATGGCACAACTCTTACATCAATGACCATGGGAAAACACACTTCAACCATGTTGTTATGGCCCCAGCCCTTATATCTACACCATGGGAGGACACACCTACCACCATGTGAGAATGGGTCATGTGCATTTGTGTCTCCGGACTCATCAATTCCCCTTAGAAGGAATCTCGATCTGAAGTACACCAAGCCTCTCTCTAAAGTACTCAAACTTCAGTCTAGCCAGTGGCTTGGTCAACACATCGATTATCTTCTCTTCCATCACAACATACAGAAGCTTCACTACTCTTCTCTGCACCATATCCATGATATAGTGGAACTTGATCTCAATGTGCTTCGACTTGTCATGGAACACTGGGTTCTCCAACAACTTCACACAACTCTGGTTGTCGCAATATATACAAGTAGCACTCAGCTGGAGATCAAACAAATCAGACAGTAGCTTCCTAAGCCATACTGGCTCACAACTAGCCGAATAAGCTGCGACATACTCTGCTTCGGCTATACTCAATGCCACACAGGACTGCTTCCTGCTAAACCAAGAGATCATACTGGTTCCCATACTGAAGCAACACCCCGAAGTGCTCTTCCGATCAATGGCACTTCCTGCCCAATCCGAATCAACATAACCCTCGAGGTTAAACTTTTGATTCACATCATACTTGAGCCCATAGTCAACTGTACCCTTCAGGTACTTCAGAATATGCTTTGCAGCAATCAGGTGAACATGTCTCAGATCTGTCAAATACCGGCTCAAGGTGTTCACTACAAAGCAAATATTTGGTCTTGTATTCGTCAGGTACATCAAGGACCCAATGATCTCACAATACATCGTAGCATCAACTGGCTCAGATGAAGCATCACAAAGAAGCTTCAGGTTCGATGCCATAGGTGTGGCCATGGCCTTGCAGTCCATCATCCTGAACCTCTTCAGGATCTCTACTGCATACTTCCCTTGTCCAAGCAAGATTCCATCTGTACTCTGCCATACCTCCATGCCTAGAAAGTAGTGCATCATACCCAAGTCCTTCATCTCGAACTCAGAAGCAAGCTTCCTTTTTGTGTCGGCAATCAATCTATCCTCACCTGTCACAAACAGGTCATCCACATACAATAGTAATATCACTGGATTTCCTTCCTCAACCTTGTAGTAAAGGTTGGAATCCACTTTACTCTTGGTAAAGCCCAAACTGGATAGAAAGTTGTCTATCCTACCATACCAACTTCTAGGAGCTTGCTTCAAGCCATACAGGGTTTGTTCAATCTGCACACATATGACTCCCTGTCATGTGTCTCAAAACCGAGTGGCTGCTCCACATACACTTCCTCTTCAACTACACCATATCCATCTGGTGTATCTTCCACTTCATCATTTGCTTTGTATTTCTCTATGCTACCATCTGCAGCATGCTTGATCTTATAGATACACTTGGAAGTCACAACATACTTCCCTTTAGGTCTTGGGACTACATCCCAAACATCATTCTTCATGATCAATTGGTACTCCTCGATCATGGCATTCTTCCATTACTGCATCCTGTATCCTGGGAACTTCAGATTCTTCAATATCTTAAATAGATAGATTTCTTTAAACTTCGTTGCTGGAACAAATGTTGTAGTCCATCTTTTGTAGGTGATTGTACACGATCTTTCCTACAAGTCAAGTTCAATTGCATGATTATAAACATCTCATAGTTTTTCAAAACAAAATCTTACACATAAGTGCATATGTCATACAGTGATGCAATTATCTTAGCCAATGCTTCAATACAACATTTATCCATATCCCGTAACTTTCTAGATGCCTTCCATCTCTACCAGAACATTGTTAAGAGTGTGCACAACTCCCAACATGTTAGTAAGGAGTTTTCATTCTAGATAAGTGGCAATGGAATTTTGTACAGTACCATAGGCCACTTACCCATTACTTGCATATTAGTAGTATCTTGTTCATTAATGCAACTTTCTAAAATGCAAAATGTACATCCTAAATCTAGGAACATAAGTATGTACATGAATGAACAACATCATTTAAGTACTAAGAAATGATAATTCAAATAATTATCTTTGTTTAGTTGTTGGGTGAACTCCCTCTCAATCTTTACTTCCTTGTAGGAACTACTGGAGTGTGCTCCCTCTTGATCTTTTCTTCCTGGATTACCTGTCCTTGAACTTATACTCATCCTGGACCACTATGCATGCTTAAGTGTGCACTAGTGTCACCATTGTGTTATACTCAAGATCTCATATATAACCATACATACATTAGTATAATCTCAATACTATCAAAACATTATGATCCTAAATAATCTTATGTATGGTCATGATCATTTCACACACAGGTAATACGCGTTAGTGTTCAAGGTTTCAGGGAAGACTTCTTTTACTCATGCATATTCTTATTTGACCATAGGACTCTTCTAGTTAGTCATATCATCAATCAAAGTAGGAAACATAATATGCATAAACCCTTGATTACTTCTAACTTCAAGAATAATCATTATCATTCATACAAAAGTATAAGATCCTAACATAAGGTAGGATTCTAACTTGATATAGGAAAAACATACCTGGATTATCATGTTAGCTAGTTATGTCTAACATACCCGCATAAATTCTTCTTGTTCTCTTGAATGACTTGTGCTTAGTAACCTGCATAACTCATAGGTTAAGCATTGTAGAACCAAAGTATACATACCTTGTAAGTAGAGCTTGTATGTTATCCATGAGTCTTTGTCTTCATGTCACCATGGTTATATGTTCTTGATCTAGAACTTGATTTGTACCTTTCATGTTAGCGGACAACATCATCCTCATACAACACCACAGTGCATTAGTACAATCATAAGTGTCATAACCCTAATCAATGAATGTCTTCTATCATTCACATGCATTCATACTTTTACTAGAGTAATGAGACAAGTCTAAGATTAATTAAGATTGTACTAACCTTAATAATATGAAGACAAACATATCATAAACTCAATCATTAACAAATTTCAAAACATACATGTATCTCTTCAAGTCATACCTATTGGGATTGCTTGTAGCCTTCTCATGTAAAGCCTCAGCCTCATCTCCCTTTGGAACCGGAACTTCCTCACTTATGCAGGTGTCCAATTCATTCTTTTCTAGGATTAACCCAATCCACTTTGATTTGCTGAAACTGGATCTGGAGCTGGATTAGGGTTTGTCAGAGAAACCCTAAAAATTCAAACTTTGAATTTCAAACTTCTAAATGGATGGAAAGATGTGGCTTGCTGAGCTGATTAAGCTGGTATACTTCAATTTTGAAAATTGCAAAATTTGACCCCTCAAAATTGCCTTTGAAACTTCCAGATTCACTAGACAGGACCCCGAACTAGGGTTTGATAAAGCCCACCCTTCTGCCCAGCCAAAAGGTTCGATCCAAAGCTCTAAACTTTGATTTTTTTGAGGAGTTTCCAGCCGTGATCATAGACTTTAAAAATTCCAACTTTTGCAGAAGCCCTAATTTTCCATCTTTCCGATCAAAATCCTAAACTAGGATTTGATCAAGCTCGTCCTTCTGCCCAACCAAAAAATTCGATCTTGGTCTCTAAATTTCGATTTTTATGAGTAGCATTCATCCGTGGACTCCGATTCCAAAAATTCCAACTTTCTCCGAAGCCCTAAATTCCCACAGCAGTGATAAGCCAAGAATGAAGGTGCTCAGAATCCAATTCTGTTTTGACATAAATATGCACCTGATTGTTTCTAGTACATCTATGAAATTACAAATCCATAGGGTCTAAAAATTCGACCTGTAGTATCCTGACCTGTCATATTTCCAACCCCACAGGTCTGACCTCAATTGGATTCTCTAAGCGAGAGTTATGCCAAGTGTCACAACGTGACCTGTTTATGGGATAAAACAGGAGAGCGAAATTGTACTGCGTGACACATGTTAGTGGTTCAATTTCGGCTTCTGAAAACCTTACGTGAGAAATTACAGTCCATGCCCTACCTATCACTTTTTACTAAATTTCATTTGGAGCTTCCTAACCCAAGTTGTGACCTTTTTTCCTATGTCACATGTTTATGACTGAGATCTAGAAGAGGCAGAAACCCTAAATTGTATAGATCATAAATCACAAAGTAAAATGAATCAGATGTTGTACTTCGGAAAAAAGGTACATGGGGATGTTATTTTTGACCTATAAAAGTTTCAAAAACTTAACCTTCGCCAAAATGGATTTATAGCGAAAGTTCCACGATGATTGGTTTTTGCTATATCAAGCCCTAGCTTCTGATTTGTCGCAAGTGCAACAAGTCTCATAAATGCCATAGCATGCCTTCCCTCAGGATAGCTCTGATACCATGTTATTTTTCATCATTTAATTCAATATATCTAGGATCTTAATTGAAAAAACAACATGTATAGCATATCAAGCATAAGAGACAAGAGACACAAAACATTTCACCGGGGAAAACCAAGAAGGTGAAAAACCCCGCAACTTCCTCAGAGATAGAATAAGCATCAATACAAGGATCACCATGATCAAACCCAAGAGATAGATATATTCAGCAGCATTCTCCTTCTCCACTTGTGCGCACCCTCCTCTTCTCTCACTAATGCGAAGTGGGTGAATAATACAATGTGTAAAATGAGAGAGACACACTCTCTATTTATACACTAACTTTCACTTGACCTTTACTCAACTAGGTCGGCCCCAACTTAACCACTTAACATAATTCTGATTGGGCCGACCCCTACTAGGGTGGTCTAATAACCCTCTGACTCATATGACTCATACAGGGCCGACCCCATCAAGGTGGCCTAATAACCCATCAAGTATAAGTTACAACACTTACAATATAACTTGCGACACATGCAAGTACAACTGACAACACTTCCAATTGGAGGAATAATACATCTCCGTTGGGGATACAATAAAGTACAATTACAATATACAAGTGAATATCTTCCAAAGTTATAAATACATCAACACATGGCATATTGATGTGGCTAGATGATAGCACGTTCATTAAACAATGGTTAGAAAGTGAAAAAATTGCTTGTCCAAATAGTGATAGTAATGTATCCTTTCCCTGTATAGGTGCAACTTTGTTTGATAACAACATAAAAATGGCCTTGTAAAAAAATGACCTTCGACATCGTTTCCTCCCATAGAACTGAAGCATGTTATCACAAAACATTATTTTAAAACTCTATTCTATTTCCAAATGCACATCTTGTGACTGCACTTTAATAGTTGATAATAATTTTAACACAAATTGTGACTATATTTTGTGGATCTACTCTCTCATTTCAATGTTACAAACTATGTCAAGACTCACTGCATAGTTTGTGAATGTGAAGTTCCAAATTTCCTCCAACTTCTTTCCAAAGCATGCAAAGTGAGGCACAATGAGAATGACAACAAGTCTTTTTTTTCATTAATTTCTTAATTGTCATAGGGTTGGGTTTCTCTTGTTCACAGTAGGAAATTATTGAAATAGGCAATAAAAGTATCAGATAGTAGTGTTTTTTGTGTATGGTAAAAGCTTGATCTAATAAGGGATTCAATATACTCATAAATTGAGAAAAAAATGACTTCAGCTTATACTAGATCCTTGATGCTTGTATTGTCTATAATTATGACTCCTTACACATGACTATACAAGAGCTCGATCTAACAATTGTCATGTTTTCTAATGTAACAATCTTGTGTATGCACATAAAATTTCTTTATTTGTAGCATGCCTATTAGCGATGATTACTTGCCAGCTTGGTCAGTGTCTTTGTCATTTGTTTGGGATCATATATTACCTTTTGCTAGTAATATCTTGTACAATTGGTATAAAGATAGCATATGGTTATAAATGTGTTAAATGATTCTATTGATGTATCACATTAAATTTGTTAATTTGACATAGTCAAAATAAGCATGTCAAATGCGCTAATACTTTTCATAATTTTCATACTTTTCATATAGTATTTGGCATGGTGTCATTGACTCATCATTTAATTGTTATCAATATCGCATATATTCATGAATCTATTTAGATAGACCCTTTCTTTCCTACAAAAATGGGGTTTCTCTCTCAGTTGTTGCAAATGAAAATTTCCGCAGCTGTAGTCATGCAAATTTGTTGTTCCTCTTGCATTCCCATCTTGCTCTGGTCATGGACATTTCCACTCATGCCACTTGTTTAATTGTTATTTGAATATTTATATTATTACTTATTTGTTTTGTGGTATTCATTTTTATTGTTTGTATTTACTTTTGTGGGTTTTGTAATTTTGAGTGTTGTTATTTATTTATTTTTGATGTATTCAAATGTATTAGTTATTTGTATTTATTGTTGTTCTCATTTAATTATTGCATGTATTTACTTTTGTTTGTATTTATTTTATTCTTTATTATACCTTTTGTTGTTTATATTATTTATTTTATGTGTTGTGTTTTGTTTATTTGTATTTTATCCTTTATTTATTTGTTTTTATTTATTAATTGATTATTATTTCTTTATTTCGGGTATTTGGATTTCCTTTAACCTTTGTTTCCTATTTAGTTTTTATTTTTTGGCAGCTTTTTATTATTTTTCTTTTCCTTTCTTTTTCTTTTTAGTTTTTTTTTTTTTCCTTGGAAAAAGTCGTAATTTTATTTCAATAATATGAACAAAATTACATTCTACACATGTAATGGAATCAAAGAGATCCCTACATTGACACATATTTACTGTCCCATGTTACTATTCGAGACTATAAGTCCCATACATAGATCAAAACATTGTATCCAGCTGTACATACAGCCCGCATATACCTAAATACAGAATAAACCCGAATACAGAATAACCAGAAACTGAAAAGGTGTCCATCACTAGATAATAAAAGCTGCTATCTACAGCCCGTATATATCCACATACAAGAAAGCAAAAACTGTTACAGTAATTGTAAAATGGTGTCCATCCCGATCATCAAAAATTTGAGCTATAGCTCAAATCCGTGCCACTATATCTTCATGAAATGGTCTGTGGTAAAAATTTGGACCATTTCTCGATTTGTGCGTGTCATCCTTGCGCAAGGGCCATGCTAATCTTCTCTGTATCGTTCCAATTTTATCGAATGTCTCTGAAGAGACTTTTCTTTTTAGTTAAGCTTAGTATGTCAGTTTATTTCTTATATTTTTAGGGTTTATATAAGGTTTGTTGTCCATTCATCCCCAACATGGTTTCATTTTTTGCCTACTCGCATCTATTCATTCCTCTGATCTTTATTTTTCAAATCGTTCGTCTGCCTTGATGATAGACCACATATGGATGGTACAAAACGTCAACTTCAAAACTCTTTACACAGTGAATCCAAAAGCTCCTTCTATCAATAATTATACAATTTAAACAAAATATTATAATTGGGTAAAAACGCGAAGGTGGGAAACAATTCCATGACAATTTGCTTTTTTTTTGTTCTAATTTTTGTTTTCTCGCCCGAGACAAAAGTCAACAAATTTTATCAGGCGAGAGTTTTACTACTTATCAGGCGAGAAATTAACCACAGTTATATTTCTCTCGTCCGTGAGTTTTTCCATAGTTAGAGAATTGTTCACACGAGAGTTTTTAATTTCTTGTTCGAGAGTATAACCATTTTTTTTTGTCAAACTCTCGGACAGATTTCTCGGTCGAGATTTTTTATTCCTTTTAATGTCTCATCCGAGACATGTTTAACTATATAACCACAATAATATTTCCCTACCACACGCATTGTCATTTTCAACGCTGTTGCTACTGTTGTCTGTTTTTGCTCAAACCAACACTGTGTTGAAACATTGAAGGGAAGGAAGAGTAGGTGCACTGCAATTCTGTTTGCTGAAACACCTTCAGGGAATACCACCCATGGAAACGAAGTGAACGCCCATGAGAAGAGGACGACCACCGCTAGTTCGATCCAGATGACCATACCATCAGACGACCACACACGGGTATGTTTCTCTCTTTCCACGGGCATCTCTCTAAAACCCAACTGAATTCAATTTCAAATTTGGCTACCGTTCCTTGGAACTAATCTGATTTCGATCAATTCGCCCTTAGGGTTAGGGTTAGAGGCCAAATTCCTCTTGTGATTGGACCAACGATATATTTGGGCCCTCTTCCAACTAGAAGCACATTTAAATGATCTCCTGTACTAGACATCCTAGCAAGCACATTTACGTAATCCTTCTATGGACCCTAGTTTTGTGTTGCAGCAGTTTTATCTCTTCGAACTATTAGTTAAAGCTATTTTTACTCTCGTATGGGCCATGGTGGCATGGGAAAAGATGCTTCACGGTGCAGGCATCTACGTCCATGCAAACAGAGGTTCTATCATTGATCCCCAAAAGGTCAAGATCCCAGGTCAGGATTTGATTTAAAACCTTTATCACCTCAATGGCAACCTGGGCTTTGTATTACACATTCCTTTGAGAATAATATAAGTATTTTATAACCTTCTTGTGAATACCATTGAATTCCAACTAAAACTGCACAGAAGGGGTAAGGGAACGTTGTATAATGCCATGCCTCCTCTCTAATTGTATTTTCCTGAGCGCTTGATGAATCCACCAAGTCTTCTCGTCTAGGTATTCCAGTGTCTAGGTTGATATACGCATAATAGGTAAGGGCAAGGGAAGGGTGAAAGGGCGAATGACTATATGCATGCCTATCCCCATCCATCCATCGCCTTCTATCCACATTGAGTGTCAATAGCCAAGATAACTTCCCTCACTAGGTCGGGGATTTCTACTTCATTGAGCAACCTTAAGTGTAAACAAAGAATCCATGTCAATGTGGCCCTAGTGCGTTGGGAGATTTCACTTTTTTTAAACCATTTTGAGAATGATATAAGGCCTCTACCTTGATAAACCCGCATCTTGAGGCTCACCATTGTCGAATCCAAGATCAATCGAGTGTGAAATTGCATTGCTGAATTCGAAAGACTTCTTCATTTGCTGCTACATAATTCAATAAAGTTGCAGAATACTTCCTACCTACTCCAAAGTACTTCAGAGTGCTGCTACCAACCACATCTTACTAGTGTTCGAATTCTTCGCACTCCATCAACACTCTTCTTTAGTTAACTCAAGTTTTCCATTCACTTTATCCTTGAATATTGACCACAATTCATCATTTTTAAGATGTTTCTCGGGTTCCTTAGGTGCTACATGACTTCCATTATTTTATTAAATAATGTCATCTTCATGTGATGCTGGTTTATCTGAGCTTATGGAATCATTTATTTGCCTAACCTAGGATTGGGAGTTACAAGAGAAATCCAATATCAGGTTGGAAATCCAATATCATGTTGTAGTGCATTACCAATTCTAAAGTCAAATTTTCAATTCTTCTTTCTCTCTTGATACTCAAGTATCCTTTGCAGTTCAAATTATTTGCTTATTTGATCATTTATTTGCTATATCCAGCACATTACAATCCTATGAAGATCATCTAATTACTAAACGAAGCTTCTCATGTCCTTTTTAATCTCCACAAGTTATGGCTAATGTGACAGCCTACAACCTTTTCCTTGGCCATTTCCAACTTAGAATCACCAAAGGTATTTAAATTCCAACCTAAACCCTTTGAGATGGGATAAACAGAGTAATAATCACTGTTATATACTAAAGGAATCCACTTTAGACTGTGCAATTCATCAACAAGAGAGATCGAAATGACAAATAATATATCATTATTTATATGAAATTGATTAACCTTCAATGCAAAAGACACCAAAAACCTTAGTCTTCAAGCCTATGATCCTATATCGCACCATAAATACGACCAAACTTACATAGAGATCACCATGCTAGGCACTCAGGACTAGGTTAATATCCCACACACAGTTCTGAGCTCACACATGAAGGAGTTAAAACTCACATGATGGAGGGGGGAGTACTATGACAATTTTTGGAATAAATAACCATGTCTCGATCCAATGCACTTGTCATTCATCTATAATGTTGTGTGCCTTGCCATGCATTGTTTGATTATTCATTAAATATGGTCTTAATATAAATTTGGGGTCACCCCCATTTCTTACTAGCATACATTTGCCAAGATTAATAGTGATGTTTTCCATCTTTTCTACTAGTGAGTTACATGAACATCGAAAATGAATAATGTCTATCATTTCAAAGTGGGTGAAGAAACCTTGTATTCTTTATAACATTATAAACATAATTGGTCTTTTCACGAGGTTGTCCTTATCATCTTGTTCTATTATTACAACTGAGTTTACCACCACTTTGACTTATATGTTTGATTGTTCGTCATTATACCAAGTCCCCATACTAAAGTTTCTTCTTACTTTCCTTCAAAGCCAGAGATCACCTTCATGCACCTACCATCCTTGTTAATTATCAAAATTTAATCCAATTCTAATATAAATATAAAAATAAAAATATTTAAAAAACTATTATTTATATTACCAACCACATCTTACTAGTGTTCGATTTCTTTGCACTCCATCAACACTCTTCTTCAGTTAACTCAAGTTTTCCATTCACTTTCTCCTTGAATATTGACCACAATTCATCATTTTTAGGATGTTTTTAGTTAGAAAACCCTAGATATCATCTCCTTTAATGTCTTGTTCATTCCGCTCTGTTGTATCAATTTTTACTACAATCCCCTACATTTTTTACAACCCCACTCCCTACAACTATATATCATATTATCCAAGGCCGGCCAATATTTTTAGCTGGGGATAGAGTGATGTTCACATCAAAAGTGAGATAAGTATAATGGGTTAATGCAAATGGATTAATGTAGATGTGAATGATGACAAATTAATAAGGGAGCTAAAGACATGAGTCAGATGAGGGAAGATAATGCACATGTTTATATTTCTTATTTTCCTTGCACTATATAGGTATTTTATTTTGACCAGAAAGGACTCTTAGCTCACCAAGTACTAATCTTTTAAAATGTTAATTCTCTTGGATATCATATATCAATTTCATATCTTAAAATGACTCAACACTGCTTCGTAGGATTTTATACAATAGTTATGGCATTGATAGTCAATGCTACATTTTCAACCCAAAATGTTGTCATAGTTGCTCCATTCCATACTTTATAGGGAGGTGTATGGAGAAGAATATTAGATGATACATGTAGTAGCACTTAGGTTACTATGATTCAACAAAATCTTCATAAATTATGAAGTTATTTGGTAGTGAAATTGAAACTAATAGCCTGCACCAAGTGGAAGGTTCAATTAGAAAAAATAAGAGAATGTATCAAGCTCTTGATTGTCAATCATCAAAGAATGACATAGAACCAACTTCCCAAAGTATTTCCCACAGTGAAATATATTATGGCCATATTAGCTCACTCTCACGTCAAACCATAGAAAAATATCATTCATACTAAAGGTTGGATTGAGGTGGAGAGAAACATAGATAGTACCATGTTTCTAATGGTCCAATAGAAATGAGTAAGCCTTAGAAAGCTTCAACATCAAAAGGACACAACTTCCCAAGCTACCCAAAACACCAAGAAATGAATGTCTCGTACATTCTTTTCAATTAATATTTTGAAGGGTTTATTAAAAATATAAGCACATTGGATGCACAATTTAATATTGTATCCAATGATTATCCACATGAATAATTTTTAGTAAACCTATAGGGAGATAAATTGAAAATACATGAAAATGTATGTTTCTAATCTCCCTCTAAATTTTTAATTTAAAATTTATGTAGCAGAATTTAATGCATAACCAAGAGATGAGGTAGATAAGAGAGATTTTTTTTCAAGGAGGTGGTAACGAAAGATATCATTACAATAGTTAAGCACAATAAAACATAATTCAACAAACATAGAATTGCAAGAAACTGAAATATTTTGATACACAACAATTACCGCATATGCAAACATTATTGAAATTGTTAGATTGACCCATAAGGTCATTTTATACATCATGAAGATGTAATTAAATCCCTTGAAGTGAGGAAGGTGACATCCATAGAGATTGATGATGGTGCATAACAAACTCATTTTTTATTTTTAGTGCACCATCCAATTGCTTTGGTATAACTACTCAACTAGTTTAATTGATGAGTAGTCCCACATAGATGATAATGTTCACAAGTGCCTTGGGTGAGACTTTACCTTTCTTAGGAATATATTGAAAACACTAATACTCGTGGACATTATTGATGGCCCACACACTGAATATTAGGGTCTAGTGTTTAGTTCCAACACTAAACTAAGGTAAGGGAACTCAAAGGAAGGTGGTCCAACATGACCAAGGGATGGTAGAGAGATATCTATGTCATGGAGCACACATGGATACGACACATAATTGAGCCACACCATGACATTCCTTATGGGTAGGAATATGTGAGTACTAATGAACCAAATTTATATGCTACAAGTGGTATAAATCTAAAGTACATTCTCATAAAAAATTGAATGCATATTTGGTTAGCAACTAGTTGTAATATCATAATATAGTGTCCATGACACCTACAAAGAGACTAGATTTCATGGGACAACAATAAAAGCAAATGAATCATGTACACAACATTGTGTATTTCATTAAAGAGTCAACTAAACATTTATACAATTGGTTGTAATATTTCAAGCATTGGATTTTTGCACCCCACCCCCTAACCAAGAAAACCTTTGATCCATAATAACAAACAAAATATCTTTCTATCAGAATCCTAGGTTACCATTGGAGACCCCACTTCATTGCCTATATGAGACACTTACCATTACACCTTTCTCTAGCCTCATTTTTCCCACTTTTTTTCCACCATCACCATATATGCAATTCTAGGGGGGCGATGGTCAGTCTATGCAATATAACACTTTTGATTATAGAAGATTTCTAAGAGATTAGTTGTTTGAAAGTCGTATGCAGATTTCCTTTTCTTGCATTTTGTAGTTTGCTTTAGTAGCTTGGTCAACCTCTACCAAAATAAGACATCAAAGACACTACTACATTTTTGGCCTTTAGGGGGGGTTGTCTTCTGCCCCCAAAAGTGACCTATGGGGGGTGTTTTGGCTTTGGGGACGGTTTTGGCAAAACCGCCCCTAAAGGCACCGATGTTAAAAGTTTTATCCCTCAAGGGCAGTTTTTGACGAGATTGGAACTGCCCCCAAAAGTGACTTTTGGGGGCGGTTTGTGACACCCCTCATAGAGGTCTACGGAGGCGGTTTTAAACCCCCCTCGTAGACCCCTTCATAGAGGCCTATTGGGGGGGTTTTGAACCCCCCTTCATAGAGACCTACTAGGGCGATTGTGAACCCCCCTCATAAGCCCCCTCATGCAAACCTACAGGGGCGGTTTGGAACCCCCCTCGTAGAGAACTATAGGGGTGGTTTCAAACCCCCCTCATAGAGGCCTATAGGCGTGGATGTGAACCCCCCTCATATAGTCCTATAGAGGCGGTTTGGAACCCCCCTTGTAGAGGGACTATAGGGGCAGTTTAGAACCCTCCTTGTAGAGGCTTATAGGGGCGGTTTTGAACCCCCCTCGTAGAGGCCTATAGAGGCAATTTGAAAACCCCCTCGTACAGGGCTACAGGGGCGGTTTGGAACCCCCCTCGTAGTGACATATGAAGGCAGTTTAGAACCCCCCCCGTAGCAACATACAAAGACAGTTTGAAACCCCCTATATATCCATAATAAATCATAATAAAATATATTTTATTAAAAATACCAATATTGCAATATCAATAGGGCATGGAGGAATTGAACCACCAACCTCCTGCTTGTAAGGCAGGCACTCTTCCATTGAGCTAGAACCCTTTTAGAATTGGGGAATTCCAAGTTAGTCAAGAATGTAATATAAGTGCTAAAAGCTACCATGCTACAACAAAAACAAAGAGAACTCACCCATAACAACTACTTTGGTTTGCATAAAGTAAAGATAAATTGTACAATAAAGGATGATGATGGAGGCATTCTCAAACCCCATACACTAGCAATAGTAGGCACATTGACAGTTTGGGAAGGTAGATTCTCATTAATCACAGGTCTTGGCTGCTAAGAATATGTTAAAGAAAGCACATGTGATGAAGATGTTGGTTGAGGCTGCTGAGAATAGGATGCAGAAGGAAACTATGATGAAGGTGTTGATAGAGGCTGCTAAGGATAAGGTGTTAAAAACACTTTTGATAAAGAAGCGAGTGGAGGCTGTTGAGGTAAGGGCACATAAATCACTTGTGAAGAAGGATTTTGTGGTTGTTTCCCTTCAAGAAGAGGAAACTGATGAACTTGTGGAGTATATTGTGCAAGTTGTGGTTGAACTGATGGAGACATGCCCATGATTGTCTATAGTGTACCTTGCCTATTGGAAAAAATTTCTAGGTGAATCTGTTGGCTTGCTGGTGGCATAGATTTATGCCCTGACTGTGGTGAAATTCCAGACAGAGGCTGCAAAATGTCAAATTTAGACCACGGGAAGGTATTAATAATTTTCGTGTATGCAAGGAAGACAACAAGGAAATGGACATATAGTAAATAAATACATTTAGAGCATACCTGCAATGGTTGTGGAGCCCCAAATCTCTGATGCAATTCAGAAAAATCCAAATTAGACAACAAGGGCGGGTCTGATTAGCCTAGGAGGATTGGTTGCTTTGTTAACAACCAAATAGTATTGATCTCTACTCCCTTTGCCACCTCTAGTACTAGCAGATGCAAGCCTAGCCATGGCCCCGCTAAGGAAGAGAGGGAGTTGGGTAAGAGTTCTTGGTCTTCATTCCTATATTCCCTTGCAAATGATGATTGTACGGTAGTAAATACTCTTAGATGCTAGAAGTCTGCTACAGCCATTGGAAGTGTTTCTCTTTGGAAGATGAATTTCTACTTCAACTAGATGAACCTGGAATGGTTTTGTGATAAGCTAGTCATGGTCACAGACTTGTTGGAACATCAAGACTTGCACCTCCTCCCATTGCAAGCCCATGAACTATTGAGACCTGGGATATAAAAAAAAAAATTATGCATGCAATGAACTATTTATAACCATGTCTGTAGGGTATTCCTTGTCATTGTCCTCAACCATTGCAGGTTTGTGTCAAGATGGTTTCAGATCCTTGTTTACAATTCACAACATATTCATTAGTCCTAGATTTGTTATACTATCACAAAAACATCTAAAACCTGCATTAAAACAAAGAATAAAAATTCATCTCGTCAAAATAACCTAAAAAATAAGACGAATTAGAAGTTCCAGTTCCATACTAAACATTCATTATGTTAGCTACCTACTCAATGGCCACACGTACAGGTGTTGGGGAGTGAGGTAGAAAAGAAAGCAATGCATCTACTAGTACGTCCATTAATGGAGGCACTTCACTCTCATCATCATCATTTCTTGCAACAAGATCAATAACATTCCCAAAGGCCTTATTTTAGCATATCATAAGTTCAACAGTTGTTTCACAAATTTCCCCATGCCTAAGGGGAATCTCAAGTAACAACTATATAAGTAAAAAGCCCATTACTTGCATTTTGCTAAAGTTAGATTCACCCTTAGAATCCTATGATGGAAAGACAAGTATTAGAGATAATGATTATACTTTAAACAAACAAAATTATTAACACAAAGGATAACAAATTCCATTGAACACAACATGAAAAATATGAATCCTACTTCTGATGAGAATTATCAATTTTATTCTCAAATTGTAAGAACACACTATTTATATGGAAAAAAGATCAAAAAGGACATTATTTTAATTATTGATATGATAAGTTATATCTTTTCAAGTTCATAAAATAAAGAAAAAATAGCTAATTCATGAGTCTACTTACAACTTGGAAAAGTTGTGCTTCTGGATTATGTACACTACAACAAATTTGACTTTTAGGGGGGGTTGGAAAAGAACACACATAAGAGATCTTTGTATGTGAAGTGTCCATATTTTTTTCTACAATGACTATGGAAAATACTTGTTGCACAGTAACCCTGAGCATTTGCATTGACGGACTGGCCATTTTAGGGAAAAGGTCCCACAAAATGGTAGAAAAAATCACCTTCCTAGGTCTGGAAATACACCTTCCTTACTGTTGTAAGTGATTACAGTGTTATAAATATACTAATAGGCTTTCCAAACAAATGTTGGAGCAACTAATTATGCACCCTCATCCATCTGTCATGATGCTACAGGAGGCTGATTCCTTTCCTCCTGGTTTTTTGTTTGAATCATAACATCCAAATTCTATTATTGTTATGAGGTTGAGCATTCACTCTTCTTGTCATTTATTGTTTAAAATTCCTTACTACAAGAGAAATTGTTTCATTCCAAAATCCATTTAATTTTTTCTAAGTATGACAGCTTCTTCGGTTGACCCATAAATGACTCCATCACTATTGGATTTTTTTCCTCAAAATGCAATGGCAATAGCCTAATATGGTTGTATAATAACCCAGTAGTGACCATAATTTCACATTTTTTATACAACAAAGACACAACAAACATTTAAGGAATTATTTCATTCTTCTTCCTTCCAAATTTCTCAAAGAAGGTTACATTTAATCACCATGTGGACACCTTATAAGTTCGGAAACTTCACCTAAAATGTGAGTCATACTATAATACACATGGTAGAATTGTGGGGTGGGGGGGTCACTTCCATGAAAGGCACCATAATACATCCACGTCATTATACAAAAACACTAGTTCCATATGTCATTAATCATGCAAGTAGCAGAGCACTCTAAGGAGTATGCACTATAAAACATCCATGAGCATAAAGAATACAATGTCATCAAGAATGTTCCACAAGGAGAGGCCTACAAAGGCCACTATATCATCCACATAAGCAAATCAAAGTTAAATGAACTAGAGTACTCCCATGGAAGACCTTCCAACTATCACTCAAACATGCCAAGCACTCTATGGGAAAGGACACCATATGGGAAAGGACACCATATGGGAAAGGACACCAAGCTCTCTTTCCTGTTGTACTCTTTTTTAGGTACCAAACTCCGTTATCACTCTATTGAAAGTCTATAATTCAAATTCATTTTGCAAAAATCTATAAAAAGAATGAGGACCTTGTAAGTTTTTGATAAAATGATGTAATGTCTAGTGGATGCATATTAAACTTATCTAGATTACATCATTGTTGTTGTTAAGTTCAACAAGTAGCAACAATATTTGAAGCCTCACTATAATATACATATCAGACATTGGAAAAGTGAGCAGCAATTGGCTTTCCTTACAAGATTATTGAAATTAAATGTGTACATTGAAAAATCTTTAAAATGGTTCCAAGTATGACTTTCTTTAATCATGCAAGATGTCAATTTTTTTAAAATAAATATTTCTTGTTGTTTATAGTGGTTGCTTATGGTCATCTAGTAGCTTTAAAGATGATACAGATAGTGTTTGCTAGTTCATGTGTAGCACTAAGAGCTGTAGAATGCATCATCATTAGACAATGCATCATATCCCTCTTGGTGCTTGACTACAATCATATTTTATTTATTGTGTATTAAATTTTAATATGATTTTAATGAAATAAATATACATTATCTTAATTTCAATTTGACAATTGCCTCCATTTTAATATCCCAGGTCCCTTTCTCTTCATAATAGAGAGAATATAGAGCACATATGCCAGTTTCATTCACTCTAAAAAGGGAAATCAGTTGGGTCATAAAAGGAAAAATAATTTATTTATTTTTTATACAAATCTTTGACATCTATCTTGTGTAATGGAAGATTACAAGCATTAAATTAAACAATGATGCATGTGTATGGACAAACAACGATAAAAATTTGAGAGATTTGAGAGAATAAAGGTTGCATTATTAAATATTGGCACATTATACAATTACAAATTCCATTCCTCCCATCTCTGTAGTTCCACTCTCATACGTTTACAGCGGAGATTTGATCCCTCTCAACTTGATAAAGCCTAAAATTTGGATCTTTTGGAAGGTAGGGACGCATTCAGAGATACCAGGGACGAGACCTGCGATTGAACCATGGAGGGAGCAGGAGTAGAACCCTGGTCTCTGGCTTAGGGACCATCAGGACCAGCCACTGGGCCCGGAGCCTCAGCCCCAATACTTCAAGGCTTTCATTATTACTTTCAATACTTCACATAAGAATTATTTCGTGAAAGATTTTACATGCATAAGAATTATTCCATGAAAGATTTTACATTATTATTTTTATTTTTAAAGTACAAAATTATTATTAAGTTATTTAAAAACTTTCTTTCAAAATCGTTTTGACAGCCACAGGCATGTAGAGATGGTCAAGCAAGATTTCACGTAATGACCGAAATTGGAAAAAGTCACGGTCAAGCTAAATTACACATACAGACCTTAAAAACCTTCACTTCTGGAATGTATTGTGTTGATGAGGAGATGCCAGGTCAACACTTTGACAAAACATCTATATCATATATTTATAATGAACGAGTTAATGGGCATCTTTATCATTTCCGTAATCGAGTGAACTACACAGAAGCTTTCATTTGACCCAGTAAACACATAGTTTCACGATAATCTCGACCTATTTATATCTCGACCTATTTATATCGTTCTTCGCCCCCATTAGCATTTCATTCCGGACTACTCTCACACACAGACAGAGGCAAAAAATTATTTGAAGTTGTGTGTAATATCAATGGCTTCTTTCTTCAAATTTGTGATCTGAAATTCTTCAATATGGGCGGCCTCCATGTCGTCTTCTTCCTCAATAAAAGCAGAACTAATTACAGTCCGCAAATCAACAACGAAGAGAATAGAAGAAATTGGGGATGTAAATAAAGAGATCGCTGGATCTAACCTTCAATGATTTCAATATTATGATTTCAATATTGCAAATTACCCGTCTTTTTATTACAATATTTTATTTTTATTATTTTGTTACTTGACAAACGTTGGACAAATACTCAACAAACACTAGACAAACCAAATGTTACAAAATCTCCCTCATACTGTGCGCAAAAATGGTTGGGAGTTCAAATATAATGTCAAAAAAATGAAAAATGAAAAATAAATGGTAAAAAATAAATAAAGGTTTCCTACAAATCTGTGTGAGATCAAGCAGTTCTGGACATGTCTAACAGTAAAGAGGAGCTTCAAATCCATATTCTGGGATGAATTGTGGGATAAATTCAAATCTAATGTCAAAAAAATGCAAAATGAAAAATAAATGGTAAAAAATAAATAAAGGTTTCCTACAAATCTGTGTGAGATCAAGTAGTTCTGGACATGTCTAACAGCAGAGAGGAGCTTCAAATCCATATTTTGGGATGAATTATGGGATAAATTAGTAATTATGGGCATGTTTTTGCAGCAAAGAATAAACAAAAAATGAATATGGGATAATTCTGTGAAATGATAAGCAATTCTATAGCAGGATGGTTTGTTCACAGCGATTCTCATATTGGCCTATATTTTATGGATGTAATGTTATATCGCAACAGAAGTGACATGGGTGACTGCTTGATTATTTTCCTTAAACTAATATTTTAATTGGACATTCAGATAGCCATGGATGCTAGTAGATAAAGAAAACCTAAATTTATACACTTAAAATTATTATATTTGATTATATTTAAAGATAAAGGGACATTCAAAGCTTTGTTTATCATCAAACAGAGTCCTTCCTGCCATCACAACATATTTTATTTTCGAGACATCCAGAAAATAAAAACATCTGATAACAACCAGAAAACATGTTTATTTGATGCACATCTAATAATGACCAGTCCTGTGTGCCATCACAACATAGTTTACTTTCCCAGACATCTAGACCACCAAAAAAATCTGATAAACGACCATAAAACTTTTTTATTTGATGCACATCTAACAGTGACCAGAAAAAATGTCTGTTTGATGTTCGATGCTGTAAGATGAATGCAAGATATTTCTATGTGAAAAGATAATATTCCCTGACATAATTCCAACAACATTTGAAGTCAAGTTGTGTTTTGATCTATTGCTGGTCTACACATCACAATTGTTTACCTTTGTCAAGTCATTTTCGGACATGATCAGACATGACTTTTCAGTCCCTTCAAAGAAAATCTTTCCAAACAATAGTAAAAAAATTATCCTTTGCATAACTACAGCAATATGAAGTACCAAATGAATCATCCAATAAATAATTTTTACCTCACGCGCTATCAAATTAATCTATTGTAAACCCTAAGGAAACATAAACTCCACATTTTACTGCTCTTTGGCCTCTAGTTTAGGTCGAAAAAGGGGGAAACAATGGTACTTCAAGCTCCCTCAGGTTAACCTCAGGCACTATCAAATAAATCTATTGTAAACCCTAAGGAAACATAAAGTCCACATTTTACTACTCTTCGGCCTCTAGTTTAGGTCGAAAAAGGGGAAACAATGGTACTTCAAGCTCCCTTAGGTTCACATAGAAAGGTTTGAACTTTGGACTCCACTAAACATATTTGTACAGGAAAACTCACTTCCCCCAATGGGAATCGAACTTGTGACCACATTCTTAGTAATAAAAAGGAATTTGGGGACCATTTTGAATAGATTACAGCAGAATAACAAAAAAGGTAGACGCTTACTTGAGCAATGGCGTCTATATTGATGGGTCTGGACTCCATTATTCTGGCGAATGTCAGCTACTATGGAATCCAATTGTATGCAACAATAGAAGCAAAGAGAAAAGCCCCGAAGAAGTCAATTTCACAAATCTATGCGTAACATGGAGAAATTAAGTGCCAAAGGGCAAAGAAGCTCTATATTATAATTGCTATTGTTCATATCGATGACGCTGCTAATGCTGTTTTAATTGATGGAATGTATCATCATCTACCATGTCCATGCCCATGCCCATATTCTCCCTGGTCGACCCAAAAAAGTTGCAGGAACCAAACATACTGTTGTGTGTAGGGCCAAATGAACGCCTAATGAACATGAAGAAAATATGTAGTTTTGACAAATTTTGCCACCCAATGATTTTGGTATTTTTTCGTTTTTTGAATTTAGTGGCACATCCTAACTTTGGGCCAACTTTGGGCCTTTTAACCGTGGCTTTTTAAATTTTGACCTTTTATCTTTAATATTTTTTTTTTCATTTTATTTTTATAAAACTTTTATATTATATAATATAATATAAGTAATTATTTTTATATTTAAGCATTTTGGAAATTATTTATATTATAATAACAAGGTCTACAAGGTGGTATGTCTTTCCTTTTTGACATAGTAAGAATTAATGTGTTTAAGGTGGTATGTCGTTCCTTTTTGGCAGAGTAAGAATTAATGAGTTTTATTTGATGACACATCATATGAAATTGTATCGCCATCATCACACAATAGATGTCACCAATGGTGAAATTGGATAACTGATGTCATGTCCATATTAGTGCACAACGAAAAGGAAGCCACAAAACAATGAAAAGTGAAATGAACTTGCCACTAGTGAAACCCCAAATATGTTGCTTCAATCTTCACACAACAATACGATTGCTTGAATTTAACTTTTTATATCAATAGAAAGTTTACTTCTAAATCGAAGACATTGCTCAGGTGTTCAAACATAGAAAATAGCGAAAAGTGAAATGAACTTGCCACTAGTGAAATCTAGAAAATGGTCTCCACATCACTACATCTGAAAATTATGTCATCAGAACAAACCCTCCTTTCCCTGTCAGAGCAATGCCCATGACACACTTCAACAAATGATAAAGGTACCTCATCAAAGGAATTACAAAAACAGTTAAACCAAAAACATAAAAGAGACCTTATCATTGCAAAATATACTATGAAAGGTACCAAGGAAAACAACTAAATTTCAAAAATACCCAGAACGTCTAGTGCAAATAGGGTAAAATGGCATGCTTCTAATATGTTTGAATGCCATGGATGAGTAATTTTGTTGTCCACACATGGATTTGGTTTACGACATAGAGGTTGGATATACCAAATGGATGAATTTCATAATAAACATGCTTCTTCTTTACATGCATTAAGAGGAAGCCTTTCGGTTTATGGTGCCATTTCTTAAAGGAAATTGAGCATGTGACTATCATAGAAGGTGCTAATTCTTCATAGACAAAGACCCTCCATCTCGAACTTTCAAACCACAATTCTTCATATCCCCCGAGAGCGCTCATATTGAATGCTAGCCTACACCTAACACCACTAACATATGACATCTAACCCAGAGGACGCCTTGTATAAAAGCAAGGCATACTCATTTTATGTCATTCCAGCACATGCATCACTTGGCACCCCAAACCTCAATCAAATCAACAACAACTAGCACCAAACTTTAGGTAAAACTTAGGAAAATTGGAAATATTGCTCATCCACGGTAGAATTAATCAAACCTTGCGGGAACTACATGTCTCATAGGGACATTATAATATAATATAAAAGGTATTTAAAAATTCTATATTTTATTTTGGAATAAATCAAATATTTTAATCATATGATATAAAAAAGCCCAATTAAAACCTTATCACAAAGTTAAAATCTAATAATTAATGCGCATACCGTGTTCTTCTTGTTTTACCTCTTCTTGAAAAGAAGGAAGTATATCTTCAATGTCATTTCTTTCATTATTGGGACTATTACAATCATTCAAAAGCAATGTGTAGCTTCCTCTTGTTTGGACCTTCCTCTTCTTAGTCACTATAGAAAGAAACGTTAATAGACATATGTATAACATCGCCATACAATAAAAATAAAAGTTATATTGCATAAGAAAATAAACTAATATTTTTCTAAATCTTTACCTATAGGGGTGGATGTTCCTGTATTCCCCACTTTATCCTTCTTAAAGGTTATTTTTAAAGATTCCATAATTAGACTTCTTTGATTTCATGGCATAATTTGTTTTCCTTGTGTTTTCTCAAATGGATTAGAGTATTACTTGGTTGTAGCCTATTAGAATCTTATTAAAGTACAAGATAATATGTTATGATCATGGAAATGTCATGAAAAGAATGATATAGTTAAAGCACATACAATCACTTACCTCCATGTATGCACTTCTACACAACCTAAATAACAAAAAAAAAAGCTTGTATCATTAATCAACCACATGAAATATCAATATTCAATTCCAATTTTATAACAATCATGTGAAATTTTATAACAAATAATAGGCTTCATAAGTTTTCACAAGCCTCCCCAATCTTCAAAAGGACATTTGTGATCCCTAATTGGGAGAGAAATACAGGTTTGAACTGGTTTATAAACACAAAGCTTACCAAATCCAAATTTGCTTAAGATCCAAATAGTAATTGATCCAGACATATATTCCACACAAATCCAGATATTCAGAGTTGGTTCCCAGATTTTGATCCTTTGTCTGCCCCAGCCATGATCACACCCGTCTGGGTAAGACTCTCGAATCTACCCCTACATCTATGGTCTCCATTCTCTTTAACTATTAGAGAGTCTAACCTAGAGAAAGAATTCCACCCCTATTTGCCACCTCCTTCTTTGGCTGGAAAGGGGGTTTATTCAATTGTGATTTGGCAGTAATATCTAGTGGCATCTGGGTAGTCAAACAATGTCATATCAGCAATCATTGGAAGGGAGGACATGGTATAGATCTGCTACAACAATCATTGACAAGTGCATGAAATTAGTGGAAGGAGCAGCTCACAATATTGATTCATGAAATATTCATCAGATCTATGAAATATGTTGGGCATCAATATTCATATCAGATCTATATTACATTATTTGATTGAGTATAGAGGATAGTTGTGGGTCTCTAATCTAGATCTTAAAGTTGATTGGATTAAGGCAGTTTATGGGTTACTGTTCTTAGCTACATATCTCTGTCATTACTAGTGGCATATGCTATATCCTTTGTGAAAGAAGCGGCCATGTTCCCTTAAGAATAAATGATTGATAGAACCCCATTTCACTCAGAAATTGCATCACAACCTTGGCTTGATTTCCAGGCATCTTATCAAGTCATTAACAAGGCATTTCCAGGCATGTAGTTTGTTCATTCTAATAAAATACATCAATCTTTGTTTGTTGGTTGTCTATTTATTATAGTCTATTTAATTTTATTTCACTCTACCTTACAACATTAATGATTCACTCTACCTTACAGCACCAAAGGAAAATATCAACAAGGCATTTATCATTCAAACTATATTAGAATAAACAAGGCTGCACAAAAATATGAGGACGTACCTTGCCCTTTCAAGGTTCTTCAATTCTACCACACCAATTGAATGGATCCCCTGGTTTGAGAGCCGGCCCCAGTGCTAGCGTCTATGGTAATGCCAGTCCCAGATCTGAATGTAGTTCGAGCACTTGGTATGAAGGATCCCCTAGTTTGAGAGCCGACCCTAGAGTGCGATCGATGAAGGATACCAAGTGCTCATAGAACCAGTCTATCCAAATCGTGCAGGATTGAACCAATTTCTTAAAAAAAAATCACAAAATGGAGTGGCGGGAACTAGTATTCCAAATGGCGCAGGATTCCTAAACATGATTTTGATTTTGATTTCATTCCCATGATGAAAAATTTAATTAGACATTTAGAACAAGGCTAGGCACATCACATATCAAAATACATTTATATGGATTCGCAAGAAAGCTACTAAATTCAATAAATTATTAAATACATTGTTTAAGTAAATAATTATGATTCTACTTTAGAACTGAGCGAAGCGATGGAGGATACGTCCAGTACAAAAGCTTTTCAGGTCTCTTCAGGGTTTTTCTGGTGGTTTAAAAGTGCATGAAGACTTTCTCCATTTAGCTGTGTATATGTGGAAGAATGGAGTATTTGTTAGACGTGGAATGGGAGGCGGAGACTTGAGTCACCCTTCATAAAAAGTGGAAAACAATGAGAAGAAAGGGTGATGGAATGAAAATTACTAGCATGTTGAAATTGGCAGGAAAATTTTCATTTTTGGTGTTATAGATCTAAAAATTACCAACATATCGCACTTGCAGTTTAAATTAGATTCACTCTTTATAGATTATGTGATGTCGTAAGGCCTTAATCATCACTCAAGAGCAACAGAGGGAATTGTTACATATGGGCTAGATATTCGATATGTAGGTCATATGTAGTAGTCTAGGTTAACATGCATGGACCATCAACCCCATAGCAAATTAATATGGTATTAGGCCCTAAAATTAGTTAATAGGCCATGGTATAGGCCACGAGAACCATCGTCAATGTTACAAATATTGAAATGGCCACAATATCTCGCTTGTAAGGTAAAGTAATTATGTGTAGGTCCCTACACATGGACCATGAATCATATAGTAAATTTATTAACCACGGACCATTATTTAGGTTATGAGAACCACTATTGGTTTACATAATCTATAAATATTAAACTATGGTTGGTTTATTGGTTTACATAACCCATGGACAAATCAACAACAACAATGGCATTGACGATGGTGACAATGATGATGATGATGACGATCTCACATGTAGGCTAGAGATTCTTATGTGGTAATCTAGGTTAACGTGCATGGACCATCAACCCCATGGAAAATTAATATGGCATTATACCCTAAATTTAGTTCACATGCCATAGTCCAGGCCACGAGAAACATCCTTTGTGTTACAAATATTGAAATGGCCACCATAAATAATGCCACTAATTAGACACTAACCTAACACAACCAACCCATGTAAATGACTCATGCACTTGGCACACTTGATCCATGCAATGAATTCATGCACCTAGGAAGCTTCAACCTCTAACCCCCTCACCTCGTACCTAACCTTAAAATCTAGCCTCAAACCGAATAACATGATAACTTATAAACCACTTAACCACTTGTACCAACAAAAACCAGAACCCCTTTCCCACTAACCCACTGATCCCTTACGTGCCTCGCTTCTAATCCAAAAACTCCCCAAAACCTACCACATTATGAAATTGTAGAAAATATCCCCTTAAGTCAGTGTCCCTCTAACCCTAACCCACTACCCCCTAACCCAATCACTAGCATGCCTACTACACCAAATCAACACACTAACACAATAAACTTTGACCTTGGGTTATTTATAACCAAGGTTGTAGATCAAAGACTTTGACATCAAGGTTTGAATGATCACTGTATGGGATTTTATCAAACCAAAATTAGTGCAAAAATAAACACAAGAACTTAGACTATAAACAAAATATTCCCTATCTAGGGTATGTATGGTGAATCAAGTCCCTATGCATGGCCCATGAGTCTCAAAATAAATTTTTATTGTGCAAGAACCTACATTTTGGCCTTAGACCATAACATAGGCTCCTAGAACCATCCACGACATGAAAATACTAAAAAAAATGACAATGTGTTACTCAAAAGCTAAATATTCCTTGCCTATGGCCTATGTGGTGTGTAACGTCCCCTTCTCCTTAGAACAACAGGGAAGGAAACATTAACAACATACCGGGCTTTTAACTTAGCCCCAATATTTTTGCACATAAATTCCTAACATTTTAAAACTTATGTATGCAGATTCGACTTCAATAAAACACAGCGGATCTTAAACGTAATAACACACATGAGAACAAACCGAAGATGATTCCATATGCAGGGTTCAATCCCATTCATATGCTATGCACAGACTTCATTTCAATTTCATTAACATGAAGAATAATCATTCAAATAACACATTACAGAACCCAGATATATATATATACAAATTAAAGTCACGGAGAGCACTTATCTTGCAACGCAATATCCAACGATTGGCTACGTGAGAGCAACGTTCCACCCAACCATAGATCTTTGTCCAGCCTGTATTCTTTCAGCTGAGAGATCACCCCCGAGCTGGGCTGTGTATCCACTAAGGAGGAACTAGATGGCTCCCTCACAGTCAGGATTTCACTCAGACAACCATGCTAAGCCAACACACAGTTGGGTTTTTCAAGCATGCAATGGGAAATGGAGAGGGATGCTAGTCCACTAAGATCAATCCCAGAGCTAGTACACATCAAGCTAGACTCCAACGATCCCAGCCTCCATTCGAACATCCACACTTGGAGTTCTCACAGCTTTGTTCAGCAAATAACCCAAATCCGTCACTGATTTTCTGGGCAGTTAAAACTGGGTTTTCCCATGGATTTTGGGGGTAGCTATTGCTCCCAAATTCGCCCCAAGGTTCCTACCAATGGATCCCCCATTGGATTTCACTGTCCAATACCAAATCGGGACGTTTTTGGCTTCCCAAAACGTGGGTTCTCTCACAGTCGCGATTTTTTCGGTTTTCTCACTGTTGGGAGCTCGTTTTTGGGTGGAGAAAGATGTCCCATACTTCCACAATGGAATGGGGATAAGGATGGAGCAACCCCCAAGATGTAGAGTGACTTGTGGGACAAGTCAAAAGAGCCCATACCTACCCATACGAATTTCAGGCTGCCCATACTCCATCAAAGTCCTTGACTTAATTCTTCAACCATTTCTTACAACAGGAATAAATGTCATCTAGAAAGGTCAAATGGGTTCTCATAAAGACATATGGCAACCTATGGTTCACTCCCATAGCCCCCTCACCACTCCCTAGTGGATACACGTGGCCCCTTCTCATTCGTTGCCTCCATAGCCAGTCTTGGAATTTTATATTGCCTGATGTTTATTTACATCCTATTACAATTTCCATGGCTTAAGAGCACATGGTATCAAAGTATCAATTACTTGCCCCTTAAATAAAATTCGGCTTTCACTAGCGGGGCCTTGGCCTTGAGCTCCACGCTAGGAAAACATACATCACATGTACACATTATTTACATTAAAGGCTAATATATCCTAAGGGTCGAATTGGGGGGTATTACATGGTGGTACAAAGAAACGCCCATAGGTCACAAGACCTTGAGGTAACTACCAATCATTATAAACTAGATTTTGATCTAGCACCATGGACACCATGGATTAGGCTTCAAGAACCATCCCTGATGTTGTTAATATTGAAATGGCCACCATACCCACTTGCAAGCTAAATATTCCTTGTGTAGGAATCATGTGGTGATTCGGGCCCTACACATGGCCCATTAGCCATAAAGCATAATGTTATGGCACACGAGTTTGTATTTTGACCATGGATCATGGAAAGTTGGAGTGTGAAAACCATCTTTGATGTGGAAAACCTAGAATGACCGCCTCAATTGTAGAGCTCTAATGGGATATGGTGTTGAATGATGATGCACACCCTTCCTAACACTACAATAGCTTGTGTGCGCTTAGCTCCAATGTTTCGATGAGATGCATTGTTGAACCCATGTGACACACCTAACCCACATACATAAATGACTTTTAGGGGTTTTTCATAAAACTTCCTCGAAAATTTCAATTCACATGAATTTTAGGGAGGGTTTCAATAAACCGCCTCCAAAAGTTCAAATCTCACTTCTTTTAAGGGGGGTTTCACAAAACCACCTCCAAAAGTTCAAATCTCATTTCTTTTTAAGGGTGTGTTTCACAAAACCCACCTCCAAACATTCAATTATCATGACTTTTAAGGGGGGGTTTTTAAACAACTGCCTCCAAATTTTTAATTTTCATGACTTTTAGGGGAGGAGTTCAACAAACTACCTCCAAAAGTTTAATTCTCATGATTTTTAATGGGGGTTTCAAAACCCCGCCTCCAAAAGTTCAATTCTCATGACTTTTAAAGGGGGGAGTTCCAAATCACCACCTCCAAAAGTTCAATTCTCATGACTTTTAGCAGGGGGGCTCCAACAAACCACCTCCAAAAGCTCAATTCTCATGAGTTTTAAAGAGGGTGCCAAAAAACTGCCTCCAAAAGTTCAATTCTCATGAGTTTTAAGGGGGGGGTCCAAAAAGCCGCCTCCAAAAGTTCAATTCTCATGACTTTTAGTGGGGGTTTTGACAGACTGCCCCCACAAGTTCTGAGAATTGGGCTTTTGGGGGGGGGGGGTTCAAACAACCGCCTCCAAAAGTTCAATTCTCATGACTTTTAAGGGGGATTCCAAACAAACCGCATCCCAAAGTTCAATTCTCATGACTTTTTAGGGGGAGTTTTGACAAACCACCCCCAAAAGTTATGAGAATTGGGCTTTTAGGGGGGGGTTTTCAGACATCCACCTCCAAAAGTTCAATTCTCATGACTTTTAAGGGGGGTTCCAAAAAAACCGCCTCCAAAAGTTCAATTCTCATGACTTTTAGGGGGGGTTTGACAAACCGCCCCCAAATTTTTTGAGAATTGGACTTTTAGGGGGGGGTTTCCAAAAACCGCCCCCAAAAGTCAAATTTCAGGACTTTTGGGGGCGGATTTAAAAAAAACTCCCCCAAAAGTCCAATTTCCATGACTTTTAGGGGCGGTTTTAAAAGACCACCTCCAAAGGTATGAAAAAACTTTTAGGGGGGGGTTTACCAAGACCCCCGCAAGCCAAAACCGCCCCTAAAGGGCTATTTTGTTGTAGTGAGATCAAGATCTAATAGGGGAGATATGATCTTGTGGTCCAATTCTAAGCTAATCCTGTGGTGTTAGTTTACCTCGTTGTTTGATTTGGTATTAATACATTTTGAAGTGTGCTTGCTAGCATTAATTTAGGCTAGAATAGGTTCTAATGTTGCATTTCATGTGCCTACATCTCTAAGTTTATAATTAACCTGTTTGATTTCTCATTTTGTCTTAACAAGGACACATGGATCATCTAGAGACATCTACCATCAATGCTAGATGAAGAAATGTGATGCAGTCAAGTATATTCGATTGTTAATCTGAAATATATTTTTCTTGTTTGACACGTTTTGACATGTTTATTGATCTGTGGAAAATTCTTATCATGCACAGCTTCAGGGTGAAGCAAACTTGACTTCTATGCAACAACACTCCGTGAGGTCATCGTCAGGTAAATTCAATTGTTATTCAATTTATGCTCAAGTGTATATAATCGTAAATATTTTTTACACAACTTTCTAAGATCTTGTTGTGCACAGGTGGTGTCTCTCACAATGACAGACGTTTGTCTAAGGGGTTTACAGGTGCTGGTGGACAATTTCAAAGGACACGCTTAGTGTCTTATACGCCATTGCCAGGTAGAGATTGTTTACATACATTCTGACTAGAATTCTTGTTTGACATGTTTATTAATCTATGGAAAATTCTTATCAGGCACAAGTTCATAGCTTCAGGGTGAAGCAATCTTGACTTCTATGCAACAACACTCCGTGAGGTCATCGTCAGGTAAATTCAATTGTTATTCAATTTATGCTGAAGTCTATATAAACATAAATATTTTTTCACACATCTTTCTAAGATCTTGTTGTGCACAGGTGGTGTCTCTCGCAATGACAGACATCTGTCTGAGGGGGTCTACAGCTGCCGGTGGACAAACTCAGAGGACACCCTTAGTGTCTTATACGCCATCGTCAGGTAGAGATCGTTTACATACATTCTGACTAGAATTCTTGTTTGACATGTTTATTAATCCGTGGAAAATTCTTATCAGGCATAGGTTCACAACTTCAGGGTGAAGCAATCTTGGCTAGTATGTAGCTTCACTCCCTGAGGTCATCGTTAGGTAAATTCAATTGTCATTCAATTCATGCTCAAGTCTATATAAACATAAAACTTCTTTTACATAGATCCTTCTAAGATCTTGTTGTGCACAGGTGGTGTCCTCTCAAAATGACAGACATTTTTCTGAGGGTGGGTCTACAGGGGCCATTGGACAACCACAGATGGCACCCTTAGTGTCTCATTCTTCAGATACGCCATCGCCACGTAGAGATTGTTTACATACATTTTGACTAGAATTTTTGTTTGACATGACTGTTTTATTTGTGAAAAATTACATGATTTTTCCTGTAAACTTACATGTGATTGCCAATATTTGGTTTCCTACAGGGGCTTCTGGACATTCTAACAATAATGATGGTTCAGAAGACTTTATTTCTATTTCTCACCATGTTCATGATAATGCAGAGGTTCCATCAGGAATTTAAAATGAACACATTTTATTTAAATGTTTATAATTTGATTGACAAATTATATATATAGTTTTAATACTTGCACATGCATTTTACTTCTTACAGGGTTTGTTGCTGATGATCCTAATCCACCTCCCTAGACAAGGAGAGGTCATCAGGTGCAGCAGTATGTTCACAATGAAAGATATGATCCTCTTTACAGTCATCCTAGAGATGTTCCCGAGGAGACTCCTTGGGAAGACAACATCGCTATGTTGACTTTGGAATAGATGAAAGAGCATTCATCAAGATTGCAGGCAGAACTTGACACTTCAAATATCTCTTTTGGTTCTCAACAGTGTCTCCAGATTGTTTTGTACAATCTGAAGAGTTTGATCGAGACATATCTTGGGTTTGGACCATCAACCCATATTTTTCATGACATGATGCGTAGGAGGCGGTTGTCAGTAATGGGTCGCCACAAGTTTGAAGAAATAAAAAAAACTTGTCACAAAAGAAATGGTCTTTTCATGTTTTGACTTGCGGCCTGAAGACAAAAAACGTGTAAAGATCACAAGATTCAATGATCCACTAATTGCACCCCATATTTATTCCAGGTTCCTGTGTGCATATGGGAAGTTCCCTAATAATGACGAGGTTCCTCAGTATTTTGTTAAGATGTTGATTGCATAGTTCCAGTTTAACATGGACCCGGACTATATAGATATGGGATCCAGTTTCTATGGTGCTGGAAAAGGTCGTACATATGAACGACCTGATGCACGATGAGATGTTCAGTATATGCGTTCGACGCCTCGGTTAGTACAGCCACATCCTAGAGTCGTTTCTTTGCTATAGGAGTTGGAAATGACATCCCAAATAGCAAGAGGGGTGAGGGAAGAGATAAGAGAGCATGTTGGGGCTGCATTGGCAGGGGTGGAAATCGGCATAAATACTTTGTCATCTTCAACCAGTGTGGATGAAATCCCATTTGATGATTATTCTGATGATCGCTTGAGTAGCATGACTCAATTAGAGCTTCAACAGTATGCAACGTACTGTAGAGATAATTATAAGAGAGTCATCGATGGACAAAATCAAAACAGAGGTAAGGTACGTACGTATGCAATAATATTTTTCAATTTATTATATGAAATCTAATTTTTTTATTCTCCAAATCTAATTTCTATAAATTATATGGAATTTATGCAGTATACCAGATTCATGAATGATGACAACTTTGATGATACGGATTTTATTGACCGATCAGAAACAGAGGCTAGTGGCACGAATATGCATGTTGAGGAAAATGTAGTTTCTCAATTTCCACAACGGACACAGTTATGGATATTCCTGTTTCATGTCTTCTAATCATTGGTCTTAGATTTAGCTTAAAAGGTTTACCTCCTGTTTTTTTGGGTATTCTGTGTTATATACATAATATTGAATTTATATTCATGGTATTCTGGGTATTCTGTGCATTTTTTACTGTTAAAAATGGTTGTTCGTGCCCAGATTCTGAGATTAGGGTTTTTTCATGCCTAGAATACTAGCCAAAATAGCTCCCAATGTACACAACTCACACTTGCAACTTGAATTAGAAACTTACACTTGCAACTTGAATTAGCTTTAATGACAGCTCACACTTGTCTTTGAACTTATCTTGGTAACTCGACTTGACATTGATGATAACTGAAAAGGTCTTGTCCTTATTATCACATTTATGCTTAAAAGTTTTCATGATAAGTCTTTAGTTTAGTCAAATTTAGGCCTTTCATTGTTGCCTCTAATTCAACCAGCAATACTTCCTAAGAAGGACAGACCCTCTCATAAGTTTCTACCTTTTGGGGGAAATGTTACAAGGATCAAAGCCTATTGAAGTGAAATATATTTTGGAAATGTTCTTGAAAATATATCAAACTTCAATTTCATCTGCTGAAAGGTTGCAACTTCGATCGAGTAGAACTAAAATTTGATATGGATTCAGTTTTCTCCTTAAGTGCTAGAAATAGAATTTAGAGGGCACATCCCTGGATTCAATCCATAACATGCACCCCCTAATCCTAGCCCCTCTTGCCTTGTAATATTCAAATATTTAGAGCCATGATTCCAACTCACTAATTGTCTGTATTTCATTAAAAGGTCCCACTTCCATCCATGATTGAGCTTGTTGAAGCTGACTTTGAACTTGATTTTCTTTTCCTTTCCTAGTCTTGTTCAATGTAAATTCATAAATTTCACTTCAACCTTGTTCCCTGTACTTTATAAAGTATAGCACTATAAACTATGAATCATTAGAATAACAAATTCTTGCTTATTTTTGGGTTTTACAATATCTTCTCCTCGAAGTTTTACAATTTTTATGAAGTGAAAGTCATGGTGTTGTCCTATTTCTGTGTTTTATACCCCTACAGAGTCCAGACAACTAAAGAAAGAACAAAATTATTGCATAGAAAAACTATACTACATTCTCATGGTTATAAAGTGTTCCCAAAAATTCTCTACCTAAACCTAGTAGGATCCTGAGAATAAAGGGTGTAGACTGCTCCAAGTCTTTTCTAGGTGTGCTCAAAGTTGTAGAACAAACCATAGGAAAATTTTCATACAAATCGAGGGATTCTAGTTATGGAGAAGTTGCACCTCCCTCTAGTAGTCTAGAGTTTGTGGGGTGTGATGAACAACCAAACCCTAGGAGAACAACTCGACCCTAAAGTTGGTCACATGCAAATGATCTTGCCTAAATCTGAAATAATAAATGGGGTAGACCATGGGTATGCGTGTATCCCTTTTTAAAAAAATGCTATTATATTTGTGTGTGTGTTTTTTTTTATTCATCATTAGCAGGGTTTTCTAAAATTTCTTTATTATTGAGGAAGTCCAATCCAATCCTACTTCATCAACATGTCTCCATCACCCATGGATTTAGGCATGGTTTTTCTCACCTATAACACCTTCCTCAATGAGTTTCGATCATGGATATTCATCAATACAGGGAAACAAGGTATTTTAGAAAATCCAACACATTCTAGAAATCATGAAAGATGACTTTCCCAATCAACTCCAATTTGAAATGTTTTCATATTGTATTCCAACTGAGTCAATTATTGAAAATGGGAAAGGGAATCTTGTAGTAGAGAATAATTAACCGAGATTGTGCCACAAATTTGGATTTATATTTGAACTTCATGCCTAATTTAGCACCATAACAATGCCAGAAATGACTTTTGATTTTAATAAAGTCTCGAGCCTGATCTCATATGAGAATAAATATTAATATTGATAGAATTCCATGGGTATTATAATAGATTTTAATTATATAGTATATATGAAGTAGCACTACATTTTGCATAAAAAATATGCGAAAATGAAAAAACAAAATAATAAAATAATAGGCACACTCTGTACAATAGTTAATTAAGACAAAAAATATGAGAAATCAATCATAAGATCCTCAATGGTTGTACTCAGTTGTATTACATGAGATATCTTTTCCACCATTTGAAACCAAGTTTTTACTCAGCTGTAATGTTTAGCTATGACAAAACAATAGACCTTGGGAGGCATTCCGAACCCAACAAGTGATACTTGTACAAGGATGTTGCAATAGATTCCGGTACAGTTCACACAATATCAACAAACAAGAGATTTACTCCACATTTCCATACAGGGCTACATCATTTGGGAAACAAGATATATCTCATAATAAATCCCCCAACATATCTAGATCATCTAATGGTCATCTATCATGAGCTGCTTTACTTTAGCCTCAAATGTTAGGAGAGAGGGCTTTAGGGATGGTTGGCCTGCATCTTTCAGGCATTACATCCTCCCCCATTTCCTCTTTGGAGGTTTTTTCATTGTGTTCTTAGAAGTACTTGCATGTTTCTGCATTACCTCTTATTCTCAATTTCATGGTCTTAGCCCATAGATCTTATCTAACGTAGCATAGTTTAGATATGCTTATGCTTTATATACGTTTATAGCAATGTCCTTTTCACTTCCACTTTTATCTTGAACTATTGTACTTAGCATTCCCTTTGGCCTATTTGTGATCAAAGGAGGGGAATATATCTTAGTTATATGTTTCATTATCTTGTATCTACTCACCTTCCCTTTCTGGTCACATCAACTAGCATAGTTGCTTGTCCCAAAACATAGCTGACTTATCTGGAGTAAGAAAGCTACAAATAATGTCTATAGTTTCCTTCTTCCATGTAGTGCCACAAATTAGCAACTGGAAATTAGTATCATGGCATATCGCTAGAATGGATGATGCAAAACAAATCATGTCACCAACTCTCTTTTTGACCATTGAATCATTCACTGGATAAGAGGCAATGTTGGAAGTTGGAAGGGATTTTTCTGTGGCCCTACAAGAAGACCTGTTATAGAGGAAGTTGATAGTGAGTTCATATAAGAATTGTTTTTTCATGAGGTGTAACTGTTGGTGCGAGAGCTGCAAGAGAAAGGGAAGTGGCATCGGTCATCCTAATCAATGAGAGAATGGAGCTATAATCCGATGGCATTGGCAATCCAGATTGGTTTTTGTCCTCTGCTTCCATATAGCATTTTCAAAAAAATTGCCACCTGCAAATGGAAAACTACAACTATTCCAATTGCACTTTCCGATTTCTTTGATACATGATCTTCAAAACCATTTTCACTAGACTGTTTTCCTTCCATTTCAATTTATACAATGAATTTGCTTCTTCTGATACTCTAGACAATATGTATATGACCATGCAACATGTATTATGATTCCTTTTTTTTCCATAGTTTTCATTGGCCCTAATTTTTCTGATAATATCAATAACAGTATTTTCACTTGCATCCTTTCAAGTGACACTTTGAAAAAAGTCTCACTCTCACACTTGATTTCAGACTCTCATTTTCATTCTTTTTTCCTGTAATAGGTTTTGCACATATTCATATATCATAAAAAAATTTTGCTATTTTCTGTGCTATAACCTGTGAAAGATATATGGGACATTGAAAATAAAAAATCCATTTGTGCCACCTTTTCAATGCACCTGTAGAGAATGCAAATTGCCAATGATTGATAACACTATATTTTGCTCAGACTGTAATTGTGAAACACCAACGACATATGAGCATGTTTTACATTGTACACTAGAAAAAGCATAAGTTATGAATATATTTTCAATTGTTTAAAAACATTTCATAGCTTTTGCATTTTTCCACTTTGCATCTCAAATTTCTAGATGGTATTGTAACATGCTTTCCTTGCAAATTTTTGCATCTTCATATCTTCTTTATTCAATGCATATTCTCAACTCAGTTTATGACAATTGATAATGTCTTTTAGCTTCTTCCAAAAAATAGGTTCATGTCTTTCTTAGTAACATTGTCATAGTGTTAATTTCCATCATTACTGGTAGTGTAGTTTTCATTTGCATATCACACTTTTTCTTTTTCTTTCATAGTCATTGTCTTTCCTGCTATTTCCATGTAATCTCTCTTTGTAAGGTTTTTGAGCTGGGTAATTTTGATATCATTTAAAGTATGGCTATTGAAACAAGGCTCCTTTAACTGTTGGTCAATGAAGGAGCTTAGTTTGTCCACGGAACCCTCCTTAGAGGGTGTGTATAGGATTATCCTACAGGATTATAGTTTGTCCCAAAACTTGTATACATACATATATATATATATATATATATAGATATATATAGATATATATAGATATATTAACTTTTCATTTTGACTTTGCAACCCATAGAAACCCAGGAGCCATTGGTGTTCCGGTCCGAAGGTTGAGATCGATCTGCTCTACTTGTAAATCAATTGCCACCATTTTTTCCGATAGTAAGAAATGACCAATGGCATGACGATCATTTTTGGTTACTTGAACGATCATTTTTGTTTACTTGAACATAGTTTCCTTGTGACTGAGCTACTGGTGATCAAATTATTTGGTTATGGCAGGTATTGGAATATCACTTTTGTTTTTGTCAAGTATGGTTAGAAACTGTGTGGTTACTCACATATCTGATCATCTTATTCCTTCCTCTTCCAGCATCTCGAGTGAATCCTTGTCATCTGTCCTATTTCAAGTTTTGCGGTCGTTTTATGGTCTTGTGGTAGCCGTTTCACCCTGGATGATTATCAATGTCATTTTTGATATGCTTTGCCATGTGTCAATATCATCCTATTGCAGCAACAGATGAGGTTGATCAGCTTTCATAATGCTTTTATGTTTTTCTTTCATAATGCTTTTATGTTTTGCTTGTTTATTAATGCTAAAGCACAACAATTGATTAGAATTTTTCTTGGTTGTTTCAGGACTGGGACATGCAAGATCCATCTCAAATTGTCACTGAGATGTGTGGTTTTGCTACAATCCTTTCTGGCACATTTTTGCTGCATAAGACCAAAGATCTTGGGGACAATTCATCTAGTGTAAAATGTATTATTTTTTCCTCCATCTATTAACATTATTACCTTTTGAAGCATTATGGTACTTATCGCAGTTTCATCTCATGCATTTAGTTCATCCTCACATTCCTCTTCGTCACCAAGAATCTTTATGATGTCTCTAACTTGTGGTATAAGGATTTACTTGTGCAGGTAGTATTGATTCATTATGGGCTGTCATTTGGAGGACCCTAATGACAATGATGAGGATGATGATGAGGATGTTTACATTCTTGATTTTCATATTCATGGTTCTTTTATACACTCATCAATTTAGTGGGCGTCACAGGAGTTGTATCTTCAAGCTTGACACTAGTTCACTTACTTGAAAGTTGGAATAGTGCCCCTCGTAACATGATTCTGGATACATAATGTGATGTTGCAAATGACAGGTCAAGGATCAAGGACAACACAAGGCACAAGCTAGCCCTTATTTAGCAGAGTTACTGTGGCTTGAAGAGCAAGCCAAGACACAAAGTTGTGGCCAGTGGACAAAGGTAACTTCTGACTTTAGCCATTATGGCAATACTAAAGTAGCTTTTGGTTAGATCATACTCATAACCAAGTGAGCATGCTCTAAAGTATGAAATATGTTTGTGACAGATACCTGGTGCTTCAGAGGCATCTATTCGGGACTTGCCTCCATCAACTATAGGAGATCCAAGCAACTTAGATGCAATCTCCCTCTTATCTGCAAATAAAGGAAAACCTATGGAAGCTCTTGTGGAGCAAGTTCGAGATGGAAGTACAATACAGGTTTATTTACTCCCTACATTTCAGTTTGTACAAGTTTTCATGGCAGGGATCCAAGTGAGGCATTTGGTGTATATTGCTATGTATTAATATTTAGAAATGAGTTTTCTAGAACTATGTATATATACCAAGTTAGCAGTCTCTAATTCATTTTGTATTTATATTTATTATTGGTCTGTTTTATATAAAGTGTCCATCTATTGGAAGAAAACCGGGCAGCAGCAGAGACCCCAGCACCCACTGAAACAGTTTCAAATGAAACTATTGGGGAAGCTGAATCTCCATCATCTTTAACAACTGCATAGAGGCTTGCTGCATGTACAGCCATAGCTGCTGAAGTTCTACTAGATCCACATCCCAGAGAGGCAAAACATTTCACTGAAACTAAAGTTTTAAATAGAGATGTGAGTTAGTTAATGACTTGAATTCTGAGTAGATTCTTTCAAATTAGTTATGTTTTTTGGTTTTTAGTTCACCTGTGTTGATTCTTTGGTTGATATCTAAATGTGCTATCCATGTGTGCAGGTTCAGATCGTGTTAGAAGGTGTTGATAAATTTAGTAATTTAATCAGTTCAGTACATTACCAGGATGGTGATGTTGCGAAGGACCTTGCATTAGAACTTGTAGAAAATGTAAGTTAGCAATTTCATGTATACATTCAATACTTCTCTATAGTCTAGCAATTGTCATCTTTAAAGCGCATTAAAGTTTTGAGTTCTGATGCCGCATAGTTCACTCTCTTAGTTTATGGATTGGTGTTTTAACATATTTATTGATGAGTGCTTCATCTCTATGTTTCTATTTCACTTTAGGGTTTATCTAAATTTGTTGAATGGAGCGCCAGTATGATGGAGGAGGATGCCAAAAGGAACCTAAAGAATGCTGAGCTTCAGGTAAAAAAAGATCGCTTGAAGATATGGATCAATTATGTTCCACCTCCTTCTAACTTAAAAGCAATTCATGACGACAAGTCTACTGGAAAGGTTTGGCTTCATTTGCAATGACTGAGTACTCTCTGTTGATAACACGGAGAAGAATCAAGACATTTTACTTAAACTGTGTTTAATTTTTAATCCTAAATCTCTTGATGTGAAGCAAAGCACAGCTACTTATTTTTATGTACTAAAGGTCTGTATATTTGCAGGTTTTGGAGGTTGTTAGTGGAGACTTTGTGGTTGTTGCTGATGATTCTTCTCCTTATGGGAGTCCTTTGGTTGAACGTCGAGTGAATTTGTCAAGTATTAGAGCTCCAAAAATTGGCAATCCAAGAAGAGATGAAAAATCGGCTCCATATGCTCGAGAAGCAAAGGAGTATTTACGTAGCATACTCATTGGGAAAGAGGCATGCTCAACTATGTAATAGCTGTATCTATCCTCTGTTTGCAAAATATAGTTCTACATTTTCCAGTACAATCTGTGCAGAGGGATTAAAATTTACCATTTGTACACATTTTGCAGGTCAATGTAACAATGGAATATGCCAAGAAAGTAAGCATGACTGATGGCCCTACACCATCAGCACCGTCATCAGGAATGACAGATTCAAGAATAATGGAATTTGGATTTGTTTTCCTACAATCCAAGTCCGAGTTTGAGGATGTTTTGCCTACAGTGACGTCATCTAGCCAACCAAAGGGTATTAATGTGGAAGAAATGGTGGTTGCAGTGGGATTTGGTACAGTGATTAAGCACAGGGATTTTGAAGAGCGATCAAACTTTTATCGTGCTTTACTTGTTGCTGAATTACGAGCAATGCATGGCAAGAGAGGAATACATTCATCCAAGGATTATCCTTCTATGCATTTAACAGACCTTTCGAGGGTGAATATTTTTAAATGTTTTGATTTGTGAACAATGTCTATGATCTTTTCCAGCAGCAAGTTACAATATTGAATTGATTTGATTTATTAGTTTGTGCAATAAGCAAATGTTTTCTAGTCTGAAAATTTAACATTCTTAATAAAATTCTGTGCAGGCACCAGCTAAGAAGCCAAAAGATTTTCTAGCCTTCTTGCAGCGAACAAAAAGACAAACAGCTATTGTTGATTATGTCTTAAGTGGACATCGTTTTAAGCTACTAATTCCAAAGGAAACATGCGCTATTGTATTTTCATTTTCAAGGGTGAGATGCCCAGGCCGTGATGAACCATATGCAGATGAAGCTAGAGCATTTATGCGCAGGAAAATTCTACAGCGGGATGTCGAGGTATGTGGATTGTGGCAGAGGACTGAATGCAAATATATTGTTCCACTGATCTAGTTGTATAAGAGTCCTAGTCAGTTTGTTTCACTTATAGTTATTATGCTTAGAATGCTTATAGTTATTATGTTGGGCTCATTTGATATAAATTATGTTGTTCACAAAGGGTTTCTTTCAGTTATAGCAGCATAACGTATTTGCATTTTTGTGTGCGCGGAGGACTGATCCAATACAGAATTCTAATGGTAGATTCGGTACTCCCTGATTCCAGGTTGAAATTGAAACAATAGACAGGACTGGCACATACTTGGGATCCCTTTGGGTGTACAAAACAAATATGGCAGCAGTACTGTTAGAGGCTGGTCTTGCAAAGCTGCATCCATTCTTCGATGTTGAAACGTACAAATGCTAAACATTCGGTGATCCCATATGTCAAGGTATGAACATGTATACTCTCTAGCATGAATATTTCATGGATAAATTTTACCTTGATACTTTGTAATGTTATCCATTGCAACTGACCTTAATGAATCTATTGTAGGTTTTTGCAAGAGTTTCCCCTGAGCAGAAAGAATTCATATTGACAACTATTAAATTGTGAAAATTAATGGCTTGGAGGCCAATGTTGTCAATTTATCTATTCATCCTTGTTGACGAGAAACTTGTGGACAGCTCGAGACCAATAATGTTTCCCATGAATTCAGTGGCCCTCCAAATGCTTCGTGGCAATCAACATTCTTTTTGTAGTATACTGAGATCCTATGTAGTCTAGATAAAGATGTTCATAAAGGGTGAAGATATGATTTCTCCTTTTCCATTTGGATAAATTCTTGATCCAAGTAGCAGAAGGTGTTAAATTTTGAGCATTAATTCACAATACTCTAGGATCTTCACTGAGAGAATAACATATACAGTGTATCAATGCATAACAATCACAATAAGCATGACAAGCATCATAAGAATCAAAAGCATGAGAGACAAGAGACACAGAGTTTCCATGGGAAAAACCCTAAGGTGAAAAACCCCACAACTTCCTCAGAGATAGAGAGAGCAATGGCTCAACCAAAGTACAACCAAAATACACTGAGATAGTCTCCTAGTAGCAGATGATCTTCCTCCTCACTAGTGCGCCACTTTCTGAGTGAGAGAGATATGACTTTTCGAATGATGTAAATAGAGATCACCTGATCTCTATTTATACTAACCTGTTTTCCCAGTGACCTTATGGGGCCGACTTGTCTAGCTAGGTACATCCACATTATAACATATATATTTCAGGGCTGACCCCACACATGGTGGTCTAGTAACCCATCGGCAAGTACACACACTTGCGACACTTGTCAATCCACATGAAGACACTTCCTTATAGAGGAATAACACATCTCTAATAAGGGTACAATAAATATATATGAAATACATAGATGAAATACATTCCGAAGTTACATATACATCAACACTCCCTCTTAACTAGGAAGGTATTTCTCGACACAGATCTACTAGACAAGTCTTCTTCTCGGGATCATCATCATCGATGCATCATCATCGTCATCATCACTGCTGCTGCTATCTCAACCAATCTCTGACTCTACTCGTCATAGGAAGTTCTACAGAGCTAGTCCTTTTTCATACTGGATGCAGGCCCACCACCTGCAGGTCTTCGTCATCATTGGCCATACTGTGGAATCCTCAGGACTTATTATGTGTGTCACAAAACCTCAAAAGAGAATCCCAAGCTGTTACGAGCACACAGCTCTACCTATAGGATCTCCTAGGGCCATATTATATGTGACGTCACCACAAAACCTCGCAAGAGCATCCCAGGCTCTTACGAGCACACAGCTCTACCTATAGGAGCTCCCAGGGACATATTATATGTGGTCATGGCAAAACCTCGCAAGAGCATCCCAGGACTTATTACGGGCACACAGCCCAACCTATCGGATCTCCCAGGGACATATTATATGCCATAGGAAAAAACCTCGAAAGAGCATCTGCCAAATATCCCAGGGCCCGATTATATGCCATAGGCAAAACCTCGAAAGACTATCTGTAGATCTCCTAGGGCCAAATTATATGTCCTCCCAGAGAAAAACCTTGAAAGAGCATTTGCCAGATATCCTAGGGCCAAATTATATGCCATAGGCAAAACCTCGAAGGATTATCTACAAATCTCCCAAGGCCAAATTATATACTCATCTACACAACCTGATCCACAGCCATAGAGTATCAACCTGATACTCACCATACATCATCCTGATGTACACATGATCATCCTGATCATCATCACTGCAACATCCTGTTGCATGTCATCTGGAGCAACATCCTGAAGCTCGTCATCCATGATCATCCTGATCATACAATGCATCTACCTGATGCATACCAAGTATCTACCTGATACATATCATCATACATGATCCACCTGATCATACAATGTATCCACCTGATATAAATACAAATACATGATACATATCACCATACATGATCCACCTGATCATACAATGTATCCACCTGATACATATACAGATACATGGTCCAAGCATCCAACATGATGCTTATACAAAATACATACACATGATCCAATCGATCATATCCAGCATCCAACATGATGCGTACATACATATAAATGATCCAACTGATCATATCCAGCATCAAACATGATGTGTACATACATATACATATAAATGATCCAACTAATCATATCCAACATCCAACATGATGCATACATACATACATATAAAAAAGATACAACTAATCATACAAAGCAGAAACCAGAACATCATCCTGATGCTCATCATCCAGCACTTACATCCACAGCCATGTGAAGGATCCTCCTTCCAACATGCTCGGAATGGCTTCAGCAAATGTTTCGATCACTTCTTCCTCGAAGTGTCATCAATCCGAAGAACACCAAGCCTCTCTCTGAAGTACTCGAACTTCACCCTGGCTAGTGGCTTCGTCAGCACATCTGCAATCTGATCGTCCATCGCAACATATAGGAGCTTCACAGCTCCTCTCTGCACCATATCCCTGATATAGTGATATTTGATCTCTATGTGTTTCGACCTATCATGAAACAATGGGTTCTCAGACAGCTTCACACAACTCTGGTTATCACAGAAGATACCAGTAGCATCCAATGGGAGATCAAATAAATTAGACAGTAGCTTCTGTAGCCATACTTCCTCACAACTAGCTAAACAGGCTGCAACATACTTTGCCTCAGCTATACTCAGTGCTACGCAGGACTGCTTCCTGCTAAACCAAGAGATCACACCTGATCCCATACTAAAGAAGCACCTATATGTGCTCTTCCTATCTGCAGCACTGCCAACCCAATCTGAATCAACATAACCTTGCAAGTTAAACTTTTGATTTGCCTCATACTTGAGCCCATAATCCACTGTACCCTTCAGGTACCTCAGAACATGCTTTATAGAAACCAGATGAACACTCCTCGGATCGGTCAGGACCTGACTCAATGTGTTCACCACAAAGCAAATATCTGGTCTTGTGTTTGTCAGGTACATCAAGGACCCAATCATCTGACGATACATAGAGACATCAACCGGCTCAGATGAAGCATCACATAGAAGCTTCAGATTAGATGCCATAGGTGTGGCCATGGCCTTGCAATCCATCATCCCGAATCTCTTCAGGATATCTACTGTGTACTTCCCTTGACCAAGGAAGATCCCACCTGCACTCTGCCACACCTCCATACCTAGGAAATAATGCATCATTCCCAAATCTTTCATATCGAACTCAGCAGCAAGCTTCCTTTTCATATCTGCAATCAATCTGTCATCTCCTGTTACAAATAAGTCATCCACATACAGGAGTAGAATCACAAGATTCCCTTCCTCAACCTTGTAATAAAGGTTGGAATCCGCTTTACTCTTTGTAAAGCCCAAACTAGATAGGAAACTGTCCATCCTACCAGACTAGGTTCTGGGAGCTTGTTTCAAGCCATACAAGGCTTTCTTCAATCTACACACATATGACATCCTGTCATGTATTTCAAAACCGAGTGGATGCTCCACATATACTTCCTCTTCAACTACACCATTCAAGAAAGCAATCTTGACATCCATCTGGTGTATTTTCCATTTCATTGCTGCAGCCAGGGCAAGTACTGTTCTGATGGAAGTATACTTGCCTACAGGTGCAAAAGTTTCTTCATAATCTATTCCCTCTTTCTGAGAGAAGCCACAAGCTACGAATCTTGCCTTGTATTTCTCTACACTACCATCTGCAGCATGCTTGATTTTGTAGATCCATTTGGAAGTCACAACAGACTTCTCTTTAGGTCTTGGGACAACATCCCAAACATCATTCTTCATTATTGATTGGTATTCCTCAACCATGGCATCCTTCCATTCTTTCTTTTCCGCTGCTTCTTCATAACTGGAAGGCTCTTTGTTCATAATGTCACACAGTAAAGCAACATAGCTGGTATGTGATCTAGCTCTCTTCTTTGCTCTGTGTTCTTCTTTTGGAATGCCAAATCTTTCTACATCTTGAATGAGCTCTCTAGCCCATACAGGTTTCCTCTTGTGAGAGTTATCCTCATGGGGTGGATCTACAGGTTCTTGTGGATCTTCAAACTCACAAACAACTTCTGGAACTGCTTCAGTCATGGTAGTGTCTTGAAATCTAGTTTCCTTAGGTTCTTCATACACTTCGATAGGTGCCTTCCTTGATTTGATGAATGCTGATTTTTCATCAAATGTTACATCCCTGCTGACATCAATCTTCTTGAACCCTGGAAAGTATATTCTGTAAGCCTTCGAGCTTTCACTGTAACCCACAAAGATACCCTTCTTTCCTGAAGGATCCAGTTTAGTCCTCTTTTCCTTTGGGACATGAGTGTATACTGGACAACCAAATATTTTGAGATGGCTGACTTCAGGTTTCTTACCGGAAAAGACCTCTTCTGGTGTCTTGTTGTCCAATATCTTGTGGGGTGTTCTGTTCTGCACATATACAGCTGTTCTAGCTGCTTCTGCCCATAGATGCATAGGTAGATCCTGGTCATGCAGCATTTCCCTTGCTGCTTCCATGATAGTTATGTTCTTCCTTTCTGCAACTCCATTTTGTTGAGGATTATAAGGTGTAGTAAACTCCCTCTTAATCCCTGAATCACTACAAAGCTTCTTGAAGTCACTTGAGGTGAATTCTCCACCATTGTCGGATCTGAATGTTTTGATCTTCTTGTCAGTTTGATTTTCCATCAAAGTTTTGAATTCCTGGAACTTATCAAACACCTCATCTTTATTCTTCAAGAAGTATACCCAAGTCTTCCTGGAGAAGTCATCAATAAATGAGACATAGTAAACATACCCACTAAGAGAATTGGATGACATAGGACCACATACATCTGAGTGGATGATTTCCAGGATATCTTTGGCCTTGATTTCACTGCTTGGAAAATCCTTCTTAATGTTCTTACCTTTTGCACATCCTTTGCAAACACCTTCATGTTTGGTCTTGATTTCAGGAAGACCTTTTGCAGCCTTGCTTGCAATTGGAAGTGCCCTATAGTGCATATGAGCAAGTCTTCTATGCCAAAGTTCACTTGGCTCCATGGATTCATGCACCATGGCATGTTCAGGTTGTCCCTTCAATTTATTCAATCCTCCCTTTTGCTCTCCAATCACTACTGCATCATCTATGGTCTTTCCCTTTGGCCACATTAGGACTTGGCCATCCACAAATGCAACCCCCATACCTTTTGCATCCAATGCAGAGATGGAGAGTAAGTTCTTCTTGAGCCTAGGTACATAAAGAACTTCTTTCATCTTCAAAGATTTTCCAGAATCTAGGTTGTAGGAGGCTTCAGCACTTCCTTTGATTGGGTATTGATAATCATCCCCAAGTTTCACCTTATGGGGTGATTCATGTTCAGATAGATTCACAAAAGATTCCTTAAACCCAGTCATGTGTTTGGAAGCCCCACTATCAATCAACCAATCATTACAACCATGGGAGATAGTACCTGTGAGAGCAGAGATTAGAACATACTCTTCTTCACTGGATGAGTCATCATCACTTTCTGCCCTAGCCGTCTTCTTTGGAGGTTCATCATCCTCGGCAGCATGAGCATGGAACTTTCTTTTGATGCCCTTCTTCTTCTTGCTGAAGTTGTTGTTATTATCCCTTTTGTTCTTGGGACAATCTGAAGCAAAGTGACCCTTCTCATTGCATGTGAAGCATCTTAGATCCTTCTTATTCTTTTGATAGGATCTTTTGTAGCGAGAGTGCTCCTTCTTGGGCTTGCTTCTTTTGGTGTGAGTTGCGAGAGCTTGATCTTCGCCTCCCATATTTTCCTCACGAGCTACAAGTCTAGCTTCTTCTTGAGAGCATTCCTCCCATAGTTTACTGAAAGAGATCAATTTGTTTCTTGCACAGATTCCTTGAATAAAGGAGTCCCATGACCTATGTAGCCCATTCAGAGTGGTCATAACAACTTCACCATTGTCCACTACTTCATCCACAGCTTCAAGTTGCTCCTTGATCTGAGAGACCTTGGAGAAGTAAGATTGAATGGTTTCTCCATTCAACATCTTGACCCCTTTCAATTGATTCCGCAGAGTCATCTTCCGATTTATGTTCTTCCCTTCAAATAGCTTGGTCAAAGAGTCAAACATCTCCTTGGGTGTCTTTAGAGAAGACACATGGGGTATGAGATGGTCTTTGATAGAATCAGCAATGATTCTCTTTGCCTTGACCAAGTTCTGCTTATGCAATACCTTGGCCTCTTCATCCTCTAGGATAAGTATGTCTTCTTTTATATATGAGTCCAACTCATTCTCTTCCAGGATTAACCCAATCCTATACTTCCAAGCTCGGAAGTTATCAGCCCCTTCAAGCTTATCCTCAAGCTTGGTGTGGTGAGACATCTTAAAGATTACTTCAAATGGAAATAGAAAAGATTTAGGTCTTGCCACTTGAAATGCTAAAAACTAGATCTGGTCTCGGATTAGGGTTTGTTGAAAAAACCCTGAAAATTCAAAATGTGAATTTCAATTTTCTGAAAGGATAGAAAGATGCACGTTGATGAGCTTATCAGCCTGGTGCATTCGGAATTTGAGATCAGCAAAGTTTTACCCTTCAGATTTGCCTTTTTGTCCTCCTGGGTTCACTAGGGAGAGCCTTGAATTAGGGTTTGAGTTTCCCGGAGATCTACCTAGCCAAAAATCTCGATCCAAAGCTCTAAAATTCGATTTTTGCAAGGAGCTTCCAGCTATGTCTTCAGATTTCAGAAATTCCTATTTTTGTGGAAACCCTATATTTTAGGGCCAAATCTGAAAATGCTCAGAATTGAATTCTAATTGGACATATAGATTCTCCTTGATGAGTAGAGTCAATCTACTATACTGCTTTTCCAAAAACTGTGGAGAGAAACCCAATAAACTAGAAACTCAAGTTTCCGTCACTGCAAAATGTCTTCTTCTCAGGTTAGCTCTGATACCATGTTAAATTTTGAGCATTAATTCACAATGCTCTAGGATCTTCACTGAGAGAATAACATATACAGTGTATCAATGCATAACAATCACAATAAGCATGACAAGCATCACAAGAATCAAAAGCATGAGAGACAAGAGACACAGAGTTTCCATGGGGAAAACCCTAAGGTGAAAAACCCCACAACTTCCTCAGAGATAGAGAGAGCAATGGCTCAACCAAAGTACAACCAAAATACACTGAGATAGTCTCCTAGTAGCAGATGATCTTCCTCCTCACTAGTGTGCCACTTTCTGAGTGAGAGAGATATGACTTTCCGAATGATGTAAATAGAGATCACCTGATCTCTATTTATACTAACCTGTTTTCCCAGTGACCTTATGGGACCGACTTGTCTAGCTAGGTACATCCACATTATAATATATATATTTCAGGGCCGAACCCACACATGGTGGTCTAATAACCCATCGGCAAGTATACACACTTGCGACACTTGTCAATCCACATGACACTTCCTTATAGAGGAATAACACATCTCTAATAAGGGTACAATAAATATATATGAAACACATAGATGAAATACATTCCGAAGTTACATATACATCAACAGAAGGTTATAGTGCAAGTCATGTTAAAATAGTTGCAAAATAATTCTCTTTTAGATATGATAAAAGTTCCTCATGATAAAAAAAAATTAGTGCTTTTGGAGATGGTCAAATTTGATAGAAACCTATTGAACTCATCTGATTTCTATCATTTTTTATTGTAAATGATCTCTCATTTTGAGCATAGGATAAACAATAAAAAGATTAGGAAAATCTTGACCATTCTAAATTTCATCAAATATTTGTTATTTCTAGCATATATGGGAAGTATTTGTCAATTGGTTCTATTGAAGACATTTGGTCTCTACCTATAGCTATAAAAATGCACCCTTCACTTGGACAAATCATAATTTGGCAAGGCATACATCTAATCACACAAGCCCTTATTACATGGCCATATTGAGCATTCGCTTGGGTTAAAATCTATAATTTATGCTTTATTGTGCTTAATAATTTGCATGAGCTTGGTGGAATAGTTCTTGCCACTTGCACTTTATCCCAGTTATTATTTTGTTGATGCTATCTAGTTATTTTAATTTAATGTGGAATCTAATGGCTTAAGTATTTGGTTGGTTCAATTAATTTATTGTTGGGTTATTGAGTCATCTTTCACCTTATGCTTTAACAAAGTTTAACTCACACACTATTATGATCTATTGAATTAGTGTAAACCAAGAAAGAATATAAATCTTCACTCAATCACCTAGAATTAAAATAGGCTGGGGAAATAACTGAAATTATTCCCCTAGCCATTAGGAAGACTAGGAGTTCATTAATCATCCCACTTTTCCTAAGTCTTCTAAACCAAGTGTTAATTATAAATAAACCTTTCTTAGTTTTGAGTGGTAGAGAGTTGTTATCCTCTCATTCTTGCCTATGGGCTGGAGAGTGGTAGCTTGGCAACATGGAATATATATATGGGAAGTATCTAAACATATTTCAGTAGGAATTTTTCTTGTTTCCCCAAGGTTCCAAAATATGTATGGATGAATGTAGGCAAGACAAGAATTTCTGACAGTATTAAGGGAATGATACTGAGATCATAAAAGAATTAAGGAACTCAAGTTTTTTAGAATGAATGTACATTAAAAATGGAGGATGATATTTATGGGCTAATCTTGTCTAGTTGAAGATACAGTGACCGATGAACCATATAGAAGATTAACCATGTTAATGTTTAATAGGTCAAGTACTAATATATGATTGATCATCAACATAAAATGTTACATGTTATGACTAATGCATATCATGAAATGAAAACTAGACAAACTATCATAAAATGAATTTAAGGAAGTGTTCTAAGAATGTTTCCAAGTAAAATGAATTTAAGGAAGTGTCTAAGAATGTTTCCAAGTAAATGTGTATCCTTCATTTCCTTCCTTCCACCACAATACTAACCCAATTCGTGACAATTGGATTCTATCAAATCTTGGAAGCTCTACTTTAACATTATTCTTATGATTAAGGGCATTTCTACTATTTGTGCCTTGTGAATAATACAAAGTGCCCTTTACCATCATGTTATAAATTAAAATGTTGGTTATCCATCATGTATTTATAGGCTTCCTCATCAATGAGGATGAAGCTTATTTGGATCCAGCCAAAATCAAAATCATCAAGTAAGTTCATTTGCAATTATTCTTATATCATCCACCCTTTTCATTAGCTTCAAAATCATATGACTTTCACCTGGTTTCCAACAATTGTTTTATTGTATGGAAAGACACTATTTGCTATACTCCAATGCTTTCTCTGCTCAATTTACAACAACATTTTGAGCTTGAGACCGATGCCTCATAGTATGCTAAAGCAGGGCATTTGTAACTTCGGTTTCGATGAGCATTTAGAAAGACAAAATACCAAGGTGTAAACTTATCCCCTATTTGAAGATATTAGACTGAGAGAGATCTATTCTAATTTGTTTTCTGAATGTTATAATAATTATTAATTTAAAAATAGATAAAATATGAGATACTTTTTTACATTGTGAAAATTTAAAAAAATAAAGGTCAAACATTGGACATTTTATTTTATCACCATATTTCACATTGTAGACCCATAACACAAATATCTAACCTCCTATTATATTTTTGCTCATTTACAACAAATTTATATGTGAAAAATAAATCTATATTTATCTTATAGAGAGCATGGGTATCTCATAAATACATATTTACCCCTACTCACAACAAAATTCTACATCTTCCATCCAAAGATGTTAATTTTTTTTTTCTAAGTAATATTTTTAGATTATAGTCCATATTTTTATTTCATTATTTATCCTTTACTAAGCAAGTGATTACAATGTTTAAAATAAATAAAAAATAAAATAGCCATATTTTGGGTTATTCTTCTAATATGATATTTATGTTTAAAAATGATTTTAATAATATTTCCTTAGTTACCAAATCCTTATCAAACAAATAGGAATGGCTCTATACATCCACCCTCTCTCGTGCCTAGAGATTAATTGGCATTACCAACATGTACTACTTCATAAAATTTAAGTAGGTGGTTGCAAACTTGTTATAGCGAAAGAGATATATAGACCTATTACTATAAGTTTTCTTTATGTGAGGATAATTGGACTATGTAACCTTGGAGACCATTTATATTGGAGTAAAAATAAAATTCTAGGGTTTGAAATTGGAGGCATATTGATGTGAGAAATATATTCTATTCATAATATTCCATATTTTTACATGCAAATTGAGAATGCTAATTATTGTTGACCTTTTTCATGACAAAGACAAGGTGATTCATCCTTCAATTTATCAAGAGATCTATTCACCCTTGTCTTCAACATTACCTTTGGATTCATCACAACCCTTCTTCTCATCATCCCTATATTGGAGGTTGCATGTTTCATAAGAGTCATATGTTTGAGAAATGATCATGACCTTTTGCTTTGTGGCATGGCACAATAGATTGGTGGTGTATTATGTGGGTGGCAGGCACATTTCAAGAATAGGAGACATGTTATGTGTGAATTGGTAGATATTAGGTGGAACATGAGAAATTATGAGCAGGGAATCAGAGATAAATGTCAAGAGGTGACAAGATAGGTGTTGCAATGGAACAAATGGCATGAAATGCAGGAGGAAAATATTTTTGTAGAGGTGCAGGAACATAATAGACATATGGTATATGTTGCGATATAAATGTAAGCTTTGAAGGAGATGAAAAAAGCATCAGAGTCCACCTGAAAGCACAAAAGTCTCTATACTTGGAACTATAAAGAAAAATGGGCTTATTTTCTTATAGGGTTGATCATATAACAAATTTTCCATGCATGTCCCTGAAGGGATTTCCATATGCTTCCACTCCCCCTATTAACACTCAAGGTGGGACACTCTAGGTTGGGACTATGAATGTTAAGGAGGAAAACAATTTGGAGGAAGTTGTAGTGATCCTAACCTAGAAATTGAACACAAAAAATATATAGAACCCTTTTACTTTATAAATAACCAAAGACATTCAATGGCAGGTGTGCCAAAGGGTGAAGCCATCTCTCTTGTTCCCATGAACATCTATGAGCCTTGAGTTATCATTGGATATGTTATTAAAAAGAGCTTCTCTTAGTTTCGAGAATTATATATATTCTCTGCTGATGAGGCCAACCACGTGAAGGTGGAAGCTCATTTGGCCCCACCCACCCACCCACCCTAGAATCAAAGAAAACATTCGTCAACCTTGATGTGTTCTTGAATCATATGAAATCTGCCAGTGGCATATTTTCAAGAATGGCATTATGATCTTCTATCGACAATTTCCATTGTCGATGCTTGGAATTTTTCCTACTCTTCGCTGCCTTCAACTGCAATCGGGCTACTATGACCAAATGACTATATTGAGCACATATAACATCTGACTCGTAGTCTTGAAAAAGATTATGGTCTTTACATTTCCTTACTTCTGCAAAGAAATGTCCCATTAAAACCATTGAACCCATTGCATACGTATAATTTGATGGGTCTTTAAATTCTTGCATCGACGTGATTTTCGACCTAGTGCATCTCAATAAATAATAATGCACATTTTCTGGATTATCTGCTAGTGCAATGACTGCAAATACATCGCCTTCTCTAACCAAATCAGAAACACGATCATAATCTTTGTCAATCAAACCGCTTCATTGTCGCGCTCTACATCATTGATATTTCCAAATGGGGGCAATGGTGTCAATTCTTGATGTCTCCATGGTTTCACAAATTTGTTAGTTTGGTTTTGACACTCATCCAAAGACTCTACATCATCAATACATGCAAGACAAAAGCAAGAGTACTTTCATTTCTCGATTGCCTGTATATTTTCCATTTTCGTACTCCTAATGGAGTGTAAGCCCCTTGTTTTCGGGATTGCAGTACAATTATGTGGCGTTGATCTGTCAACATCGCCCATTGCAATATTCCAGAAAAACCTTCTCACATTACCCATCCTTTCATTGAATTCATGGCTCAAATTTTGTTTGCACCAATTAACAACATCGTTTGAATTTGCAAGGCGAGCAGCAGAATGATTCATTTGATATCTCCTAAGTGCACGTTTCACGCAGGCCCCAGCACCATCATGTTCTCCTTTTCCATGTCATGTTTCAAAAAAGCTCCATGTGTGGCGAACATCCGTGTTTCTATGAATTCGAGACAACCATAAGAATGATCGTGCCGATTTAAACTGACCAGCACAACCATCTGACCACACCCAATGTTCTTTAAAAGTGACCCTTCTTCTTTTTAATTCTTGAAAAAGCATACCAAAACAATGCTGGACAAAACATGTATCATGTGTAGATCATCACTGATGTAGAAATGATACTCCTTAATCACTTCACGATTATTTTCATTGCTATCAAAACCATCGACATCAAGCTCTGCATGTCTATACGTAATATGCACAAGTATAAATACCTGATCTGAATGATAATACTCACTTTGTATCTCCTTTTACGGAGTGAAAGTGTAATTTTCTGCAAAATCAACAATGGATAATATTGTCCCGTTTGGAAATACATCTCGTGATTGCTTGAACTGTAAGTCCTGCCATCATGCTGAGTGAGAGTGCTTGATATATTTAGATATTTGATCCCTGAACAAATTCATAAAATCTGTCAAAGAGATATCACTTTCAACCAAATTAAGCTTTCTTGATGTTGTCGTTGAATCTGTAACTGCAGTATAGTCAACATAAACATATCTCTTGCATTTGACAATGCGATTTGACAATTGAGGATCGTTTGCATCAATGGGGTAGTTAGCATTAAAAAGGGCCAAATCAGAACATTCCTCACATTTTTTACCTCTGACGCATTGTTTCTTATAGAATACTTGATGATTCTCTCGAGCACATAATATTTTAGATACAAATTCACGAACACTCGAAGGAGGGGGGTTATGTGTCCAACACTGCATGCCAAAAGTTAGAAATGTCTCATAATATAATTCAAATTTTACATGGTATCGACAACAACATGTATTGCAAACAACAATGGGCCTGACATACCATGGTTTAAGCTTCAAAAATGTGCTAAGGGAAATCTTCACATCAACATTACTCTCCATGAAAGTTTTGAACATTTCCACTTGAGTGATCGCTGTTATGTGTTTGGCATGAGTTTCATAGTTTCCTTTCGATATACGACGTCGAACAACATCCTTTTCATTTGGTAAGACACGCGAGTTTACATCCCAAAGCTCTTTCACCATGTCCTTCACATTATCCAGAAGTCTATCTTGATAAGGTTTCCTACAGATAACACCCCAACACGCAACTTCATCATCCTCATCTAACTGAACCCGAAGCTTTTTATGCTTCCATAAACTTTTTCTTGATGTTTTTAACGTTCTTGCAGTCGTAGACAACAAACGACTTGTTGTAGTGTTTTTTGCCACAACCCCTGTTAGAATTGCTTTACGAGCAACCATGAAATTGTGAGATCGTTTTTTTGCAAGTGATGCAAGGACTGAGGTCATATTTTGTGATACAATCTGATTTGACTTAGCCTCTTTGGCACTTTGAATGCCCAATAATGTAATTGCATCTTTTAGACATTTTTGCTTTAACAATTTATGCAACATTTGAGCTTGTTGTATGACAGAAATACCTTCAAAATATTTTTTGACTATCTTATCTACTCTATAACGAGTTGTACGATCAAGCATCTGCGGTCCCATTTCTTCAATTTTACTTGGAACCGAATTCTCCAAAAAAATATCATCGATGACGATATTGTTGCAGCTTCCAGTTAATCTCTATAAATTGCTAACTGTGGTAGGATGTTGTATGTTGGATGTCAACTCTACATAAAAATAAATATAAATTTATAAGATTTTGTTCACTTTCAAATCAGATATATCTATATATATATACTCAAGTATTATAAAGTAAATTATAAACATATAAAAAATATTTACTCACCACTCATGGTCTCAATATCAACACTACCCATAGTTTGCTCCACATTTGTCATTTCCTCGTCACCTCCATGTTCCTCGTTTCTTTCATCAACGTGCTCTTCGACTATTTGGATTCCTTCATCAACGCCATGTGCATTCACATTTTGCATTTCTTCGTCACCACCATGTGCATTCACATTTTGCATTTCTTCGTCATTGCCATGTGCCTCCATGTTTATTTCCATTGCTCTTTTTGCTCTTAAATTTCTCATAGAAACACGAGATCTCTCTTTCCTTGCCTCTTCATCAACTCTGGTGTGATCATATTTTCTTTCACGTTTCTTTCAGTTTCCCATGTTGAAATAAATAAAGACCTAAAATCCAATGCATGAAAACATATGAGAATTGAGAGTTATATGCTGAAAAAAAGAACAGTACATTGACCCAATAAGTGTTATTCATTCAAAATGAAATAGTTCTTATTATGGCCAAATAGTATCCAAAAACCTCTTCAACATGAAATAGTTCTTATGCATGTAAAATGAATACAAAGCATTGATTGATCTAACCTTACCTTTATATCAAGAATACCATGATCATATAAAACAACAATTTCAAAATAGTGCAAGACTTGTTATGTGCTTCAGTCTCAATTCTTTAGATCTCAAATATTAATCAAATACATGTGATACTACAAATCTTAAAACAATTCCGAATGTAATCAAAATGCTCATTATGGGTGATTCAAGAGAAAAAGTAGTGAAAAATTAGTGAATACAAACAAACGAGGCCTCTTTTAGGGAATATTTCACCATGCAACAACCAATACAATTCGCACAAGTACTAATGCTGAAAAATAAAGAATAATGTGATGAAAACTTTCTCAATGGAAATGTACTAAAAGATTTTGCCTATCAAACTAAAAATAGTCTTTATTAAAAGCACTAAAAATTTACTTTAAATACCAATGAGTTTAATCTCCAAACCTTGCTTGATAGAAGTGGTGATTTGTAACCCTTTTCAAGTGAAATTTAACATTTTGTAAATATATAAGATGAGTTCAAGGTTCAACAACCAAGAAGAGAGCAAGTGTAGCATTAGGCATAATTGAAATTGAATGAATAGACTCTCGACTAAAAGGAACGCTCACCTAAAAAAATCTGCTGAAAACAAACCCTCGGCTGAAAAAACCTCAGCTGAAAACAAACCCTTGGCTGAAAAAACCTCAGCTGAAAACAAACCCTCGGCTGAAAAAGAAATCCACTGAAAACAAATCCTCGGATGAAATAATTTGGAAGAGTATTTCAGCTGAGAGATTGTATATACCATTCTCGGCTGAGAATCACGGGCATCCCGTCCGAATAATGTGGAATCCCACCCACAAATCAAGGAAATTTAATATTTAATGTGTTGGGGCCTAAAAGATTCTCGGGGGATTATGTAACAAAACTCTCGGGCGAGAAATGTTATAACCTCTGTGACGAGAGTTTAAATCAACTTTTAGCTGAGAGTTTTCGTTAACTCTGGGTTAATTTTTGAGCGAGAATGACTCTCGCCTGAGACATTTTAAAGCTCTCACGCGAGACATTTTCTGGGCCGAGAGTTTTTGGTCAACAGTTCCAGCAGAATTTCTGCAGAAATGTAGAAATGTGTCGCTTTAACAAGGTCGGACCACTGCAAAACATCAGAATTACATGTCGGAGTTTATACTAGTAGATTCGTCATTCAATCTACTTTCTCATAATATTAAATTTTTTGAATTTCATTTAGGATTACTATTTTTTTCTATTTTTTTACTAAGCTTTATCATTAAAAAATTTAGTGACTTAAAAATCAGTCACAATGAAAATTCAATATCATCACAATGCCAAAGCCAAAAAAAATTTAAAAAATAAAGGGATGTTCCCTGAACTGTCCTCTTCAATGGGTTGGTTTTATTTTGTTTGATAAGAGTCACATTTGAAACAAAATGAGAAGACAAAAACATGTGTCGATAATGTACCATTTTTTGAACATATATTGTTTCGATAAATAATAAAAAATAGTTCCCAAGTCTTAAAAAACTCAAAATATAGTCCAGGATCAAGTTCAGCGTGTCTAGAATATGAGCCTACAATTTTTTTCCCTAAAATGAATTACCATATATCAAAAAACCGTGGTCAACACGGGTCACTCATTATCCATACCTAAAATTTTCAAGTATATGCCATTGGTTGACAACAAATTTGTCCCACGATATGTCCATAAAAAAAATTAAAAAAAATACAAGTAGAAATCTAATTCAATTATGTAAAACCTTTGTGTTTACTTCAAGTTGAAATTCCTAAGGGATATATGGGTTTGAATAGGTCGAAGTTGAAAAACATAAAAATTAGCAGTTTTTTTTGTCAAAAACAAGCCAAAATTGTTTCCCAACTTCATGTTTTCACCCAATTAATTACATGTGCATTAAATAAGATAAAAATTCTACAACTACATTAATCAAAATATAATGATCATATTACCTCTCATATTAGTTGGATCGTCCAGGACAAATAGGATGTTCGTACAGCTTCTCCAGTCAATCCTTACAAATGAATAATATACACAATCAATGATTGATTGACTATCCTAACTACGTAACATCACCAAAACCTATGCATCAAGTGACCTGCACATGATCTCAGGTTGTCCTCTTTTGGGAAATCCATGCCTCAAGATGCACATATGCACATCAGTCATAGGTCTGGATGGCATACGGTCAAATGTGGGCTAAGTCAATGGAAACCTCTCAAAAAATATAGTAAATAACGCTGAGGAAAAGGAGATAAATTTCCTCTCATGCAACTGGCTATGACAATGGTCTAAAGTAATAAAAAAATATCGTTGAAAAATATTATCCCATCTGATAATCCTAGTCGTTAGTAGTAAAATCTCTACATAATATAACATAGTGAAACTAATGCATTTCCCATCAGTGGGATGGTGGGATATCATAGTAACAAACAAGATCAAGCACTTGGCCTACTCTAACCGAAATGGATGTAGCCTCAACTGTCCCCCACTCACCTGGAACTCACCGAGCCGAGTAAAATCATCACTAATGAATCGTTGAACATACATCAACTGTGTCTCGGTTGCAACATCAAGTGGTATATTAGGAAAATGGAGAAAGTCCTCTCCCCTTGTAGATAAACATGTGATGAATTATATATCCTCCTCTATGGGATAGTTCCAAATATCAGGACCAACCCTAAAGTTGTGCTTTTCATGATCCCATCAATGGATCAACTTTATAAGTAGCTTAGTCCGGCCCCTGAGCGAATTAGTCTCCACATAAAAATTGAGGAGGAAAACATGAAATAAGAGGTGGAGATTAGCATTAGAAATAGATCAAGGAACCAAATCCATCTCCCTCTCCCTCATCGTCCACACTAGAACGACATCATATGAATTGATTCCATTTGAAGCTTCTGGCCCTATATCTTCTGCCACATAAATCTTCAAATGGACTAATTTGTAATGATGTTTGATACCCAGTTTTATATGAAAAATCTACCAAGTGTAGATGATCTTCCCACTTGGATGGTTTATCCATCATATAAATGCAAAACATGTCTCCAATCACTTGATATATTTTTTCTATTTTCCCATTTGTTTATGGATGATAGAAGTGCTAAAATTAAACTGTGTACCTAAATTTGCAAAAAGAATTTTCCAAATTTTAGATGTAAACTTGATATCCCTGTTAGATACAATTGCTTAGGGTGTGCAATTTGAATATATTTTTCATCACTATTATTTCTATCTCATCAGTCTTGTGAGTGGATTTAACATTAATAAAATGTGTTTTCTTACATAATTATCCACCGCAACCATGATAGAAACGTTTTTTCAAAGTAGTTGGTAATCCAATAATAAAGTCCATAATTACCACTTCCCATTTCCATTCTAAAATTAGAAAAGGTTGTAATAAACTCACTGGGTGTTGATGTTTAACATTTACTTGCTAACATTTCATACATATGGAAATATACTCAAAAATGTCTTTCTTCATTCAAGGCGAAAAGCATTGCTTCCTTGATGTAACAATCATTTTATGGTAGCTTGGATGTCCCAAATGTGACATTTTATGAATTTTATCCATAATAATTCTTCACAAATATGTAGAATTAAGAATATACATTCTATTTTTTAGATAAAAAATCCATCTTCCTCCAATTGATAACCTTCATATCTCTTTTCCAAATACTCTTGTTGTAATTTATCTTTCACTTGAATATGGTATTCATCTTCGGCAAGGGAATTAGCAATCATCTTTTTGAAATCTATTTGGAAAGTGCTAATAGCTGCCACATGTTTTTCACGCATTTTTCTATTGAGTGCATCAACCACTTTATTTTCTTTCCCTTTTATGTCTTTGATTTCAAAATCAAACTAAGATAAAAATTCTAGCTATCTAGCTTGTATTGCATTAAATGTTTTTTTTTCAAACAAATATTTCAAACCATAGCTGTTAGTTCTAAGCTCAAATCTCTTACCCATCAAATAGTGCCTCCACATTTTTAAAGTGTGCACTAATGTAGCAAGCCCTAAATCATGGGTAACATAATTATTTTAATGGTCCTTCATCTTTATTGTCTCATAACATACCGCATGATTGTTTTGCATAAGAACTCCACATATTCCTTGTTTACATGCATCTATACACATAACAAAAGCATTTTCTGGATCTACAATTTTCAAAATTGGGGTGTAGTGAAAAGTTTCTTCAATAGTTGGAATCGTTCCTCATATTATTGTGTCCATTCAAATTGTATTCCCTTCTTTTGCAAAGTAATTGGGTGTGCAACCTTATAAATCCCTTTAATTAACCTTCTATAATATCTAGCAAGACCCATAAAATATCTAACACTTATCACATTATTTGAAGTTAGTTGATTCATGACGGATTCAATATTTTTTGGATTCATAGGCATCCCTTCCTCTAAAATAATGTGACCCACATAATGATTTTTTTATAATAAAAATAACATTTTCTTAGCTTTTCATACAATTTTTACTCTCCTAACACTTGCAAAACCATTCTCAAATTTTCCTCATACTCCTCTTCTTTCTTAGAATAGATAAGAATATCATCCAGAAAAAACAAGTACAAATTTATCCAAGTACTTGCTCAAACACTATCCATGAGATGCATAAATGTAGCAGGTGTATTTGTAAGACCGAATGGCACCACTATAAACTCATAATGGTCATACCTTGTTCTAAAGTTTGTTTTTGTGCATGTCTTCTTCCTTGATTCTAACTTGATGGTAACCATACCTCAAATCAATCTTTGAAAAATACATTTTCCCCTCTCGTTTGGTCAAAGAGGTCATAAATTCAAGGTAAATGGTACTTTTTCTTCACTATAACCTTATTCAATTGCCTGTAATCAATACACAACCTAAGGGTTCCATATTGTTTTCACAAGTAGTTGATCTCTATGGAAACACACTTGGACAATTATATTTCTTCTTGATTAATTCTTGCAATTGCATTTTTAGCTCTAATAATTATGGGACACTCGCTTTATAAGGTGCTTTGGACACTAGTGCAACTCCTGGCACGAGACCAATTTTGAAATCAATATCCTCCTTTGGAGGAAGTCCTAGTTCCTCATCAACGAACACATCATTGAATTCTTACAAGACATGGTAGTCTTTCAACTTGAGACCTTTATATTATGTTGTGTTTAATATATGGTCTGCAATTAATCTACAGCCTTTCTTGAAACATTTGTTAGATGCAAGGTTGAAATTTGACTAATAGAAACTAATTTTGGAATCCATCTCATTTTACTTGGATTTCCTTATTTATCAATGCATTCAAAAGTTTTTGTGGAAACTAAGTTTAACTCGATGTTATTTTAACTAATCCATTCCAATGAATACATCATAAAAACCAAGTGGAAAAATATTTAGAATTTTACATGTGAAGAGCTCATCCATCTCTAATAGACATTTTTCCACCATTTCACTAACTTTTCTCTTGGTTCCAATGACTAGTTAGACCATCCATGATTTATTATGCTTTCTTTTCTCAAAAGAACAAATCTCAACAAATTTAGAAGTAACATAACTATTGGTAGATATAGGGTCAATCAAATTAGAAATAGATTGATAAACAATCTTACCTTCAACTTCAACCACATCTAATCGATGTTATGCTTGGTGGTCCTCTAGGGAAGCATAGATCCTAGGGATAGTCCTTGCTACACCCCCAACAGTTTCAACCTCTTGAATGTTGTGAACATGTTTTGCACTCCCATTCTGCTGTGAATAATTTCTAAGAAAGTGATATTTTCCACATCCCCAACACTAAAGGGGCTCCCTTGGTTTTCCTCCCATAAATTTAGTTGGCTTAGCCTCACCATGTGCTCATTTCCTTTAGTGATTTCTAAAATGAAAAGACATGAATCCTTTCCTCCTTTGCTCAAACTTATCTCTTCTTGTCCTTCCGTGCCTTATGGAATTCTATCTTTCTTTTGTTTTGATCATAGGAGTACTTAGCCTCTAGAGTTTGAGGTTCATTAAACTCGATTTTGTCCTTGTAAAAGTAGGGTAATCTACTTAGAAATCATTGGATTTTTACCTTGTATCTCCAATATACTTAATATATCCTAGAAGCTCCAAGAATTTATTTGCATACACATCCGTGGTCATTTGGCTCAACTTTACTCATGGAATGCTTTGATTTTTCATTATAGTACCTATCAGAGAGGTACTTTTTGTTGAAAGTAATTCTTAAATTGCTTCCAATAAATCTTTATTCCATTGATCCTTTTGACTTACTTGAGATTATCCCACTATATTGATGTTCTTCCATTTAAATTAAATATGGCCACTCTTTCCTTCATGTTACCCAAGTAATCATATACTTAGAAATATTTCATAGATCGCTAGTAGAAAATTATGGTCTATATTTCCTATCCTTGTAAATTCTTCGTGATCTATGGGACCTATTATGAGAATGTCTCATGGACTTGTTCCCACTCCTATAATCCTTGTTTGAATTTTTTCCATGATGAATACTCCTTTGTATCGTTGTTAACCTTTCAAGCATAGTTGCATTCAGGTATTTTTGTTATTCCTTAGCTTTAATGAGCCTTTCATTATCCACCCTACAATTTTGTAATTCTACTCTTAAACTTGTCGTAGTATTTGAAATATCTGGAGTTGTTTAGTTTCTATGACCATTGGGTTTTGTGTCTTCATTTCCAATATATATATATTTTCATGGCATATGTTTCAGCTTCATTAGGATCATGTGCTTTATTTATGGTGATAATCCTCTTGGCCCAACCAAGACCAACTATTTGAAATCTAACCTCAATTGCTCTCGATTTGAACATGTATCTACAAAAGAGTTCATATATTACACTTGTTCGCTGCATTATATCCTCAAAAAATTAAAAAAAATATTTTCCATCCATTCTGGAAACTACCCATATTGACATTTTTGTCAAATCTAGGTGCATTTAGTCTCATAGACCAATTTCTACCACCTGTCGAAAAAATATGGGGAGAACCATAATTTTTTTGCATAAGTGTTGTTAATACTCATCATAGGAATTATTCAGTAACTTTCAAATAACTGTTCTAATTCTCCAATCAACTCATATATTTTTTTGGAATTGACTATTTTGTCATTTTTACATTTTTCTAGACTCTGAATATTTTTCAAAAACTACTATCTCCCAAACTAAGAATTTCTGAAAAAAGTTCACAAAGTTGTTCAGATTGAGAATGAGGTAAAATGTTAAAATAATAATAAAAAAATCAATATTGGATTCTTGGGTCACTTTTCCCTCCTACAAGATTTTTAAAATCCCCCAAAAGTGTTATTAAATAATGGATTTTGACCTATCTATGCATCCCTATTTCAAATTATTTAAATTTTTATTGAGAAATGATTTTGACCTATTTATGCATCCCCATTTCAAATTATTTAAATTTTTATCAATTCCTCAGGACAATTTCTTTATGCCTGGTCATGGACTGCACTACCCAATTTTCATAACCAGCTTCTTGCTATGTGCCTAATAAAGGTGTTCAAAAATAACTAATCTTCATTTTTTGAAAATTTGGAACTAAACTGATCATCCTATCCTACCTTAGTATCACTTTTGTAGTCCTCTTCACTTTGGACCTAGCCCTGAATTTTTTTTCAAAATCTTATACAATTTACTCATGCTAGGCACAAAACAAGAAAATGGCTCTAATTTTTTTTCTAATTAATTCATACACTAACGTGTCAAGTGGTGATGAGGCATCATACCCCACCTTGACCATACGTGGAATCCCCCAATTCCTTGCCCTTACTTTCCATGCCATCAATTCTCATGCACCGTAATCATACCCCACCTTAACCACTTTATTTTCTTTCCCTTTTATGTGTTTGATTTCAAAATCAAACTAAGATAAAAATTCTAGCCATCTAGCTTGTATTGCATTAAACGTTTGTTGTTCAAACAAATATTTCAAACCATAGCGGTCAGTTCTAAGCTCAAATCTCTTACCCATCAAATAGTGCCTCCACATTTTTAAAGTGTGCACTAGTGTAGCAAGCTCTAAATCATGGATAACATAATTATTTTAATGTTCCTTCACCTCTATCGTCTCATAACATACCGCATTATTGTTTTTCATAAGAACTCCACATATTCCTTGTTTACATGCATCTATACACATAACAAAAGCATTTTCTGGATCTACAATTTTCAAAATTGGGGTGTAGTGAAAATTTTCTTCAATAGTTGGAATCGTTCCTCATATTATTGTGTCCATTCAAATTTTATTCCCTTATTTTGCAAAGAAGTAATTGGGTGTGCGACCTTATAAATCCCTTCAATTAACCTTTTATAATAGCTAGAAAGACCCATAAAATATCTAACACTTGTCACATTATTTGAAGTTGGTTGATTCATGATGGATTCAACCTTTTTTGGATTCATAAGCATCCCTTCCTCTAAAATAATGTGACCCACAATGAATTTTTTTTTATAAAAATAACATTTTCTTAGCTTTTCATACAATTTTTACTCTCCTAACACTTGAAAACCCATTCTCAAATTTTCCTCATGCTCCTCTTCATTCTTAGAATAGATAAGAATATCATCTAGAAAAAAAAGTACAATTTTATCCACGTACTTGCTTAAAACACTATTCATGAGACACATAAATGTAGCAGGTGTATTTGTAAGACCGAATGACACCACTATAAACTCATAATGGTCATACCTTGTTCTAAAGGTTGTTTTGTGCATGTCTTCTTCCTTGATTCTGACTTGATGGTAACCATACCTCAAATCAATATTTGAAAAATACATTTTCCCCTCTCGTTTGGTCAAAGAGGTCATAAATTCAAGGTAAATGGTACTTGTTCTTTACTGTAACCTTATTCAATTTCTTGTAATCATTACCGTAACCTAAGAGTTCCATCCTTTTTTTCACAAATAGTTGATCTCCATGGAAACACACTTGGCCAATTGTATTTCTTCTTGATTAATTCTTGCAATTGCATTTTTAGCTCTAATAATTATGGGATACTCATTTTATAAGGTGCTTTGGACACTAGTGCAACTCCTAGCACAAGACTAATTTTGAAATCAATATCCTGCTTTGGAGGAAGTCCTAGTTCCTCATCAATGAGAACATCATTGAATTCTTACAAGACATGGTAATATTTCAACTTGAGACCTTTATCTTCTGTTGTGTTTAATATATGGTCTGCAATCAATTTACAACCTTTCTTAAAATATTTATTCAGCTGCAAGGTTGAAATTTCACTAATAGAAACTAATTTTGGAATTCATCTCATTGTATTTGGATTTCCTTCTTTATCAATGCATTCAAAAGTTTTGTTGTGGAAATTAAGTTTAACTCGATGTTCTTTTAACTAATCCATTCCAATGAGTACATCATAAAAACCAACTGGAAAAATATTTAGAATTTCCCATGTGCATAGCTCATCCATCTCTAATGGACATTTTTCCACCATTTCACTCACTTTTCTCTTGGTTCCAATGACTAGTTAGACCATCCACGATTTATTATGCTTTCTTTTCTCAAAAGAACAAATCTCAACAAATTTAGAACATAACTATTGGTAGATCTAGGGTCAATAAAATTAGAAATAGATTGATAAATAATCTTACATTCAACTTAAACCACATCTAATTGATGTTCTACTTGGTGGTCCTCTAGGGCAGCATAGATCCTAGGGATAGCCCTTGCTACATCCCCAACAATTTCAACCTCTTGAATGTTGTGAACATGTTTGGAACTCCCATTCTGATGTGAATAATTTCTAAGTATGTGATATTTTCCACATCCCCAACACTAAAGGGGATCCCTTGGCTTACCTCCCATAAATTTAGTTGGCTTAGACTCACCATGTGCTCATTGCCTTTAGTGATTTCTAAAATCAAAAGACATGAAAACTTTCATCCTTTGCTCAAAATTCTCTCTCTTCTTGTCCTTCCATGCCTTATGGAGTTCTATCTTGCTTTTGTTTTGATCATAGGAGTACTTAGCCTTTAGAGTTTGAGGTTCATTAAACTCGATTTTGTCCTTGTAAAAGTAGGGTAATATACTTAGAAAACATTGGAATTTTACCGTATATCTCCAATATACTTAATATATCCTAGAAGCTCCAATCTTTTATTTGCATACACATCCATGGTCATTTGGCTCAACTTTACTCATGGAATCCTTTTATTTTTTCATTGTAGTACCTATCAGAGATGTTCTTTTGTTGAAATTACTTCTTAACTTGCTTCCAATAAATATTTATTCCATTGATCCTTTTGACTTACTTGAGATGATCCCACTATATTGATGCTCTTCCATTTAAATTAAATATGGACACTCTTGCCTTCATGTTACCCGAGTAATTATATACTTAGAAATATTTCATCATCCCAAGAATCCAAGCCTTATCTTCTTGTCCAAATTTCACTTCACCATTAAAGATAAGGGGTTTGGCCTTCCAAAATTCTCCATGAGAAATATCCCTGAAAGACCTCTTCATCTTACTATGGTGAACTGGAGAGCTTGAATTATTGGTGGATTCTCTGGAAGTAGATGGCTCGCTAGCATAAAATTATGGTATATATTTCCTATCCCTGTAAATTCTTCTTGATATATGGGACTTCTTATGAGAATGTCTCCTGGACTTATTCCCACTCCTATCATCATTGTTTGAATTTTGTCCATGATGAATACTCCTTTGTATCGTTGTTAACCTTTCAAGCATAGTTGCATTTAGGTATTTTTCTTATTCCTTAGCTTTAATGAGCCTTTCATTTTCCACCCTACAAATTTGTAATTCTACTCTTAAACTTGTCGTAGTATTTGAAATATCTAGAGGAATTGTTTGGTTTCTATGACCATTGGGTTTTGTCTCTTCATTTCCAACATATATATTTTTTCATGGCATATGTTTCAACTTCTTAAGGATCATGCGCTTTATTTATGGTGATAATCCTCTTGGCCCAACCTAGACCAACTATTTGAACTCTAACCTCAATTTTCTTGTTTTGAACATGTATCTACAAAAGAGTTCATATATTACACTTATTAGCTGCATTATATCCTCAGAAAATTAAAAAAAAATATTTTCCATGCATTCGGGAAACTACCCATATTGACATTTTTGTCAAATCAAGGCTTCATGCTCTTTTATGTTCAATTTGTGAAATATTTGAAGCACTTATTCAGAATCTGGTCATGCACCTTCATGCTCATCTTGATTAGCTTTCCAATGAATATGATCATGTTTATTTCTAGGTTGGGAGCTAAAGTTGCAGCCCTACAAAATTGTGATAATCTACAGGGATCTAGCAACTGTAACAAAATCACAATCAAACTCTCAAGAATATTTGCAAAGAAGAAGAGAAGCATGCACTCAATAATCACTCATTAAAACAGAATAATGGACAATGTCAATATCATACAATGAATAATGAATGTATAGAATGTGATGCAATAATCTATGATGAGGCATCATATAGGATTCGAATTAGCCAAGTAGGGCATTCGAATCTGAGCTCAAATTCTAGCTTGGATAACTATGGAGACATCATCCGGTCAGTAGTATCAGTCACAAATGGTAAGAGTCAGTCAAGTGTGTCCATCTGAGTCTAACAGAACCATCTAGCCATAAATCAGGGAATGGAGACTCCAAAGGGGGCACATGAGGCTGTCAAATAGTCAAGTGGAACTCCAGAACTAGCTAACTAAAATCTATAAGCATTCAGCATGAGCAATCAGTGGAACAACTGCTTAATTAATGCACTAACTGAGTATTGATAACTCCTGGTAGGTGAGAAATGGTGCCCTGACTGAGTGATAACTAGTGGTAGGTAAGCAAAGGTGCCCAAACTGGTTGTGGTAGGTGGGAAAGGCACACTTGCCATGCAGAGAAGTCAAGGAGGGCGCATTAGGTAGGTAGGAGGTGAAATGGGAGCTAAAGACAGGATCTGGAGATCTAGAAGCAAGCTCTAGGTGCTGGGGAGATAACCATGATGATGATTGGAAGCATGCAGTGGCATGCAAATGCATGCAGCATGCAGCTTTGCATGCAGGCATGCAAAATATAAAAATGGTGGTGTGAATATTCCAACAAAAATTACCATATTTGCTCAATTCCTACACTTTTCCTCTATGTGCATTTAGTCTTAGAGACCAATTTCTACCACATGTAGAAAAAATATCTACCACATGTAGAAAAAATATGGGGAGAACCATAATTGTTTTGTATCAAGTGTTGTTGATACTCATCATATGAATTATTCAGTAACTTTCAAATTATAACTGTTCTAATTCTCCAATCAACTTCTATAATTTTTTGGAATTGACTATTTTGTCATTTTTACATTTTTCTAGACTTTGAATATTTTTCAAAAGCTACTATCTCCCAAACTAAGCATTTACGGAAAAACTTCACAAAGTTGTTCAGATTGAGGATGAGGTAAAATGTTAAAATACTAATAAAATAATCAATATTGGATTCTTGGGTCACTTTTCCCTCCTACAAGATTTTTAAAATCCCCCAAAAGTGTTATGAAATAGTGGATTTTGACCTATTTATGCATCCCCATTTCAAATGATTTAAATTTTTATCAATTACTCAAGACAATTTATTTATGCTTGGTCATGGACTGCACTATCAAATTTTCATCGCCAGTAGGGCTTCTAGCTAGGTGCCTAGTAAAGGTCTTCAAAAATAACTAATCTTCATTTTTTGAAATTTTGAAGATAGAGGCTGGGAAAAATTATCAATCCTTAAAATTTTCCCTATCTTCCACTACCCCACACAACACAAGGAAGAGTTATTTTTTCTATGTTCAACAATCCATCAGAGTACCCAATCCTTATAGTTTTTTTCAATGTGTGCAGAAAGAGTTCAACTTGATGTATACTTTCAAAGAACCTCCTGTAAAATAAATTCATGGTTTCTCAAGCACCTAGGAGCAACAATTAAAAAGTGGGTAAATATTTCATATTTTTCCCAGCCTCTATGCTCATGGTGGCATTCAGAAATTCCTACCCTTTTATAGGTATTAGTTCAAGAAATTCACTTTAAATATCAACCAGGGAACGTACAAACTTCAGAGGCACTCAGCACTATATGTGCACTATTAAGAGAATCTTTATCATTGGGTATTCAGTTTCTAGGAATAATGGTGGAGAGCTATTCTGAAGGGAGTGAAATATCTAAAGATATATTGAAATTGAAAGCAGAGATGAAATTACTGAAATCACGAACCTATTCTATAAAGGCATTTATCTAACTTATGAAAGCATGAATTTACTTAAAAAAACATGAATCTATTTAATTTGAGAACATGAATCTAATCTAAGAAAGCAGAAATCTATTTTTGAAATCCAAAGCAAAACATTCATCTAGTTTATGAAATTAGGAATTTACTCTACAAACGCATTCATCTAATTTATGAAATCCAAAGCAAAACATTCATCTAGTTTATGAAAGCATAAATTTACTCTACAAAAGAATTCATCTAATTTATGAAATCCAAAGCATGAATGTATTTAATTTGAGAACATGAATCTAATCTAAGAAAACATAAATCTATTTAATTGGAAACCAAGGACATCTAACTAGGAGTGTGAATCTGATCTAGTCAAGGAATATTGTGCGGGAAATAAAAATATAGATCTGAAAATTGCCTTTACGGATGATAGCTATAGGACTATAGACTCTATGCATTGGAACTACATATGTTGTGTTGCGAAATTACAAATGAAATACGTTATGCGCAGAACTTAACTTTAGTGTCAAATAAGTGTCTCAATTAATCCACACGTATACGTTTTAGAAATAAACAGCAGGATGCATAAACTAATGCAGAAAATAAAGCACAAGATGATCCAGGTGGATATCGGTGGCGGCCCACCTCTTCCAACTGGCTCAAAACAGTCTTCTGGCAATTTTGGTAAATTACTATTTTTAGCAGTTTTTTCGGGTCCTGCACTTCCAGAGCCATTTTGAGGCCCTAAACGACATTTTTTGGCGATTTGGGGGACCAAATGGTTGCCAACGGCATGCATTTGGGCCCAGTCGAAAGTTGTAAATCTCGGATAGACCTTTCCAACGGGCTACCGAGCGCCCCAAACGGAGATCGTATGCAAAAGTTATGACCCCGGGAAGTTGACTGTTCAACTAACCACCTTGGGGCCGCAAACTTTATGACGGTTCATCTTCTAGGGTTAGGTTTTTGGATGTTTGGGATTCTTTCCCTCATGCTTATGATAAATAGGCCCTTTCGGCCTCTCTTTGTATTCATCTTGGCACGAATGAGCACAGCGGCCACATCTCTTCTCAGAGATAGCTACCACCATTCTAGCTATTGTATTTTACAGTCTGTTCTATTTCCGCTATTTAATAGAATATGTGTTTACTGTATCACTGTGTTATTTGCAATATATCTCTGTATATGCTGTCTTTTGTTTCGTTCCCACATAAATCCGGATCACAAGACTCCTGATCTACTCAATGAGGGGGCCCTCCTCAATGCGTATCACAAGAGCGAGATAAAACTTATGAAATCACGGGTGGTAAGTACCGCTGGTTCTTCATTAAAATGCCATAGAATCCATAACAGTCCTAAAGATCATATACTATATATCGAAACTGAAAAACATAGAATAGCCTTCAAAAAAATGCGTTAGACCCCTGCTACCCAAGTGTCTCCACTTATTACAATGTTTTAACCCTAGTTTCAGCATTGGAAATCATGGCCCTAATTCAGGGGATTCTTTCCTATAAATAACGGAAAACAGGATCTTCGTGTCTCTCTTTAGCTTTGACTGGAGCTTGGGTCTTTCCATCCTTTCGTATTTACCTGCGCTTGTCCACATATAGTCTCATTCACTTGATTAATTGATAAAATATGCTAAAACACAGAAAAGGATAACTACTAAATCACATTGTTCTATTATCAATCAAATTGCATTCTATCCTACATAAAGGAATGTTTTTCTGATTGTTTCTTTGCTCATCCATGGCACAATAGAGTGTATTTGATACCTATATCATGGACTCATCAGCTCACCTACAACCATCCTTCTTCACTATGTCTGCAATTTCCCTTTTGCAGTGTTAATTTCTTGTTAATTTCATAGCCTAGTTAGTTTTGTTAGTCTGGATAGAACAACATAAAAATAAAACTATTTGGTGTATGAATTATGCCCAAAAAATGAGTGATAGACTTCAATGGAGATGACAAAATTGGTGAAAAGACAGTTGGCATTACTTGATTTACTTCTCACCATAGAATGAAGGACTCTTGAGAAGACTTTACCACCAACCTCACACATGCATTAAATGATTGGATTTTAATAAGTCAAAGGAAATAAATGGCTTATTTAAAACACATGGCATAAAATGAATGAGTTATAAGGCTAAACAAAAGTTGATTTATTATCTTCCCCTCTAGTAGAATCAAAGCCCCTCTAGTACTCTCTACAAAGTTATCTCGGACCATTTTATTATTTTTCAACATAATATTTAAATATCTTTTGAGTCACCATGACAAACTTAATACATAGTCCATATATAAATATTTACAATATATGTGTCTAACCATTCAATAGTAAGCATTTACATGCATTTACACAACCTAATTTAATACAAGTCAAAACTAAGGTATTAAGCACACTTTTTGCATTTAGCTATTTTGCAATTTATACTAAAAATTGAAGTCAAATTATCTTTGAAAATAAATAAATGAGAAGAAGTTAAATGATTAAATATAATTATATAATTTTTTATCCGAACTCTATATTAACCAGAAGAATAAACACTTCAAATTAAAAAATAGTGGTTTGAACTTTACACCTTCATAAAGCTTTACCAAGTCAAGTCAATTGAGTGTAGATCGGGTGGTTGGGAGGAATATTGTTATCCTCCCCACCCGGGTTCAGATCTTGCTTTGTGACACTTGCTCCTTGGGAGCCGACTTTCTATGTAATGATTGTAATTCTGGCCATACCTTGATTCTCCGGAATAGCAGGTGTTGGCATTTTCCCGATGGATGTAGCCCTCTAACAAATGGTGAACCATCATTTAAAAAAAAAAAAAAAGCTTTACCAAGTCATTATGAGTAGTTAGATTCTTCACATATCTTTTTACTTTTATTGTTTTTTTAATCGTCATTTCGTTTCAAATAAATGTCATTTTCTTAATTGTTTTTATACTAAATTCTTATTGCAGATTCAATATATCTTTTTTTTAAATATTACTTAGTTGAACTACTGTACTATGTTTTCTTAATCAGTTATCATATATAAATATCATTTTCTTAAGCATCCTTACACTAAAAAGTTTCTCTTATTTTCTAGAAGATTTAATATTTTTTTATTTTTCAAATTTTTAATGTATTTTTAATAGATATTATATATAAATGTCATTTTCTTAGCCATCCTTATATTAAAAAAATTTCTTATTTATTAGAAGATTCAATATATCTATCTATTTTTCATATTTTATTCTTAATCTAATTTCATATAAATATCATTTTCTAATTCATCCATATATTAGAATTTTCTACTGTTATGATGATCATCATAACAATAATATATCAATAGCTTTTTCATGTTTTCTTCTCAATTTAGATGTCATTTTCTAAATCAATCCTATACCAGAATTTTGTCCACTAATCTTGGGAATTTAGTATATCTTTTTATTTCTCATGCTATAGTCTTGAATAGTTTTGTTATTAGTTAAGGTCCAAAAGTGGATGTTGACTGTAGACATATTTTCCTTCTTTCCATAAGTTTTTACAATGCAATTAATCTCTCTCTGATTAACGTTGGTGTTCAAAATTTGTTGTCATGTTTTAGTTGGGAGTCAAAATTCAAGGAAAGAGAAGAGGATGACGGATGGCATTTGTATCTGAATACTAGTTTGGATGCTCATTCAATATTATCTTAAAGTTGAAGAGGCATTGAGGCCATCTTTCCCTCTTTGCCTACTGTGCACTCTGTAGTGAAATGAGAAAGGAAGTTACAGTTTGTGAAGTCAGAAACTGTAACTTTGAAAGTAATTGCAGATTAAGAAACATTCAGGAGAATACTTTAAATTAATAAAATGAATTTTAAGTTTTTTGAATTTATCATAATTTAATTATTAAATTAATCTTAATTACAACAATTATTGATTATTATTTTGAAATATTAAAAATTTAAACTTTATTTATTGTCAATTTCAACATCAACATATTGAAAAAAAAAAATACAGTAATTGAAATCAATCATAAGATATAATAAAAAATATATAATCAAATGAAAATGAAAATAAATCTTAATCCTATACACCATTATAAATATAACCAAATCAAATATCTAAAAAAATGGACAAATCTGACATTCTTACCAGTCACTAACATACACCATTATGAACATAATCGAATTAGATTTTGACTGACCAACCTCACAAAAAATTAAGAAATCTTTCATTTAGCTGTATGGATGTTGGGATCTTTAATAAATATAGCCAACCATATTCTCACTGTTAAGGTGAACATCCAACTTGTATTTTTTATCAGTTTTGTTTTTATTAATCTATATAAAATATATGAACCTTTTTTATCAGTTTTGTTTTTATTAATCTATATAAAATATATGAACCTTACACCTTTGTCGATATATTGATAATACCAAATATCCAATACAATAAAATTGTGGTTTTCCTGTTATTAAGTTTTCTTTATATTGATCCATGAAGAAACCCAAAAGATTTGAACATTGCACATCTAGTTTTGTATGTACATATCTTATGTGGGACATGTGACATAGGAGCATGTTCTGAGATGTTGGACATCTAGGGTAAAACAGAATTAGAGAGTGATTTTCCTTTCTGGTTTTCACTTTCAGTTATATGAAGCACCATAACGTTGTGTATGTGAAAGATTAAAAACCAAATTTGAAAGGATTTAAGGACATTTTAAGTTATTTTAACTTTTATGTCATTTATCCAATAACAATATTTGTTTTTCATTCATACCATAAAAATCATGGCTCAATCATCAAACATTATCCATAAAGTTCACATTAATGAGAAAAATGTTTATGCATTGACTCCCTTCCTCCAAGTTTATCTATTCTTATTACCTGTGTTTGTATTTATTAGTGGGTGCATTGACTCCCTTTCTCCAAGTCGACCTATTGCTATTACTTCTTGTGTTACAAGTGGAGCGGTTATTGTTACAAATAATTTTGCTATAGTAAAGCAACAAACTAAAAAAAATATACATTATATTTAATAATTATTTTATTTTTTTCTACAGCCCAAAGTGGATGAGATGTGTCAAGTTTGTCAAGCTGACGTGGTACATGTAAGCTCTAAAATAAAAGAGTAAAATAAAAATATTAAACATTGTAAAACACATTTAATATATAATTTGATTTCTTTAAAATCGGAGTGAGTTTGTGATTTTTTTTCAATTTATATATTTTTAAGGATTTGTATGTATCTATATGATAGATTTGGAGTTTACTTATTATTTAATAATAATAACAATAACTTTTATCTTTTCATATTATTTTTTAAAATAATAACCAAATAAAGTAAAAGAATTTAATGATTTTTGAATTAACATTTTGTCTCAAAAATTTTATTTCATAAATAACTTAGATGTATGTATATATTTTATTTTTTTTATTTTTAATTAATTGGAATGCACTTTTGTTTGCTTTCCAAATTTATGTTAAGGTCAACATTATAAAATTTGTGTTTACTTATACTTTATTATCTTATTAAAGTGCAACGTGTGAGCTCCACATTGAGTATTGAATTGCACTTCTCGCTCATATTGGTTTCTAGAAAGGGCCTCTCAATTCAATCATTTTTATGGAAGAAGGTAAATATTTTATAAATTTAAATTTTTTATTATGTCATCATCAAAATCATAAGTTTAAATTAATAAAATTATTGTTTTCAATGTAAAAATGTAATTATCCTGAAATATTAGTATTGTAATTTATGATGATGGCGCTTAATGTCTGCTAAGACTAACTTTGGTATAGGAACATTAAGAAAAAAAGTAAAAAACTACTTAATTTACTTTAAAATTTTATTTATGTGCTCAAAATACCAAATTTTGATGAATTTTTATATATATATATATATGCAATTCCATCAATTCAAAATTATGTTTACAAAATTTCAAATTAAAATAAGTAATTTCCTTTTATATTATGAAAAAAATACAAATTCATATAACATTTAAAATTTAATTTTTTATGCTTATGAAAAGATACAAATTCGTATAACATTATAATTTTTTACACTAATTAAATGGTATGTAAATTGTCCATTCAGCATGGAAAACATAACACTAAATTTTAATGATAGTTTTTAATTTCATTAAACAATGCGTTTCTCTCATTCTTAACTATAAACTTGGCATTATATGTTTGCATGGGTTTTCTACCCACTAATTCAATTAAGTGTATTCAAATTTTACTAATCCTCATTTATATCTTGAAAATGAAGGCATGCGATATGGGGTATTCAAATGGCTTTATTATTTCTGATTAAATATATTTCCATTTTTTCTATAAAAAAATTAAAAATTAAAAAAAATCTAATGATTTAGTTTTAAAATAAGTCAAAATTATTGTGATCAAATTTTATAAACATGATAACAAAAGAAATGAAAACAAAATTTGAAACAAGAAAGAAAAATGTGTATATATATATATATATATATATAGATATATTTATTTATATATATATATGAAAATTAATGATGATATAACAAATGTGACACAATGATCTCCTGATTCCTCTTTCCCTTTCACATTGTGAAGATTAAAAAAATTTAAGACTTTTAAATCGTCCTATACCCCTATACATATATCATTCAATAACATGAATGTATTAAACATAAAATTACAATATTAAGTATAAAGTCAACACTATTTTTGCATAGAAAGAATTGCAATTGAACACCACATGTCAACTAAATAAAAGAAATTGTTGTCCAACACAGACCCAGAAAAAATCTCAAAAAGCATATTTATACAAAATAGAAGCCCATTTGGAATCCTTATATAAAGAATTATCATCGGGCCCTTTGTCTGAGCATTCTAGATCATTGATAAAGGATTTGGAATAAAAAAAAATGCAATTTTTCTCCAAGGAGGAGAAAACCTGGCGTCTCAAGAGCAGGGCTCTATGGATCGCCCTGGGTGACCAAAATAACCGATTCTTCCACAAATTTGTTGACAACAGAAGGTTTTACAACTCCATCTGGGCTGTAAAAATTTTGCAGGTGGATGGATCGAAGACCAGGAAGATCATAGTTGTGAAGTTGTTCGCTACTTCCAATCTTACTTCGAGGATCCAGGTGGTTTTCCTGTGTCTGAACAGTTTGAATTTATCCGAGAAATTCCACACTTTTTCTCAGATGAAGAGGGTTTGTTAAGAATTGTAATCTCACTGGTCATTAGTGCATTAATTAATGGTTGAATAGTTAGTTGGCTAGTTTGACTAGGACACTTTGTTATCCCATAGTATTGTATGTTCCATGGTATTGTCCCATGGTATTTGCTACTATGTAATCCTATGTATGCTTATAATTAATAATGAGAAGGAAATGAATATGCCCACTCGTGTTCCATCATTTTCACTGTTCAAAATCTAACATGGTATCAAAGCGCATGGCATGATCCATTCTCAGTTATTACTTTGGGTACGCCGTTTTCATAAAGTGGAAAGAACACATTTCATATAGATCTCATCTCTCACCTTGAAGGTTGAATATCAAGAGGGGAACACACCAGCATGGAGGAGTAACGTTTCTTCACAGCACTGGGTTGTGCCATATCATTTTTTCTAATTATTTTTCCCCTTTGGAAGCAATGCACCATGTCCCTATCGAGAATTACGTCACCCTTACACTGACGCACCTATTGCTCAAGAAAAGCGCATCGTTGACACACTCTCTACACGGACGAAGTGCATCGCTGATGCACCTGCTATTAAGGGAAAGTGCGGCGATCACTATTTACTTACACCCATTTTTCTTGACGCAACCTATGGCGCACTATACTATATCTATAGCGTGCCGCACTGTGTTTAAAAGGCATTCATAAAAAATGACTAGTACCAGTATGAAGCAGATATCTGGACCAATGTTAACCAGCACCAACTATGAATTCTGGTCAATCAAGATGCAAACATTTCTCCAACTCAAAAATGTTGGTATATGGTTGAAAACAAGTTCAAATAACTGGATGCAATTGCTCTGACTACTATGTCTAATGCTCAGAAGAAATCCCTTGAAGAAATCCAAGAATAAATCTCACTACAAATTGGTTGATCCAGAGCTGCATCGAGGAATCTATTTTCCCGTGGATCTCAGGAGCCACCACCGCACATCAAGCCTGGAATCACCTTGCATTTGCATACAAAGGTATAGACAGAGTAAAAACGATAAGAATCCAGACCCTTCAACTTCAATTTGAAATTCTTAAGATGAAGGAAACAAAAATTGTAGATCAGTTCATGATGCAAGTCTCAGGCATTGTGAATCAATTCCAAACCTATGGCGAAGTTTTGTAACGAAATTTTTTTGTCCAAAATATTCTCAGATGTCTCACTAAGAAGTTTGCTATGGTTGTTATTGCTATAGAAGAATCTAAGGATCTATCCAAGTTTACCCTAGAAGAATTAACTATTAGTGTTTGCACTTTAATTCAATTATGTTAGATCTTTAATATGAAAGATAGCCAAGCACAACAATACAAAAGAACACAAGAAATTTCCTTGGGGAAACCATAAAGGAGAAAACCTCGCAACTTATTTAGAAATATATTCATCACTTAGTACAATATCAAACCAAGATGGAAAACCAAGAGATAAGATGAATTCTGCAGCTTGCTTCTTTCCTCTCCAACGAACTTGTCTTTTCTCCTCCTTGGTGCGAACTTGCTTGAGTGAGAGTGATGTCCAAATGAGGGAGAGTTCCTCCCTGTTTATACTTTATTTGTGATTGACCTTTTTCCCCAATGGGGCCAACTTCCTTAAATGATTGGGCCGACCTCTCCTAGGAAGACTTAAAAGTACATTTTACATTTAACATATTGGTGAATATTGCCTCGACTTACAATGGATGTTTTACATAGATATTCTTACATGAAAAAATACAACAATGACATCCCCAAACGGAGGAAAAAATCTCTAATGGAGTTACAATAAAAGTGAAATAATAATATAATAATAATATACAAGAGAATATCTTCCAAAGTTACATTTACAACAACACTCCCTCTTAACTAGGAAGGTATTCTCTAGACACAGTCATCATCGCAGCTAGACACGATCTCTGGACAACGTAATCATCGCTAAATAATCATCATTGCTGGATCATCATCATTGCTATATCATCATCATCGATGCTGCAACAATTCTCATCTTGTTGATCATTGACTAGTGACATATCTCGAATCTAACCGTCATGAGAAGTTCTATAGAGCCATCCCTTTTTCATACTGGATGTTGTATTGGAGAAAACTCACTATAGCTTGGGAATACCACAACAGACAGATGACTACCAGAAATCTACTCAATTCTCAAAGCAATGCTATTATAAATGACAATGTTAAGATAATGGAGAAATGTAACCAACCTTGATCCAAAGTTTGATGTAGATCCCCATTGGAGCTTTCAATCCACGCACTTGTAAATCTGCAAATTAGTCTTGACAGCCAATATCCAACAAGTACATATAATATATAATTGACATTAACATTATCAATAACAATGGTCCATAATATCATAAGCAAATATAACCCAATGTATAATAAACAACATTCACACCATGAATGGATGAGAATATGAGTATTTCTATTAATGAACAAGAAGAAGTGCAAAGTGATACGACCTCTTGCTGGCAACCAATCTGAACCAAGATCTAGATCAATCCACTTGTGCCTCCACCACTTCAATCCTCCATGAATGGAAAACTCAAACTAGAGAGGAGTTTGGAAGGTGAACATAAATGGTTCACAACTACAAGGATCAATGAGTGCAGACTCAAGATAGGGAAAAAATCCACTAGAGTTCTCTTACGATTCTCTTCTTCCTCCCGTCCATAAGCCATATGTGCTCAATATATAGTCCTCTCAAAGGTAGGTGAAAGGACACATTGAGGCGTTACTCGGGAAGATGGAGAGCCAAAGGTCACCCAATGACTGCTTTTTGGGAGTAAAAAGTAATTAATAGTGGTTTTTACCATTTTACTTGATACCCGCAGGTTATAGTGATGCAACTCGGGGGTACGCATGCTATAGTGATGCAACATGCGGGTAGGAAAAAATAGGGCAAACTGCTATCACTGAAGGATAAAAATGGATCCGAGTCACTAAAATGGATCCTACAGGCCAAAGAATGCTGATGCTCACAGGGTGGAAGATTTCTATGTAACAGATGTAGACCTAGCTCTCATCTAGGACTTCATCATATATACGAGCAAGACATCAAGTAGGTACAACCCAGGACCACATATTACATTGCCACAACAATTACCTTCATCTCCTACTATCATCTCATCGTATCCAGATCATCTCATCATATCATGTGGAGAGCATCCCAGGTACATATACCATGTCCACCAGAAAACCTGCGTCTTCCACCCAGTGGATACATCCCAGATGTATTACGACTCTCTCGGTCAACCTGTGTCTTCAAACATGTGGATACACCCCAGAAGCATCCCATATGCATTACGTTCTTTCGGACCACTTACATCTTCCACCACCTAAGATACAACCCAGGCACATCCCATATGCTTTATGACCTATGGACCACCAGCATCTTCAAACATGTGGATGTATCCCAAAAGAATCCCATATGCATTACGTCCCTGTGGACTACTTGCGTCTTCCAACATGTAAGATACAACCCTGGTGCACCTGCGTCTTTCGGACATGTCACATCACTCCCTCTTTCAAGGAACATCAATATGGATAACACCAAGCTTTTCTTAAAAGCATTCAAACTTCACTCTTGCTAATGTCTTGGTCAACACATCGGTTATTTGCTCGTCTGTCGCCACATACTGGAGATTCCATTGTTCCTCTATGGACCATATCCCAGATATAGTGGTACTTGATCTCAATATGCTTCGACTTGTCATGTAACACCGGGTTCTTGGACAATTTTACACAAATATGGTTGTCACAAAAGATACAAGTCGCCTATAACTCGAGATAAAATAAATATGACAGTAGCTTCCGAAGCCATACCGCCTCACAACTAGTTGAATAGATTGCAATATACTCTGCTTCGTTTGTACTCGGTGACATACTTGACTACTTCCTACTAAACCAAGAGATGATATCGGATCCCAAACTGAAGCAGCATCTTGAAGTTCTCTTCTTGTCTGTGGCACTGCCTTCCCAATCTGAATCAACATAAACATGCAATTTAATATTCTGATTCGTCGCATATTTGATCCCATACTCAATTGTACCTTTTAGGTACCTCAATATATGCTTTGCAGCAATCAGGTGAACATGTCTCGGATTTGTCAAGAACTGGCTCAGGGTGTTCACAACAAAGCATATGTCTAGTCTTGTAACACCAATTTCATTAAACTTGGACATATTAGGCAAATTTTGGACTAAGAAAGTGTGAATTTAGACTTTGAAAGTGTCAATATCAACCTTTCTAAAATGCAAAACTAGGTTCTGAAAGTGGCAATATTGGCTTTGAAAAGTGTGTTTTTCTAATCGAATAGTGTGTTTTTTTACTAGTTATGAACCTTAAAATTGTAGTTTTTTGTTATAAAACTATGAATTTCAATTCAAAAAGTGTGAATTTCAAAAAAACAAATGCAAACTTTGATTTGAAAAATGTGAATTTCAAATTAAAAAATGCAAATTTTGATTTGAAAAGTATGAATTTCAAATCAAAAAATGAAAATTTTCATTTGAAAAGTGTGAATTTAAAATCAAAAAATGCAATTTCTAATTTGAAAAGTATGAATTTCAAATTAAAAAATGCAATTGTTTATTTGAAAAGTGCAATTTTCATTTGTAAATGTTCAAAATTTTAAGGTGAAAAGTTCAATGTTTAAAATATTTAGTCATTGTTTGAATAACAAGTCAATCGGCTAAGTTATAACATATAAAAATGGTTTGTCCCAACTTCCGTTTTCCGACAAGAAGGATCGGCCGCCCCTTCTTTTCGTAGTTAATTGTGAAAACCTTTATCCAACAATTCAGCGATATCCATAATGGAGTACAGAAGAAGGATCGACCGACCCTTCTTGCAGTGTCAAACTATTATGAAAATAATATTGGGAATAAGAAGGGTCGGTCGACCCTTCAATTTCGAGAAAATTGTAAAAATAGAAAACCTTGGAAGTTATAACATATAAAAATAGTTTGCCCGACTTCTGTTTTCCGAAAAGAAGGATCAGACGCCCCTTCTTTTCGTAGTTAATTGTGAAAACCTTTATCCAGTAAATCAACTATATCCATAATGGAGAACACAAGAAGGATCAACCGACCCTTCTTGCAGTGTCGAAATATTATGAAAAGAATATTGGGAATAAGAAGGGTCGACCAACCCTTCTTGCAGTGTCGAACTATTATGAAAATAATATTGGGAATAAGAAGGGTCGGCCGACCCTTCAATTACGAGGGAATTGTAAAAATAGAACATCTTGTAAGTTATAACATATACAAATGGTTTGTGTGGACTTCTGTTTTTCGACAAGAAGGATCAGCCGCCCCTTCTTTTCGTAGTTAATTGTGAAAACCTTTATCCAACAATTCAGCTATATCCATAATGGAGAACACAAGAAGGATCGATCGACCCTTCTTGCAGTGTCAAACTATTATGAAAAGAATATTGGGAATAAGAAGGGTCGACCAACCCTTCATCTACGAGGGAATTGTAAAAATAGACCTTAAAGAAAGAGCGGTCGCTCTTTCTCTGAGAATATTTCCACTTGCCAACAAAGTCTTTGAAGCAAAACTTCTATAAATTTTGCGACACGTGGAATGCTTATATTGTGACACGTGGCATATTTGATTTTTAAAATTAGTTTAAAGATTGTATAAACTAATATTAAGGATATTATTGGTACCATTTAAAGTTTGGGGACTGTTTTAAGTTCCTACGTTTTCTGAACCAACAACGTGGATGTTATATCAATAGGGTTCCAAAGGTTTTTGCAAATTGCTCTAGTTCGAGCTTCCCAAATGTTGAACACGAAGAGGGTAGAGAAGGCGTCGAAACAACATACCCCTGTGTTCCGCCACCAATTTTGTGCACATTCTTCCAGGGTAGTTTCGCAATTCGTGATCATCCTATCTTGTGTGATAGTCCTTGCTGCAGTGGTCCATACATCTCCTGCATAAGGACAAGAGTTGAATCTTGTTACTTATTTATATATTCTTTAACCCTTCTTTTAAACCTTGCGTCTTTCTTGAACAGGCTCATGGCCTTGCATCTTCATGCCTCTTCAAATCTCTGATATTACTGATTTAAATTTATAATTATGTTTATTATAAATTTTTAATTAATTAATTAATTAAAACATTTTTGCTCATCCTTCAGGCCTACGGGATTCTTTCATCTCAAGGCTACGGGCTACTCCTTTATTGTCTTGTGGGCATATCCCATCCTTCACCTGTGGGCATACTCGATCCTTCACATACAGGCATACTCAATCCTTCACCTGTGGGTATAATGTAAGCTGTCACTGGCTTATCATTTAAACCTCTGCGGGCATACTCCTACTATAGGCTTAATCCTTGCGGGCATACTCCATTAAGCCTCTTTTGCGGTCATAATTAAGCCCCTGCGGGAATTCCTAAGACCCTGCGGGATTTAACCTTATCCCCTGCAGGAATCCCTAAGCCCATGCGGGTTTAACCTCATCTCCTGCGGGCATCCCTACGCCCCTGCGGGTTTAACCTCAGCCCCTGCGAGCATAAAACAAACCCTTGTGGACATAACCCTAAGCCCTTGCGGGCATAATAAATATCTTGGGAGCTTTATGCTTCAAGCCCCTTGTGGGAATTCCCTTAAGGCCTTACGGACATACCATAAGCCCTTGCGGGCATAACGTATCCCCTTGCGGGCATTTTCCTAAGCCTTTAGGAGCATAATACAAGGTGTAATTAACCTTATTTTTCTCTATTTTGGCAGGCCAAAATCTCATACGTGTGAGCCTCAAAGAGAGAACTGACACCATAGCTATATGGCCACATCACCAGGGAATATGTCCATGCCATCAAGAGAATTTATTACCACAAGGACACTCTTTGGCGGGAATTTTCAAATGCCTCTTCAACCTTTATTTGGACATCAAAACAAAAATTTTCTTATTTTGGTAGGTTTGTCTTTCACACGTGTGAACTACAGAGGCAAATATGATCCTATGGATAGATAGCCAGTTCATCAAAGAACAAGCCTATATGCCACTTGATTAATTTTATCAGTACAAGGACACCTCCTTGTGGGAATTTCCAAATGGCCTCTTAGCCATGTGAGTTCAACACTTAGCCAAATTTATATTCTTAATATGAAAACAAAACAACCTTTTCCTCATTTTGGCAGGCTTGTATTTCACACGTGTGAACTCGAGAGGCAAATTTGATCCTATGGATAGATATCCATTTCATCAAAGAACAAGCCTATGCCACCTGATTAGTTTTATCAGCACAAGGACATCTCCTTGCGAGCATTTCCAAATGCCTCTTCAACCTTCATTTGAACAGTAAAAACAAGTTTTTTCTCATTTTGGCAGGCTTGTCTTTGGCACGTGTGAACTCCATGGGAATATCTGAGCTCATGGTTAGATAGTCAATTCACCAAAGAACAAGCCTATGCCACCTGATTAATTTTATTAGCACAAGGACACCTCCTTGCGGGCATTTCCAGATGGCCTCTTAGCCATGTGAGTTTAACACTTAGCCAGATTTTTGTTCTTTATATGTAAAATACTTTTGTTCTTTATATGTAAAATATTTTTGTTCTTAATATGTAAAATACAATGAGTTATATTCAGAAAGATATATTCATCATTTGACCATATTTCTCTATAAAATACCTCTCTGTAATTATATTGAAGCATATAGATGGATTTATTCAAAAGGCTGTGCACAACCATTCATTACAAAAAGGAGAGCATGGGAGCATAAATAGCTTTCCCAGTATGGCTCTGTAAATTTAACAAGCCTATGCAAAAAATTTCCAAAATGGATGTAACAACTCATCCAAGTAGGGATCTCTTCTACAAAAAATCTTGCTGCTGAACAGAGGTTTCCTCAGCAATTTTCATGTCCACAGAGGGGATTCCTGGAAGTGGCTGCACTGTGACATCCTGGCCATCTTCAAAATTTCATCTTTTATAATATCCATTGTCCCCATAAGTTCAATAAAATTGCGTCCAAATCATCAATTCTAAATTTGTGACAGGTTAATCGCTGAGAGATATACCTCATGTGGTCGGCTGACTCTTTGTGTGCTTTGATGCCCAAGCAGACTACCTCATAAACATTTCCCAGGTGTTGTTTGAAGTCTTCCACATTGGAACTTAGGAACGGCATTCTGTTAGCAAGTCTCGCGATTGAACTGAGAGAAGAGGTCAGAGAAGGGGCCGAATCAACGAGATCTGCTCACGGTTTCAATTAAACCTTGGATATGATCACAGTTTGAAATAAAAGTTTGATCCCCCAACAGTTTCAATTGCATCTTGTGATCTCAAAATTATTTAGGTAAAGGAAATAGTTGTTTAATTCACCAATCGTATGATCCCTAGATTGCCTCCAACTGTCTTATGAGCACGAGAGACTCTGCGACAACCATAGGTTATATTCTCCTCTTCCTCCTAACAATGGTGGTCCATAATGCTCGTCGAACTGAAGTTTACTTGTGGAATTAATTGTAAATAAGTAACTTTACACATTTACATTAGTATCATTATAGTAGCATTATACAAAAACTGTTATTTTTTTAAATAGAATCATTCTTTTTTCTTCTTTTTTTAATAGAAACATTCTTTCTTTCTTTCTTTTTAAATAGAAACATTCTTTCCTTTTTCTTTTTTTTAAAATCGAAGCATTATTTCTTTTTTCTTTTTTTAAATAGAATGAAATCTCATAAAAAGAATGAAAACTGTTTTTAGTTATTATATTTTTTTAATTAAATCCCTTCATGCTAGAAGGGGGATATGAATATATAACCTTCAACCTGAAATTAAGTTCAACCCTTCAAATTTGATCCTTGTCAGTGCCACTAGTTTTCTTGTTTATTGAAAGGATTGTTTTTTTAAGCAAAAAAAAGAGAAACTTTGTATTATATACTGGTAAAAAATATTACATCCATCTTCTTTTCAAATTGCACTTCTAAGACAAAAACTGCCATATAGAGAAATTCCCATGTCTACTATCAACCTTGGAGACTGAACATAAATCCTTATTGTTTGACATCAAAATAGTCGTGACATAAAAGACATAGCCAGGTTGATAGACAGAATAGAAGGATTGCAACAAAATACAAATTGTTTGGGCTAATATCACATCAAACAATATCTGAATGAACATCCATCCCACTCTAAACACTATGCCCCATATTTTCTCGTTGTGCCTTGACTACTGCAAGGCCCTTCTCGTTTATTCTAATTTTTTCTCCTGTCCATCCTTGCCTTGGTGACCATGCCCATACGATGCTATTTACATCGATCATCATATTTTATTCTGCACCAACAACCCATTGTTGCTTTCTATCTAAGCAGTTTTTGTACAAGACCTTCAAATCCTTCGATGCTTCTGTTGGCTTCCACCATTCCACCTCTACTTTGTAAGACCCAACAGTACTAGCATCTGACTCCTGATAAATATCACCAATCGCCTTACCCAACCAGATTAAAAAATCTGGCTCTGGTGATTGCACAATGACCATTTGGCCCTTTACAACATCCACTCTTGGAATGAATTCATCTCTAGGCTTGTTGCATAGTGGTCCAACATAGCAATCCTGCAAAGCAGGAACATTTTTCTTCAAATAGGCATCCATAATTTCATGTCCAGATCTTGTAGGTTCACTACTATGAATATCATGGCTTGTCGATGTCCAAAAGTTAGTTGATGATTGATCAACACTCTCGAAGGGACTGTCCAAAGCTTTATATACAGCCTCCCAATAATTTAACTTGGGATGCCAAAATTGTTCACCTCCCTTCTCAATCCCTCGATTCCAGAATGAAATATATGTTTCACGGGGGCTTCAATAGTAAGGAAATATCTTATCACGTCCATTCATATTGGGGGTTTGAATACTCCTAAAAACTTCACAAATATATTTCCCTGTATTTGGGGGTCAAGGGGGGTTTTTAATTTGACATAGTAATATAAATATTGGGGGTTATTTTATTTGGGTGGGTTGAGGATTAACCTCCAAATCATGGGATGGATTTATACCTGCAAATCGTGGGATGTGTTCATACCTCCAAATCATTGGCTCAAGTCATACCCACCTAAAACTTAAGGACCCTCCATTTTTATTGGATATTGCTTATGATCCTAAGTTTTGAATAAATACGATAATAATGCACCAATAATAATCTCAATGGAAGTCTCTTGTTTAATAGCTTATTTAGGATTGGTTTGAATTGATGGTATATTGTTTTTCATCTTTAAGTTTGAGCCTCTTATTGGGAAATTTTTTTCTTGGTTTGTTACATCTTACTAATTTCTATACCATCAACTTCTTTTAAATAACTTTAGTTGCATCTCTAGGATTTCACTTACAATCTTGTTGGCATGCTTTTGAAATTGTTCTTTAGAATTGAGTTGAAAATCTATCATTGTGTTTTCAAAAATATTTTCTCATCTTTTGAACGCCATCAATGGCCAATCGATGACTTTTAAAATATCTCTTGTTATATTTTTAAATTATGTCAATAGTGCTTTCAATTTGGGTCTCAACATTCAAACTCTTTTTTTTTATAATTATGTAAATAATATTTTAAATTAAAATATGTAAGAGATGTAGCTAATCAAGAGTTCCAGACTTGAACAATTGTATTGTATTTTTTGTAGGCATTATAGTAAAGGATCTAACTCTTCATTTTTTAGGTTGGGGTTTAGGTGGGTGTTGAGATTCAACCAAACCTTACTCTACAACAACCAAGAAAAGTGAGATCAATCTTTTTTGGCTCACCAGAACCAAGAAAATCTAGATCAATCTTTCTTGATTAATTACTAATTTCAACTTTTTGTATTCTTATTTAATATTTTTGGATTGCCAGTTAGGAATAGTTGTTATAGTGATTTATATTTGGCGCATTCATAATTGTAATTTCACTTATTAGATTTAAGGCATCCGTCTTAATATTGTATTGGAACTGACATGAACATAGGTGAAGATAAACATCCTTATTTACATATCCTATGTGTTATCGTTACCATGAAATGGTGTCATATATGTTTCACCATCTATGTATATTTATAACTATTGCATGATTTAACAATGGAGATTTTTCCTTCTCCAATTAAAAAAAAAAAAAAAAAAACCCAAGAAAAGGTTACTAAATGTTGTTAATTCCCTTGATTACAAGAATAAATGTAGAGGAAGTGGAGGCAATTCTTTGCATCTTGTGAATGATCCAAATCCAGGTTATGCACATGATCATATGGTGTTATTGGAAAGTAAGAGGAATTTTTCTATGTTCATTTGGGTTCAAAATCAATGATTTTTTTTTATAGTAAGGCAGGGAAGTCCATCCACACAAGGGTTTGAATTTTGAATTTTTATGGAGTTCAATTTATTAAGCTTATAGAAAGCATAAGCTCTCTATGGCTATACTTGTATTTACATGATATAAAATTGGTAGATTGGCGGGCTGTGGTGTGAAACATCTACAATCTCATCTTTTCTAAGCATTGCAGTGACTATTGGACTATCATCCTTTTACATTCTTTGTTACATTGATCTCTTGACTAAGTTTCTTTCTATGCATTTTTCCTTCCCCATTAAAATTTCGTTGGGTCTTCCACTATCCAACGCTACAAAATGGTCAGTCGCCCCTCCAATCCTGGTGGGATTATTATTAGCATTATACTAGTATTTTATTTAGCATCATGTTTTCTTATACTAAGATGCGTTAGGGCTCCTATTTGTTGCAAATTGATAGTATGATATAATGAGATATTAAAAATGGGTTTATAAAAATGGATACCTATAATATCTCGTGAAACTATGGGTTTTATTAATTGAAAAGGTATATTGGGAGGGGGGTTCAACAATACAATTTTAGGAGGCATTTTCCAATATTTAATGAAATTAGGGATATTCTTTAATATCCTATGAATGATCGTTCTATGTAACAATTTCACTAATTAAACCCCCCGTGATATGTTTCTAATCCTTTTTTTATTTCATCAATGTTCGAAGGTCTTTTTAATTGCAGATTTAATAACCTAGGTTGTCCCATCGACAAGTTTGCACTACCATCTGGAAAGGACCTCCAGAGATGAATATGAGACTACCAAGATTCATCCTGAAGTGATGCCCTCCATTGCATGACTTGAATGTCCTCTATGAGCTGAAATTTAAAAAACTGGCATTTTTTGATACCGATGATCTTGGCATTTCCATCCAAAAGGAGGGGTTTCACAAAATTCTTAAAATCATAAAGTTCATAAATTAGATAAGGTACAAATAAATTTTGATCTTCACATGTCCTATACGTATCCATAATTTCCGAGAGTGAAAATATATCCTTGCGCATTAGCTTTACAGATAACCTGCCATAAGTTCCATCTATGTCTTCATGGGTGTGTCCAACTAGGAGGAATCCAACTTCAACTATCTCGAACACTCTCTTTGTTGTTAAAAGAGATAAAAATGCAAATACAAAGCGGTTTTTGTTATTTCCTGAACAATTATCCATTTGCAACAACAATATGGGTGGTATTTTTCTATTTGGCATGCATTGATTAGTACCATCAACACACAATACATCATCTTGTATTACATCTTGTCTGTATGTCAAACACTTTTCGTATGAGTCTGATTCCAATAGAGAATCATGCAATTGGTGCTTAGATGTTCCACCTTTGTAGAGAAAATCACCATATTTATCAAACACTGGTTATTCAAGACACTTCAAGCATTTAGCCAGGGATGTCACAGTGAAATTCGATCCTGTCTCTAAAAATGAGAGGCTAAAATGACCAAAACCCCCAGTCTTGTGCCCATGATTCAACATTCCAGTCAATGATATGGGAAGATTCATAACATTACTAAAATCTTTTTCCTTCTTACCCATCCTCGGAATGGAAGTCTTTGACTTATCCATTTTGTCATGAACAATACTCAAATAAGTCTTTGGATTTTTTTGTGAAGCTAATCTGTGAGAATAATATACTTGGAGAAAAATTGCGATATATTTATTATGAGATGCTTGATTTCCTTGCAACCTTTCCACCTTAGCTAGATCAATGGTCCCATTAAAACTATCCTATATTGTAATGCACTCATTACCTCCTTCCAAAGGAGTTTGATTTAGAAATTTTAACATCTCTAAAATCTTCTCTCATCACCTTGTTAAAAGAGAATTGTGATACTGGAGGAAAACTGATTCTTTCAATTTCATCATTAGCCATTTTTCATAGCAAATCATGGGACATATTAGATGGCAATAATTTCAAGGTTGTCCTTGTTCCATCTTCACTGATTAATCGTGTAAGATGTGGATATTTGTTAGAATTCTCTTCTACAATTTTATTAATAGTAGCTACCAGTGCAGTAGTGTTCGCCCTAGATTTACACAAGCCATTATTACCATGCATAGCTCTCACATCACCATTCAAGAATACTCTTTTATCATTGAAGAAAGCGCTCTTTTTTATCCCATGCATTTTGAAAGACGTCTATTGTGTCTAATGTCATTTTAAACATGCTTTTTTTCTATCATCTCCTTCTTTGACCACAGGAGCATTTGATCCCATAGAATTTATAACATACTGTATTTTTGAATTTCCATTCAAACTATCAAATTTATTCGCACATTCAACTATCGATTGAAGTGAAATTTTTGATATACAAAAATTTGAGCAACAATGTTCAGTGACAATCTTTGAAAGGAATGCACCTTGATCAATTGCAGGCCTGTAAGGTACCGATCTTGAATTTCTTTCGGAAATTTTAGTTCCAACTTTCTACTTTACGGAATTGTATGGCATTGTTCCATTACCTTTAACATCTGTATATTCACAATGGGGAGTACCTGGAAGGACCATCTGTAAAGGACATTCTTCAAAAATATTTCAAAAGTTGACCATATCTTCATCTGTTTTCTTTTTTAGTATAACATCCAAAGGAACATCATCGAGGTCAAGAAAATTGTTTGCATGCCATCTTATAAGGGAGCCTTCAAATACACCACAATCCTCACAATTGTAGAAGACTTTATGAACTAAAATACCAAACTCACTAGCATCTAGTGCATTGAATTGTAGAATGTCTCCCTCAAAAACAGTTGAACTATTTCCCGAGCAACATACCATGGCTTTAAAGAAAATTGATGTATCAAATTAACTTTCTCTCCCATAAACCTGACATTGTGATTTTCTCTTAATACTTTCAAAGTAGATTCAAATTGATTATTGTTGAAATTGCTTGCAATAGAAAGCAATGCTTATGTATTAAAATCTATGATTCTTTTAATTGGCCATAAAACAAAACCTCCACTGATCAACCATGGACAAAATGCCATACAAGAAAACACCACTTCATCCACCAGAATACCAAAGGAAAAGTCACCCAAAAATGTTCCCCCAACAAAATCAGTCCCACTCACATTTGTTACAAAACCTATGGAAATGCAATCCTTGCTTTCTGAACACTTATGTAACAAATTAACTTTTCTCATAATAAAAGAAGATTTATTCTCAGTTTTTATGATATGTGCTACACTCGGCGAAGTAGAAGCTGCTATATCATTCACCTCATTCTCGCAAAGAGTAAACCCAATCTGGTTAATGATCTCAGATACAGGCCATTGAATATAACCACCAACAACCTCTGACAGTGTATATGCACCTTCTAATGGATAGGGCAATGGAAGACTTACACTTAAAGTCTTGGTAACATTTACAATGATACATCCCATCATGAATGTTGATATTATGCAAAACAATTCTTTCTGGAAAAGAGATTCCTTCAGCAACTTTCAATCCATTCAAAAACAGGTCCACACATTGTTGAGTACCAAAATCCATTTCATAAATGATATATGAAATATAAAATAACAGGGCACATTGTTCAGAACCAAAATCTAGTTGATAAGCGATTTATGAAATATAAAATAACAAGAGCACATTAAAAATCATATTTATTTTAAACAAAGATATAACCTAAGTTATAATGTATAAACAAATGTCTGTCCGCACTTCCAATTTTCCGAATAGAAGGATCGGTCGCCCCTTCGCTTAGTGGATAATTGTGAACACCTATATCCAGCATTTATATATATCCAGAATGGAGAACACAAGAAGGATCGAACGACGCTTATTATAGTCTATAAATATTATGAAAGGAATACTAGGTAGAAGAAGCGTCTCCCACCCGTTCATTTATGACGGAATATTAAAAATATTCAACCCACGAATGTTAGGCCGTCAATTCATGTATTTACAAAATTGTGAACAAGGGAAGAATACTGATCACAATAAGGTTTTGTTGACCCTTCATTTACGATATAAATTTAAATATATTTAATCTATGAAGGCTATGTCTACAATTCCTGACTTTCGACTTCCGCTGTAAATAGTAGGGACCCGGACATCATCTAAGTTCTAACATATAAAAATGTTTTTCCCGACTTCCATTTTTCAACGAGAAGGATCGGCCGCCCCTTCATATAGGAGATAATTGTGAACAACTATATCCAGCAATTCACCTATATCCAGAATGGTGAAAGAAATAAGAATCGACCGACCCTTCTTGCATTCTAGAACTATTATGAATACAATACTAGGCAGAAGAAGGGTCGGCTGCCCCTTCATTTATGAGGGAATTGTAAAAATATTCAACCTAAGAAGGCTAAGACCTCAATTCATCTATATCTAAAATGGTGAACACTGGAAGAATACTGAGCACAAGAAGGGTCGTCTGACCCTTCATTTACAGGAGAAGTTTAAAAACCAGACATCAGCTAAGTTATAACATATAAAATTGTTTTCCCTGACTTCTGTTTTCCGAAAAGAAGGAGCAGATGCCCCTTTATTTAGTAGATAATTGTGAAAAGATTTATCTAGAAATTGAACGATATCCAGACAGAATGGAGAACACAAAGAATGATCGACCAACCCTTCTTGCAGTCTCAAACTAGAACGAAAAGAATATTGGGAAGAAGAAGGGTTGTTCGCCCCTTCTTTTACAAGGGAATTGTAAAAATAGAACTTGGAGAAAGAGCGGTCAATCTTTCTCTGTGGACATTTCCACTTTCCAGAAAAATGTGCGAAGCAATGTTCCTATAAAATATGTGTTTAGAGAGCCAATAGCTACTTTCGCCACTCCTAAAAACTCATCCCTGGAGGAAGTAGCAGACGCTCTTTCTCCTTGGCATCTACTTCCAACACCCTGAAATGGAACAACCTGACGAAAGAGAGATATCTCTTTCTCTAACAAAATTTCGACTTGACAACAAACTCTTTGTAGAAAAACATCTGTAAATTTTGTGGTTAAAATGTCGAAATCTAGTCTCCAGGGTGACACGTGGAACACTTAGATTGTGCCATGTGGATTTAATTATTCCAGAATTGATATGTGCTACACTCAGAGAAGTAGAAGCTGCTATATCATTCACCTCATTCTCGGGAAGAGCATACCCAAAAGTATATTGTTCCTATTTAAAAAAAAACAAAAAGAAAGAATGTTTATGTTTGCTTAATCGCAGTCATAATCATTCCAACTAGTGGCATCACTATCTGCATTGTCGTCATTGTTAAATTCCTTTTCCAACATAGTATCCTGATTAAATTTTAATTAGCATTATGGTGTGTCTGGGAAGGTAAGCATGTGTTGCTTGTTTTTGAAATTATACATGGAATGCGTTGAATATAATTGTCACTGATGACAAAGCTATTCATTAATGAAAAAAGGAAGTAATGAGGCATGTGTGAATTTTGTCTTCTAAGCGTCAGCGTCAGAAGGTCCTGAACAAGTTTGCAGCAAAGAAAGTGACATAAGATACTAGGTTACAAGCTTTCAGTCTCAATTAGGTTCCGAAACCTGTGCACTCATTAGAAAAAGGTTATTTATATAATGGAAGGAACTACATAAACCTTAAATGTCGAAAACACTAAAATAGAGGATTCCCTAGAGGATAGAGATAAAGATGCTTTCGACACAGTGGTTAAAATGTCAGTTACGGAGATAAAGGGAAGATTAGATATATTAAATAAGGAAGGAAATGATATCCACAGGTTTTTTCAATCATCCTTTATATACTTCTGCCCAGACCAGATCATCAGTTTACCTGAATTTATTTCCTAGTCCGCAGAAAATTACTCCCAAGCCAAGAGAATTGTCATGAATGCTCAAAAGACCAAAATTGTTTTCCCTGTTGAGTCTATTGTTGTCATAAATTCCCTTGAATTACCCCTGTCGTAATCCCTTGAACCAAAAATGTTTTTCGAAGAAGCCCTAGTGAGTCATTTTCGCCAGTCCTCTCCGGAAGTCAAACAAGTTTTCCTAGCTAGCTGCCTTAAAGTTGATCTCAAAATCCAAGATACCCCTTACCCTATAGATGTAAATTTATTAAATGAAAGCACTTAGTTGGTATTACCTTTAATTGCTCAATTCTTAGGACTTGACAGTGATGTTGTAGTGACTGAGGTTCAATTATGCTTGCTCTTCAAAATAAGCTCTGGTATACCAGAGGTGGAACACCATCAAATACCATGCCTTAAGTTTGATGAATTCTTGGTTGGGAATATCCATTCTCAGTTGCTAAATTTCCACAACACCCGTCATTTCAGATTGCAATCTCATTTGATGAAAATGTTACTGTTCTCAAGGAAAAAGGATATAAGTTTCTCACTGGAGGTTTTTTCAAATACACTAGAAGACAACATGTTCAATTACATGAACTATGTTGTGTCAGAAATCTACAAGATAATCTTTGGAGAAGAGTTGGCAAGAGTGTTTCCATAAATGAAAACTTCAATGCAATTGAAACAGGATTTGGCAGTCGGAGACTGGTTTTTATCAAAGCAACATACAGTTATTAAGTTATATGGATTTGTGAAAGATCCCTACATACTGCCAACATTTTTTACCACGAGTATTTGCTTTAGAATTTATCAGACAAATGTTGACTGTAGAAAATGATCACTTTTTGGCCTTCAAAAAGGCTTCTGGTATCAAGTTCCCCTTGAAAGTGGGTCCCTTCATTGTGAAGAACAAACATGCCCTTTCATTTATAGAGAAGCAATTATAAGAACTAGATTTTAAAAAGGAAATTACTATCAACTATGATCCACACCATATAATTTTTGAAAGGAGACAGCAAAATAAAAAAAAGGAATTTGATCATCAAGAGATAGAGGGACTATCAAAAAAGGAAAATATCTTAAAATATGAATCTTATGAAGGGATTCCAACATGCTCACAATCAAATCCCGATGTCTCAAGAAATCCTTCATCTGAAATGATACTTCCAGCTGCAACAGAGATGGTTGGAAAAAGGAGTTTTGAGAAAATTTCTAATACATAAATAGAAGAGCAGGCGAGACAGAAAAGGTTCAAGGCAGAGTCTCCAGGAAATTTGGCTGTGTCCACAAGAGTGGAAGAGAAGAAAAAAGAGAAACACCCGGCCCCTAAAGTTCAAGTACGAGAATACAGTTTCAAAGAAGCCAAGGAGGCTGGGGACACTAGCAAGTTTCAATCAAGGGCTAAGATGTATGTCAAGTATGGGAAAGACAAACAAGCAAGCTTAGAAAAGACATACAATTTATTTCCCAAAGTCATAAGTGTGATGGACTCACAAGTTACTTTGGTGGCCAGCTGAGATGTATCAGAAAATACCTTGAATTTGGTTGTCATCTGATGACAAGGTAACATAGATGAAGTTGAACATACAGAAGATAGTTGTCCCAGAAAAAATTCACTTGCATAGACATAATGGAGAATTTATATATACAGATTTGATGAAATCCACCTTAAAAGTTTCTAAATTGCAAAACACTATCAACAGATTGGAGATCCAGTTAAGACAGGAAAAAATTGAGAATAAATCCCATCAACAACAAATTAAGAATCTGCAAATAGATTTGGTTGATGATGGAGCAAAAAAAGGTGAAGGCAACAAGAAGTTGTTGATGGAGAAAGAAAGCACTATCCAGTTGCTCAAGAAAAAACTCAAGATACCATCCACTCTACTAATACAGGATTCTGAGTTAACTATATTAGAGCAGGAAAAAGAGAGCTTATTCCAAGAGCTAGATGAAAACAAAGCAATATTGTTGAAGTTTATAGAGAAAGAGGTTGAATGGGAAAAACACCAAATAAGCCTTAAAGGTCAAATTGAAGATCTCAAGGGGAAGTTGGAAGCCATAGCCATAGGACAACAAGAAACTAGTCAGACTAGTAGAGGAGGAAGTGCAGATGACCTCGTTCGATCCATGTCATATGTGAGTCTGAAAGATGTAGAAATAAAAGAATTGAAGGAAGAAAAGAGGAAGCTAGAAGAGGAAAACCAAAAAAAGGATGAGGAAATACAAGCATTGAAGGATAAAATCAAAGATTTGATTGATAGAAATCAAAGGTTTATAACGCAAGTAACAAGGAAAATTCCAATGCAGGGTGCCAAACATATAATTTGGGATTCAATTATAGTTGAATTTACCAAGTTTAGACCTTATTTTAGTTTCTTGAGAGAAAAAGGAAGAGTAGCGAATGATTCCCTGCAGAGCTACACAACAATGATGGAAGGTTGGAACAGGAATCCTAAAGATACAACCCCAAATGCCGTAAATTTTCTAAATACTTCAACAGATGAAGACTTGAAGACTATGCAAATCAAGAACAGAGTATTGGCCATAACCTAGGCAAGAAGAGTACTTGGAAAGTATACACATATTGAAAGTGTTCAATCTAGAGCTGAAGACATGAAAAAACAAGTGACAGACTTCGAAAAGAAATTTGATATGTTGATTGAGAAAGGATTGCCTTCATTCTGGGATGAAAATGGTGATTTGATTCCTCAAGATAATCACAAATATTTGCTCTTTGGAGCTTGTACTAATCATGAAAAATTTGAGAATTTGAATCATGTTATGACAAGAAAGATTTTATTTGAAAAGTTGTCTGATAATTTTGAAGTTTCGAACCAATTAATCATAATTGGTGGGAGAATACCACAGATGTCTGTTGCAGATCATGTGGAGCTGAAAGTATTGGTAAAAGAAATGACAAGCTATGAGTTGCCTACTTGTTATAGCTAAAAATGACACTTCTTCGTCCGTGACGACACTTGTATCGCTTGGTCGCATGACGACACTTCTTGAGATCAGGTTTAGTCACACAACAGGACACTTGTGGATTGAAGGGTCATTTGGGACACTAAAAATGGTTGAAATTACCTCACTCTTGGCCCATTTGATGGTTATAACCCTTAGGAACATTTTTCCAGACCAAGCCATGTCCTGAAAATCATAAGAAAACCCTGTTTTTGGCCATTTTTCCACATGTGCGCTGGTATCCAAGCATGATAGTAGCGTTTGATATGCAACTCTGCTCCATTAAAGTAGTACACACCTTCAGAAATGCGCTAGTTTGTCTACTGTAGAGTAGGGCACTTTCCTGTACTAGTCAAAATCTTGAATTTTGGTTGAAATGAGTTGGTTTGGCAACCTCCTGATTGGTTATAACTACTTTTCCTCTCCTTCATTCACTATATAAGGAAGGTAGAAGGGCCATGTGAGAGACCCAAGCCTATAACAATGTTATGCTTGAGGAATGGAGACCCTCATCCCCCTCTCTTGTGCCTCAGTTTTTATAAACCCTAGCACAACTGATTAGAGGCTGGGATCCTTGGAGAACAGAAGCAAGAGACCTTGAATCTAGGTTTCGTGAAGTGCCAAGCTTGAAGGAAGGTATAATTTGATGTACTTGTTTCATTCATTAATAGAGATCAGACGTTCTTTCCTTTCCAAAGATGACCTATTTATGTGTGTCTTAAATTTGATTACTGTTTTATTATAGTTTGATGTCTTATTATGTCATGGATATCAGTCTTATATATGTATTCAAATGTATTTGAGAAAGGTATCAAGTTGTTTTGTAGGTGTGGGCATTGTGATACTGGATGGCATTGAAGAGCAAGGAAGAGGAGGCTAGGATCAACCTTCTGAATAAGGTGCACATATCTCTAACTCCATCTCTTCACTTATTTGTTGTGCTTGCAGAACATTTGTAGGTCTATCTTTCATACCTGAAGTTGGTAGTTTCTCCCCTGAACTATAGGTGCATTTTCCTCACAACAGAATGGCGACTCTGCTGGGGAAACCCTATCTGCTTAGGGGTATCCAAGGTCATTTCTTCAATTTTTTTTGAAGGTATTTGTTCAATTTCTTGATTAGAATCAGTTATTAGGCTCTGTTTGACCTTCCTTGGCTCTTACAGACACTTCCCAGCCCTTACAGACCCTTTCTGGCTCAGGTGTAGGGGGTTTTAACCCTATTTTTTCAACTTTTCCCACCTGTGCGCTACTATTGTGCAGCAAATTAGAGAATTCCCCTATTTTGGGCACTGGTATTCCTCATACACAGTAGCGCACACATTCTGGGTTTGATTTTTTTGAGTCCTGACCTATTTTGGGGGACTGTGGCTACATTTTTTGGGGTCCCTGATGACCCTAGGTCTGAGTTAAACCACTGTAAGTGGCATCCTATCCTTGTAATGATCCTATGTTCATGATTTGGATCTCTTTTGATCAATTTGGGCTTGTTTGGAAAGTTTTGGGGCTTGTTGACCCAAGTTGGGGGTTGTGGACCAGTTTGGTGTTTTGTACCCTGATTTGAGTCTGTCTAAATCTACTTGCTCCATTTCCACTGGATTTGAAACCTATTGAGTCTACTTGACCCTGTTGGTATCTATTTGAATGAATTTTCTCTTTAGATTGGTTTTTTATCCTCCCTTATGCTTTTAGTTTTCTTTTTGTAGTGAAAGCTCAAGTGTCTTTGCTACTGTTCAGGACCTTGACTGCACGGTTTATGTGCAGACCTCACTTTACCAAACCATACTTCTTTGTAGGTCATTTTCTTTGTTTGGGTCTAAAAGTAGGTTTCGTACACTTTACCCAATGGTTGGCATGCTTACATCAATAAGAATCTGAAAGTCGTATTGGTAGCTTTTATTGTTTCAATAAGGAAACCTGAAAGTTCTTTGCTTTTGCTTTGATAATAGGTTACCTTCAATTTCATTTTTGTTTCTCACCTTTGAAAAGCATAAAAAAAAAAAAAATTGATTGATTTTCTTAGTAGAGTACCTTTGCAAGTGGCTTAAAGGATTTAAAAGTGCTTTGCATCAAAAAGAAGAAGTGTTCTTTTGCATACCTATTTGTTTGAGTAGCTGCATCCTTAGGTTTTGAGTTTTAATTTTGTACATTTAGACTTTATTCTTATCCTTTTTTGCATTCGAAAAGACTAAAAATTGCATTTTCACATGCATTCTAGATCGTATCTTTAAGACTTGCATTGAAAAGAAAAGATTTGTTTAGTGGTAAATATTTCATTTCAGTACTCTATCTCTGTTATAACCACACTCACACACCCACTACCTTTTTGAGTAAGCAAGTAACCTTTAAAATGAACTCTAATAAAATGTACTAGCAACATTTTTCATTTATAGTTTACACTATTCACCAACTAGTCTTGGCTAGGATCTTGGGTTTAAAACACCTTAAACCACCCAAGATCACACATTACGCAAAAATCGTAGTTCGACTATCACAGGTAAACCCACTTCATTCAAAACTTGCCTGGGATCTATGCAGTAGGTCTTGTGAGATAAGATTGTTGGGAATAAACCTTGTACTTTCTGTTTCGAGCATATACCAGGATTGGATCACATTTGGGGACTCTTTTGAGTTTCGGGCTCAGCTACCTTTCCCACGCCTTCTGATTCAACCAGAGACTGTTCCCCCAGGAGTTTTTGATGTGGTGGTATCCTTAGTATCTGACCATAGGATCATACACAGGTGATGACAGAAGGTTATATCTGTTGTACCTAGGACAGCCGTGGGAGGAAATCCCTTGCAGGTCTTTGGGAGGGCGGTTGGGTGATTCCAGTGCTTGCACCCTTATTCATTGTATTGTGGACCCTAGGTAACTATTCTTCTTCCTTCGTCGATCTGTTTTGGGCCCTAATAATCCCAGACTCTTCTCCGGAAGGCATATGTTTGCCTAGTTTGATTTACCTAGGACCTTTTTTAGTGGTGTGCTCTTTGTGCTACTGGTCTTAGTTTGCCTTAGAGATTTTCGTGCTCATTTGAGCAGGAAACTATGTCTAGCATTCCAATGAGTTCCAATCAAGGTACCCCTATTCCAGGGGATCCTTGTGTTGTTCCACTCATTGGAAACATTGGTACTCCATTAACGGATACTCTGAATCTTCCTGGATTCACTATAGGGCTGTCGGTTTGGTTGTTCTCCACTCCAAATGCCTTGCATGCTCCTGACGCTTCTATTGTAAGCACCTCAAATCAAGAGCATCAAAACCTTGTGTCTTCTTTGCCAGTAACATCTTCTCCTCCTCCTTCTACCTCATGTGGTGAAAGTAGCAATGCTAGTAACCAACAGTCTAAAAGCAATAGAAGGGGGAAGAATAGGAAGAAGATTCCAAAACAAGGAGGCAGCAACCTAGCCACTGCAAGTCATACTGGGGTCAACCACCCTACCTCTACGAATCATGCAGGGGGAACCTACCCATCCTCTAGAGGTCATTCTGGGAGAAAAATTTTAGTCACTAAAAATCACACTGAAAGTTTGTCTTCAACCACTGTTAGTCATGTTGGGGACACATCATTGATCAGTGCTAGTCATATTAATGACAAGTCACCAGTTCCTGTGAGTCATATTGGAGACACCGGATCAACCACTGCAAGTCATGCTAAGGGAGTTGACATTGTCAACAAACCCAATAACAAAAGTGTAAGTTCCCTTGCACGTTTTGTGAGGGAGACCACCTTACTTACTTGTGCCCTGTAATTCCAAAAGTGCAAAAAGTGTGGTCCTTAGTTCAAAAGTCTTTTGCTTCTAAGCAACCAACCACTGCTAGTCATGTTGGGGGTGAACTGTCAGCCAATGCTAGTCATGCTGAGAGTAATGATGTTGTAAAGGAGTCTCGACCTATAGGACGAAAACCAAAGTTGCCTTGTAAACTTTGTAAGGGAGACCACCTTAATCACCGATGCCCTGCCATTCTAGAGGCACAAAGAGTGTGGTCCATGTCAGAAGGAATCTCTGCTCCTGAGTTGTCTATAGATTCCCTACAGTCAGATCAACCTTTTGTTGATAAAGTGGTTGAACCAATGCAATCTTTGGTCAACCCCACTCTTCCTTCGGAGAGTGAAGTGATCGAATCGATGCAATCTTCGACCGATCCCATCAGTCCTTTGGAGACTGATGCACCTATTTCTGAAGTCTTCTGCATTACCAATTTGGATGTTCCTGAAAAAGGGGGTGCTTCATTTGTTCCATGTGAACCCCTACCAAGCCCTAGGATCGTTTCCTTTGATTGGAATAGTCTAGCTGAGCCTCGTCTTCCTTCTTCGACACCTTTCCAGATAAAGGTTGATATCGGAAACCATACGATTGATCGATGCATTGTTGATGAAGGAGCTTCTGTTAGTATCTTTTCCACTTATGCTTGGAGATATTTGGGTTTGCCTAATGTTATTCTAGCTGTTAATTGGCCGTTGACCTTCGATAAAAGACCTAGTGAACTGGTCGGATTCCTCCCTCAGGCACCTGTTACTTTGGGTGGAAAAATAGTCTTAGTTGATTTTATGGTTTTAAAGGACCCTGTGGAATTTGATATGATCCTCGGGCGTGATTACGTTTATGCTATGCATGCTGTTGTGTCTACGCTCTTTCGTGTGATGCATTTTCCTCATAACAAAAGCATCGTCACTATCGACCAGCTTGCATTCGTTGATCCTCCTTGTTACCCAACTGTAGACCAGTCAAATCCCTCATCATTAGGCACTACTATGTCACATGGGAATTATGTGGCATATTGTTCCTTGAGTTCAACTGCTACTGAGAAGAAGTCTCTGGGTTCATGCTTACCTTCTCGGGACTTAGTCCCAGCTTTTGACCAAGTGACACCTCCATCTGAATGTTTAGATATGTGTTCTATCTAGGACAATATACTTCCTTCTGATGAAGTTTTCCTAGATTCCATAGTACAGTCTGCCATTCATTTGGATGTTGATCAAGTCATATTTATGTCCAGCCCCGGTTTGACCTTAAAGTCTGATCTTCCTACTGTTGAGTCTTTGGACTCTCCTATAGATCCATGAATCAATGTTCCTGCTGAGTTTGATTCTGCTTCTAGAATTTTCAACTCCCGTGATGATGAATTTGTTTCTGTAGATTTCATCATGTCCTTCAAGTTTGATCATCATCCTGAAGTCGATCTTGTTGATTGTAAGTCCCCGGGCTTGGGTACCATAGAGTCTTCATCTGAAATATCTGCCTTGTTTATGCCTACTGTTGATGATAGTGAAGTTGAAAGTATTTATACCACAATGACTTGTATCGGATCTTTCTTTACATATGTTTTAGATATGATCTTGGTACTAATGTTTCTTGGAGACGGGATTCTTAGCTGGATTTATACTTGCTTACTGGTCCTTTTCGACACCTTGTGTGACCATGTCAGGTATATTCAGAATCTTCCATATAGGTTTAGGCTTCTCCGCTGTTATGTTGCATTTGAACCTTTTTCCATCCGAATTCGCCATAGGGTTGAACCTATTGGATATTGGTGTGTTAGCCATCTCTTTATGCATTGTGCACCAGTCTGAAAGTAGAGCCTACCTAACATGGGTCACCCTAGTCAGCACCCTTATGCCATTCTAGTGCCCATGCTGAGTTTTTCTCATAGGCTTGGGAGCCTTTTGATTTTCCATGACTTGGAGAAGAAGCTTCATATCTTTCTTCCTCATATATTTTTGGCCATCCCTGATAAGGCTCCCATCTTTGTGTTCAAGTTGCATATGCATCTATTATGATCCTGCTTGTGCTAATGAGCCTGATGTCGGCTTCCACGTTTTTAGCTCGTTATATAAGCCTCCATCTCTGATCTCATTTCCGCTAAGCCCTGTATCATTTTTCCTTCGCAATTTGACACCTTTTACTTGGAGGAGACACACCTTGAGTGTCCTTATCTTGCTCATGTTCCTTGCATTAGGCATAGATTTGTTCCATGCGCTTGGAGCTAGTTTTGCATGTCCCTGACACTCGTCTCCTCCCATTTTGAGCATTCTTCTACCTTTACTTTGAGCTCGTTAAAAACAATAAGTAGGTTACGAGCAGTCTTCCACCTTTCCTTCGAGCTTGTTACAAACAGTAAGGAGGCTATGAGCATTCTTTCACCTTTCCTTCGAGCTCGTTAAAAATAGTAAAGAGGCTACGAGCATTTCTTCCATCTTCGCTTCGAGCTCGTTAAAAACAGTAAGGAAGTTATGAGCATTTTTCTATCTCCTTTGAGCTTGTTAAACACAGTAAGGAGGTCATGAGTTTACTTTTTCGAGCTCGTTAAACCATTTACGGAAAAGATCCCTATGGAGTTATTTTAAGCCCTTTTCAGACTCCTTAAATAGGAAGCGTTTGTCGAGCATAGTTGTCTTTTCGGGCTCGTTAAAATAATTGAACCGACATCCACTTAGGTATAGAATTACCCCTTTTCGGGGCCTTGGTGGATAATTTACGGAAAAGGTATACTCTAGGTTTACTCTGGTATGCGCTAGAAGAGTTCTTCTTCCATTATTTTACACTTTTTCGGGGAAGGAGACTAACTTTATGAAAAAGGACCTTTGGAGTCGTCTTTAGGGTTTTTAGACTCTCGAAATGTGAAAACACCAAGCGAGCATTCACCTACTCGTGCTCGATGTGAAATCCACGAGATGGTTGATAGAGGACTGCTTAAGTTTTTCAACTCTATAAGCAAGAAAACACCGCCAAGCACAGACCAATTTGGGCTCGATATAAAATCCATGGATAGGTGTATGGAGTTTTCTTCTAGGTTTTTCAAACTCCTGCTGACCAGTGGAAAACAATGGATAAATACAGGAAAATGAAATATGTCTTGCATTCTTGAAGGCTCGTTGTGGCGTCCCCTCCCATCATACCAGCAAGGGAGAGAACATCACTCTAATTCCGGGACATCTAGCCCCATATCCATTAAGTAATACTCATTGATAAGAAGACATATACATGTGCAGATTGTAATTAAACACAACGGAATTTAGAATCATCTACAAGCATTCATATAAAATGAAGATGGACATATGCAAATGCATAAATATTTGAAAACACACCAGAATTTAAATTCTATTACACATCCATCATAAATTCAAGATATTCATGACATTCATCAATTTAAACAATACAGAATTGGCACATGAGAGTACTTATCTTGAAACAAAGTAGTCCCTGAGCAACCAGCTATGCATCTGCAACGTTCCACCCAACCATAGGCCAGTTGTGCTTATCAATCTCTTGATACAACTACCACCCCAGAGATAGGCACGATTTCTACAAGGAACCAGGGAACAACAGACACACACATAGCCAAACATACACCAAAATGAGCCACGCCAATCTGCAATTGGGTTTATCAGGCTGCTAGAAAATGGAAAGGAAGAATTGCTAAGCTAGTGAGCTCAAGCACATAGCCATGGATACCTCTACAAGATCTATCTAGCTTGGCACCCACAATGCCTACACACCCCACTCAAGGAAGTATTCCCTTCACCGCTACACAGTCCCTCAGGCCATACCTTCCAATCTAGAGTGTCCAAGGTGTGCATAGAAGAGTAGCCAAACCTCTTGATCCTCTTGAGAGGTTATTTTCCTCACTAGGTTTATCAATCCAATTCTGTCCACTACCACTCCAAATTTCTTGCTCACAGGTTCAAACCAAAACAGGGATGCACATAACAACAAAAGTATAAGTGTTGGGCATGAAGAAGTGCTTTTACAGTGAGATGCCCAAAGATGGGGTTTCTACCAGTTCAGAAAAAACGTGGGCAACCAAAATGAAATGGAGAAATGGGAAGTCAACTCCAGGAGAGCATAATTGTTTTCAGAAAAAAAGTTTATGGGCATTTCATGGACAGAAACGGCCTCCATAACCCCAAAAACAGTGGCTCTCTTCCTCCCATCCCCTATGCAATACAAAATGAGTTCCCAGGCATGTAAACATGCAGGAAATGATGAAAAACAGGATAGAAAAAGTCCCAGCTAGCTCCGACTGCGTGAGAGAGCAAACGCCATGGGTTCAGAATGGCTTTGGGCACAATTTTCTGGGTGTTTTATTTCCCATGAAGCAAAAATACAATTTTCCAGGTTGATGGCTTGCCCATACACGAAATTGGCTACCATATCTCTCCATTCCCAAGGAATTAACTGCCTCAACCAACTCTTGGAAGAATTAAATGATTGGGTGCATAAGCCAAAATGGGTAGTTGGTGGTTTATGGGTTTTCTCATTGACACATGGGCTAACACCATTGGCTCAAGGGTTTGAATAATTTCCCTCCCTGTTCCTTATAAAAATCATGCCCCCATCTCTTTGTTGCATTGCATAGCTAGATGTGGGTATTTCATTAAAATTTGTATTTACATTATGTATGAATTTACATTGTGCATGCCCAGCACAAGAACCATATGCATCTATTTTAATTTCCAATACATGAAATGCTAAATCGATGGCAGGGCCTTGGACTTGAGCTCCTCACCATGATTAATAACAATATTTACATCATTTACAATTTTAATGCAATAGGGTCAAAATCGGGATATTACATTCCCCTCCCCCTTACATTAGCACTGTCCTCAGTGCTCATCAAAATTGAACAAAAATGGATATGCCACTCTCATGGCATCCTCCAGCTCCCATGTAGCCTCATCGGGACCGTAGTGCTCCCATTGCACCTTTACCTGTCCGATGGCTCGGTTCCAGAGCAATGTTACCCTCTTGTCTAGGATGCACAATGGATTAGTTTGGAACTCTCCCTCGGGTTCCACCTGGATCACATCCCAATTAATCACATGGTTAGGATCATGTACATATTTCTTAAGCAAAGAGACATGAAAAACATTATGAGCTCTAGTGCTAGTAGGCAATACAAGTCTATATGCAACTGGCCCTATTCTTTCAAGCACTTCAAATGGCCAACAATATCTAGGTGATAGCTTGGCACAGCCCCCAAGCTTCAAGGAACTCTTCCTTGGATTAACTCTAAGATACACATGATCCCCAACACTGAATTGTCTATGCACTCTAAGCTTATCTACATAGATTTTTCGTCTATCCTGGGCTGCTTTTAAATTCTTCCTGATCTTTGCAATCCCTTGTTCCATTTCTTCAAGCAATTCCGGCCCAAGTACAATTATGTTCACTGGATTATCCCAAGTCACTAGTGTCCTACACCTTCTGCAATATAAAGCCTCATATGGACTTATTCCCAATGATGCTTGTTTCACATTGTTATATGCAAACTCTACCAAGTGTAGATAATCCTCCCACTTTGATGGTTTGTCCATAACATACATGCGAAGCATGTCTTCAAGCACCTGATTTACTCTTTCTATTTGCCCATTTGTTTGAGGATGGTATGCAGTACTAAAGTTCAACTGTCTACCCAAATCTGCAAAGAGACCTTTCCAAAAGTTGGAAGTGAACTTGGTATCCCTGTCAAAAATTATTGCCTTAGGCAATCCATGTAATCTGAAAATTTCCTTCATGAAAATATTTGCAATGGCATCAGCTTTATGTGTGGACTTAACCGGTATAAAATGTGTTTCCTTTGTTAACTTGTCCACCACCACCATGATGGAATCATGGTGTCTCACCGTCATTGGCAAACCTGTAATAAATTCCATGGAAATTACTTTCCACTTCCATTCGGGAATTGGCAATGGATGCAACAAACCTGCTAGGTGTTGGTGTTCAACCTTCACCTGCTGACATTTTATGCACCTAGAAATGTATTCAACGATGTCCTTCTTCAATCCTGGCCAGAAATTATATTTTCTTGCTGTAGCAATTGTTTTCTGATATCCTGGGTGACCGGAGTATGGAGCTTTATGGATTTCATCCATAACAATCCTCCTCAAATCCGCCACATTTGGAATATAGGCTTTATTCTTATAAGTAAGAATTATGTCTTCTTCCAAATGGTAGTCTTCATACTTCTTTTCAAGGTCTTGCTGCTGCAACTTGCCCTTTATCTGCACATACACTTCATCTTCAGCCATATGGTTAATAATCCGCTGCCTCAAATTTGGTTGGCAAGTACTAAGTGCTTCCACATGCATTTCATGTACTTTCCTGCTGAGTGCATCTGCTACCTTATTTTCTTTCCCTCTTATGTGTTTGATCTCAAAATCAAATTCACACAAAAATTTCAACCATCTAGCTTGCCTGGCATTTAAGGTTGGCTGATCAAACAAGTATTTCAGACCACAATGGTCTGTCCTTAACTCAAATTTCCTGCCCATTAAGTAATGCCTCCACATCTTTAAAGCATGTACTATGGATGCAAGTTCTAAATAATGAGTAGCATAGTTTTTCTCGTGCTCCTTCAACTTCCTCGACTCATAGCATACCACATGGTTGTCTTGCATAAGGACTCCTCCAAGTCCTTGATTGCATGCATCGGTACATACCACAAAGTCTTTTTCTGGGTCTGCAATTTTCAAAATTGGTGCACTCGTAAGAAGATTCTTCAACCATTGGAAACTTTCCTCACGTCTTGGTGACCATTCAAACTTATTCCCTTCTTTTGCAAAGACGTGAACAGGTTTGCGACCTTGGAGAATCCTTCAATAAACCTCCTGTAGTAACCAGCAAGGCCCATAAAAGATCTCACATTTATCACATTCCTTGGAGTTGGCCAATTCATAATGACTTCAATCTTCTCAGGGCCCACAGATATTCCTTCGTCTGAGATAATGTGACACAAATAATGAATTTTATCTTTATAAAAATCACATTTGCTTAACTTTGCATACAGCTTATGCTCCCTTAGCAATTGCAATGTCATTCTCAAATGTTCTTCATGTTCTTCTTCATTCTTAGAATATATGAGAATGTTGTCTAGAAAAACAAGAACAAACTTGTCCAAATACTTGCTAAAAACACTATTCATGAGACACATGAATGTAGCTGGTGCATTTGTGAGACCAAATGGTACCACCACGAACTCATAGTGTCCATACCTTGTTCTAAAGGTTGTCTTATGAATATCTTCCTTTTTTGATTCTTACCTGATGGTAACCCGACCTTAAGTCAATCTTTGAAAATACTCTTGCTCCTCTCATTTGATCAAAAAGGTCATCAATTCAGGGCAATGGGTATTTGTTCTTCACAGTGCCTTGTTCAACTGCCTGTAGTCAATACATAACCTGAGTGTTCCATCTTTCTTTTTCACAAATAGAACAGGTGCTCCCCATGGGGACACACTTGGCCTGATATATTTCTTTTCCAACAACTCTTGTAATTGCATTTTCAATTCTAGCAATTTCGGTGTACTCATCCTGTATGGTGTCTTAGACACTGTTGCTACTCCTGGCACAAGTTCAATTGTAAAATCAATGTCTCTCTTTGGAGGAAGTCCAGGAATCTCATCAAGAAAAACATCCATGAATTCCTGCAATACTGGATAGTCCTCCAACATAGGAGTTTCATTTTCTGTTGCCTCCAAAACATGGGTTGCATACAATTGACAACCTTTCCTACAGAACTTCTTCAACTGCATGGCTGAAACCTGCCTAACAGAAGTCACCTTTGGAATTCCTTTTACAACCCTTGGGTTTCCTTCTTTGTCCATGCATTCAAAAGTTTTATTGTAGTAGCCAAGTTTAACCCTGTGCACCTCTAACCAATCCATTCCAATGAGAATATCATAGGAACCCAGTGGAAAAACATTATATTTGCATAAGTGAATAGCCCGTCCATCTCTAAGGGACATTTCTCTACAATTTCACTAACCTTTCTCTTGGTTCCAGTGGCTAGTTGAACTAACCATGATTTACTATTCTTTGATTTCGTAAAAGCACAAACCTCAACAATTTTAGGAGTGATATAACTGTGAGTAGATCCAGGATCAATCAAAATAGAAACAGATTGCTTAGCAATATTACCTTCAACTTCAACCACAGTTTATTGATGATCTTCCTGGCAGTCGTCTAGTGCTGCATGGATTCTAGGGATTGTCCTCGCCACTTGACCCATAGTTTCAGCTCCTTGGATGTTGTGAACTTGATTTGCATTCCCATTCCAATGTGGACAGTTCCTAAGCATGTGGTCTCCTCCACAACCCCAACATTGAAGTGGTTCTCTTGGCTCCTTTGGATCTCTTGGCTTGTCTCCCATCATCCTAGTTGGCTTAGTCACAACTTGTGATGGATGCCTTGCTGATTTCTAATATGAGGAGGTTTGAAACCTTTCTTCCTCTGGTCAAACTTCTCATTCTTCTTTCCCTTCCATGCCTTATGGAAATCAGGTTTGCTTTTGTTTTGATCATAGCAATACTTGGCCTTCCTTATTGCCTCTTCTAGAGTTCGAGGCTCATCAAATTCAATTCTATCTTTATATGACTGAGGTAGCCCAATTAGAAAACGCTGAATTTTCATGTTGTCATCTCAAATATACCTGACATACCTCAGTAGCTCCAAGAACTTGTTTGCATACTTTTCCATAGTCAATTGTCCCAATCTCAGCTCATGGAACTCTTTGATCTTGTCATCATAGTACCTATCAGAGAGGTACTTCTGCTTGAAGTATTTCTTGAACTGCTTCCACACAATCTTTCTTTCATTGATCTTCTTCACTTGCTTGATGTGTTCCCACCATATAGATGCTCGTCCATTCAAGTTGAAGATGGCGACCCTTTCCTTCATATTTCCAGAGTAGTCTTGGACTTGGAAATACTTTCTCATCCCAAGAAGCCAAGCTTCAGCTTCTTAACCAAACTTTACCTCTCCATCAAATGTAGGAGGTTTTGCCTTCTTAAATTCCCCATGTGAATTATTCTTGTAATGCCTCTTCCTCTTATTCTTGCGAGATGAAGAGCTTGAAACCTCAATGGATCCTTCGGAGTCAGATGATCCACTAGAAGAGATTTCTGGAGTATAGGTTCTGCCTCTAGAAACTCTTCTTGAGCTATTGGTCCTCTTGCGGGAATTCCTCCTTGAACTACTACCACTCCCTTCTGGATTTGATGTCTAATGCCCAGAGTTTATTTTCCTTTGGATATCTATCAAACTTTGCAACATGGATGCATTTAACTGATTTTGTTCTTCCTGAGCTTTAATCATCCTATTGTTATCCTCTCTGCAACTTTGCAACTCCACTCTTAGGCTCCTCATGGTGGCTGTAATATCTGGGGGAGTCTCTCAATTTCTTCTCCCATTGGATTCTGTTTCAGCATTCTCAACATGTATGTTTTTCCCCATGGCATCTATCTCAGGTTCATAGGGATCCTGTGCATCATCCATGATGTTGATATTCTTGGCCCAACCAAGACCAGAACTTTCCAACTGCACTTATCTGGAATGCTGCTTTGATGTGACTATAATTCTGTAAAATGTGTTTATAAACACAACTGTTAGCTGCATTATAATGCTATAAATTATTTGCATGTATGTGGAAAATCCCATATTGACAACTTTGTCCAATCATAGACTTTCCCCGCTGGCACAAATGTTAAGGCTAAAATGGCCGCCATTGCGTGGATGTTGAGATTAAAATTGCAGCGGAAATTTAGCTTAAAGAGTGCCGCCCGTGTCATGGAATTTTAAGCTAAAATATGCCGCCGCGCACCACGCACGTCGCATATTTTATCCTTAAAATTGCCGTGGTGTTAAGGTAAATTTCGCCGCCGCACACCACGCACGTCGTAGACTTCATCCTTAAAATTGCCGCGGTGTTAAGGTAAATTTTGTTGCCGCGCACCGCGCACGTTGTAGACTTTTAGTCTAACTTTCGCTGCCACGCGCGCAGAAAGTTAGCCTAACTTTCGCCGTCGTGCACGCAAAAAGTTAGCTTAACTTTCGCTGCCACGCACCGCGCAAAGTTAACCTATTTTTCGCCAAGTTTTCCGCCACGTGCGTCGCAGAAAATTAGTCTAACTTTCGCCGCTGCACGCGCAGAAAGTTAACCTAACTTTCGCTGGCACGCGCGCAAAAAGTTAGCTTAACTTTCGCCGCCGCGCACCGTGCAAAGTTAACCTATTTTTCGCAAAGTTTGCTGCCACGTGCGTCGCAGAAAATTAGTCTAACTTTCGCCACCGCACGCGCAGAACGTTAGCCTAACTTTCGCCGCTGCGTGCAGAAAGTTAGCTTAACTTTCACCACCACGCACCGTGCAAAGTTAACCTATTTTTCGCCAAATTTGCCACCGTGTGCGTTGCAGAAAATTAGTCTAACTTTTGCCACCGCGCACGCAGAAAGTTAGCCTAACTTTCGCCGCCGCGCGCACAGAAAGTTAGCTTAACTTTCGCCGCCGCCACAGCCCTTAGGCAAAATTTTGAAATTTTTTTCTATCTTTCGGTGCAGAATTTAACAACTTTCCCGCCGATCGTGTCGCAAAAATTAGTGTTAATTCTGCCGTCATGTGCGCAGAACTTAACTCTAAAATCGTCAACAGAGCCTTTAGCAGAATTCATAATTACTTAGAAATATTTGCAAATTTTCATAGACAGTTAGAATTTTTTTTTTTTGTTGGAAATGTGCCATTCGTTTCTTTATAGAGGTGAGTTACTACAGATCAAACTTGCATGAAAACAGTAAAAGAATGCCAAGAACTTGCACCTCTGCTATGTCAAAATAAAACAACAAAAAGTATAAGGATAAGAAGAGGTTGCGCCTCCTTCTCTCTTTCATGGGACAGTCAACAAATACAAAAACAGAATGCTACTGCACTAGAAACAGTGTAAGTAAGCATTCAACTTGAAAAGGGATTTTCTCCCTCCTTCCTCACTTTCATAAGATGAAATCAACGCAAGCAATTTTGCAATAATCCCCAAAACAGTCATAGGAATGATTTCACATCTTAGTCAAATAGAATCTATGAGATCTTCATGTTTCTCTAATTCATTTTAACTTCAAATACTACATACATATACACGCAATGAGTTATATCTCTATGAAGGGCCCAACAGCCGTAGTGTTGAATCATAAGCTCTGCAAACTATTCAACCTTAGTCCGTTTAGGCCCAACATGGTAATCTGTGGTGTTTAGAAGGGGATATTCCCTTGTAACTGTGATCATACTTGGCCCATAGAGGCCCAATGTTGTAGCCTATGGCTCTGATACCACACTGTGGCGTCCCCTCCCATCATACCAGCAAGGGAGAGAACATCACTCTAATTCCGGGACATCTAGCCCCATATCCATTAAGTAATACTCATTGATAAGAAGACATGTACATGTACAGATTGTAATTAAACACAGCGGAATTTAGAATCATCTACAAGCATTCATATAAAATGAAGATGGACATATGCAAATGCATAAATATTTGAAAACACACCAGAATTTAAATTCTATTACACATCCATCATACATTCAAGATATTCATGACATTCATCAATTTAAACAAGACAGAATTGGCACATGAGAGTACTTATCTTGAAACAAAGTAGTCCTTGAGCAACTAGCTATGCATCTACAACGTCCACCCAACCATAGGCCAGTTGTGCTTATCAATCTCTTGATACAACTGCCACCCCTGAGTTGGGCATGATTTCTACAAGGAACCAGTTAACAGCAGACTCACACATAGCCAAACATACACCAAAATGAGCCAAGCCAATCTGCAATTGGGTTTATCAGGCTGCTAGGAAATGGAAAGGAAGAATTGCTAAGCTAGTGAGCTCAAGCACAGAGCCATGGATACCTATACAAGATCTATCTAGATTGGCACCCACAATGCCTACACACCCCACTCAAGGAAGTATTCCCTTCACCGATACATAGCCCCTCAGGCCATACCTTCCAATCTAGAGTGTCCAAGGTGTGCATAGAAGAGTAGCCAGCCCTCTTGATCCTCTTGAGAGGTTATTTTCCTCACTAGGTTTATCAAGCCAATTCTGTCCACTACCACTCCAAATTTCTTGCTCACAGGTTCAAACCAAAACAGGGATGCACATAACAACAAAAGTATAAGTGCTGGGCATGAAGAAGCGTTTTTACAGTGAGATGCCTGAAGATGGGGTTTCTACCAGTTCAGAAAAAACGTGAGCAACCAAAACGAAATGGAGAAATGGGAAGTCAACTCCAGGAGAGTAGAATCATTTTCAGAAAAAACGTTTATGGGAATTTCGTGGACAAAAACGGCCTCCATAACCCCAAAAATTGTGGCTCTCTTCCTCCCAGCCCCTGTGGAATACAAAACGAGTTCCTAGGCATGGAAAAATGCAGGAAATGGTGAAAAATGGGATGGAAAAAGTCCCAGCTAGCTCCGACTACATGAGAGAGCAAAGGCCATGGGTTCAGAATGGCTTTGGGCACAATTTTCTGAGTGTTTTCTTGCCCATGAAGCAAAAATATGATTTTCCAGGTTGATGGCTTGCCCATACACGAAATTGGCTGCCATACCTCTCCATTCCAAAGGCATTAACTGCCTCAACCAACTCTTGGAAGAATTAAATGATTGGGTGCATAAGCCAAAATGGGTAGTTGGTGGTTTATGGGTTTTCTCATTGACACATGGGCTAACACCATTGGCTCAAGGGTTTGAATAATTTCCCTTCCTGTTCCTTATAAAAATAATGCCCCCATCTCTTTGTTGCATTGCATAGCTAGTTGTGGATATTTCATTAAAATTCGTATTTACATGATGTATGAATTTACATTGTGCATGCCCAGCACAAGAACCATATGCATCTATTTTAATTGCCGATACATGAAATGCTAAATCAATGGTGGGGCCTTGGCCTTGAGCTCCTCACCATGATTAATAACAATATTTACATCATTTACAATTTTAATGCAATAGGGTCAAAATCGAGATATTACACTCGTATTCAGAAAATCACCAAGTAGTCGCCAGCCAGTGAATAGGTCACCAAAGAATTGTATTTTGAAAATTTTTAACTAGAGTGAAATGTAAGAGTTAATTCAGATATTTATTATGTCAGTTATAAGGTAGTTAGGTTTTTGCTTCAAGGAATTTTGTATAAAAAGACTATTTTGACATCATTGTAAGGGTTGGAACCCGAGAGTAAGAGAGACATTTTTGTATTGAACACTAAAGTTTTGGAATATAGATGGTGGAGAAGATTTGAGCACATTCAAAGAGTAAAGATTCTTGTGTTATCGATTTTACAGTTTGTAAATTTCCTTCCTTTCTCTGTTAATTGTTATTTCCAGTAAATATTTCTCTGTTAATATAAATACCTAGCAATTGAAAAACTAGCATTCGATTCTTCAAACCAATCTTATTGCTCTAGCTTCCAACACTCTTCTCGGTTCCACCTCAACAAAAGAAAACCTCAGTCCTCAGGGAAAAAAGAGCTCCAAACTGGAAAACACAGTGTACCTCGGTCCTCAGGGAAAACAGAGCTCCAAAATGTCAAACACAAAGAGTTTGAACTTTTAGTTTCAATGTAGGCAGTGTGCGGCAGGTATCCCGTATCAATGCAGAAAATTTCATGACATTAATTATCACAGTGTGGCGGGATATCATCTGTGCATCGTGTAGATTTTATTCCTGACAAGACATAATCAATTGTTTGTGACAAGACATTATTTTCCTTGGCACCAAACATGTTTCCTTCAATCTTCTTTCTGTCATTCTTCTTCAATAACCGATTGGTATGCAAGCCGTTGTCTTGGAAGATTTCTTCTCTAAGACAACATGCGTTGCTCCGGTCGTCAAAGTTATAAGGCTTGTAGCAGTTGTCGAATGTTGTTTTATTACCATACCATGCAATCAGCTTCTTCTTCCTGCATGAAAACGTTTCCAGACATGATGACCCATTTCCAGCCAAGGGAGTATCTGGTAGCAGCTCATAGTCATCAACTATCTACACTTAACTATGAGACAAATCACAGTTAATTTCATCTGTTCATCCAACTTAGGTTATTTTCTGATTTTTCGTGACGAAGAAAGGTATTGTTCGTGGGGGAGATTCTGGAGGAGCTTAGGTCAGCCTCCCGACTGTATATTTTGATGGATTGTGTCATGTGTGTGAAGAAAACAATTATATAGAAGTTCATGACATTATGCCTTGTCGCAAACTTTTACTTCGCCAAGGAATTCACTTCAATGGGAATTTCCTTGGCAGACTTTTAAATTATTCAAATGCTCTACAACTTGATATGTCAATTTAAAATTAACATATAAATATTGTCAAAAAGATGACTATTTCATAATTATTCAACATTAAGTGATATAGATCCAGCAAAAACATTTACTGATCATAACTTGCACATAAGTCTTATGGTGAAAAATCAACACAGAGATCTATGTGTGTTACAGATAAACAATATAAAACAGGATAGTAAAAAGGCTTCAAACAACCCTGCGCAAGAGTGGTTCTATCCCCAAACTGTTTGGTGTGACTGGATCTTATTTTTTTTAAATCTTTGGATTTCGCGCAATCTGGTGCATAAGATCGACTATGATCTTCGGTTTCGGGCACTTGAGAATCAGCTGTGAAAAACACAACGTTTACCCAGATCCGCAGCCTTCAGAAGCCACCCAAATGTTGTTAGCTCGTTCAGAAGTCTTCAGAAGCCACACATAATAACACATGAATTGTATATTAAGATAATTCCCTAGAGTCTATTGAGTCTATTGTTGTCATAAATTCCTCTTCTTGAATGAGAGCTTCAGTGAAGACTTCTAAGGTTGGAAACTTCCATCCAAGGATTGAAATTCGTCCATAATGGAAGGTAGATACAAAGACTGGAAACTGAGATCCTAGTTTTCTCAGAATGGAGAGCACCAATTGTTCATCAGTTTTAGTGATGCCACAATGCTTGCATTGCAAAACCAAGTTCTTAAATTTTGAGAAGAATTCTTGAATGCTCTCAAAATTGCTAGGTTGTAGGGAAACCAATTCATTTTCGAGAGCATGGGCTCTAAACCCATCTTGTTTGCTAAAGAGACTCTCCAATTTTTTCCATAACTCATTTGGAGTCTTCAATCCTTCAACATGAAACAATAGATCTTCAGACATATGAAGGCATATGTAACCAAAGGCTTCATCCATTTTATTTATATGCTTGGTTTTCTCTACAGCTAAATGTGGTTCGGGATCTCTTCCCATTACCAACCTGTGTAGTTGTCTGGTACAAAGGTGTAAATTCATCTTACTCTTCCAATCAAAATAATTTAAGGGATTGAGGATTATAGGAGAGGAAGGAGCATTCGAATTGCTCATCTTGACTGCTGGAACGAGTGCAAAAGTGACACTGCTGCTACTGCTGCTGCAACTGCTGAAAATTCGAAATACCTGCAAAAAACTCTCAAGAATGGAGGTAGAATATACTCTCAAATGGCTCTAATACCATGTAAAATCCTCACAGTGGATCCAAAGAGATGATATAAACCTCACAATGAAATAATTTAGGAAAATAGAAGAAGAATAGTGCAACAGAACATAGATCTAATGGAACTCATATAGGAGCAGAATATTCACACATGTTTCATTAATCAGAATAGAAAACAGTAATGATACAATGCACATGATTCGAATACCAAGGGTGTAATTCGAATTATTCTGCATGGAGAGATCAAAATATCACTGTAGTGTCATCGGAGCACAACTAGAAGTCTATCTCATCATCGGTGGAGTCATCAATGCACAAGTAACTGTCAACCATCAATCAAATTGATTCTAACTAAGTGTGGTAGGTGTAACTGGCACATGGAGGCACTAACTGAATGAAGGAGGCTTAGTGGAGGGTGCATGAGGAGATATCTGGAGTCAGAATGGGCAGTCTAGTCTCATCAGAGGTCCATCAGAGTGATACAGTCAGTTGAGAGTTAGTCTATCCTTAAATCAAGGAGAGAACTGAAGATAACTTAACTAACTGAAGTGAAACTAGAGTGGTAGGTGAGAAAAGGTGCCCTTCTCAAGTGGTGGGTGAGAAGTGGGCGCCTCCCTTTCTAGGAGGGCTGAAACTGATCTGAGAGAAGCTCCTGGGGCTATCTAACTAAGGGCTAGGTGCCGGGACTGATGACTAGGATGCATGTAATTGCATGCATGCATGCAAAAATGTATGCAAGACTGAAAATGCTGGTAGGACTAGGATGGAGTATAGGAATATCCTAACACCCCCCCTTAATCCATCCTGGGCCCTGGTAACTAGGACCAAAGGTCACCCAATACAATCAAATAAATGATAAAATAAGAATTGTCCATAAACCGAGGAAATGGGGAAAACCTCATGGGAAAAATACCCCCCCTCAATAGAACAGTAAAATAACTCAAAGAACCATCATACTAAGCAGAAAAGAAAGAAGCTTTCATCAGTGAAAACTTTTGCAAAAAACTTGGAAAGTTGTTCCTCTGTAGGATGCCAAAGTAGGTGCTAGATCTGGATATGGTCTTTTGATGTGCCTCCCACTCTGTAGAGGATGTCTTGGACGAAGCAAGTCTTTCAGGAATTCTTTCTGCAATTGGAACAAATGGATCATGATGAGTCTTCCCAAGGGATGGAAGAGAAAACCCCACCATCATGCTACATTTCTCATGGAGAGGTTGATGGCATAATGCAAGGTTGGCATGATGTTGAAGTCTAGTAGTTCTGTGATCAAACGAATCCTCAATTGTGTTCTTAGTAGGTGCAAGGACTGTGTGAGCCCATATTGGCCTTAGCTCTGGATTGAGAACATGTGTTGGTTCTGGATCTGAATCTGAATCTGAATGTTCTTGAACTTTGATCTCAACATCAAGATCTTCCTCTTCGTCTTCATTAGAAGAAGAGTCACTTGAATCTTCATTAGATTATGAAGGAGTAGGAAGAGAGAAGGGCAGAAAATGAGAGAACTCATATGCCTTGGAGGCATGATTTGCAAACCCTTTCGCTATAGTCTTCCTAGTAGAGATTTATGTGATCTCAATTGCGGCGGGACCAAAAATCACCTTCTTAGTTGATCCAGTGTTAGTCATCTGATATACAGACAACAAATTTGTTGTCAAGGAGGGAATGAATAGAACATTCTTGAACTTGCCATGCTCCATATATACTATACCCAATCCTTTGGCAGAGATCTGAGAGTTGTCTTCCATGTGAATAGTAGGCCCATCTTTGAGATCTAAAGAATAAAATGATTCTTCAGAGGAAACCATGTGGTTGGAGGCTCCGGAATCTATGAGGAGGTCCTTTGCTTTTGAAAAACCATCCATCAATGCATGGCAATCCTCATGACCATCATATCCACTTCCAGAATCAGACATCTTTGCATCTTTTGGAATAGCAATTTTTTTATGTTCAAGAAGCTTGGTTAGTAGGTTAAGGGTTGAGGCACATGCTAGATTATCCTGTTATGAAATGCTAATTGAAAAATTGGCATTAATTTAATAATATCCGTTTATCATTTGTAGAAATAGATAAATGATTTAAATAAATAATTTCAATTAAAACATGAAAAACATAGATCATAAGTCAAGACACATCTAAAATACATATCAATGTATTAATTATGATTGCAAAATAAACAGTGTTCATTCATGAGCTGAAGCGAAAATCAGAATCCATCAAACAAATTTGATAAATTAAACAAAAGAGATATCAAGAGAAAACTAACTGTATTTCTTCAAGGATGCAAAAAATTACAATCTCTTAATGAATTAGAGTATCTCCGTTCCTCTTGTGGTGATTTTCTCCCCCCCTTTCCTATGATATCCCTACCCCTTAAATAATAATTACAATAAAGATACAAAGGGTAAACTTCCCATAAAACAGGGATTACAAAATCGATCTAATCTAGGAATAACCAAGGGCGCCTCGCCACTTGGCCCGGACTTCTAACAAATAATCCACATCAGGGTCCTTAGCCAATTTGAGTCCTAATTGGGCATCACACATAAAGGACTCCATCTCATTCTTGCTTAGCTTGTGCCAAGTACGCATAAAAATGTGGATCTTTCCCTCCAAACTGACAGGTTTCTTAATGAATTTGTCAACTTCTGAAATCTGTATGTGCTCGAGCTGCTTAATCTGTTCTTGTGATGAACCTGCAATGATTAATTAATGCAAAGAAGAACTGGCGGTGTTTTTCCATAGACTGCTTCATATGGTATCCTTTGAGATGTGGTATTGTACCGCCAGAGCGCTGCTAGGAAATCCATACAAATAGTTGGCCAAAGCTGTGTAGGGATGGGCATGGGTTTGAGCAATCCCGAAAGGAGTGTCGTTTCACCCTTGTTGACTTGGAAAGTATCATCGTCAACCACCATCTGTTGAATTGTCATTTTTAGTCCCTGCCAAAAGAAGTTACATTGTTCCCGGTCATACATTTTGCAGAACCCAGAGTGCCCTGTTGATGAAGAAGCATGGAGTTCATAGAAGAGACAGCCCTGTTGAACATATTGCAACCAATTTGGAGCAAGCAGAGAAAGAGCTGTAAGAGAAACTGGGTCATCAATTGTGCAAGAAGGAGAAACTTCCACCATATTGTCCTTACCCTTCTTGTAAGTGATCACATAGGGATAATCCATGAGTTGGATAACCCATTTCAGGTGTGTTGGGGAGAAGACCCATTGTTCCAGAAAATTTTCCAGACTCGGGAGATCAGTCTTGATGCAGAAAAAATTACCTAATAGGTATGGCTGCCACTTTTGTACTGCATGCAAAATAGCCATCATTTCCTGCTGAGAGGTAGATGTGGCTAAATTCTTACCAGAAAGGTCTCTTGAAGGCAACAATCACATTGGTTCAGCAAAGATACCTGCATATCTATCCAAGGAAGTAGTGGAGACTGTTGATGGGTGCATCTGAATGGAATTGAGCTGAGTGATGACACCATGTGAATTCTTCTTAAGGATTTTTTCCAGGCGATGTGAACTGATGATGCAAAGAGACCCTGGTTGTAAGCCCATAAATTTGTGTTGTGTCCCGTTGACTTTAAACTGCATCCAAATTTCAGCAAAATCCCATAATATGGGGCCAAGTGTGCGTAACCATTGAACGCCCAAAACCACATCACATCCGCCTAAGGACAAGGAAAACATGTCAGAGCATAGGTTATAATCTTCCATAGAGATACGCACATTGTGACACTTCCCCTTTCAAGGTAAGGTTCCCCCATTGGCAACCATGACTTCAAAGTTGGAGCAAGGTTGGACAAAACAATCAGCCTGTTTGGCAATCCTAGGGTCAATGAAGTTATGAGTGCTACCAGAATCTATGAGTATGGTAAGAGGGAGCTTCTTGAAGTATCCCCTGACCCACATTGTTTGTGGGGTGGTGATGCCAGTTACAGCATGGAGAGAGATCTCGGGTGGGTCGTCCTGAGATGGGGTGTCAACAGGCGGGTGTTGAATGTCGACCTGATCATCTACTGTATCTATAGATTCTTCACCAAGTTCTAAGGCAGGCGGAGAATCCACATCCAAGAGATAGAGCTTTTGTTGAACACATCTATGTCCCCAAGTGAATTTCTCATCACAATTATAGCAAAGCCCTTTTTCTCGGCGTGCCTGCATTTCTATTTCAGACAAATGCTTGATAGGAGTTGGTTGAGGAAAAGGCGTGATGGGAGGTCGTTGGGAACCCATATTTCTGAAGGGAACAAAGGTGGGTTTGGAGCGTTGTTGAGCTGCGATCTTGTCCTCGGCTAGCTTATCCAACCCTAGGACTTCCATCATTGTGTTGGGACAAAACATTTTGACCTCTGAGCATATTTCATCCTTGAGACCACTGATAAAACAACTCCTGTAGAATTCATCAGACAATCCTTCTGTGTGATTGGCCAATTTCTCAAATTCTGTCTGATACTCTCTCATTGTGCCAATTTGGTGAAGTTTAGTGAGTGCTCCTGTGAAATCATCAAAAGCACTAGGACCAAATCATGGCAAAATGAGTTGGCAAAAATTTGTCCAATTTGGCGCAGGATGGGCTTTGATGTACCAACGGTACCATTGAAGGGCTTCTTGTTCCAAATGAAAGGATGCAAGTGGAACTTTCTGGACATCAAAAGTATTATGCAGACTGAAATATTGTTCTACTCGGTATATCCATCCAGTCGTATCAGTACCATTGAAGCGAGGAAAATCAAGCTTCAGCCCACAAAAATTGCTAGAAGAAGAGAACCCGGTGGCTGCAAAAGATTCTGGCTGTCGGTTATTGTTCATGGTTGAATGCTGAAGATGGAGGCTGAGAAATTTTTCATCCAGATCTTGGAGTTTGGTTTGGATGGCTGCAAGTGCTTCCTCCATGGTGTTTGCTCTTGCACGGGTGACAACCATAACCAGGTTTTTTTTTTTTTGGTGGAATGGGTAGAAAAACACAAACAGAAGCTGATTTAGTAAAGGGAAATTTGGATTGGGGAAACAATCTGATGGGTAATTGGGGTTTGACTAGATTTTGGACACTATCGAAAGGACAAGAAAGCAAAAAGGGGGATTTCAGAAGCGGGGTGATAGAATGAGAAAATTTGGCAGATAGGGACAAAGAAGCATAATTCAGAAAGGAATTCTGTGGTAAAATTTGAAGGTGATTGGGTGAAATCTGAGGAAGTTATGGCAAACCCTAAAAATAGACAAATGTGGGATTTCGGGCTTTGGGAAGGGGAATTGGGGATAGGGTCCTCAGGAATGAAAGATGCAGAATGGAATGATAGGGGTTCCCCAAAAATTTCAAGGGAAATAGAGTGAAAACAAGGGAGATATGGAGAAAAAACTGAATTTTATACTCCCTTTTTTTTTTCCAGAAATGGATCGGCAACAGTGGCGTGGAAGGGATCCGCAATAGATGGATCTACAACGGCACGGAAGGGATCGAAAACGACCGGATCTGAAACGACGACTGGATCTGGAACGACTTTCAGAATAGATCTGAAACGGATGGATCTGGAGCGGAAGTGATCGGCAACAGTTCAACTGAAAATAGATATGGACCCCAGGTATGTGCGGGTTCCTAACAGTTCAGGGGTTTCACTTGGCCACCAATGTTATCTGACGGCTTGCGTATTGGGGCAGTACCCCTCACTCCACGGCTCAGGTAAAACTGATAACTGCTTTGCCACAAACGACAGCTCTTGGCTTACCTCACGGGTGGAAACTAGTCAATCAGGTAGGGGTCGTTGCCCTTTTTGCTGGCAGGTCCTCTCAATGGGCCAGCTACTTTGGGGTTCCTGTGGTACTCCTCACAATGAGTTTTAGGGCTTATGCCCAAGTACTTCCCACAGTTAAGCGGATAGGGATTATTCCCAAATCCGAACCTGCAACAGATGCGAAAAAAAATTGGCAGAAATTTCACCCAGCGAGCCCAAGAAAGTGCTCTGATACCAGATGTGATGAAACTGCAATGATTAATTAATGCAAATACACGAGATATCAGAAATAATAGAACAAAATCACTTTTATATTGATCACGGGCCACTTCGAGGGGGCAACCTCCTTTGAGCAAGCTCAATACAATTAACTTCACGGTGCCTTCAATGACCTCAACACACACTTATATACTAAGTCTATGCCCAATACTATGAGTCAAAACCATGGGACATATAATACTATGAGACGACTTACAAAGCATATGCGTCCAATACTATGGGTCAATACTATGGGCTAATATAACTACGGATCAACAAATACTACAGGACGACTTACAAAGCATATGCGTCCAACAACAATATACTAACATAGTAAAGAGAAGGGTTGACATAGGTTCCTAACAGTTCTTTTACTTGCTCACACCTACTATCAACTTGTTCAATCATCAGCTTTGGTGGACAAGCCTTCTCAATAAGATCCATAGTGGGAAATTGTAGCATGACCATGATATTGTCTGCAGCATACCATCTTCTTGCACAAATTGTTTGTGCCTTCTTAATTGTTTCTTCAACCATATCACAAGCATTGTGCCAGGAATCTAATGATGTTCTTGTTCTCCTGAACTTAAAACTATCCAAAATTGGGATGTCCTCAGGTTTGTCTTTGATATACCTTTGCCAGTCAACAATGTCATCAATAGATTTGGAAGCTCATTGCCTTTTTTCAATGTGCTACTCCAGGATGATGGAAAGTCGCTCAAAAGAATTATGAGTTTCCTGAATTTCATTCGGGGAACTAAATAACTCATCCAGAAGTTTTTGATTCTCCTCATTAACTTTAAAGGCCAATTCCCTAAACTCTTGCTCAGAAAACCCGAAGAAAGAAGAAGTGGTTTCATTGAAAACTGCATCCTTTAGCTGATGTTCCAAGATTGCTATCTTCTCAAAATTGGCAGTATTTAGGACCTCTGTATTCTGCAGTTGGACCCGGAGAGAAGTGTTATGTTCCTTGAGATCCTTGAGCTGACTTTCATACTGATTTCTCAATTCATGAATCTGAGATTCATGTTCTTCATTAATTTTGATCAGTTTCTCTTAAAGCTTCTTCAACTCCTCTTTCTTGATGTCAATCTCCTTATTCAGTGAAGTCACTGAATCATAATTGGCTCCAACAAATGCCCCCATTTCTGCAGCAGTGTCTAATGCTTCCTTCTGGATGTCATCAGACTATTTTGCCGAGATTATTTGATTAGGAATAGGTGCCTGCAGCATAGTTGGTTCTCTGCTTCTCTTATTGCCTCTTTTCACCACTACTTTGGCTGATTTACTGTAAAATTATTCTCCAAGGGAGGCCACAGCATCATCTCCACAATCATCTATCAACTCAGTAGAAGATGTAGCTATATTACATGTCTCAACTAGTGGAGTTGTTTGGGTGATAGTAGTATTTGGGATGGTCATGGTGATTTGGGAAGTAGACATAGAAGAGGTGGCAGAGATAGTAGAAGTGGAAGGTACAAAAGTGGAAGAAGTAGTCAAAGTCGCAACCCCAGGAAGAGAAGTAGAAGCAATGGTAACTGATGGTTGTAAAGAAACAGTTGGGTCGTGGATATCAGTAACTGGTGGAAGTGAGGTGACAGGTGGAGTTAACAAGGTTGGTTGTGAAGTAATGGAAAAAGTAGTAAATATTTCAGCTATGGTAGCTGATGGAAGGGTAACATTAACATATGAAGTGAGAGGGAGCTCATTAGAAATGAGTGGGAGTGTAGAAGTTGATGCAGCAACTGTGGTGGTGACTTATGGAGTCAGATCATCCATCACAATGCTATCAAGCAAATCTAAAATGTTCTGAAACTTCAGTTACTTCTTGTGTTGTAGGCACAATAGGAAAAATAGATCTAACTGGAATCCTTTCATCCTCTACATCATTGTCATCAATGTTCAATGTAGGAATCTGAGACATAGTGGTTTGAACCTTCTGCCTTTTTGAAGGGGTACTTGCAGCACCTGAGTGTCAACCATTGCGGTCATGCATGCAAATTGCTTCTTTAGCTCATCAGCTGATTGAATTAGGATCTTCTTGGCTTGTTGCACATCATCCACAATGCCTTTGCCTTTTCCATCATCTAGGTATGTTAACATCAAGTAGGTACTTTCCTTTTGGGCATCTTTCTCTGCTCTATCCCTTTTGGCCTGTTCTCCAAGTTGTAGTTCCATTTTCCTGTAACTCAAAACCTTATTCTTGAGCTCCTATTGGTATTGAAGAATGAAAATATGTTCTTCTTCGGTTTTAGACCTAATCAAAACTTCAGAAAAGAAATTTACTCCCTAGTAAATAGAGTTATCAGGGGAAGTCTCATGGACATAGGTAGTCTTCATGTGTTATTGGGCAAAGTGGGCAGCTAGGAATGCCTTGGGATCATGCATCCTTTTGGGAGCTTGTCCCACCTTTAATGAAGCAATCTTCTTTCCCAATACTTCAGCATGTGTTGAGTTTTGAATGAGCAGACGCCCAAGGTTCAAAGGGAATTTGGTCCATCCTTTTCTTTTGGGTCCAGTTAGCTTGAGGAATACTCCATCTGTAACAGTTTGATAAGCTATTTCTTCAAGCAACAATTTATCTAGGACTACCCTTGGTAATAGATGAACTCTTCTACTCCCCCAAACCCTGATATAGGAGAAATATTCTCCTACATACCAGTCACCAATTGTGGGGATGAGATTTTTGGCATTAGCAGAGAAGGCAGGTGCATCTTCTCTGAATATCTGGTGATAAATTGTTCCAAAGAAGTGATCACAGATGTCAAATAGCAAAGGCACATAGTTGATTTCCCATAATGTTGAACAATATATGTGAACTGGAGGAGCTGAAAGGGTCAAATTCCATCCCATGGAGGGGTACTGGAATTTTGAGGAGAACACATCAATAATATAAGTTGAATAGAAGAAAGGAGGCTTCTTTGAAGCTGGTGTTTTATAATAACTCTCAATTGTTTTCTTAAACTCAACTGATAGAATTGAAGTCCAATTAAATGATTCCCCTGTTGTGAGGACATGATGAGCGATAGGTTCCCATTCGGATTTGAACACGGAACAGTTTGGCATGCCATATAGCCTACAAAGCATGGCTTCTAGGAGAGAAAAGGTTTCCTTGAACCATGAAATAGGGTATGAGTTATCGACTTTGGGTATGAAGTTGGTCAGGTTGTTCATCCATGATTTTATCATCTCATCGAAGTTAAACCTGGTTTTGACAGAGTTTAGGAAAGCGACATTGAGAAGTTGGGTAGCCGGCTTAAGGGCATATGCTCTAATGAAAACTCCATAGCAGAAAGAACCCAATTGGGACCCCACATTATCCTTAAAGGAGCGGTCTTTAGGGTTTGTGTGATCAATTATCCATTTGACTGCATCTGTGTAAGGGAGAAGGGCTGGTCTAGCTGTTATGGCATGTAATTGGGAATCCCTTATTTTCTCATAAACAGACGGGGTTTTCTTGAATTTTCGACAGGTCGTCATTGTCGAAAATGGCATAAATTCGTGACTAGTCCAACTGGTAGGTCTCACAGACTCTATCAATGGTATTGGCAAGGATGCCAAAGTTAGGGTCTTTGTTTATCAAGACTTTCTATGATGTATTGGAACGAGAATTTCTCGACATGGTGGAGAACTGGTAATTCTGATAAATAAATTAAAACCAATCAAAAATAGTTTGAAAATGAATAAAAATCGTAAACAAACAATAGGAAAAAGACAAAACCAACCTGTGCTGACAAAAATGGAAGAAAAACAACCCTGGTAAAAATTGACAGTAAAAATCCTTGACGAAGGTAAGTTCTCGAAATTGAAAAATGGTAAAAGAAAATAGAAAATTCGAAATATTTAACAAGTTCGTCGGATGAAATCTGAACCATAGGATCAAACAAATCAACGACTAAGATCTAACATGTGGGATGCAGAAGAAGAGTTGCAGAATTTATTTTTGCAAAACTGTACATCCTTTCCAGAATCTGCAATGTGGGTTGTGGGTTGCGGAAACACAACTCTAAATGTAAACAAACCAAAGGTTTCTGCAATGCGGGTTGCGAATAAACAAAGCGCGAACCTAATTTTGAAAATCCTTCTGCAATCTGCAATTGCGGGTTGCGGAAAAAAAAAATCTCAATTTATTCAAAATCATTTCCGCATCCGTAATCTGTATTGCGGATTGCGGGTTGCGGAAAGAAAAAGTTTCAAATCCAAAAACCAAGCTTCCGCAATCTGCATTGCGGATCGCGGAAAGGACAAATGTTTTGGGAAAATTAGTGCTTTCCGCAACTCACAAAAACACACAAAAATCAGTGAATTTTTTGAAGGGAAATTTATTAACTGGATTAAATCATGACAAAGAAATAAAATGCATGATTATCATCATGAAACCCCAAAATGAATAAGGAACTCGAACATTACCTTAGCAAATAAAAATTGGGGCTCCCATGATTTTAATAAAAACATGAGATCTGTTGTACCTACAACAAAAAGATAGCATAAATCCGTGACCAATCTAGCTGATAGGTTTCAGACACTCTATCGCTGGTATCAACGAGAATTCTAGAGTTAGGGTCTTTGTTTAGGGATGTCTTGGAACGGGTATTCCTTGACATTGTGGGAGACTGGTAAATTCTGATAAATAAATAAATAAAACTAATCAATAAACAATTTCAAAATGAGGAAATTCCATAAACAACCAATAGGAAAAGAAATAAAACCAACCTGTGCTGATGAAAGAGGGAGGAAAACTGCCCTGGTAAAACCCGCAGTAAAATCCTTGTCACAGGTGAAATTCACGAAATTGAAAATGGTAAAGAAAAACAAAAAAATCAAAATATTTAACACACCTACATTATGAAATCTGGATCATTGGATCAAATGAAATCAACGGCTAAGATTTAAAATGCAAAAGGTAGAAGAAGAGTTGCGGGATTTTTTTTTGCAATAATGTACATGATTTCCGCAATCCAAAATTCGCAATGCAGATTGCGAGTTGTGGAAACACAACTTTAAATATAAACGAACCAAAATTTTCCGCAATCTGCAATTGTGGGTTGTGGGTTGCGGGATCACAAATGAAACAAATTAAAATAAATTTGGGCTTTGTGTCTCCGCAATTGCGGATTGTGGGTTACGGATTGCAGAGACGCAAAGCCCAAATTTATTTTTCAATCTCTTTTCACAATCCGCAATGCGTGTTGTGGGTTGTGGGAAGACAATCCAATTTATTCAAAATCATTTTCGACACACGCAATCTGCAATTGCGTGTTGCAAAAAGAATAAACTTCAAACCAAATGACCAAGCATCCCCAACTCACAAAAACACACAAAAATCCATTAATTTTGAAAGGAAAATTATTAATTGGATTACGGAACTGTGGAAGTGAGAATTTCAACTGGAGCGGTTTAATGTTTCCACAATCAGGAAAGCATAGCCGGGAAAATTATAGAAAAAATTGAGTTTTCCGCAATCCGCATTGCGGGTTGGTCGACTTGGAATAAAGACAACAATCATGACACCCCATAAAAAAGTTAATAAAATTTGAGATTCCCTTTGTATTATCAGCAAGTGGTGCTCCCATTTTATTAATAGTAGGGATCTGGGCATAAGCTAAGTTCTAACATATACAAAACAATTGTCCCAACTTCTGTTTTCGACAAGAAGGATCGGCCGCACCTTCGTTTAGTGGATAATTGTGAACTATTAGGAAAAGAGTACGGGGTAGTAGAAGGGTTTCCCGCCCCTTCATTTATGAGGGAATTGTAAAATTATTTAACCTACACAGTCTAGACCATCAATTCATTTATATCCAAAATGGTGAACACTTGAAGAATACTGACCACAACAAGGATCGGTAGACCCTTCATTTACGAGAGAAGTGTAAACATATTTAATCTATGAAAGCTAGGCTGAGAATCCCATACTTTCAGCTGTCGTTGTAAATTCACCTATATCCATATTGGCAAATGCAAGAAGGATTGACCGACCCTTCTTGCATCCTAGAACTATTATGAATAAAGTTATGGGAAGAAGAAGGGTCGGTCGCCCTTTCCTTTGTGAGGGATTTGTAAAAATAGACAACTTGGAGAAAGAGCAACCGCTCTTTCTCTGAGAATATTTCCACTTGCAAGAAAATTGTGTGAAATAATGTAAAATTATTCAAACTACGAAAGCTAGACCGTCAATTAATTTATATCCAAAACGGTGAGCACTGGCATAATACTTACCACAAAAGGGTTGATAGACCCTTCATTTACTAGTGAAGTGTAAACACATTTAATCTACGAAGGCCAGGATGAGAATTCTATACTTCCAATTTTCGCTCTAAATAGTAGGGATCCGCCTATTCGTTTAGTAGGTAATTGTGAACACCCATATCCAACAATTCACCTATATCCAGAATGGAGAACACAAGAAGGATCGACCGACCCTTCTTGCATCCTAGAACTATTATGAATAGAGTTATGGGAAAAAGAAGGGTCGGTTGCCTCTTCCTTTTTATGAGGGATTTGTAAAAATAGACAACTTGGAGAAAGAGCGGTCGCTCTTTCTCTGAGAATATTTTCACTTGCAAGCAAATTGTGCGAAGCAATGTAAAATTATTCAACCTACGAAGGCTCGATCGTCAATTCATTTATATCCACAATAGTGAACACCGGAAGAATACTTACCACAACAAGGGTCGGTCGACCCTTCATTTACGAGAAAAGTGTAAAAATATTTAATCTACTAAGGCCAGTATGAGAATTATAGACTTTCAACTTCCGTTGTAAATAGTAGGGATCCACCCCTTCATTTAGTAGATAATTGTGAACATCCATATCTAACAATTCACCTATATCCAGAATAGAGAACACAAGAAGGATCGACCAACCCTTCTTGCATTCTTAAAACTATTATGAATAGAGTTATGAGCAGAAGAAGGGTCGGCCTCCCCTTCCTTTATGAGGGATTTGTAAAAATAGACAACTTGGAGAAAGAGCAGTTGCTCTTTCTCTGAGAATATTTCCAATTGCAATCAAATTGTGAGAAGCAATGTTCCTATGAAATTTGTGTTTAGAGTGCCGATATCTACTTTCGCCGCCGCTGCAAAACATCCCTGGAGGAAGGAGCGGGTGCTCTTTCTCCTCAACATCTACTTCCAACACCCTTTCACCAAACACAAGTTTCAACTTGCCATCAAACTCTTTCAAGGAATTTTTCTATAAATTTTGTTGTTAAAATTTCGATATCTAGCTTCCAAGGTGACACGTGGAACGCTTAGATTGTGACATGTGGCATATTTGATTTTTACCATTAGTTTTTCTATTGCTTAAAAGAATATTATGTATATTAAAGGTACCATTTCAATATAAACCTATAGATTTAAGTTATAGTAATTCCAATGCAAGAGTAGAAACATCGATGGAAAACCCAAAAAATACATGACCTTCGATAATACTCTTTTTATAATAATCCTATTGATAATGTTTTATTAAAAATTATTGTTTTCAAACTTGAAATTTAAGCCATATTTAGATAACCATGTATATTATGCAAAGTAAAGTAAGGTAATTTACAAACATTACTTTGAAAATCAACACAACTCCATTTTCAAATCTTATACAAAATAGCTAAAATGCATTTCCAAGAAAAATATGGTTCCTCGCTCAATCTGAAAAAACAAAATAAAATATGGTTCGTTAGTATGTCTCCTGGAGTTTTTCTACATTCAAAGAGTTTTTCTCCAGTAAATAAATACTATGTCGAATTGATGTCTTGGATTTTTTGTTTTCCGTTATTTAAACTATCATCCAAAAGAAATTCAAAACTTTATCTAAATTGAAACATAATACATAAATCCAGACATAATCGATAAATAAGAGAGGTTAAGAATTTAGAGAAGAACAAAGAATTAAGAAAATCAATTAAACTTAATATTAAAAAAATTGTGTATATTTTATTCAAATAGTAGAGATCCAGACATCATCACAGAGTTTAAATTTTTCAAAATGTAGGGCATTGGACAAAATCCCTCCCCTAAACTAATAGAAAAGTAAACCTAAAATAGCTGCCGATACAAACTGAACAGAAGGGCTGAGGACAAAATCCATCCCCTAAACTAACAAAAAAGTAAACCTAAACTAGTTGCTCATACAAACTGAACAAAAGGTCATTGGAGAAAATCCCCCCCCCTAAACTAACAGAAAAGTAAAACTAAAATATTAAATTTATCATGAAAATAACAAGAGGCCGTGGTGGGTGGGCCCCGTGGTTTCCTCAGGAGTCGATCTCCATTGATTTGACCCCTGATGATCTTTCCTCTGAGGGAGCCTCTGAGTGAGTCTCTAAGAGAGTTGAGGGATTTCCAGCAGTTGGACGGGATGGACCGAATTGTCAGAACCTACTGAAGTAACTGGGCTCCCCTCGACATTACCTTGAGCTCCATGGGGTCTATTTCAAATGGCTTCATCGCGCTCACGGAAGAGGGCTCGCATTTGCTCCATCATTTCGGTTTTGTTACTTTCCATGGTTTGTTCGATCGAGTTTAGCTTCAGCCGAAACTCGTCTATCTCCTTTTCCAACTTCTCGACTCCGCTGCGGGAGTGTGCATCGGTGATGCTGGTCCTTTCGCAACTGCTACCTTCTGCCATTATAAAATAAGGAGACAGGCTTGAAGAACTGTTGTAAGAAAGCTTCCAGTACAAGAGCTCGCAACCACTAAGCAGATCAATGGTCGGAATCCAGAGACTTTCCTTTTCTCCGACTTTAACAACCAAACGTTGAGGAGGGCCAATGGACGGAGAAAGAGTCGAACACAGAGCTAATTTAGAAAACATTTTCGGCAAACTCGAGCGAACAGGAGCAGATCCTATTTAAACGAGTGGAAATGATAAAAAAAAACAAAACACGGATCAGAGGAAATCTCCAAAGTCGTCAGAATTAAATATCAAAGTAATTGAAAGAGTCTTATAGCGCTGTTGTGGACACAACAGATCCCATGCTTAGATGAAGCACGGGAGCCCCATTTTTTTAAATAAAAGCAAAGGTATTTGGGTGATTTGTCTTGATAATATCAGTTTTTGATTTTACCTCTAAAATATTTCACCCATGCGTTTGGTCTGCTTGTTTGCAAGTGTTTGATTATTTCTTCCAAATTGTTTCAGTCTGGAAAAAGCCAAAATTTTTGAGTAATTTGTTGACTGTTATCATCATCCCGAAACCCGACATTTGGAGAACCCGAAACCCGCAACCCAACAGGTGCGGGTTGCAGGATCGTTGTTTTTAGTTTTCGGTTTTTGCATTCCCAAAACCCACAACCCGATAGGTGCGGGTTGCGGGTTTTGTTGTTAATAAGTTTGGGAAATCTTCTTCCCGAAACCCGCATCTGCGGCTTTCGGCTTTCGGGAATTGGTTTTTGATCTAATTTTGTTGCGTGTTCCGAAACCTGCAACCCGCAAGAGTCGGGTTGCGGCTTTCGGGATAAGCCTTTGGATTTATGTTGTGTGTTCCCGAAACCCGCAACCCGCAAATGATGGGTTGCGGCTTTCGGGAATCATAAATAAAGACTGCGAATAAACCCCCATGTAAATTTTCTAAATACTTGGTCTTTGGTTTGCTTGCTGGATTCAGTCAGTCGTTGAATGATCTCCTTCGGATCCTTGACTCTTTTGCACTACCTTTTTGGGATTGGTTCTCATCTCATGATGTTATGGTAATTTTTGGTCGTTCAATTTTCTTGGCGTCCTAATTTCTCAATCATTCTCCCGCACTCCTATCTAATTTTGTTTAATTCAATCACATGCTTTTGGTTGGTCTAGATTGAATGATCTTATCTTTCGATAATCTCGTCAAGATTTACCTATCAATAAAGTGAAACTAAGCCTCAAAAGATTACCTATTAAAGAATGAAACTAAGCCTTTAACTTTAAATTTGGATGATTTGATGACATTCTTTAAGCTTTAAACTTTTGTTTAAAAAATCTTCATTATTATAATTTTTCATTCTTTAAGAAGATTAATTTCATGTTTCGAGAAAATTATAACCTAGTCCAAATTTACCTATCAATAAAGTTTTATTCACATTGCTATAATTTTGATCACTTGGTTTATGATATATTCACTATGGTCTTTTATTTAAAAAAAATAAATCATTTTTATTTTTATTTTATTAATTTATTTTAGTTTTCAAAATAAAGTTAATTTTTAGTGAATTCCACATGCATAGGAGTCTTTCCTTTTGGGCTTTATTTATTCACATTAAAATAGGTACCATGACTAAGTTATGAAAGGACTAAAATATATATAAAAAGGGGATGATTCTTAATAATTGTATTTCATCATTAAAACTTTAATATATATCAAAGCCTTTCATAATGAAGAAGGTCACGTTTCTCTTTTAATCCTTCGACGTGGATGATTAAGCTTGATATTTGTCATTGTAATTTGATGCAGGGATTAGGAGGGTCAACGTTTGAAAAAGTTCTTGTTGACACTTACGCCAGCTTTGTAATGAAAAGTTTTATTTCGCTTTAGTTGAAGAGAATTGCGGAGCTGTAACAAAATCAACAGGTCACAACACGTGCTCTTCGTTGATGGTCTTATATTTGAGAAGGAATTGGATGAACGCCAAGCTCGCCGGAAATCAATGCCAGATCTAGAAACCTCACCGCGTCACTTGTTAGTTGCACCAGCCATCACATTGCTCACCATGCAAAATAGGATAATATTGTTACGGAAAAGAATCGGTATCTTCACATATATTATTCATGCCATAACTCACCTTGAAGAGCATACTTCCAGCCACGAGTTAAGGCAAATAGAGGACGCCAAATCAAAGTAAATTATTACATTATTGGATCTCTATTCTATCGTGGCGCACTTTGTTCTGAGCTGTTTGTTGTCTGAGATTCAGGGTTTTGTTAGCCAACTGCCAGATGATGGGAGGGTGCCACGACTCTACAAAGATCTGAAATGTCATGATTCTATTAAAAGAAGACTGTCAAAAATGGTGAACGAAGATTAATTGCTTCTGTTCTGGTTACCTCAATAATATGGATTACAAAACCGAGTTATATGGAGCCGGCATGAAGAGGATCGTTCCACTTGTTAAGGAAGATGCCACGCTAAGGAATTACTCTTTGTTAAAATTTTGGTTACTTCATTGGATCCCAAATATAGGAAGAATCCTAGCTTATCACGATGAAGAAAAACACGGTCCTCCTTGGATTCGTAGTGAAAGACGGTTGCGACATCAGATCGTCTTTTATCATTCCACCAATTCGCAGCTTTCGGATTGAAACATGGTTGAACGAGTTCGCTGAGAGCAAGATAGAAATTACCGTGAATACCCGGAGTTGTGTTATAAAAGTGAGATTGTTGAATCAAAGGCACCATCTTTTTACCCGACGAGATACATAGTAAAATCTTCGTATGATGAATGCACAGAGTCAAAAGGGAAGACCCTTTACTTATCATATTTTTCTGATGTGGTTATTTTTATTGTTCTCCCTTCCTGATTGAAAGATTTATTAATATGCAATTTCGTGTTTTTGCAGGTATAAAGATAAGGAGATGAATGTCTGTTCCGCGAGTTTTATGCCAAGAAAAACATCCATTACGAGAACTCCCACATCAAAAAATGGATTGAGAACACTACGGGGAAGGGCCAACATATATCTCCAGGTTATAACGGATTGCAGAGATCGATGGAGAAGGCGCACCTGATCGCAGGAATCTTGGAAGGATTTGGATGCCAGAATGAGTAGATTGAAACCTGTCCGTCTATGTAAGGAGCAGTATTTCGATTGCTAAAGCGGGAGATTGGATGGAGCTCAGGAAACTTTAGTTTCTGTAAACTCTGTACCATTTCTTTGCTGGGGGCGTTCTCAGACCAGAGAATGATTTTTCTTTCTCTGCAATTCTTCTTTGGCTGTGACAGATTTTTGCTTTCAGAGTTCTGAGTAGATTGAGGAGGCGCTGCCAGGGAGATAGAATTTAGAACTGGAGTCGGCAAGGAGAATTGGACTACTCTGTGTTCACAAACTGTAATTTCTTGCAGTCTGGTATAACACAGTAAATTTATTCAACATATCTTCTTGTATATTAATCAAGTTTATTTGATTGGTTTGATCATGTTCTGTATTACTTATCAATTACTGTTTATTTATTTGGAAACAATTAACATTCCTAGATCTGAGATTTTGGTTTATCACTATTGATGATCTGAATGTATGAATATGTTGAATGAATTTCTTTATGCAACATGTTTATCTATTTATTCTTTTACAAATGATATGCAGTTCATATCACAGTTTTGTGTTAATTTTTCAATTAACAAAAGGAACAACAGCACTGAATCTTTAAATTGTTGTCAATAATTTTCATTATCTGATAATGTTTTGAAGTAATAAGTTAACCATCTAGTTTTGCATTTCTGTTAAGTTGGTTAAATTAACTTATTAATTTACAAACCAAGTTACCCTGCACACAAAACTTCCTCTCTGTTAGATTAGATTTGACTTAGTTTAGACTTCATTCTAGATAGGATTAACCTAAGATTTAGATCAACCTGTAGAGTTTGGATACCTTTGTCTTACATCTCTGTAGGACAGATCCATTTTGGATCGAAATCACAAGTGCCAGCGGAGGCCTTTGTATCCGTGGGTGTTAACCATCCCAAACAGCTTGAGAATAGGGTAACTCTTGCGTAGGGTTAATCGAAGCCTTTGGCTGGGTTTTCACCCCCTGTTGTATGCCTTGGACCCCATTATAGCATTTTGCATACCCTGCACAACCAAGGCATCAACAAGCGTGTTATAAGACATCAAGAGTCAAAGACGTTACCCGAGATATGGCAGACCTTACCCTTTGATTTAACTAATTGGACATATTGACGACTAGCATTCATAGTTGGGCTCATAAACTTTTCAAGTCCACCGTCGATCTTGGATTGGGCGATCCAACACTGCAGGATAGTTACGTTGGGTTAAGTTGTGCAGCGTTTAAAGCACAGGATACGATGATAATTCTTTATGAAATCTAGCTAAGCGCATGTTGAAGTCCACCTTCAATGTGGATTGACGACTATCCAACGGTTTTGAATCATTCAGCTGTTGAGAGCTGCTGTAGGGTTAATTAAAATAATCGGACGTGAAATATTTGTAAATCTTAGTTGACCTCCAGTTTGACATCCACTCTATTGAAGAGACATTTGGCAATGGTATATTTGGAGAACAATTTGGCCAAATTGCCAACTTTGGAGAATTGCCAAAATTGGTTAACTCTACAAAATAGTAATTCCTTACTAATTAAAACAATATTGAAAGACTATGAAGATCAATGATCAATCGATGCCATTATAAGGGTCCAATCTTTTTTTATGAGGAGGCATGATTTTCCTTAATAAATTTATCAAATAATAAATTTCTTTGAAAAGATATATAACCATACAAGTCAAATGTATGAAGAGGACCATAGGTGTCTCTGAAGTTTTGGTAATTGCATATCAGAAACAAGAAAGAGGCCAATGAGATAGATGAAGCATTACAAAAGTTCGAGCTGCCACTAAAGATATGAAAAACCGAAGTTAAAACTATTATAAATTAGAGGGTTCTTGAGTGGTTCTTGGGGCAGGTTCAGGCCTTCTAAGGGAATTGTTTCCTCCTTCCAGTCATAGTTAGAGAATTAGGGTGGTGGGGCATCCTTGTCTGTTGAGTAGGTAGAAAACCAAGGGTGTAGGAGCATCCTTTCTGTAGTGGCAGAAGAATCCATGATATTAAGTTCTCCATCAAGTTGGTGCTTGTAAAACAATTTTGTATATGACTACCTCATTAATAGGAAAGATTTGTTGGTTTTACCTTTGAGGTTTCCATGATAAATCAGTTTGTTCAAATTTTTAATTGTCTTATTCACGTTGGGAATGATTATTTAACTTGTGCTTAATACTAATTTTATATAAAAGGCTTGAAAAATGCAATATTGATTCCCCCCCCACCTCTTAGTATTTTTGGATAAACCAACACCTGCCGCATAGCGCCCTCATCATCGCCTAAGGTCCTGTGTAGTTGATGTTCTAGCGCCTTTGCTTAATATTTTAAGCGCTTGGGACTATTGGCATAAGTTTGTAGGCCCCCTAAGGTAATCTTACTTCCCTTATAATTTTTAATCCTTCTTTGGACTCCAAATCTCATGAACTATTTACCCGATCTTTTTAGGTACTTGGGACAAAAATAATGCTAAGAATGGGGTCCCTTTGTGCAGAGATTTTGTACCTTGTCCCAGAGGAATTTACCTAATGAAAGCCTTCCAAATTTATCTTTCACATGATCAGGTATTCCATGCAAGATGATATCCATTTCCATTGCATTATTATTTGTTAGCTCCTTCATGGCTACAGTTTTTTGTAGTCTTTTTAGAGCGATGTAAGCATTTAGAACAGATTTTCAGATATCAAAACCTTGTGTATTTAAATTGAGTCTCATTCTTATAATCCAATCAGATCAAAATTTGATCCATAGAATAGTCAAACCCCATATGCATAGTAGAAAATTTCATGTTCATCCATGTGCTCTAGAGATCTTTGGTCCAGCTATCAAACTCTCTCAAAAGAATTGAATCCCTGCTTTAACTGCACTAACTGGAAGGAGGCTCCAACACCCTAATTTATAGGCTCCAAACTGAAGGAAGCTCCAATTCCTCAGTTTACTAGCTCCATCTAGGATGAGGCTACAACCCCTTGCTTTTCATAATTTAAAACCTATAGATAAGACTCCAGTCCTCAGTAAATTCCAACTCAATAGTCTTACTAGCACCAACTGGAATGAATCCCCAACTCCATGAGATCACAAGCACCAACCCGAAGGAGACTTCAATCTCCTATCCTTTCTCGATCCTTCCATACTGATATGAATACGAAGAACATTATTCCACTGCCATTGTATCATGGTTTCCATCAAACTATACCTGTATCTATGTCCTTGTACCTGTATCACTGTATTGATGTCACTATCACAATCCATGTTCGTCACAATGACACAATCATTGTCTCTATCACATTGCCACAAAAACTATCGATGTCACATTGTCAACTTGTACATGCCTCAAATCTGTCCTCCAAGAATGCCAACAACTTCTTCCAAGATATACTTCAGATGTATAGCAAGACCATAAAGATGCCTCCAAAGAGTGTAATCAAATCCCATAAATAATCACCAATAGACTTCATCTATTTTCACCTTCAAACCCTTACATCATAGACCTCATAGTACATTCCAAAATATTAGAGGGATCTCATGCCAATAACATTACCATGGAATATTACAATACAATCACCGATAATATATATGCCATTGGAGAGTGGTTTTTTATCATTTCTCATTTTGCATATTGGAGAGCATAGATTGTCCATGCTTGTGGAGTGTTTACGCTAATTTCCTTAGTACCAATTTCGAGGGTGAAAGATTCCCATCCTAATTGGGAATTGGAGAGACCATTGTGCATTGGACCATGAGGACACATAAGAGGTTGTGGGACCCATTTGTGGCAAGATTCCCCACTACAGTTGGCATGATTCTCTCACCAATTCAAATTCAAGATGAAGGGTAACATACTTTGGGTAGTTTAAGAGGTATTATTCATGGCATGAGTCATGTAAGGTCAAATTGGAGTGGAAGAATAACTCACATGGAAGAGGAAGAGGCATCTTAGAAGAATTGTGACACTTGGGCTAGATTCCCTAGCCTCTATGACAACAAATGATGAAGATGCTATGACACCTATGACACAAATTAGACCTGAATGCTAACATCTGAAATATATGACATGTTAGGGATCAAAATAGCCTCCAAGAAGGCACACAAGGGATTTAGGGAAGCCAAAGATACACCCAATCGAAATGAGGGAAGATGGAGACTAGGAATTGTTGGACAAATGGCACACATTGGAATCTCTTCTCAACTTGAGTTGGAATGAATATTTTGGAAGGAATTTGACCCATGGAGGAGTTGAGAAGTTTATAAAAGACAATAACAAAAAAGGAGAGTAGCTTTTGATCATTTTTTATTTGCATCTTTGCAATATGAAGAGCTTGTAGCTTGTCCATGCTAGTGGAGTGTTTACTCTACTTGCCTTAGTACCAATTTCGAGGGTGAAAGATTCCCATCCTAATTGGAAATTGAAGAGGCCATCCAGACCCTTCATTTGGAGCTACAATGGAGTTATTAGTTTCAGGTTGAAGATACAGGGAAGCTCGTGGTTCTTTCTTCTACAACATGCTCTCATCCCTCTCTTACATTTGCTTGCATATTTTGGCTCCTGGAGGAATTGCACCTTTGATGAGATGTTGATCTCTTTGTGATAGTCCAAGAATATCCATTTATTTGTATTATGATATATATACTATGTATTTAATGCTCATAAGACTCTCAAGTCGAAATACCAAGTGAAACTATGTAAAAATACCAAACAATGCATAAATGGTGCCATTTTCCCTATATCTTGTTGTCGGAGCTTGAAGAGACATTATTTCGAATTGTATCAGTCAATATTTGTGATTTTTTTTATGTATGGAGTGTCATTAATGTTCTAAAGAAGTTTCATTAACATTTCACAAGTCCTTGGAACCTAAATATCGAATTTCATAACTAGTGGTGAAGTTTACTAGCATTTCCCCCTATGTGAAGACATGTATACAAACATTTGATTTATAGGAGTTGCTGAAGCCTATAGAAACTAATTGATGATGAATTAGGGAGCTAATTGAAGACCTTTGTCAGTAACATGTCTCTGTTCTAAACTTTGGTAAGGTATTAAAACATTTTGGAAGCCATCTTTGTCCCCTGCCCTTGGGGGTTTTGAACCTCGATTTGAGTAGTAAAATTCCCCAACTTCTCCTGAAGTTAAATGGATGTTGAAGAAGTATTCTGATATTAATCTATAATCACCCATGAGGTTCTTTTTTATGTCTTAATACCCTTGATATACCTTCAGACCCAATTCAAAATCCTTAAGAGTCTTTTGGAGCCATCTACTCTTGGGGGATTCAACATAGATTTTCCTAGTAATTATGCCTTTCATTCTCTAATTGTAAATGAAAGTGGATAAAGTCTTTTGGAAGTTTCCAAGCCTATAATAGCTGCATAAATGTGTCATATTACACTTGAATCCACTCTAGACATAGTTCGAAACCATTCGGGATCATTTGGGACATTTTGGGGCTTCACTAGTCCAAGTTTTGAAAATTGACCAACTTGGGAAAAGTTCCAAGTTGGAAACATTACACATCTCAAGAGAGAAAATAGAATGCCTTAAAGTAAATTTGAAAAGCACAAGAAAGTAAGGCTTACTAAAAGCATAAAACCCCATAGGTGTCAAAAGAACTTTCCAAAACTATTTAAAGGCTCACGAATTGGCTATAGCTTTAGCTTTGGTTAATGTTACATTTTCACTTTGTCATCCACTTTCAAGTTGCCAAAGGGATTCAAAGGAGTGGATTTTTTTAATGAAGTGATTCAAGATAATAGTTTTTGCATTCATGAACATATGTTTTATATTCACTCCCTCTTGTGTGTTTATCGATCTCTGTATTCATTGTACATTGCATAGATTGTATTTCATTTGCATCTAACCTTGGTTTTTCTATTAGAATTTTGATTACTTGTCAATTCAATCTCAACGGTTATGAATATTTTTCAAATTGTCAGGTATTTTTTATGTTTCTAAAATTTCCTCTATATGGGTTCTTGGTTTATCTGGGTTAGACATTGCTTATTAAAAGCTGTAGAGAGGAATGATGCAAATTTTGTCGCTTTTTATGTCCTAATACCTTTCAAACACCTTCAGACCCAATTCAGAAGCATTTGGAAGCATTTGAGTCATTACTAGTCTAAGGGTCGAATTGGCCAAAAATTGCACTTTTCCAATTTTAACAAATTTATTAAAAAGAGTCACTACATGAACAATAGAATTATGCAGCTAATATGAAATGGGTTGTGTAAAAAAATAACACCAACCTTAGATGTTATTGCTACGGCATGTGATCTCTCCTTCTTTTCCTAATTTAATGTTTCATCTCAATGCCATCTTGGAAGATTGATCTTGTTATTTAGACTTCTCTTATCTCTTATGACCATCTCTCCCTCTTCTTCATCGACTTTTTCCCATGTTACACTAGATCTTCTACAAACCCATCTACAAACAATGTCTAGAATTGGTATAATTGATCAAACAAGTGATTTCTTCATATTGTTAGCATTTTTGTATTTATGTTTTTAAATGTATTCTATATGGATTCTTGGGTTATTTAACATTAATATAACATTTCTTATTAATTTCTATAGAGAGGAACAATCCAAATATTGTCACTATATTAAGGTCTCTATATAAGGTCTCTATATAAGGTCTCTCACTCGTAATGTCACCATATCAGGGCGTTTTGGTTGTCTTTTACTCTATGCATGAACTTCGTGCATGTTAAACCAGCGAAATGCGTATGATCCGTTGGATTTTATTCCTCCGAGATCGACGGTGTTCTTTGCAAGTAAACTTCATGACCTTCATGATTGCGCGCAGGGTCTTCTAATGCACAGAGGGGCTTCAATGACCAAGGGCAGAGATGGAAAATGTGTTAAACAATTGGATGACTGGCGCCAAAAGTTGCAAACATGTAAAAACATGGCAGAATAATTATGCACACCCACCCAGAAGCAAATCAATGGTGGAAATGGGTTTCCGCGCTAGAAAGTGCACGATGGTTAAACTTGGAAAAGGTGGAGTGGAAATTAAACCACTTACCACGTGGCAATCATTGGTGGAGTCCGCTATGAAAAGCGGTTAAATTTAAACCACTCATCGTAAGTTCCGAAACCACCTAAGCATATGTTCGCTTATTTCTTGGAGGAAAAGAACCCGCGGGAAACACGTTGTTGTCTTAGTCAACTAGAACAGCAACCAACAAGCTCACTTCACAGGTAGCTCGAAACTCTCAGTGTTTAGATTTTGTTTCAAAAATGGAGAAAACCCAAGACCTTCTTCCCTTCAATGAAAGTTCAGATGAAAACGAGGAGCTTGTAGTTGACAGGGAAAGGGATATTTTCGACCTTGTTTTGTCTATGTGTAGTATTTCGTAGTATAAAGAGACATTAATGAATTTTATGTCGCAGGGAAATGATGTATTTAATGTTTTTGGTTCTTAATTGTATTATTTTTGTGTCGAACAAACCCTACACTTCCTCGAATTTGTTTGTTGGTGTGCGGTGAATTATTCGCAGGACGAAAGGGTAATCATTAATGTAAATACGACCAAAATTCTAGCCGGCTAAATGTGCAGACTCTCCATGAGGTTCTATGTTTACCTGAAACATTTATCAAAATCCCTGAGTCGTTTAACGAAGAAAATTTGGTAAAGTTTTATAGAAACTACAATCCGGCAGAAAAAGACAAGTTTTTATTACAAGTCTTGAAAGATGGTCAATCGCATAAAAATTTATCTTTCCCCTTGAGTATTGATGTCTTTCTGCGAGATACCCAGTTAGTTTTGTCCTTGTTGAGTCAAATTTTAAGTCTAGATAGTGATAAGTCAATCACAGAAGTTATGTTTATGGGTTTCCTTCTCCAAGTGATTTCACTCAAGTCACAGTCGAGTCTAGTGTGTTGTTTTAATTTTGATGAATTCCTAGCTAAAGCGATTAATGTCTAGTTGGTGAATTTCCCTGAGTTGAATCATTTTAGATATCATTTATATCTCCTGAACCTATTCTTGTGTTCAAACATTTTGGAATCGAAGTTTCTTGGTACCATCTTTTCTCATGACCTTCCTAAACATGTCAATATGTTTGAGTTCACCCATAAAATCATGGCAGATGTTCACAGAATTATTTTTAAAGCTGAAATGTCCCGAGTGTTAGAAGAAATGAAAGAAACTTTGCATCCTACACCAGAAGGCCAAACAGGTGATTGGTTCTTGTATAAATAACATACTATAATTAGGGTGTATCGTTTTACTGGAGCACCATATCCATTGCAAACCTTTTTAACACCGAGGGTTTTTTCCTTGGAATTTATTGGACAAAGGTTGCATTCAGAAGAAGAAGATTTCATTGTTTTCAAAATAGCATCAAATGTGAAATTCCCTCTTAAAGTTGGTCCATTCATCATTAAGACTAAGGCATCCCTATCTGTAGTAGAAAAATTACTGAAGATTATGGATTTCCAAGAGGCTAAAAGGATTAATTATGATCCTCATCAAATTATATCTTAAAGGAGACAACAAAATAGAAACATTAGAGGAAATTTCAATTTAAAATTTTCTTCCAAAAATAATACAAATTCCATGTCTTCACGTATTAGCCAATCAAAATGCTTTAAAATTAAAAAATGGAGCACCTAAAAAAATTGGAGGGAAAAAATAAAAACTACTTTTTTGGATCGTATTTTCAACTTATCTCCTTGTAGGTTTACTCAAATTTCAAGCGGGAGGACTCGTTGGATGCCTAATTAAATTATGTATCCAACGGGTACCCATGTTGCATACTTTTAACAACATCCACACCATAAAAAATATATAATACATTAAAAAACGTGTTTTCTCTCACTAGAAACACGTTTTTTAATGTATTTTCAAATTTTCATGGTGTGGATGTTGTTAAAAGTATGCAACATGGGTACTCTTTGGATGCATAATTTGATTATGCATCCAACGCGTCCTCCCACTTGAAATTTGACTAAACCTACAAGGAGATAAGTTGAAAACACGATTCAAAAAGTAGTTTTTTTACTCTCCCTCTACTATTATTTTATTATTTTCTTATTATTTTCCTTAGGAGGCCCATTTTTTACCCAAATATCCTCTAATGCAAGGATTTTGATCATCAAATAGTAGAAGGATTAAAAGAAATGGAAAATTTATTTAAATTTGAACAAGATAATAAAGAAGTGAATATGGAACAAACAGGAAATTTGGCAATGCTGGTTCAGACACCAACTAAATCTGATATCACCAATAAGAGAAGTATTTCAGAAGTTGATACTATGGAATTCGATGAACAAGTTTCAAGCAAGAAAACAAAAGTGGAACAACAGAAGGAAATTATTAGTTTAGAGGAACGATATTTAATTGTTCCAGAAAAAACTACTTTGGTTTCGCAACCACCTGCAAATATTATGCAGCAATATTATTTTTCAGAAATAAAGGAATCTAGAATTAACTCTCAGTATAAGTCAAGATTTGATTTCCTTTCACAATATGCAGCAAAGACGAAGCAGTCTTCGGAAGAAACTCAAAAATTGTACCCTCAAGTAAGAATGTTGGCAGAACAAAAAGTTTCCCTTCTCACAGCTACAGATCCAGGAAGAAACACTATAAGGTTTGCAGTGGTGAACGATGAGAAAGTTTCTGAAATGGAAGTTAAGCTTGATGCAATTAATATACCCGATAAGATTCAATTGCATAAACAAATAGGATATGTCTTGTATTCTGATTTATTACAATCCACTTTTAAAATTTCTAAATTGCAGTCTGTGATAGCAAAGCTGGAGAGTCAATTGAGGCAAGAGAAGGTAGAAAACAAAGCAAATTCGATCCAGATTAAATGACTACAAATGTACCTTGTGACCGTGGGAGCCGAGCCAGGGAACAACTAGTGTACCAAAAGTCTCCTTAATGAAAAATAAAATACCATTCAAATGCTCAAGAAAAAATTGAAGGTGCCAAATAATCAACATGTGCAATCTTCAGAGTTGATAGCAGTCAAACAAGAAAAGGAATACATATATCAAAAAATGATGGATCACAAAGGTAAAATGTTAAAGTTACAAGATGAAAAGCATGCTTGGGAAAAAGAAAGGATTGAATTGTTGTCACAAATTTCATTGTTGAATACCAATCAAATTGAAACTGTGCAAGCACCAAAGAAGCAAAGGGATCAATCTCTATGTACGGATGAAGGACAAATGGAAAATTCCTCCATTGAGGAACTGACCAGTGCTATGTCACAAATTAGTCTAAAATATGTAGAGATAGAAGAGTTGAAAGCAGAAAACCATAAGTCGAAAGAGGAAGTAATTCGAATTTCTCGAGCAAAAAGATAAAGGCTTTGAGTGATAGAAATCAACTGCAAAAAAGAAATTTGATGAATTAAAAGATAAATTGACAGGTCAAGTTCCATTACAAGGAGATAAAAACCTTATATGGGATGCGATATCAGTGGAAGTCACCAAATTCTGGTCTTATTTGAATTTTATAGCAGATAAAGATGCTTTAGCAAACATAGCTCTCCAGAGGTGTAAAGTGGCAAACGAGACATTACGCAAAACACCTTCAGAAACAACTCAAAATGAAGTCAGTTTGTTAAACACTCTAACCCAATTAGATATGCAGATTTTTGGAATCAAAGACAGACCATCAATCATCATTTGGGCAAGAAAAGTTATTGGCAAGCATGTTCATGTTAAAGAAGTATAAGACATGGCGCAACAGATGGTCCTTGAAGTTCAAAATTTTAAGGAATTATTTATGGGGCCTTTTGAATGTGGTCTACCTTCTTTTTGGAGTGCCGATGGAAAATTAACGACTCAAGAAAATTATCATAGTTTGATAGTAGAGGCTCATATGGATCACTCGAAATTTGAAGGTTTGGTCAAAGGATTAACTGGAAAGACAATAATTTATAAATTGACCAATGATTTTGAAATACTTTAAGAATTTGTAATGATTAAGAAGGATCTGCCAGATGTATGTTACACAGAATGCATAGAAATGGAGGTGATGGTGAAAGTAATCATGGATTATGAAATCCCAACTCAAGAGCAATGGAAAATTGTTGAAAATTTTGGGAAAACAAAACACAGGTTATGTCAAGAATGAATATTCAGGTTTCTTAATTTTAAATGACGTTGTGGTTACTTTGTTAACTACCCCAGTGTTACAGCATCCCAAATCAAAGCAACACTATATCAGCTTGGTCGACAACAAAAGAATTTTATTGAAGTTTAGAGATTTCTTTGAAATTTATTTTTCTAGTGAAGAATTCAAAGAACATTTTGTATAAATTTTGATTTTACAAAGTAATGGGGGTTGGATTGGAGAACAAAAAATACAGTGATGTAATATTTTTTGAAGACTTTAATGAAGAGCATAAGCACATGTCTATGGGAAACAAAGATTCATATGTTGTCGCTTTCTTAAGTCTTTTAATTTATCTTTTGTGAATGTATTTCGTGTTACACCATCTTATCGCTTTCCCTCATATTCACACATTTAAATACTGTCAATGTTCTTTCTTCCAAACTAATGCAAAATTCATCCTAGTTAGATGCTCTTTTTGTTTTCCCAGAAGAAAACGAGCCTCTTGGTATGAATATAATGAATCAAAGAAACTACACATATTCTTGTCCATAAAAGTGAGTAATAATGATAATCATTTGTTGTATGTGAAACATAGTTGTCTCCCAAATTACCACTATTCCCGAGTGAGCTTTCCCGACTTCCAACTTCTGCCAAGAAGGATCGGTCGCCCCTTCGTTTAGTAGATAACTGTGAACACCTATATCCAACAATTCACATTATCCATAATGGTCAACACAATAAATATCGTCCGACCCTTCTTGCAGTCTAGAACTATTATGAAAATAACACTGGGAAGAAGAAGGGACAGTCGCCCCTTCATTTATGAGGGAATTGTAACAATATTCAACCTACGGAGGCTAGGCCATCAATTCATCTATATCCATAATGGTGAACACTAGAAAAATATTGAGCACAAGAAGGGTCGGTCGACACTTCATCTAAGAGAGAAATGTAAAAATATTTAATCTGCGAAGGTTGGGACAATAATTCCCGACTTCTGACTTCCACAGTAAATAGTAGGGATCGGTAAATTGGCTAAGTTATAACATGTAAATAATATTTATCCCGACTTACGACAAGAAGGATCGTTCTCCCCTTCATTTAGTAGAGAAGCGTGAACACCTATATTCATCAATTCACCTGTATCCATAATGGTGAACACAAGAAGGATCGACCGACCCTTCTTGCAGTCTAGAACTATTATGAAAATAATACTGGGCAGAAGAAGGGACGGCCACCCCTTTATTTATGAGGTAATTGTAAAAATATTCACCTACGAAGGCTAGGACATCAATTCGTCTATATCCAGAATGGTGAACACTGGAAAAATACTGATTACAAGAAGGGTCAGCCTGACAGTTCATTTAAGAGAGAAATGTAAAAACATTTAATCTGCGAAGGCTGGGACGACAATTCCCGACTTCTGACTTCCACAGTAATAGTAGGGATCGTTAAATTGGATAAGTTATAACATATAAAAAATATTTTTCTGGGGTCCTTTCCACAATTCTGCAACCCTTAATGCAGAATTCCTGCAATTCCACAATCCCGAAATCCTGCAATTCCCCAAACCCACAACCCGAAATGCGGATTGCGGGAAGATCGAATTTACTAGAGAATATTTCACTGGCCCTTCCGGCATCACCCTGTAAACAGGTTGAACTCTCACCCGAACTGAATATGGGGGGTTATAGAATCAAGCTTCTGTAACTATGGCGATCAGGACAATGGCTAAGTTATAAAAGGATCGGTCACCCCTTCGTTTAGTAGAGAATGGTGAATTCACCTGTATACAAAATGGTGGACACAAGAAGGATCGACCGACCCTTCTTGCAGTGTATAACTATTATGAACAGAATACTGGGCACAAGAAGTGTTGGCCTACCCTTCATTTATGAGGTAATTGTAATATATTCAACCTCCAAAGGCTAGGATGTCAATTCATGTATATGCAGAATGGTGAACACTGAAAGAATACTGAGCACAATAAGATTCATCCGACCTTTCATTCATGAGATAAATGTAGGCACAACCCCTTTCACTGGCCCGCCTACAACAAAACCCCTTTCACTAGCCCCTTCGCCATCACCTTGTAAATAGGTTGAAGTCTCACCTGAAGCAAATATGGGGGGTTACAGAATCAAGCTTATGTAACCATGGAGAAGGGGCCATAATAAGATATGACTTCGCACAAGAAGGATCGACCGCCCCTTCTATGATGATCTCTCCTTTTGTGATCGATCCTATCTCAAATGACTATATAAAATGTGCATTCGATAATTATCATGAACATTTGCAAGTATACATCTAATATTAAAACACTAATTTATAATTATAAACATTGTGTGCATTCTTGTATTAACTACTTTATATTTATTTTTTGCAAATGAAACATGTCTTTGTTGAGCCTTAGTTAGTACCAAGAAATATTGTTCCTTGAATTATTAAAAGATCACAACCTTGGCTTATTCAAGCATGGATGGTATGTTGAGATGGATGAACCAAACAAAAAAAATCTATGGGTACAAAGAGAAAGAAAGAATCTGAAGAGGATACCGGTACCAAACTACCAACTGATGCTGAGAAAATATTGAATATATATATCAATAAAGAGTGGATGAGTATGTCCATTAACAACATCAAAGACAGTTCACAGTTTTCTTGTCAATGTTGTTATCCTACATCTTTGGTCAACACACTAAGATCCATTCCATTCTTCGGTGCGACAATCATTTGTGAATTGGTTGTTGCTGATATGTGTAATTGTGATATGCCCTGGATAGAAGAAGTTATGCTTGCATTGTTGTACTGCTTGGGATCTAATGAAGTGGCATGTTCTTTAATTTCTTTAGCTGATATGGAAAACTCTTGTATGGTTTCCAAAGCTTTCACACTTCTCAGCAAGAAAACCAAGAAAAAGGTAACACGAAATCCTACCAAGGGAGTGTATAGAGGTTTCTCCAAGGACTTGTTTATAGGATTATCTATTATATAGAGTTGGAGCATTGGAAGGGATGAGGATAGTTTTTCCAGTTTTCAAATGGATATGGATTGGAAGGATGAGGGCCTACCAATGATTGATTTACCTTTGCCCAAGGTTAACAACGATACCTCAAGAAGCCATGTTTTTGAAAAAGAAAGGACACAGAAATTTTGGGATCACATTGTTTCCAAACTGGTCACTTCTTGAGGTACAGTTCTTTCATTGTATGCAGGAGGTAGAGTTCTTCGTTTGTTGATCAAGTCGCCATATAGAAAAGTTATTTCTATTATGGAGCCTGTACAACAAGAGTTGTTTATGGACAGTTTCTATCATGAACTAGGTATAAAACAATGTATTTGTATTGACATTTTCAGATGTCTTCTTTCATTGTATTTCACTTTTCTCGGTCGGTTATGTTTAATAACTTCTTAAATTTCCTACTCTACTACAACTTCAAATAATGAGCACACTCAGGTACCGTCCAATCAAATTATAGTATCTGATGACAACATTGAATGTGATAGAGAATCCACAAAGAACTACCAAACTGGAGAACAAGATGGACAAGAAGGTAAAAAAAAAATTTTCAAATATCGTGGTTAAATTAACTAAATTATGAAAGGGGATAGTGACCTTGAATACTTGCAAAAAATTATATAAAATGTGTACCTGCAAATTTCCAGGTCAAAATGATTGTTTTGCTACTCAACATGTGGATCATCCACAACCAGAGCTGGCATCGACGATGTCCGTGGATATTAGCCAACAAATCACATTGAATAATAATGAACCACGCGAGATATTCAACAATAATGACCCAGGAGAGGGCTCAAATGTTGGCCCGGCATTGACAGGTAAAAGATAGAATATTTTCTACATAAATTGATAAAACAAATTTATTCCGAAATATATAACGACAAGCAATATCTCTGTGCAGCTACCCATACAAAAATTTTACTGATATTAGAAATGAAAGGTTTTCTATTTCGCAAGAAAGTCACAGAAAATGACTCCAAAAGAGAAAAAAAGGGAAATAAAAAAAGTACTGTTGGATGGAAAAAAGTAAACAAGGGGGAAGAAAGTACTAAATTTGGTGATTTTGAATTTAAGCACCAAGAAACTACATATGAGTCACGAACAAATGCCATGCGATTTTTGGCATTATGTTTCTCCAAATTCAATGTTGGGATTTGGTCATATAAAGGTGGGTTCAATGAGGAGAAATCATTGTTTACAAATTTTTTGAGGGCAGGCAGTAAAGAAAAATCATATGAGGACAAATTTTTTTTTTATTGTTTCGAGAGAAATGTACCAACAATGAAGGAAATACACATAAAAATTTGGAGAGTGTGTGGGAGGAGTTCCCAATGCAATAGTCGCAAAGTAATACTTCAATCATTGTTTTGGAGGGTGATGGTGTGAAAGCACATCCATCTAAAAACTGTATTTTGAGTAAGCCATTTATTGCATCGTCCGCTGGGACAGATACTGAGTTGGTACATCGACTTTGGCAAGGTTTTAGTAAAATGCTAGAATCAGTTGATGTCAGAACCTTCAATGCCTTCTCCTGGTTGTAGTGACAACCATTAAATGTAACCTGTCATTGCCTATTTTTAGATGTAACCTAGCATTGCCTATTTTAAATAATTCAATGTGTTTTCTGATTTTTAGGTGACGCAATTATTTTTCATCTTAATCGAACATATTATTAGTTCAGTGTGATGCTTTTATTAAATCATTTGAATCTGTGAAATTTTGGGTGATTTTTGTAATAATCTTTGGAAATCAAGAACTTCATTTACAGTTGCATGTTTGTGATCATTAACTTCACGAACGAAGTGTTGTTGTTGTTGTTATATATATAGTCACAGTTCTTGTATGCAGTCCGGATATCACCGCAAAAAAAACTATTGGTCCTGGGAGTAGAGGGATTTCTCTTTGGAGTTCGGATGTTATCCAACATTGAATATTCTTCCAAACAACCTCATTTTGTCCATAATTTCTGTCGTTATTATGCACGGATGTTCAACCGCGATATTATCAGTGTTGCCAGAGAATATTTCGACATTGCTCTGTGGTTTTCCTCTCTCGACAACATGGAAATTAAAAAATTCCTTGGTATATTTGAATGGTTGAAGAGTGAATACTTTGTATTTATTTGGGGTCGAGAGCAATGTAAACTTAGTACTATTTATAATTACCCAATGTTTGCATACTATAATGTTGGTGAAGTACCGAACAGATACAAAAAGTCGTTCAAGGATGTATTTATCCAATATGGAGATATATATATAAAAATGGACATGTTGTTTATAGATGAAGGGCAATATCAATCAACAGATAATAGCAAGGAAAACTGCTTGAAAATGCCAACTAGTCGGACATTCAACGGTTCACAAGAGAGAGAAGTAACTATAAAAGTAATGTTGTGTTCTATGTTGAATTATCTCGGGCCTCATTAAAAAATGGGGCTTTTGTGATCAATTATGGCCTTGCTTGCTGCACCTGAAAGGCATGAGTGATGTGAGGCCAATTGTGAATAAAATGAAAATGAAAGTATTTTGTTAAATAATACACTTATGTTTTTTTGTACTAGTATGTTAAATAAAGTTTGGGACATTTTGATCCATGGTTGGGATGCTACAAAGACAGTGATTGTAGATAACTCGAAACAAAATCATGTTTGTAATGAGGAAGGGAACTGTATTATAACAAAAACTTATACTTGCCAAGATGTTAATGACACATTCCCAATTGTGAATAAAATGAAAATGAAAGTTTTGTGTTAAACAATACACCTTTGGTTTTTTGTGCTAGTATGTTAAATAAAGTTTGGGAGATTTTGATCCATGGTTGGGATGCTACAAATACAGTGATTGTAGATGAGTCGAAAGAAAAACATGTTTGTAACGAGGAAGGGAATTGTATTATAACAAAAACTTGTACTTGCTAAGATGTCAATGACATATTCTAGTTAGATGGATTATGGCATTTCTTGTTGCACCTGAATGGCGTGTGTAATGTACCCCATGTTACACATATACATATATACAATGTATAAGACTATAAAAATGAGATTTTCTTTTAAGCATCTAATTAACAACTTCATAACTAGGCTTATGCCTATCATTCTAAGAACACACATGAGGCATCCATCCATCAATGAGGTTGTGACAGCATAAGCACATATGTATTACATAAATGAAGTTTTATCCATTCACCATTGACATAAAAAATTAATACAACAGATAGCTTATGCAATTGAAAGAAACCTCAACCTCATTCATGAATAAAACCTTCTAACAGGATTAACATAACATATTCATGGCTTACATTTACTTACACATTCATTCCACATATTGAACATATCAAGCATCATAAAACACATGAACATCATAATTCATACACAGATACACTTATCTGAAATTCACATGAATGTGGCAACTGGCTGCATGTGAGCCATGCTCCACCCAACCTTAGAACTTGTCCAACATGTACTATTTCAGCTCCCAATTTCACCCCCGAGCTGAGATCCAGACATTAACCAGATATATATCACCAACAGGGACCTGAGAGTCTAACATGGAAATAACAGGGATAACGATATACATAGGGTTCAACAACACAGTAGTTTGGTAACCAATTCCTTGCCAATTCTGCAATCTATCCACCGGAGTTACTTCCCAAAACACACAGTGACACACTTCACTGCAAATGTCGGGATTCCCTCTGGGTCTCATGCTTAATTTCTGGTTGACTGGTGTATGCAACCAAGGGAAATCATGGCCAAAATGGTTCAACTCAACAATTCGGATTCAGGTTCATCACATACATTCTTCCCCAAGTTTTCTTCACTCTCTCAAAACTCAAAACACACAGTGATCCTCTTCACTATCTGTGTATGAAAATCATTCCCGGATTTTCGCACTTCTCCTCCTTTCAGCAGACACCGCACCATCGTGCATCCTCCTCGGACTGACATCCAACCACCTAGGCTGTGTGTAGTAGCAGCCTACCCCACTTTCGCCTGGATCACCAAGGAAACCTCCTTTCCCCTTTAGGATCCCACGTGGCTATCCCCAAAGGCGCACGTTACCCCTCCCCACCATAATCACGATTAGCCACTAATATCCATATTAAATCATAATTAATAATAATTAATTATTAGTTAATCCCCCACTAAGAATATGGCTTAGGAGTATGGGTTTTGGATTTATCATAATGTTTATAGAACAAGGGTTTAGGGAACAAGGTACATAATTCAACCTTACCCCCTCACAACCCTCGGTTAATATCTGGATCTCTTCTTCAGCGTATTGCTCCTCATGCAGCCAAATGGTCTTTTTATTAAAATATTATCGTGCTATGTTCAAATTACAATAACATCTCTAACCTGGGCAAGGGGTTTTTACAGCGTGAGTGATGTGAGGCCAATTGGAATAAAATGAAAATGAAAGTATTTTGTTAAATAATACACTTAAGTTTTTATGTACTAGTATGTTCAATTTCATTGTGATTATAATTCTTGTGAAGTGTCGAGTTTGGTTTTCGAAAATGCAAAATCAGAGTTTGAAAGTGCTAAAATCTGTTTTAAAATTTCAAAATTAAGTATTGGAAGTGTCAAAACTAGCCTTCCAAAAGGGAAAAACCAGGTTCTAAATTTTTTTTATATGAAGTATGAACATAGCATGTTTATTATTTTAATAAAAAAATTCCAGTTGGCTGCGTGGTGAGCAATACGCTGAAGAGTAGTTCCAGATATTAACAGAGTATTGTGAGGGGGGATCCAGAATGGTTAATTGCTAAGAAGATGGAGATCTAGGCTTTCATTTTAAAGGAACAATTACAACTTGAGCATGCAAAGTATCAAGATGTTGATGATATTTTGGATGTATTTTCCAAGGGGAAATCTTCCCTTGGAAAATCGCATGAATGGGGGGGTGGCATCGAAGGAAAGAACTGGAGACACTCTGTACTTGGAGACTTGTAATGATTTACAATCTTTAAATAATTTCAGTTAGTTTCTCTTTTACTTTCTTTTGTTATGTGTATCAAGTTTCTTTGATTCATTTTGTTTTTTCATACATACATCTAATAACTCTGTTTTGTATTGTTAAATCATAAAACATATAAATATGTGTGCTTGATTTATCATTCATATGATTTATATGCAGGTTATGCTCAATCAATTTATTTACTTGATTCATATTGTTTCACATTCTGCAATCACAGCGCAGTCATTATCATCATAATTTAATTTGGTAATTAGCTTATCATTGAAAGGACAGTCACATTCTTTTTAATCCTTTGAATAAAATAACACAGGAATCTTTACTCTTGAAAATGTGCATTAACTCTGCTCGGACATATTTATTCAAAATTGAAGGGCTCAATACAAAACAAGTATCTATTCACGGGTTCCAACCCTTACTACATTGCCAAAAATAAAACTCTAATCCTTTGAATAAAATAACATGGGAATCTTTACTCTTGAAAATATGCATCAACTCTGCTCAGCCATCTTTATTCAAAATTGAAGGGCTCAATACAAAACAAGTATCTCTTCACGGGTTCCAACACTTACTACATTGCCAAAAATTGTCTTTTATACATTGTAAAACCTCTCGAGGTAAAAAACTAACTGCTTCATAACTAAAAATAGAAAATTATAAACTAACTATTACATTCCATTTTGGTCAAAATTTATACAATTTCCAAAATTTCTCAGAATATAACATTTGATGTCTTTCTTTTGGTTGTAGCTGCTAACAGGGCTTCTTTCTCGAACGGTAGTCTTCAAGTCTGCAAGGTGTACTTCATTTTCCCATATCTCTCCACTGTGTTCCATTGCTCTGTAGAAGGCACCTCATAACTATTCATCTCCTTGACCAGAACTTTCATCTCTATGTGCTCTACAATGGAAGTTGGAGGAATCTTTTCACCTATCATGGCCAACTGGTTAAGAATTTAAAAATTAAGGGAGAGCTTCTTCAGTAGAATTTTCCCTATTATAACATGAGTCAAACCTTAAATTTTCTCATGGTTCCTCCCGATGTTAAATAGTAAATCCTTATAATTGTTCTGGAAAATTAACTCATTATTTTCATCCCAAAAAGAAGGCAGTCCCTTTTGTATTAGCTTTTCAAATCCCTTTTTTAAGGCTTCAACCTGTTTCTTCATCTGTTCTGCTCTAGCTTGAACATTCTCAATGTAAGAATTTTTTCCAAGGACTCTCCTAGCCCAATTATGATTGTTACCCTGTTTTTGATAACCATTGCTTCCAGATCATCTTCTGCCAGACTATTTTAAAAACTTATGGTATCCTGGGCTGTATCTTTTGGTTTCTTATCTAAAACTTCTCTCATTGTTGTACAGATTTGTAGGCTATCATTTGCTATGTCTTCCTTTGTCTTCATAAAATCTAAATAAGGCCTGAATTTTTAAGCCTCAATGATGATTGAATCCCAAATCAAACGCTTTGCACCTTGCAATGCTAGTTGTCCTGTCACTTGATTTATCTCATCTGATTTCTGCCTACCAATTATGTATTGTTCTTTGTCAACTCTTTTATTTCATTTTCCTTTTTCTGATTTTCCTCTTTTAGTCTTTGTTTTTCTTCTTTTAGTTCTATGATTTCCACCTCTTTCAAGCTAACTTGGGACACAACTTGAACTATATTATCTGTGCTTGCTTCTTTCTTGCCTTGATCTGTTCCTTGCTTCTCTTGTGTTGTATTTTCCAATTTGGCATTTAGATCTTCAATTTGAGTCTTAAGACTCAATCTATCTTTCTACCAACTTACCTCTTTTTCCTCAAACTTGAGCAATTTAGCAAGACAACCATCCAATTCTTGAGATAAAGTTTCTTTTTCTTGTTCTAACACAATTAATTCAGAGGCTTGAATTAACTGAGTTGCTGGAATTTTAACCTTTTTCTTAAGTAATTGGATAGTCTTTTCTTTCTCAACTAAAATCTTTTTACTTGCCTCCCCTCTATTTGGTTCATCATTGCTCTCCACCGGGTCATCTTGCAATATTTTTATTTGCAACTAATGAGCTTTTTTCTCTGTTTTCTCTTGCCTCAACTGGATTTCCAGCCTGTTCACTATATTCAGTAGTTTTGTTACTAGCAAAGTAGCTTTCATCAAATCAGTATAAATCACCTCTCTAGTCTTTCTGTGTAGGTGCATTTTATCAGGGACTGTTATCTTCTACAAATTCAATTTCATTTCTGTGACCTTATCATCAGACGATACGGCCAAATTCAAAGTATTTTTTTCTAGATCTCTGCTAGTCATTAGAGTAATTTTTTAATTACCAACATTCCTGACTATTAGAAACAACTTATTCCTTACTTCTGTTGTTGTTTGTTTTTCTTTCCCATATTTTACATATATTTCATCTCTTGAATGAAATTTGCTAGAATCACCTACAGCTCTTGCCTCATCAAATTCGTATTCATGTACTTGAATTTCTGGCCCTTGGTATTTTTCTTTCTTCTTTCTCTTTTCTTTGTCAGATACAACTACTTCATCTTGTTGGCTTGATTTTAATATTTTGGATTCTCTTTCTTCCTCCATCTACATATCAGTACTTTCATAAAAAAATCTTTTACTTGTTGCTTCAAACTTTCCTGGGGTAGGTACCAACTCAGCTGAAACTTTATCTAAGGTAGAAGGATTAGCGTGTGAACTTCCCAAAACTTCTTTGTCTAATTCATATTGTATTAAATTTTCCATCTTCACCAATCCTTCAACCTCTTGGTAATAAAAGGATTTATTTATGTTCTCTTTCCTTCTGTCAGAAATAACATGACAAGGATCATAATTAATAGCTTTCGCTTTCCTAAAACGCAGTGCTTCTAAAGGTTTTTGTACAAAAGGGAGAGCATTCTTGTTCTTGATTATAAAAGGACCAATTTTAAAAGGGAACTTTATATCTGTAACTTTCTTGAAAAGTAGAAAATGGTCATTTTCTACTGTCAATTTTTTTCTGATAAACTCCAAAGAAAAAACTGTCTGATTCAAAAAGACTGGTAGAGTATAGGGCTCCTTAACAAATCCATAAAGTTTGATTACCGTATGTTGCTTCTGTAAAAACCAGTCTCCAATTTCTGTTTATGGGCTTAATTGCATCAGGGTCTTCATCTCTGATAATACTCTAGGCAAATTTTCTCCAAACATCAATCTGTATACTTTTGGTAAAATTAAATTCATAAAATTAAACATATTGTCTTCCACTGTTTCTGAAAACACAGATTGTGGGAAATGTAAATCTTTTTCACTGCTAAACAGGAGCATTTTCAAGTGTGTTTGCAATCTAAAATGTCTGGAAGTGTGGAAATTCACTAACTAAGAGTGGATGTTCCCAGCCAAGAATTCATCAAATTTAAGTTGGGGTACTTGACTGTAATCCATTTATGGTTTAGCAACACTTAATCTAAAAAGAAAACTTAACTGGACCTCTTTGACCATGGAATCATCATCAAACCCTAAAAACTGTGAAATGAGTGACAAAACTAACTGTGAATTTTCATCAAAGAAATTAATGTCAAGTGGATAGGGGGTGTTATCAATGGAAAGGTCAAGTTTCAGACAATTGGTCATGAAGGTTTGTTTAGTCTCAAGGGATGACTCTCTGTACTAGCTAACTAGGTCTTCTTCGAAAAAATATTCCTGGTCGTGGGAGGAAAACAAGGGTACTGCTAGAGATTTCCTAACGGTAGACGCATTTACAGGGAAAAGAATTTCCGTTCTTGATGAATTCATAATGACTCTTCACTCTAAGAATAATTTACTCCACACCACGAAACAAATTCAAGAAACCCTAAAGCTTGTTCTAGAGAGAAATGGATAAAACAAGACTTATAAACATTGTGCAAATCCAAATTTTGTTTATATAAACCCTCCAACTTGCTTTTGATTTCTGAAACTGAGAATTTAACCATTATGGGGTCACAAATGTCAATATCTCTGTCCACTAGCGTTTCTTCTATCCTCATAGTTTCAATATTCTGAGGGATGGTTTCACTACTTCCTTCCATTATGTAAACAGTTCTAGTTACTTTCACGAGTTAAGAGGACCTACCTGGCATGGACAGGTTGAATAAACTATGCTCTGTCACTTTCTAGCAGCACGTACATGTTCCAATCCTCCATCGTTCGCAAGACAAAAGTCAAATTTTGATGTTCCCTTGTCTTTTATACACCACTAAAGGTGGTTTCGCAACGCGGGAGGGTGGTTTTCCTTACTGCTTTCTATGATTGCGAAATGATGTGGAGACAACACGTGTACAGTGATATGGTGTTTCGCAACCACTCCGACCTCCATTACGTCGTGCATGTTGGCAGTGCGAAAATATTATGGGTCGTCGATGTAACTGCCCTTTATCGAATAGTCATTGATCTTCGTGTGCCTTTAACACCGCCTGACTTGACTTTTTGGTGCACTTTATCTTCATTATCCTCCTCAATTCTTCCACAGCGAAACCTTTCCCTTGTCGTCGATCTATCCATTTCCCCGCCAACAATCGTCGATCATTTCTATCCTTTAGCGTCACCCTTTAATTTTTTCAGGGTATTTCGATTCCACTATTCATCTCTCTTCTTTTTCGCTGAAACTCATCTTCCACCATTGATATTCTCCAATGCAATTGTAACCATTGATAATTCTGTTTATTATTTAATTTTTAATTAATTAATTAATTAAAACCTTCATTGATTATCTCAGGCCTGCGGGCTTCTCATCTCAGGGACGTGGACTCCTTCCATAAGAGGGCTTCTCCTCCCATGGCTAACCTTCAATCCTGCGGGCATCTTCATTTGCGGGCTAGCCTTTATCTTTAGCCAGCGAGCTTATGCCTTAATCTCCTTTGCGGACATAACCTAAGCACTTGCGGGAATTTAAGCCCCTGCGGGCTTTTCACAAGCCCTTGTGGGCATCTCTTTAGCCCTTATCCATTGAGCCCCTTACAGGAATCTCTTTAAGATTTTGTGAGCTTATTCATTTAAGCCCCTGCGGGCATAACGCTAATCCCTTTCGCGCATAATAAATCTCTTGGGAGCTTTATGCTTCAAGCCCCTTGTGGGCATTCTCTCATTTTGGCAGGCTTGTATTTCACATGTGTGAACTCCATAGGAATATCTGAGCTCATGGTTAGATAGCTAATTCACCAGAGAAAAAGCCTATGCCACCTGATTAATTTTATCAACAAAAGGACACCTCCTTGTGGGCATTTCCAAATGGCCTCTTAGCCATGTGAGTTCACATTTAGCCAAATTTGTGTTCTTAATATGCAAAACAATTTTTCCTTCAGTCCGGCAGATCGATTTCTTTCATATCTGATCAACATAAGGAAAACTAAAAGCATGGATGAATAGAAACTTCAACAATGAACAAGACCATGTCAATTGATTAACTTATTGACACACACACAACATCTGGCGAGCATTTGAAAGTGGTCTTCCAAACTGTTGATTTGACACTTACGCAAAATGATCAAACCCTAGGTTAGTATGATGAGATTTTTCTTTTCACCAATTTTGAAGTGTGAGAAACCCAATGGATAGAGGAAAACAAGGTGACTTCATCTAAACTAATTTCACCTCTTGAAGCCTCTTTCTCTCTCCTCGGCGGGAAAGTTACTGGAGTAATGCAAATCAAGCTTAGAGGCACTTTTGGCAAATTAATATCTTCCTCCTCAGAGACTCTTTGGACAATCTGAGACCATGGTTGGATGCACCAAACAACATTCTATAGATCCATACTCTCAAAATGATTTAAGACATCAAACACAAGACACGGCGAGCATTTTACTGAGGTCACTTCAGGCATTACCAATGATTTTACACTTGGACAATTTTTGCACTTTCCTAGACTTGGTCCAATATGCCTGAAACACTGTTTTGGAAGATCCATAACTTATTCCTCAGGAACTTTCAAGTCAATATGAGAACATGGTCAGGTAGACAAAAAAATAACCTACAATATGACCATATGGTGCTGGAATTTTCTTCAACCCACAAACTATGGCGGGCATTTCCCTGAGGCCACTTAGGCATTTTTGCTACTTTGGTGTACAAGCAACCTGAAACCCTATTTTGGTAGGTTGTTAACTTTGTCATCAAACACCTTTTTTGAAAACTAAGACCATGGAAATATAGGCTCTTTGCCAAGCTAGAGCATGATAGTTCCAGATAATTTTTATCATTCTCCCATGAGGTACGGAGGGAATTTTCCCAAGGCCACCTGAACTAGCTTTCCAACACTTTGTCATTTCCAAGAATTTCTCCAAGGTTTATCCTGAAACCCTATTTTGGAAGACTTATAACTTTCTCCTCAGAAATGATTAAGGGAAACTGAGACCATGAATATATAGCCACATCAACAAGTTATAGCATGATATGATGGTGCGTGCATTTTTCTCAAACCATGAATTATGGTGGGAATTCTCTTAGAGAAGTTTTGACTACTTTTTCCATACTTTGTCAATTTCCAAAGTTTCACAAACTTGTCATACTTTTCCATAATGATGCCAGATTGCAACACTGACTTCATGATAGCACCAGAACACCATAATGTGTCTTTTCAGCTTCATCACACATGCCAAATCATCATACATGCCATGTCATCACTTCCTTTTTCATTCCTTTGTCTTTCACTGAGTTTTCCCTACCATCATGTCCTTGGTTATTCCTTTGTCATTACTGAAATCCTTTGACATCAATGACAACCATATTCAACATCAAATGACCCTTCTTGCAGTCTAGAACTAGTATGAGAATATTATTGGGTAGAAGAAGGGTCGGCCCCCCCTTCATTTATGAGGAAATTGTGCAAATATTCAACCTATGAAGGATAGGTTGTCAATTCATGTATATCCTGAATGGTGAAGACTGGAACAATACTAAGCACAAGAAGGGTCGGCCAACCCTTCATTTAAAAGAGAAATGAAAAAATATTTAATATACGAATGTTGGGATGACAATTCCCGACTACCTCCTTCCATAGTAAATGGTAGGGATTGGGACATTGGCTAAGTTATAACATGTAAACAATATTTATCCCGAATTTCAACTTCCAAAAAGAAGAATCGGCCACCCCTTCTTTTAGCAGATAATTGTGAACACCAATATCCAGCGATTCACGTGTATCCAAAATGGTGAACACAAGAAGGCTCGAAATACATTTCTTGCAGTCTAGAACTATTATGAAAATAATAGTGGGCAGAAGAAGGGTCGGCCGCCCCTTCATTCATTTATCTTGGTCCTCATTAAAAAATGGGGCATTGGTTAATGACATTCAACTTCAAATGACCGTCATATTATACAAACAACAATTCATTTAGTGATTTGTATATTTTTTACAACTTCAAATGACCGTCATATTTATCATATCGGAACACCGCAAAAACAAATTTCAAAAGTGGCAATATCAAAAGCAAAAGTATGCTTTTGGAACCTGGATTTGGCACTTTTGGAAACATATTTGGAAGTTTCAGAATTGGTTTGGGCACTTTTGGAACCGGATTTGGCACTTTTGGAACTGGTTTTGGCACTTTTGGAACCTGTTTTGGCACTTTTGCAACTTGGATTTGGCACTTTCAGAATCAGGTTTAGCACTTTTGGAACCAGTTTTGGCACTTTTGGAACCAGATTTGGCACTTTTGGAACTGGTTTTGGAACTTTTGGAACCTGGATTTGGCACTTTTGGAACCGAATTTTGTTTGATTTTGGGGTTTAGAAAGGTTGTTTTTGACCCATATTCAAAGTGACTTGGACTAGAATATGTCCAAGTTTAATGAAATTGGCATTTTCTGCTTGTCAAGTAGATTAACGAACCAATCATATGCATGTACATCATGGCATCAACTGTCTCTGAAGAAGCAACACACAGTAGCTTCAAGTTCGATTCCATTGGTGTGGACATTTCCTTGTAGTCCATCATTCTGAACCTCTTTAGAATCTCTATTGCATACTTTCCTTGACCAAGGAAAATCCCATTTGAACTCTGCCACACCTCCATACCTAAGAAGTAGTGCATCATTCCTAGGTCCTTCATCTCAAATTCTGTGGCAAGCCTTGTTTTTTTTTCTGCAATGATCTCATCCTCCCCTGTTAAGAACATGTCATCTACATATAGCAGTAATATTAGTGATCTTCCACCCTCAACCTTGAAGTAGAGGTTGGAATCTTCTTTACTCTTGGTAAATCCTAAGCTCATCATAAAATTGTCCATCCTATCGTACCATGTCCTGGGTGCCTGTTTCAAACTATACCACATATTCTTTCATGGGGGGAGACATTCGGTATTACTTTGAGCATATCCCTGAGATACTAGGGAAAACACCTTTGCCACGGATAGAGACTAAGTGATAATGTCTCTCCATCTGTGTTGTAGTCACTCCCTCTGAACAAAGCTTTACTTCTCCCTCTGTAACTGGGCACTATCCTCCCTTTGCATCTTGTACTCTCTACATCGGGACATTCCTCACTAGAGTGACTGGCATCATTCTCTTCTGATGATATTCTATGTATCCATCTATGTCATCTCTAGAGACCCAGATATCGAACTTTGTTGCAAGTTATCTCTTGCACCCATCTATGAGCTTCTAATCTTCAATCTTGTAGCAAAGTTTTATGTCCCATCACTCTAGGTGATCCTCGATCTCATCCTGCTATCCCATGGGTTCCTTTTGGGCCTGTACAAATCCTTCTTCAATTTGTGCACATGTGGTTCTCTGTAGAGAGTCCCGAATTCTGGAGGTTGCTCGAAATCCACTTCTACTTTGATTACACCATCTATCTAGTGTAATATCCACCACTTAGGAAGTGTGTCTGGACACTAGAGCAATGTCTCATCATAGTCGACTCCCTCTTTCTAAGAGAACCCCTGCTTTGTACTTATGTAGTATACTTGATTTCATAAGTCTTGTTGAATTTTATAGTTGGACCATCGTCACTTGTTCTACGAAACAAATCTCACCATTCTTCGCTTGTAGGTGATCATACACGATATTTCCTATAAGTCAAATACATTTGCATGGTTAGAAACATTTCATAGTTTCCAAAACATATTAATAATGACAAATTCGTATGCATACAAACATAGGTCACACAATCATGCAACTATCTTAGCCAATGCTTCAACACAACATTTATCCATATTCTGTATTCATACAATAACTTTTATGGATTCCTTCCATCTCTACCAAAACATAATTAAAATCCTGCACTGCTCCCAACATGTTAGCAAAGAGGTTTCATTCTAGATGAGAAGCAATGGAATGTTGTGCAGTACCATAAGCCACTTACCCATCACATGCATATTAGTGATACAATTTTCCATTAATGAAACACTCTGACATGCATAATGCACTTTCTAAATCTAGTAACATAAATATTTAAACAACTGGACAATATTATTTGAGCAATTAAATATAGAGGAAATAGAAATTTAAATACTTATCTTTGTTTGGTTGTTGGGTGGACTCCCTCTTGATCTTTGCTTCCTTGCAGGAACTACTGGAGTCTCTGACAGTGTGTTATAATTCATCGTCTAATTCTGAGGACCTGTGCCTTTCTTGGAAATGTTGAGCGAGTATTCTACATCGTAGATCACTTGTTCTTTGTACTGGAGTAGACTCTATGTGTCCCTTCTTCTGCATCTTAACCAATGCTGAAATGGTTGAGAGGTTCTTTCATAGAGCATTGATTTTTAATTTTGTTTCCAGAGTCCAACTTTGTAGGAGCTTATCCTGCTCTTTTCATGTAATATTGAAAGTCATCTCTAGCTTCACCTTATGAGTTGGAACCTTCTGAACGAACCCTTGTAACTGGTTACCTTCATTTACTATAATACATATTCTTCATCACTTGAAGAATCTTCTTTTGTTCTTTTTCTTGTAGGTTCATCATCTTCTACACTGTGAGCATGATGCCTCTTCTCGTTGATTCTCCTAGAGGATCCTTGGTTTCTAGGACAATTTCTCGAATAATCTCTGTTCTCATCACATGTGAAGCACCTAATACTAGAGAGGTCTCTTCTAGGTCCATGATTCCTATGAGATCTTTTAGTCTTCTTGTGATAGTGGTCCTCCCTCTTGTTTTGATTCTTCTTAGTATGAGCAGCTAGGGATTGGCCATCATTAGCTCCCATATTTTCTTCTCTTGCTACTAATCGTGCTTATTTTTTAGTGCGTTCTTCCCATAATCGATTGAAAGTGATTAGAATCTTTTTGGCGCATATGCCTTGAATGAATGAGTCCCATGATCTTGGGAGACCATTCAAGGTATCCATCACAATCTCTCCTTCTTAACCATTCTCTTCAATTTCCTTAATTTGTTCCTTGATCTGAGAGACTCTTGTGAAGATTGAATATCTTCTTAGTGTTGAATCTTCACATTCTTGAGTTGGTTCCTTAGAGTCATCTTCTGATTGATGTTCGTCTCTTCATATAACTTTGTCAAAGCATCGAACATCTTCTTAGGATTCTTCAAGGATGATACATGAGGGATGAGGTGATCTTTGATGGAGTCTGCAATGATTAGTTTGGCCTTGATCATGTTCTTCTTTTGAATTTCATTTTCCTCTTCTCCCTCTAGTTCTGAAACCTCCTCATTGACATACTTGTCCAAGTCATTCTCTTCTAGGACAAGAGAAATTCTATACTTCCATGCCCGAAAGTTATCACCTCCTTCAATATTATACTCAAGCTTGGTGTGATTTGTCATTTTGATATGAGAACCTCAAATGTAGATAGCAAGGAATTAGATCTTACCAATTTGAGATGCGTGACCTGGTTTTGGAGCTGGTTGACCTAGGGTTTGATAGAGAAACCCTAATTTTCCAAACTTGGAATCTTGAAATTTTGCTTGGATATAAATATGCGCCTCCTCAAGGAAAGCTGTCCAGTATACTCCTTTTCCCGAATTAGTGGATGGAAGCTCCAAAAATTTGATGCCCTAGTTTCTCCCGGCACCATTGACTGGGTCAAAAATGAAAATTCTCCAAACTGAATACTGCTTCCACCAAAAGATGCACCTCCTTGACGCAAGTTAGCCTATCCCTCTTTTCTTGATGATCTGTGGAGAGAAGTCCTTGGATTTGGAAACCCTAGCTTTCTGCTATTGCACAATGCCTTCGTGTAGAGTGCCTCTGATACCATGTTGGTGTTTGCACTTTGATTCAATTATCTTAGATATTTAATCTGAAAGATAGACAAGCACAACAATACACAAGAACAGAAGAAATTTCCTTGGGGAAACCATAAAGGAGAAAACCCCACAAATTATTTAGCAATAGATTTGTCACTTAGTACAATATCAAACCAAGATGGAAAACCAAAAGATAAGATGACTTTTGCAGCTTCCTTCTTTCTTCTCCATCGAACTTGTCTTTTATCCTCCTTGGTGCGAACTTGCTTGAGTGAGAGTGATGTCCAAATGAGGGAGATTTCATCCCTATTTATACTTTATGTGTGTCTGACCTTTTTCCCCAATGGGGCTGACTTCCTTAACTGACTAGGCCAACCTCTCCTAGGGAGACTTAAAAATACATTTTACATTTAACCTATTGGGGACTATTGCCCCAACTTACAATGGAGGTTTTACCTCAATATTCTTACATGACCAAATACAATAATAACATCCCCGAACAGAGGAAAAACATCTTCGACGAAGGTACAATAAAAGTAACAAGTTATACAACTTGACGAGAACCCGACATTATTCTCGTTTTTGGGGGGGTCAATTTTAGTAGTTGTTTTTACCTCCGTTTCGAAAAGTGTGAATACTGGTAGCACCATTTTTCATTTTGAGCCATTTTTTGTGATTTTGAAACTTCTTGATCCTAAGAAAACTATAACTTTTATTTACAAGGGCCATTTTCCAAACTTTACAAAAAAAACTACATTTAATAGCTAGTTATAGTTAAAAAATACACACATTTTTGAATTTTTGTAAGATTTAGAAGCTAGTTAGAATGAAAAATATATATATTTTGTATTTTTTTTGTTAAACTTTTATCTTAAATATGCAATTTTTATGAGCAAACTTGTTAAAGAATGAGAAAAAAAAACAATTTAAACCAATTTTTAAGTCATTTTCAATTATTTCAAAAATATAACTTAAGATTTTATTTTTATTTTTTCTAAAGTGAAAAAAACCCAAAAAAAAAAATTTTAAAAAAAACTAATTTAAAAAAACTAAATCAATTTTTTTAAACAAACTAAAAATTTATAACAAAATTTCAAAAAAAATAAAATTTAAAAATAGAATTTAAAATAATCTTAAAATTTTAAATAAAATTTAAAAAAGTTTAAACAAATATAAAGAAATTTAGATTTAAAAAAAAAAATTATAAACAATTAAAATATTAAAAAGAAATCAAAACATTTTTTTTATAATTAAAATATAAAAAAAAAACAAACCCTCCCCCTCACCAACCCTCTGTTCCCCCTCCCCCCCCCCCCCCACCCCCCCCTCTCCATTGCCTTCCCCCAGCCCTCACGGCCCCCTTCGTCCCCTCCCTCCACCCCCTCCCTCCCCTCCCTCCACCCCCTCCCGGGCCTCTCCACCCTCCCCCTCCCCTCCCCTCCCCTCCGTCCTCCCCCTCTGCGCCCCCTCTCCCCCCTTCCCCTCCCCCTCTGCGCCCCGCATCATGCTACCCATGTGCCCCCCTTTCGGTCGCACGATTCCCAGAATCGCGCTGCCGCGAAGTGGTTGCACTTGGGTAGGGAAAGGAGCGGATCCGCTCCTTGCGCCACCTAAGTGACGCGATTTTCTAAAGTGAAAAAAAAAACCCCCAAAAAACTTGAAAAAGAAAATTAAAAAAAAAAAACTAAATCAATTTTTTTTAACTAAAGTAAAAATTTATAACAAAATTAAAAATTAACTAATTAATTAATTAAATTTAAAACAAAATTTAAAATACAATTTAAAATAATCTTAAAATTTTAAAAAGTTTAAAAAAAATTAAAGAAATTTAAATTTAAAAAAAAAATTATAAATTTTAGAAACAATAAAAATATTAAAAAAAAATCAAAACAAAGTTTTAAAAATAATTAAAATATAAAAAAGAAACTATTTAAAAATAAAACAAATTAAAAAAATAAAACAAATAAAAATCAAACCCTCCCCCTCACCCACCCTTCGCTCCCCCTTCCCCTCACCCACCCTTCGCTCCCCCTCCCCCCCACCCCTCTCCTCTGCCTTCCCCCATCCGCCATACCCCCCTCACTCCCTTCCCTCCACCCCCTCTCGCGCCTCTCTACCCTCCCCCTACCCTCCCCTCCCCCCTCTCCCCCCTTCCCCTCCCACTCTGTGCCCCCCATCCCGCAGCCCATGCGCCCCCTTTCCGTTGCATGATTCCTAGAATCGCGAAGTGGTGGCCCTTGGGCGACGCAAGGAGAAGATCCGCTCCTTGTGTCGTCCAAGCACAGCCACTTCACAGTGGCGTGATTCTAAGAATTGCACAGCCAGAAGGGGGGCACACGGGAAGTGGGATGGGGGGCGCGGAGGAGGAGGGGAAGGGGGTAGAAGGGGCATGGAGGGGGAGGTGAAGGGTGGAGAGGGGAGATGGGGGAGGAGAGGGGAAGTGGAGGGCAGAGAGGCACTGAAGGGGTCAGAGAGAGGGGAGGGAGGGGGTGTGAGGGGTGGGGGAAGGCGGAGGAGAGGGGTGGTGGTAGGGGGGAGGGGGTGCAAAGGTTTGGTGAGGGGGGGGGGTTGATTTTTATTTGTTTTTTTATTTTTTTTTTTGTTTTTTATTTTTTTTTAATTTGTTTGTTTTTATTTTTTTTAAATATTTGAAATGATTTTTTAAATTTTGTTTAAGTTTTTTAAAAAATATTTTTAATTTTTATAATATTTTTATAAATTTATTAAAAAAATTATATGTATATTTTTTTTAATTTTGATTTTTAAGTTTTTTTTCCAATGCTTATTAAATTTTCTTTCAATTTTTTTTAAAAATAAAGTTTTTATTTTAATTATTTTTTTAAATGTGTTTAAAAATTAATATTTGTTTTTCAAAAATTGATTTTTTTTAATTTGTTTAAAAATGTATTGAAGTTCTTTTTTTAATTATATGTTTATTTTTATTTTTATTTGTAATTTGTTTTGATAATTTAAACTTGATATATTCATAGACAATATTATCTATGACATACTAGTTTATGACCTCTAGTTGACAAGGAAAGGCACTCTTCACTCCAAGACTATAGAGATTATCAAAAGATTGTTGGCACCAGAAATAGTTGCAACATGGGAGTTTGCTAAACCAAGGCATAGATCTAGATGGAATGTGGCATATGAAATGTTGGGTGTACATGAAGATTCGGATGGTGCACTCATTGATAGTAGAGAAGAATACGGGTCATCTACATCTTGATCCAGTCATTCATCTAAATAAAATGTAGCTTCTAATGGTGTGTCAGAATCCATGTGTGATTTGAATATTTGCACATAAAACATTTTGTCTTTTTTATTAATATGCCATTGTTTGTATGGCAACTCTAAAGCAGTGCTTGAATTTTGGTATGAATTACTTCTACATCTTATGGTTTAATATATGATTTTATGATGAATATCATAAATCTTTGTATTTTATATGAAAAGAGTGGTCAAATTATATCTTGAATAATTTTTGTTTAACTCAATGCAAGTTTTATATAGTGTTACTAAGAGATTAAATAAGCACATTTTGCAATTATGATAAAATCATATAAAAATGCCATTTTTTAAAAAAGTGTGCTACCGATAACATTAGTTTTCAATTTAGAGCTTGATTTTCAGGTTTTTGCAAACAACGATAACAAATGTTTTGGTTAATTTCTATGTTTTTTATCCCAAATCAAAAAGTCATGCTACCAGTAGCAACACTTTTTTATTCGGGGTTTTTTTGGTGTTTTTTATGCAAAAATATGGGTTTTTATGGCTAGAGTTCTTGTTTTGAGTATAAATTAGTCGTCAAGTTGTATAACATGTTAAGTACAATAATAATATAAAAGAGAATATCTTCTGAAGTTACATTTACAAAAACATTAACAGGGTCCCTTCTGTCCCACAAAGATCAACTCAGTCAAGAAGAAGAGTCCTTGACAAATGCATCCAGCACTCAGGATTCCCTCAGCAGAGGTCGAGGTAGAGGAGGTAGAGGAAGAGGCAGAAGAGGAAGAGGTTCTCATTCAATTGAGGATAGAACCACTCATGAACATTCAGATCACTTTTATCACTCTCACAACTCTAATAACCAGAGGGGAAGAGGAAAGATATGGACTGACAGGTCCAACATTCAGTGCAACTACTGCAAGAAGTATGTCCATTATGAACGAGACTACACAAAGAAGCAAGCAGACCAAAACAGTGGCAGAGTCCATGTCTCCAATGTTGAAGAAGGCTCATCAGAAGTCATGTTTCTCTCATGTCAAGTAATAGAAGAATAATATCACTCAAATGTATGGTTGTTGGACAGTGGCTGTAGCAATCATATGACAGTTAACAAATTGCTATCTTTTGACTTCGATTCCTATGTCAATACAAAAGTCAAGCTTGGTGATCATTACCTTGTTCCTTCTCAAGGCAAAGGCGTTGTTCCTGTTCTTACTAAAAAGAATAAGAAGAATTTTATAGATGATGTATTCTATGTTCCTAATCTGAAATTCAATCTGATCAGTGTGGGTCAACTGATTCATAACAAGTATGATGTTAGGTTTATTGATACTTATTGTGTTGTCTATGATAAAACCCCCAAAATAAGACTCTTATCCAAAGTAGAAATGACCAAGAACAAAATATTCCTTCTCAATCTCAGAAGTGTTATACTGTCACAGTCATATGCACATATTGTTTCCAGTCTAGATGAAACCTAGTTGTGGCACTGTAGGTATGGTTATCTACCCTTCTAGAGCCTCAGTCTTATGCAAAAGCAATCCATGGTCAAGGGGTTACAAATCATGAATGAACAGTCAAGTTCTTGTGAAGACTGTATCTTAGGGAAACATCAAAGGGATAAATTCCCCACTTCCACATCTCGAGCCAAAGAACACCTTGAGTTAGTTCACACAGATCTATGTGGACCCATGCAAACCCAATCCATATGAGGTAGTATATTTTTTCTAACTTTAATTGATGACTATAGCGGGAAAATATGGGTCTATTTTCTCAAACAAAAATCAGATACCTTCTCCAAGTTTAAAGAATTCAAGGCAGTAACTGAAAATAATTCAGGTAAATCCATCAAAGTGCTTAGGTTAGATGGTGTAGGTGAATATGATTCACATGATTTTTCATAATTCTACAAACAGCATGGCATCCAACACTAGTTCACTTCCAGATACACTCCATAGAATAATGGAGTTGATGAACAGAAGAACCGGACCATCATGAACATGTCCCGAAGCATGATGTCATATAAGAAGTTTTCATATGATTATTGGGATAAAGTTGTTGCATGCTCAGTTTACTTACTGAACATACCTCCCACAGTAAGTGTTAAAGACAAGATTCATGAAGAATCCTGGAGAGGCACTAAGATTAGTGTCTCACATCTCAGATTTTTTGGATGTGTATCATTTGCGCATGTACATGATGAATTGAGAAAAAGGTTGGATAAAAAGAGTGAGAAATATATCTTCACTAGTTACAGTGAACATCACAAGGCTTACAAGATGTATAACCCTGTCACCAAAAAGGTTGTGGTGAGCAGAGATGTCAAGTTTCTTGAAGACAAATGCTGGAGTGATCCATCCGATATTCAGCAAAAGGAAATTTAAGTTCCAAAATATATTTCACTTAGAATACCAAGATTGGAGGTACAACAACAAGAAGCAACATTTGCAGACAATCCACTACAGAACCAGAAAACCGGAAGTCCGAGGGAGATATATGGGAAGACTTTTGTTATTAATGAGAAACTATAGTATGCTTTATTTTCCTGTCATCCCACATCGTTTAATGAAGCAGTAAAGGATGTACGTTGGTTACAAGCAATGAATGAAGAGATTGATTCTATCGAAAAGGAATCAGACTTGGGATCTTGTTGATATCCCACCAGACAAAATTAGTATTGAAGTCAAATGGGTCTATAAGACCAAAATTAATGAAAAAGCATAGATAGAGAAGCACAAATCCTTGCCAAAGTATTTTCTCAGCAATATGGTGTGGATTATGATGAAACATTTTCTCCAGTAGCAAGGATGGACACCAACGGAGATGTGCTTGCAATAGAAGCTCAAAATCAATGGCCTATTTATCAAATGGATGTGAAATATTCCTTTCTCAATGGCATACTTGAGGAAGAATTCTATGTAGACTAGCCACCTAGATATGCAATCAAGGGTCAAGAACACAAAGTGTGCAATCTAAAAAAGGCCATGTATGGTCTAAAACAAGCTCCCAAAGCTTGGTACATCATGATTGATTCCTACCTCATCAACAATGGGTTCAAAAGGAGTAGTAATGAGCCCACTCTGTATGTCAAAAAATATTAGCAAGGTAACATTTAGATTTTATGTATTTATGTTGATGATATGATTGATGACTTTGATTGATGACATTCAAAGTCAGAATCATGAAAAAGGAGTTTAAAATGACTAATATAGGCCTTATGAAGTACTTCCTTGGTCTGGAAGTTAACCAAAGTGAACATGGAATCTTCATTTGTCAGCATAAGTATGCTACAGAGATTCAGAATGGATAAATGAAACTAGCAAAAAACCCCATTGCTACAGGAACCAAGTTAAGTAAGAATGATAATGGACCAGCAGTGAATTCCACAATTTATAAAAGAATGGTAGGAATTTTAATGTATTTGATTGCAACTAGACCTGATTTGATGTATGGTGTCAGCCTGATCTCTAGGTTTATGGAGTCTCCCAAAGACTCTCACTGGAAATTTGGTAAAAGAATTCTGAGATATGTTGCAGGCACAGTTGGTTATGGACTTGGGTGCTCTCATTCACCAGACAGTACTCTTACAGGGTAAACTGATAGTGATTTTGTAGGAAGTATTTGTGATAGGAAAAGCACATTTGGTTATGCTTTCCATTTGGGTACCAATATGATTTCATGGGCCTTTCAGAAACAACCCATTGTCAGCATATCTTCTTGAGAAGCGGAATATATAGCAGCAACTCTAGCAGCATGCCACATAGTTTGGATGAGAATACTTTTGAAGGATATGGGACACACATAAAAAGATCCCACTCCTATTTTTGTGACAATAGTTCCACAATAACATTGTCCAAGCATAACGTCTTTCACAAAAAGAGTAAACATATTGACACTCGCTATCATTTCATTCGTGAGCTAGTCAATAATGGAGAGATCACTTTACTGTTTTGTGGCTCTAAGGAGCAATTGGATGACATGTTTACCAAACCTTTGGGAACACTTGCATTTTAGTTTCATAGAAATCACTTATGCATTGATAGTGTTGAGGATATTTCCCCAGTTGATATTAAGGGGGTGTGTTAAGAATTGTAATCTCACTGGTCATTAGTGCATTAATTAGTGGTTGAATAGTTAGTCGACTAGTTTGACTAGGACACTTTGTTGTCCCATAGTATTTTTATTCCATGGTATTGTCCCATGGTATTTGTTGCTATGTAATCCTATATATGCTTCTGATTAATAATGAGAAGGCAATGAATATTCCCACTTGTATTCCATATTTTTCTTTGTTCAAACTCTAACAAATGAGATATATAACCAAGTATCTTTGGAGGAGGTTCACAATGTACTTAAAGGCTTCACAAAATACAAAATCCCAGGTCCGTATGGTTGGACATCTGAGCTATTCATTGAATTTTTCGACATTATGGGAAAATACATCCATGATGTGGTGGAGGAAACCAGATTATCAGGTAAGGTATCATTAGCCTTGAATTCTACGTTCATTGCACTAATTCCAAAAATTTCCAAGCTTGAATCATATGAGGAATTTAGGCGGATTTCTTTATGCAATTTAATATATAAAATCATTGCAAAAATTATTGCTAACAAATTCAAACCTATTATGTCTAGATGCATGTCTATCAAACAATTTGGGTTCCTTGAAAATCGACAAATCTTAGACGCCATTGGGGTGGAACAAGAAGTCTTCCAGAATGTTAAGACGAAAAATATGAACGGAATCATTCTCCAATTAGATCTGACTAGAGCCTATGATAAGGTAAACTGGGTTTCCTAAGGCTATCTCTCATGCAATTAGGAATCCCATGGAAATCTCTCAAGTGGATTATGGTCTGTATATCTTCGGTGATTTATGCTATTTTGGTTAATGGTTGTCCCACGGTGTTGATGTATACGTAACTTCGGAATGTATTTCATATATGTATATTGTACTCCTATAAAGATGGTATTATTCCTCTATACGGAAGTGTTTGTATTGCTATAGAGATGTTATTATTCCTCTATACGGAAGTGTCGTCATTTATATTGTAAGTGTCGTAACTTATACTTGATGGGTTATTAGACCACCTTGTTGGGGTCATCCCTGTATAAGTCATGTGGGTCGAAGGGTTATTAGACCACCCTATTGGGGGTCAGCCATGTGGGTCAAAGGGTTATTAGACCACCCTATTGGGTGTCGGCCCAGTCAGCATTGTGTTATGTGGTTAAGTTGAGGCCGACCTAGTAAAGGTTATTAGGCAAGTCAAGTTAAGTATAAATAGAGTGCAGGAGGCACTCTATTTGATTATTCTATTCTCACACACACTCTTTGGAGACTGGCGCACTTGTGGAGGAGGAGAAGCTGCTACTAGGAGATGTCTATCTCTTATGCTTGGGTTGTATCATTGCTCTTTCTATCTCTAAGGAAGTTGCGGGGTTTTTCACCTTCTTGGTTTTCCCCAGTGAAACTCTGTGTCTCTTGTGTGCTTGCATTATTATGTCCATGATTGATATGCTGTAGATATCCTGTAGATATGTTGTACATGTTATTCTCTCAGTTAAGATCTTATATCAGATTGAAAATTCTGAAAAACTAACATGGTATCAGAGCTAGCCTAAAAGAAGGCATGGTATGGCATGTATGACACTTGTTGCACTTGCGATGCTAGGGCTTGATATAGAAAAAACCAGTCATCGTAGCACTTTCGCTATAAATCCATTTTGGCGACGTTTTCGGATCTGAAACTTTTACAGTTCTAATATACGATCTCCATGTACCTTGTGTCCAAAGGAAAAATTCTAATTCGTTGTACTTTGTGTTTTATGATCTGTACAACCTAGGGTTTCTGCCTCTTCCAGATCTAAGTCATAAACAGGTGACCTAGGAAACAAGGTCATAACTTGGGCTAGGAAGCTCCAAATGAAATTTTGTAAAATGTGACAGGTAGTGCACAGACTTTACTTTCTCAGGTAACGTTTTCAGAGGCCAAAACTGAACCAAAGACACGTGGCACTCCGTACAAGTTCTCTCTCCTGTTTTATCCCATAAATAGGTCACGTTGCGACACTTGGCATAACTCTCTATCAGATAATCCATTTGAGTTCATACCTATGGGGTTGGAAATATGACAAATCGGGATACCACAAGTAGAATTTTCAGACCCTTTGGATTGGAAAGTTCGGAGTTACACCATCAACAATCAGGTACATATTTCTGTCAAAACATAATTATTTTTTAGCACCTTCATTCATGGCTTCGGGAATTTAGGGTTTCGGAGAAAGATGGAATTTTTGTAATAGGAGACCATGGCTGAATGATACTCATCATAATCTAAATTTAGAGACCAAGATCAGAATTTTTGGTTGGGAAGAAGGTCGGGCTTGATCAAACCCTATTTCGGGACTTTGATCAGAAAAGTGGAAAATTAGGGCTTCTGCAAAAATGGGAATTTTTTAAATCTGTGACCACAGCTGGAAGCTCCCCAGAAAAATAGAAGCTTAGAGCTTTGTATTGAACCTTTTGATTGGGCAGAAGGGTGGGATTTATCAAACCCTAGTTCGGGATCCTATCTAGAAGATCCAGAAGATTCAAAGGCAATTTTGAGGGGTGAAACTTTGCAGTTTTCAAATTCTGAGTATACCAGCTTGATTTGCTCATCAAGGCGCATCTTTCTATCCTTTCATAAGTTTGAAATTCAAGGTTTGAATTTTTAGGGTTTCTTTGACAAACCGTAATCCAACTCCAGATCCAGTTCCTGCAAATCAAGTGGATTGGGTTAATCCTAGAAGAAAATGGATTGGTCACCTGCATAAGTGAAGAAGTTCCTGTTTCAGAGGGAGATGAGGCTAAGGCCTTACATAAGAAGATTACAAGCAATCTCGACAGGTATGACTTACAGGTATGTTTCGAATTCTGTTCATGGTTAAGTTTATGATTTGTTTGTCTTCATATCTTTGCGGTTAGTACAATCTTGATTAATTACTAGACTTGTCGTATCACCTTAATAAAATTATGAATACATGATAGAAGATATCCATTGATTAAGGTTTTGACACTTATGATTCTACTAATGCATTGTGATGTTGTATGAGGTTTATGTTGTTCGCTAACATGAAAGTTACACCAAGAAAGACAAATCATGTTATACTTCAAGAACATATGATCATGGTGACATGAATACAAAGATTCATCCATTGTCATGGATAACATAGAAGATCTACTTATGAGGTATGCATAACTTGGTTCTACAATGGTTAACTTATGAGACATGCAGGTTACTAGCACAAGTCATTGAAGAGAACCAGAAGACATCATGTGGGTATGTTAGACATAACTAGCTAACACAGTAATCCAGGTATGTTTTTACTATATAAAGTTAGAATCTTACCTTGTGTTAGAATCTCTTGTATAAGTATACATGGCATGATTGATAGTGATTATTCATAGGTTTGAATAATCATGGGTGTATGCATATTATGTTTCTTACCTTAATTGATGATATGACTAACCAGAAGAGTCATGAAAGTATAGGTTTGAGTAATAACGGATGTAAGCATATTATGTTTCTTATGTTAATTTATGATATGACTAACCATAAGAGTCCTTGAATACTAATGCTTATTATTTCTGTTTGAAATGATCATGACTATACATGCTTAAGATATTGTGTTTTGATAGTATTGAGAATATACTAATAAATGTATGATTATGTATGAGATCTCGAGGATATCACAATAATGATACTTGTAAGCATGCATAGTGATCGAGGATGGATATAAGTTCAAGGACAGGTAATCCAGGAAGCAAAGATCAAGAGGGAACACACTCCAATAGTTTATGCAAGGATGCATATATTCAGAGGGAGTCGACCACTTCTCACAATCCACATCAGAATGGAATTGCAAAGATCAAGAGGGAGTCCACCCAACAACCAAACAAAGATAAGTATTTGAATTGTCATTTCTTACATATTTGTTTGTTTAAATAATGTTGTTCAATGATGTATATGCTTATGTTCCTAGACTTAGGTTGTGTATTATGCATATTAGAATAATTGCATTAATGAATAGTATACTACTAATATGCATGTGATGGGTAAGTGGCCTATGGCACTGTACAACACTCCATTGCTACTTATCTAGAATGAAACCTCTTTGCTGACATGTTGGGAGTAGTGCAAACTCTTAACAATGTTCTAGTAGAGATTGGAAGGCATCTAGAAAGTTACAGGATATGGATGAATGTGGTATTGAAGCATTAGCTAAAATAATTGCATGACTATATGACATATTTCTTTATGTGTAAGAATTTGTTCTGAAAACTATGAGAAGTTTCTAATCATGCAATTTAACTTGTTTTGTAGGAAAGATCGTATACCATCACCTACAAAAGAAGGACTACAACATTTGTTCAACAACAAAGTTATCTATTGAAGATATTAAAAATATTGAAGTTCCCAGGATTCGGGAAGAATGCCATGATCGAGGAGTACCAGTCGATCATGAATAATGATGGTTGGGATGCGGTCCCAAGACCTGAAGGGAAGTCTGCTGTGACTTCCAAATGGATCTATAAGATCAAGCATGCTGCAGATGGTAGCATAGAGAAATACAAAGTGAGATTTGTAGCTCGTTGCTTCTCCCAGAAAGAGGAATTGATTATGAAGAGACTTTTGCTCCTATAGCTAGATACACTTCCATTAGTACTTTCTCTGACTGCATTGATAAAATGGAAGATACACTAGATGGATTTCAAGACAGCTTTCTTGAATGGTCCAGTCGAAGAGGAAGTGTATGTGGAGCAGCCACTCAGGTTTGATTCATATATGTGCAAAACTTGGTATGGTAGGATAGACAGCTTTCTATCCAGTTTGGGCTTTACCAAGAGTAAAGCAGATTCCAACCTTTACTACAAGGTTGGGGAAGGCAATCCAGTGATACTACTTTTGTATGCGGATAACCTGTTTGTTATAGGTGAGGTAGATTGATTGCCGACACGCAGCGGAAGCTTGCTGCCGAGTTCGAGATGAAGGAATTGGGGATGATGCACTACTTTCTAGGTATGGAGGTGTGGCAGAGTGCAGATGGGATCTTCCTTGGACAACGGAAGTATGCAGTAGAGATCCTGAAGAGTTTCAGGATGATGGACTAGAAGGCCATGGCCACACCTATGGCATCGAACCTGAAGCTTCTGTGTGATGCTTCATCTGATTCGGTTGATGTCAATGTATATCGTCAGATGATTGGGTCCTTGATGTACCTGATGAACACGAGACCACATATTTTCTTTGCGGTGAACACATTAAGCCAGTTTCTAATGAATCCGAGGAGTGTTCACCTGGTTGCTGTAAAGCATATTCTGAGGTACCTTAAGGGTACAGTTGATTATGGGCTCAAGTATGATGCGAATCAAAATTTTAACCTACAGGGTTATGTTGATTCAGATTGGGCAGGCAGTGCTGTAGATAGGAAGAGCACTTCTAGGTGCTGCTTCAGTATGGGATCAGATGTGATCTCTTGGTTTAGCAGGAAGCAGTCCTACGTAGCACTGAGTATAGCCGAAGTAGAGTAAGTTGTAGCTTGTTCGGCTAGTTGTGAGGCAGTCTGGCTTAGGAAGCTACTGTCTGAGTTATTTGATCTCCAGCTGGAGGCTACTTGTATCTTTTGTGACAACCAGAGTTGTGTGAAGTTGTCTGAGAACCCGGTGTTCCACGATAGGTCGAAATACATAGAGGTCAAATATCACTATATCAGGGATATGGTGCAGAGAGGAGCAGTGAAGCTTTCTGTATGTTGCAACGGATGAGCAGATTGCAGATGTGCTGACGAAGCCACTAGCCAGAGTGAAGTTCGAGTACTTCAGAGAGAGGCTTGGTGTTCTTCAGATCGATGACACTTTGAGGAAGAAGTGATGGAGACATTTGCTGAAGCCATTCCAAGCATGTTGGAAGGAGGATCCTTCACATGGCTATGGGTGTAAGCGTTGGATGATGAGCATCAGGACGATGCTCCAGTTACTGCTCTTTATATGTATATGCATCATGTTGGATGCTTGATATGATTAGTTGGATCATTTATGTATGTATGCATCATGTTGGATGTTGGATATGATCAGTTGGATCATTTATGTATGTATGCATCATGTTGGATGTTGGATATGATCAGTTGGATCATTTATGTATGTATGCATCATGTTGTATGCTAGATATGATCAGTTGGATCATGTGTATGTATTTGTATATGTATCAGGTGGATACATTGTATGATCAGGTAGATCATTTATGTTGATATGTATCAGGTATGATAAGGTGGATCATGTATTTGTATATGTATCAGGTGGATACATTGTATGATCAGGTAGATCATGTATGATGATATGTATCAGGAAGATAATGTGTATGCATTAGGTGGATGCATTGTATGATCAGGATGATCATGGATGATGAGCTTCAGGATGTTTCTCCAGATGGCATGCGTCAGGACGATGCAGTGATGATGATCAGGATGATCATGTGTACATCAGGATGATGTATGGTGAGTATCAGGTTGATACTCTGTGGCCATGGACAGGTTGTGCAGATAAGCATATAATAGCGCCCTTGGAGGTTTGCACATTCTCTTGCTAGGTTTTCCCGCTGGCATATAATAGCTCCCTGGGAGATCTGGAAAATGCTCTTTAGAGGTTTTTCTTTGGGAGGACATATAATAGTTCCCTGGGAGGTTTGCAGATTCTCTTGCTAGGTTTTGTCGCTGGCATATAATAGCTCCCTGGGAGATCTGGCAAACGCTCTTTCGAGGTTTTGTCCTATGGCATGTAAGTAGACCTGGGAGATCTGGACAAGATGAAAAAGGCCTCAGATGCTCTTTCGAGGCATTGCCATGACCACATGTAATAAGTCCTGGAGATCTGGACAGGATGAAAAAGGCCTCAGATGCTCTTTAGGGTTCTTGCTTGACAAGACACTCTTTTAAGGTTTTGTGGTGGGGATCACATGTAATAAGTCCTGGAGATCTGGACAGGATGAAAAAGGCCTCAAATTCTCTTTAGGGTTCTTGCTAGTCAAGAGACTCTTTTAAGATTTTGTGACAGTCACATGTAATGTGCTCCTAAGAGATCCGACAGGTAGAGTTGTGTGCTTGTAACGGCCTGGGATGCTGCAGCCAGGTTTTGTGACGTACGTAATAAGTCCTGAGGATTCCACAGTATTGCCAGTGATGATAAAGACCTGCAGATGGTGGGCCTACATCCAGTATGAAAAAGGATTGTCTCTGTAGAAATTCCTATGACGAGTAGATCGAAGATTGATTGAGATAGTAGCAACAGTGATGATGATGATGATTCAAGGACGATGATTCACTGATGATGATCCAGAGAAGAATACTTGTGCTAGCAGATCTGTGTCGAGAAATACCTTCCTAGTTAAGAGGGAATGTTGATGTATATGTAACTTCGGAATGTATTTAATATATGTATATTGTACTCCTATGGAGATGGTATTATTCCTCTATACGCAAGTTTTTGTATTCCTATAGAGATGTTATTATTCCTCTATACGGAAGTGTTTTCATTTATATTGTAAGTGTCGTAACTTATACTAGATGGGTTATTAGACCACCTTGTTGGGGTCAGCCCTGTATAAGTCATGTGGGTCAAAAGGTTATTAGACCACCCTATTGGGGGTCGGCCATGTGGGTCAAAGGGTTATTAGACCACCCTATTGGGTGTCGGCCTAGTCAGCATTGTGTTATGTGGTTAAGTTGAGGCCGACCTAGTAAAGGTTATTAGGCAAGTCAAGTCAAGTATGAATAGAGTGTGGGAGGCACTCTATTTGATTATTATATTCTCACACACACTCTTTGGAGAGTGGCGCACTTGTGGAGGAGGAGAAGCTGCTGCTAGGAGATGTCTATCTCTTATGCTTGGGTTGTATCATTGCTATTTCTATCTCTGAGGAAGTTGCGGGGTTTTTCACCTTCTTGGTTTTCCCCAGTGAAACTCTGTGTCTCTTGTGTGCTTGCATTATTATGTCCATGATTGATATGTTGTAGATATATTGTACATGTTATTCTCTCAGTTAAGATCTTAGATCAGATTGAAAATTCTGAAAAACTAACACACGGCTTTATTTCCATGCTCACGAGGCTTGAGACATGATTTTCCTCTCACGCCATTGCTATTTCTGGTGGTTATAGAAGAACTTAGTAGGCTCACACACAAGGCCAAGGAGGAAAATGGAATTGAAGGCATACAAATATCACAATATGTAGCAGCCACACATCAAGTATTTGTTGATGATGTAATGATTTTCAACAGAGGACTGTCCTTAGAATGGGAAAATTTCAAAGCTATACTAACACTTTTTTGCAAGTCTTCAGGCATGGTCATCAGCAACAAAAAATCCTTCCTGTTAAAATTCAATATCGATAATGCTCAGTTGAATGCTATCACGAATCTCCTCCCCTACAAAGTCTGCAACCTCTGCGAAGGGACAAAATATCTAGGGTATCACCTAAAATCGAATGGTTATGAGACATCATACTAACTATGGCTCCTAAAATTATTCGATAAAAGAATTCACCTATGGAATTGGAGATGGATTTCTATTGGCGAGTGGCTAACACTGGAAAAAATAGTCCTACAAAACTTGTCGGTGTATTGGCTATCACTCCGCAAGATTCCTAAATCCATTATTTCAATCATTCGGAAGAAAATATTCCACTTCATTTGGTCAAGTAAAGAAAATCAAAAGTACCATATTGTGGAATGGAGCATGCTAGCTTGTCCTGTGGGGCGTGGAGGTTCATCCATAAAAAATATTTACATGTTTTCTTGTACATTATTAGCAAAAAGCCTCTGGAGAGTTTTAACAGTGGATAGCCTTTGGAGAAAAATCACAAAAGAAAAATATTTGAGAAATCAATTAGTGATCCATTGGATTCAATACAAAGGTAATCTTTAAAAGGGAATTTCCAACATTTGGGCAGGTCTTATCTCTTCTTTTAAAGTACTAGGATACTGGATAGCTTGGTTTCTTGGGGATGGAAGATACATTCGAGTGGGAGAGGATCCCATTATAGGTGGTCCATTAAATTTCAGACTTTATGAGTAATTGATCATACATCTGCATGCAAGAGGTATATGGTATTTAAACCATGCACTTATCTCTAAGTCCCCGAATAGATTGTATAATAAATGGATAACCGCCACTTATTGGGGTTGTATGGCAAGATGGCAATTGAATGGTCTGGCTACATTAATGAACTTTACAACGGAAATATACTTCTCACTGAGGACGAGGACCTCCTAAAGTGGTCGTGGATCTCATAGGATGGTATATTAATAGAAAACTTGTCCTACAATGCTGTAATGTCAGAGGTTCCTATTGGCACGAACTGGTGGTATACTGCATTTTGGAAATGGAAACTTCCTCCAAAACTAAATCTTTTTGTTTGGCTAGTCATGGAGAAAAAATTATTAACCTGGGACAACTTGCAAGAATGATACTTTTGTGGCCCAAACATCTGCTCACTATGCAAATTGGAAGCTGAATCGATCCAACACCTATTTGTGTCGTGCCCCTTCATTACTAATATCTGGTCTAATATATGTTAAAATTGTGACAACTAATTAACAATAACAATAACTAAAAATGGTTTGTCTAACCATTGGTTGGTTGGCAATTCCTCTAATCGGTGGTAGTTCTTCATATACGTAACTCCTTCCAATCCATATATTTATATGTAATCTTGGAGAGGAGAGAATGTAACCGAGGAGAATAGGTGGATGAGGAATGCCTTGTATGTAATCTCCATTACTGAAAGGAATAAGATCTTGATACTTTTTCGGGTGGATGTTTCCCCAAGTGTTGGGGTTTTACCACATTAAAATCTCTGTGTTAGATGTGTTATTTATTGTTCATTATGATTTTTATTAATTCTTGTTATAGACTTGATCACCAACAAGTGGTATCAGAGCCTTTGGTGTCTAACCAAAAAGAGAGGCCGTTGAATTTTTTTGTCCAGTGGGAGAGAGGACCCTGTCACCTGTCACCACTTCCCGCGTGAAGTAAAGAGTTAGCCAAAGAGACTACCTCCAAAAGGGAGCCACCATGGAAGAGGTTGAAGGAGTCATCGACCAAGTTCATGCCTGCAGACCATTTGTAAAAGGGAGTCCCGTTATCACAGCCATGTCATCATGTCGTAGGGAAGAATCATTTGAGACCACCATAAGAGAGTCCAGACTGTGGAAAATCACCATAAGGGAATCCTGTTATCACCATAAGGGAGTATTGAATCTATACCAAGATAGAGGTCGCAGCCAGTAGCCAGTCCACCGTAAGGGAGTATTTCATCGTGGTTGAAGCTCTGCCCAAGACAGAGGTCGCAGCCAGTAGCCAGTCCCGTGTGGAAAAATGTGCAACCCGTGGTGAAAGTCACAGCCAGTAGAGGAAATGTGCAGCCCGTGGTGAAAGTCGCAGCCAGTAGAGGAGTAGGTCGATCCCGTGGTGGAGGTCTTCATGGGGGAGGTCTCCAAATAGCAACCATTTGCAGTTTTTTTTCGTGTAACCCATGAAGGGCCAAAGACCCAAGTGTGTAGCACTATCTAGGATTGCAGCCAAACGCAAAACGCTGTGAGGAGAGGTGGAGTTCTAAAATTTTGGTAATATATAATTGTTTTGAGAAGTCTGTGAGATTCTGGTCATATTTTTTGAGAATTATGTGAAGGTAGTAATATATATATATAAAATATGATGGAAAAAATATCTAGTTCTAAGTTTGAGATTGAAAAGTTTAATGGCAAGAATAATTTGAATTGTGGAAAATTAAGATGCGAGATATCTTATTTCAGCAAGGGTTGCAGAAGGCCTTAGATGGCAAGAAAAAATAACCCTTATCTATGACAGATAGTGAATGGGAGGAGCTAGATGCCAGAGCAAATAGCACAATTTGGTTATGACTTGCGGATGATGTCTTATTTAATATCGCTGGAGAAAAGACAACAACAAGTTTGCGGTGCAAATTGGAAAGCTTGTATATGACGAAGTCTTTGACAAGCAGAACTTACTTGAAGAGACAGCTATATGGTATGAAGATGAAAGAAGGTATGAATATTACAGAACATTTGAATGTGTTTAATACTCTTATTTGTCAATTGAATAGTGTGGATGTTAAGATTGAAGATGAAGATAAAGCAATAAATCTTTTAGTTACTCTACCTGAGTGTTGGAGTCATGTAGTGTATTCTATTAGTCTTAGCACAAATTTGGAATTTGACACCGTGGTTGGAGCTTTGTTGTCTGAGGAGTTAATAAATAAAGCCAGTATTGAATCCTCTACACCAGAAGCTTTGTTTGTTAGAGGTCGATCCAAAGAAACAAGGGAAAATCAAGAGGTTTTTCTAAATCTAAATCAAAGGGTAAAAAGAGCAAACTCAAGTGTTGGTACTGTAACAAGACTGGTCATCTCAAGAAGGACTATTGGAAAAGACAAGAATCCAAAAAGGAAGACTCCAAATCTAAGGCAAATTCAGTTGAACTAATTCAGGTATGGTTGATCAGGTGTTCTCCATTTGTAATATTTCTGATTACAATGAAGAATGGCTATTAGATTATGGTGCTTCGCACCATGTTTGTCCTCATAAAGAATGGTTTACTTCTTATTAAACAGTTAATGATGGTGTAGTTCTTTTGGGAGATAATTCTTCATGTAAGATTGTTGGGTTTGGAAGTATTAAAATTAAAATGTTTGATGGAGCTATAAGAACACTAACGGATGTTATACATGTGCCTGAATTAAAGAAAAACTTAATATCTTTGGGAGTGTTGGATTCTTGTGGTCATAAGTTTACAGGTTTAAATGGGGTATTGAAAGTATCTAAGGGTGCTTTAGTGGTTATGAAGGCATTGAGAGTAGGAAACCTTTACAAACTGATTGGAAAAACTCAAGTTAATGGAACGGCATTGATATCTGAAGTGGCATCAGAATCCACTTGATTATGGCATCAGCGTCTTGGTCATATGAGTGAGAGAGGACTACAGGTATTAGTGAATCGTAAATTACTTCCAAATCTGAAATCTTTAGATTTGATGTTTTGTAGACATTGTATATTTGGAAAGCAGTGTAGACAAAAATTCAAAGTAGGGATTCATACAAGTAAAGGTGTGCTTGATTACATACGATGTATGGGGTCCATCCCCTACTATTTCCTATAGAGGAGCAACATATTTTTTGTTGTTTGTTAATGATTTTTCAAGAAAGGTTTGGGTCTATATTTTAAAATGAAAGGCTAATGTGTTTGATATACTTTCAAATGTTTTAAAGTTATGGTTGAAAAAAGAACTGGCAGGACGATCAAGTGCTAAGAACAAATAACGGAGGTGAGTTTACTTCTTTAGAGTTTGAAAATTTTTGCAAAGAAGAAGGGATCGTAAGACATAAAACAAATGTATACACTCCTCAGCAAAATGGCATTGCAGAACGCATGAACAAGACTCTTCTAGAGAGAGCAAGGTACATGCTCAGTGATTCTAATTTGGGTCAAGAGTTGTGGGTAGAAGTAGTTTCTATTGCTTGTTATTTAATAAACCGATCACCTTCAATCGCAATAAATTGTCAAATTCCGGAAGAGGTATGGACTGGTCATCCTTGTAGTTATTCGAATTTGAAAATGTTTGGTTGTGAAGCTTATGCACTTACTCCTAAAAATCAGCGTTCTAAGTTAGACCCCAGATCAAAGAAGTGCATCTTTGTAGGATATGATGATGTGACGAAAGGTTATCGTTTATGGGATCCTACTGCTCATAAAATTTTCATTAGCAGAGATGTATTTTTTTATGAATCTTCTCTCACTAAATCAGAAAATGTAAAAGTTGATGTGGAACAAGAACATGTATCGTCAAAACAACTAGTTCAGTTGAAGTTTCCGAATTCTAATGACTTAAAGAAACAAGAAGAAGTTTCTGGTGATAAAGAAGTCATAGAAGATGAAGAAATTGTGGAAACTCCACAACCTACACAACCTACACCAAGAAGATCTACGAGGGAAGGAAATCATCCTAAAAGATATACAGATTTTGTTTTGTCTGTTGCTTTATTTACTGATGACGGAGAACCTTCTTGTTTTCAGGAAGCCATTTATTGTGTTGACAATGCTAAATGGAAGATGGCTATGGAAGAAGAAATGGATTCTCTAAACAAGAACGAGACATGGATTCTAGTTGAACTTCCCAAAGATAGAAAATTTGTTGGATGTAAGTGGGTCTTCAAGTTGAAGAAAGGTATTGATGGTAAGATTGAAAGATGCAAAGCCAGATTGGTCACAAAAGGGTTTTCTCAAATGGAAGGTGTTGATTACCATGATATTTTTTCACTAGTTGTTAAGCTTGTATCTATTTGTATTGTGTTAGCACTTGTTGCATTGCTTGATTTGGAGTTAGAGCAACTAGATGTTAAAAATACATTTTTACATGGAGATTTAGATGAGGAGATTTTTATGGAACAACCAGAGTGTTTTGTGCAACATCGTAAAGGAAAATTAGTTTGCAAGCTCAAAAAATCATTGTATGGCCTGAAACAGTCACCCAGGCAATGGTACAAGAAGTTTGATTCTTTCATGGTGAGCCACAGTTATACTAGAAGTGAGTATGATCATTGTTTGTACTTCAAAATGTTGGACGACATATTCATTATCTTAGTATTGTATGTTGATGATATGCTTATTGTGAGTAAAATCATGAATGAGATTGACAGGTTGAAGGCTCAAATGGCTAGGGCATTTGATATGAAATATGTTGGAGCTGCAAAACAAATTTTGGGTATTGAAATACACGGAGGCAGAAGAAATGGTAAGCTTAGTTTTTCATAGGAGAAGTATGTTGAGAAAATACTTGTAAGATTCGGAATGAATAAGGTAAAACCTGTGAATGTTCTGTTAGCTTCCCATTTTAAGTTTTCTTCGGGATTATGTCCTAGTAATGACAAAGAAAAGCATTATATGTGTCGTGTTCCATATGCCAATGCAATAGCATGTTTAATGTATGCGATGGTGTGTACTAGACCTGATATTTCACATGCAGTAGGTGTTGTCAGTAAATACATGGAAAATTTGGGAAAAGAACATTGGAATGTAGTTAAATGGGTGCTTCGTTATCTAAGAGGCACAAGTGACTATTGTATCACTTTTAATCATAACAGTGATTCTATATGCGGTTTTGTTGATTCAGATTTTGCAGGTGATTTGGACAAGAGGAGATCTACTTCTGGATATGTTTTTACTCTTACAGTTGGAGCTATAAGTTGGATGTCAAAGCTTCAAGAAATAGTTGCTTTATCCACTACAGAGGCTGAATACATTGCTGCCTCACATGCTTGCAAAGAGGCAATTTGGCTAAAAGGTCTACTTGAAGAAATTGGAAGATTGCAGAACAATGTGCCTATTTTCTATGATATCCAAAGTGCTATACATTTGGCTAGAAATCCTGTTTATCATAGTAAGACTAAACATATTGAGGTAAAGTATCATTTTGTAAGACAAGCCATTAGTGAAGGTGGAGTAGATCTTAAAAAGGTTCATACTCAAGAAAATTTTGCAGACATGTTTACAAAACCAGTGTTGTTAGAGAAGCTACGATGGTGTGTGGCTTCTCTTGGTTTGAAAAAGAAGTGATGAATAGTTTCTGGCAAAGTATTAGCCGATTTGTTATCAAGGTGGAGATTGTTAAAATTGTGACAACTAATTAACAATAACAATAACTAAAAATGGTTTGTCTAACCGTTGGTTGGTTGGCAGTTCCTCTAACCGGTGGTAGTTCTTCATATACGTAACTCCTTCCAATCCATATATTTATATGTAATATTGGAGAGGAGAGAATGTAACTGAGGAGAATAGGTGGATGAGGAATTCCTTGTATGTAATCTCCATTATTGAAAGGAATAAGATGTCTATGCTTTGTCGGGTGGATGTTTCCCCAAGTGTTGGGGTTTTACCACATTAAAATCTCTGTGTTAGATGTGTTATTTATTGTTCATTATGATTGTTATTAATTCTTGTTACAGACTTGATCACTAACAATATAAATCACTCCATCACAAATTTAAGAGCTTGGTCAGGGGATTCGGTACATGATTGCTTCCTGAATTGGTTTAAGTTCAATAGGTAGTTTGGTGAATGTTAATTTTTCAAAATTTACTTCAATCTGATCTAGGATCTTAACTGAGAGAACAACATGTAAAGCATATCTACAGCATATCAATCATGGACATAATAATGCAAGCACACAAGAGACACAGAGTTTACTTGGGGAAAACCATAAAGGTGAAAAACCCCAATAACTTCCTCAGAGATAGATAGAGCAATGATACAACCCAAGCATAATAGATAGACATCTCCTAGCAGCAGCTTCTACTCCTCCACAAGTGCGCCACTCTCCCGAGAGTGTGAGAGAGAATAGAATATGAAATAGAGTGCCTCCCACACTCTATTTATACTTTACTTGACTTGCCTAATAACCTTTACTAGGTCAGCCTTAACTTAACCAGATAACATAATGCTGACTAGCCTGACACCCAATAGGGTGGTCTAATAACCCTTTGACCCACATGGTCGACCCCCAATAGGGTGGTCTAATAACCCTTCGACCCACATGACTTATATAGGGCTGACCCCAACAAGGTGGTTTAATAACCCATCAAGTATAAGTTACAACACTTACAATATAAATGACGACACTTCTGTATAGAGGAATAATAAATTCTCTATAGGAATACAAACACTTCTGTATAGAGGAATAATACCATCTCTAAAGGAGTACAATATACCTATATGAAATACATTCCAAATTTACATATACATCAATACTCCTTCTTAACTAGGAAGGTATTTCTCGACACAGGTCTTCTAGCACAAGTCTTCTTCTCTGGATCATCGTCACTGGATAATCGTCATTGAGTCATCGTCATCGTCACTGCTACTGCTATCTCAATCAATCTATGAATCTACTCGTCATAGGAAGTTCTACAGAGCCAGTCGTTTTTCATACTGGATGTAGGCCCACCACTTGCAGGTCTTGATCAGGAGGATCCAAGAAGGATCTAAGAAGGCAAAATTTTTGAAGTCCTCCAATCTTAGCAAAACCAGCACCAGATCAAAGGGCTCATTGAGACAATTCCAACGGCGTTCGTTTCACCTCAAATGGACTCCGTATGAGAAAGTTATCGCATTCTGTTCTATAAGGTCAACAGGCAAAATTGGAAAAAAGAGGTGCCACGTGACACCACTGACAGGTTGACACGTGGCATCCGTACTGTATAAACATGATGATGTGGCACCACTAATAGGGTGACATGTGGCATCCGTACGGTACAGACAAGATGACATGGCAGGTGTGCGGACCAACCAAAAGGCATCACGTGGCACCACTCAGAGGATGACACGTGGCATCCGTACAGTACGAACCAATCACAACGTGACACATGGCAGTATAGATCCGAGATGGCATACTGCTGACTGGGCATACGGATGGTGACGTGGCAGTACGGCTCGACGACGTGGCATATGACTCAGCTGAGCTGGCCGACAAGTGGCCGATGAGTTGGACCAATCAGTACCTGCCACGTGGCAGGCCCGAATTGGCCAAAATGGTCAGATGCAAAATAATGGCCTCCGCGGGGTTCGACCCCATGACCTCTGCCAAGGATGCTCAGTGCCTTCACCACTTGGGCTACGTATGGTCCTTGGTATGTGGGTTAAGGTTCTTGTATTTAACCTTGTGGAAGTTTATAATAGCGCAAAAGGGGGCCGGGGCAAGCCCCGACCCATGGTTTTTAATGCAACAAGGTTTGTTACAACGCAACAACACTCCCTCAAGAAATACAAAATACAAAATACATATATGAAATACATGGGTGAAATACATTCCGAAGTTACATATACATCAACACTCCCTCTTAACTAGGAAGGTATTTCTCGACACAGATCTGCTAGCACAAGTCTTCTTCTCTGGATCATCGTCTCTGGATAATCGTCATCGAGTCATCGTCATTGTCACTGCTGCTGCTATCTCAATCAATCTCTGAATCTACTCGTCATAGGAAGTTCTATAGAGCCAGTCCTTTTTCATACTGGATGTAGGCCCACCACCTGCAGGCCTTCATCATCTGTGTGAACGGTCTGATAGAGGTGGTCTCTCAGGACTAATTTTATGTGCGGATGCAATACCGGAAAGAGCATCCCAGGAACATTTATGTGCCTAAGCACGATCGACAAGATCTCCCAGGATTGATTACATGCATCTCCTTCACAATACCTTTAAAGAGCATCCCAGGAACATTTATGTGCCACAACACGACCAGCAAGATCTCTAAAGAGCATCCCAGGACTTATTACGAGCACACAACTCAACCTCTCGGATCTACAGGACTGATTACATGTGAATAGACAATACCTTTAAAGAGCATCCCAGGAACATTTATGTGCCGCAGCATGACCGAAAAGATCTCTAAAGAGCATCCCAGGACTTATTACGAGCACACAGCTCAACCTATCGGATCTCCAGCACTGATTACATGTCTTCGTAGTAATACCTCATCGCAGGACTGATTATGAGCACACAGGATTGATTATGAGCACACAGCTCAACCTATCAGATATCTGAGGACTAATTACATACTACATAGCAATACCTCATCCTAGGACTAATTACAAGCATGCAGCTCAACATATCGGATATCTGAGGACTGATTACATGCTATTTGCACAACCTGCCACATATCATCTCTGACCTCCAAGTATCAAGCTGATACTCATGATCCAACGGATCATCATCGCACGAAGCATCATCCTGATGCTCATGATCATACTGATCATCATCACTGTACCGTCCTGGTACATATCATCTGGAGCAACATCCTGAAGCTCGTCATCATGATCATCCTGATCATACAATGCATCTAACTGATGCATACCAAGTATCTACCTGATACATATCATCATACATGATCCACCTGATCATACAATGTATCCACCTGATACATACATAGATACATGATCCACACAATGCATCTAACTGATATATATCAAGATGCATGATCTACCTGATCATACACAGCATCCACCTGATACATATACAGATACATGGTCCAAGCATCCAACATGATGCATATACAAAATACATACAAATGATCCAACCGATCATATCCAACATCATCCTGATGCATATAATGAGCAGTAACTAAAAAATCGTTCTGATGCTCATCATCCAGCACTTACATCCACAACCATGTGAAGGATCCTCCTTCCAACATGCTTGGAATGGCTTCAGGAAATGTGTCCATCACTTCTTCCTCGAAGTGTCGTCGATCTGAAGAACACCAAGCCTCTCCCTGAAGTACTCGAACTTCACCCTGGCTAGTGGCTTCGTCAATACATCTGCAATCTGCTCATCCGTCACAACATACAGGAGCTTCACTGATCCTCTCTGCACCATATCCCTGATATAGTGATATTTGATCTCTATGTGTTTCAACCTGTCATGAAACGCTGGGTTCTCAGACAACTTCACACAATTCTGGTTATCACAGAAGATACCAGTAGCATCCAATGGGAGATCAAATAACTCAGACAGTAGCTTCCGAAGCCATACTGCCTCACAACTAGCCGAACAGGCTGCAACATACTCTGCCTCAGCTGTACTCAGTGCTACGCAGGACTGCTTCCTGCTAAAACAAGAGATCACACCTGATCCCATACTGAAGCAGCACCCAAATGTGCTCTTCCTATCTGCATCACTGCCTGCCCAATTTGAATCAACATAACCTTGCAGGTTAAACTTTTGATTCGCTTCATACTTGAGCCCATAATCAACTATACCCTTCACGTACCTTAGAATATGCTTTATATCAACCAGGTGAACACCCCTTAGATCCATCAGGAACTGGCTCAATGTGTTCACCGCAAAGAAAATATCTGGTCTCGTGTTCGTCAGGTGCATCAAGGACCCAATCATCTGACGATACATCGTGACATCAACCGGATCAGATGGAGCATCACACAGAAGCTTCAGGTTTGATGCCATAGGTGTGTCCATAGCCTTGCAGTCCATCATCCCGAACCTCTTCAGGATCTCTACTGCATACTTCCCTTGTCCAAGGAAGATTCCATCTGTACTCTACCTAACCTCCATGCCAAAAACAAATAGTGCATCATCCCCAAGTTCTTCATCTCGAACTCGGCAGCAAGCTTCTGCTGCATGTCAGCAATCAATCTATCCTCACCTGTTACAAGCAGGTCATCCACATACAATAGTAGTATCACTGGATTTCCTTCCTCAACCTTGTAGTAAAGGTTGGAATCCGCTTTACTCTTGGTAAAGCCCAAACTGGATAGAAAGTTGTCTATCCTACCATACCAAGTTCTGCACATATATGACTCCCTGTCATGTGTCTCAGAACCAAGTGGCTTCTCCACATGCACTTCTTCTTCAACTACACCATTCAAGAAGGTTGTCTTGAAATCCATCTGGTGTATCTTCCACTTCATCACTACAGCCAGAGCAATTACGGATCTAATGGAAGTGTATCTGGCTAAAAGAGCAAAAGTATCTGTGCTACCACCTGCAGCATGCTTGATCTTGTAGATCCTATTGGAAGTCACTACAGACTACCCTTTTGGACTACATCCCAAACATCTTCATGATCGACTGGTACTCCTCGATCATGGCATTCTTCCCAGATCCTAGGAACTTCAATATCTTCAATATTTTCAATAGATAACTTTGTTGTTGAACAAATGTTGTAGTCCTTCTTTTGTAGGTGATGGTATACGATCTTTCCTACACAACAAGTTAAATTGCATGATTAGAAAACATCTCATAGTTTTCATAACAAATTCTTACACATAAAGAAATATGTCATACAGTCATGCAATTATCTTAGCCAATGCTTCCATACAACATTTATCCATATTCTGTAACTTTCTAGATGCCTTCCAATCTCTACCAGAACATTGTTAAGAGTGTGCACAACTCCTAACATGTCAGCAAAGAGGTTTCATTCTAGATAAGTAGCAATGGAATGTTGTACAGTGCCATAGGCCACTTACCCATGTATATTAGTAGTATACTGTGCAACTATTCTAATATGGATAATACACAATCTAATTCTAGGAACATAAGCATATACATCATTGAATAACATTATGTAAGAAATGACAATTCAAATACTTATCTTTGTTTGGTTGCTGGGTGGAATCCCTTTGAATCTTTGCAACTCCATTCTGATGTGGATTGTGAGAAGTGGTCAACTCCCTATGAATGTATGCATCCTTGCATAAACTACTGAAGTGTGCTCCTTTGCTTTCTTGCAGGAACAACTGGAGTGTGCTCCCTCTTGATCTTTGCTTCCTGGATTACCTGTCCTTGAACTTATATCCATCCTTAATCACTATGCATGCTTATTAGTATCATCATTGTGTTATCCTTGAGGTCTCATACATAATCACACATTTATTAGTATAATATTAATATTATCAAAACACAATAATCTTAAACATGTATAGTCATGATCATTCACAGATAATAAACATTAGTATTCAAGGTTTCAGGGAAGTCTTCTTTTACTCATGCATATTCTTATTTGATCATAGGACTCTTCTGATTAGTTAAATCATCAATTCATAAACCTGTGATTACTCAAACCTATACCTTCATGATTCTTCTGGTTAGTCATATCATCAATTATGGTAAGAAACATAATATGCATACAACCATGACTATTCAAACCTATGACTTCATGAATAATCATTATCAACAACACAACAGTATAAGATCCTAACACAAGGTAGGATTCTAGCTTGATATAGGAAAAACATACCTGGATTAGAATGCTAGCTAGTTATGTCTAACATACCCGCATAATGTCCTCTGGTTCTCTTCAGTGACTTGTGCTAGTAACCTGCATGTCTCATAAGTTAACCATTGTAGAACCAAGTTATACATACCTCGTAAGTAGATATTCTATGTGATCCATGACAATGGATGAATCTTTGTCTTCATGTCACCATGATCATATGTTCTTGAAGTAGAACATGATTTGTCTTTCTTGGTGTACCTTTTATGTTAGCGAACAACATAAACCTCATACAACATCACAATGCATTAGTACAATCATAAGTTTCAAAACCTTAATCAATGAATATCTTCTATTAAGGTGATACGACAAGTCTAGTAATTAATCAAGATTGTACTGTAATGATATGAAGACAAACATATCATAAACTTAACCATGAACAGAATTCGAAACATACCTGTAAGCCATACCTGTCAAGATTGCTTGTAATCTTCTTATGGAAGGCCTTAGGAACTTCTTCACTTATGCAGGTGACCAATCCATCTCCTTCTAGGATTAACCCAATCCACTTGATTTGAAAGAACTGGACCTAGAGATAGATTAGGGTTTGTTAGAGAAACCTCAAAAATTCTAACTTTGAATTTCAAATTTCTGAAAGGATAGAAATATGCGCCTTGATGAGCTGATCAAGCTGGTATATTCAGAATTTGAAAACTGCAAAGTTTCACTCCTCAATTTTGCCATTGAAACTTCTGGATTCACTGGACGTGACCCTAAACTAGGGTTTGATGAATCCCACTCTTCCGCCCAATCAAAAGGTTTGATCCAAAGCTCTAAGCTTCTATTTTTCTGAGGAGCTTTCAGCCGTGGTCACAGATTTCAAAAATTCCCATTTTTACAGACGCCCTAATTTTCCACTTTTCCAATCAAAGTCCCGAACTAGGGTCTGATCAAGCCCGGTCTTCTTCCCAACCAAAAATTCTGATCTTGGTCTCTAAATTTCTATTTTGATTAGTATCATTCAGCCGCAGTCTCTGATTACAAAAATTCCAACTTTCTCTGAAACCCTAAATTCCGGAAGCCATGAATGAAGGTGCTCAAAAATAATTATGTTTTGACAGAAATATGTACCTGATTGTTTCTGGTGTAACTCCGCACTGTTCGATCCAAAGGGTCTAAAAACGTTTTTTGTGGTATCCTGACCTATCATCTTTCCATCGCGATAGTTATAACCTCAATTGGATTCTCTGAGAGAGAGTTATGCCAAGTGTCGCAACGTGACCTGTTTATGGGATAAAACAGGAGAGCAAACTTGTACGGCATTCCACGTGTCACTAGTTAAACTTAGGCCTCTAAAAACGTTTCCTGAGATAGTACAGTCTGTTTAATACCTGTCACTTTTTACGAAATTTCATTTGGAGCTTCCTAGCCCAAGTTATGACCTTTTTTCCAAGGTCACCTATTTTTGACTCAGATCTGGAAGAGGCAGTAACCCTATATTGTACAGATCATAAATCACAAAGTACAATGAATTATAGGTTTTCCTTTTGACACAAGGTACATGGAGATTGGATCTTCGACGTGTAAAAGTTTCAGATCTGTAAAATTCTCCAAAATGGATTTATAGCAAAAGTGCTATGATGACTGGTTTTTGCTATATCAAGCCCTAGCATCGTAAGTGCAACAAGTGTCATACATGCCATATCATGCCTTCTTTCAGGCTAGCTCTGATACCATGTTAAATTTTCAGAATTTACTTCAATATGATCTATTATCTTAACTGAGAGAACAACATGTACAGCAAATCTACAGCATATCAATCATGCACACAATAATGCAAGCACACAAGAGACACAGAGTTTACTTGGGGAAAACCATAAAGGTGAAAAACCCCAGTAACTTCCTCAAAGATAGATAGAGAAATGATACAACCAGAATGGAAGAGATAGTCTTCTCCTAGCAGCAGAGCCTCCTCCTCATAAGTGCGCCACTTTCTGAATGAGAGAAGTGTGTGTATGAATGATCAAATAGAGATCTCCTGATCTCTATTTATACTTGTTCTATCCTCCCCAATAAACTAATGGGGCCTACATGTCTATCTTAACCCATGGTTAACTTAATCCGGGCCGACCCCACACTTGGTGGTCTAATAACCCTTTGACCCACATGTCCAACCCCCAATAGGGTGGTCTAATAACCCTTTGACCCACATGACTTATACAGGGCTGACCCCAACAAGGTGGTCTAATAACCCATCAAGTATAAGTTACAACACTTACAATATAAATGACGACACTTCCGTATAGAGGAATAATAACATCTCTATAGGAATACAAAATACATATATGAAATACATGGGTGAAATACATTCTGAAGTTACATATGCATCAACAATAGAGGTGGAACCTCAGGACTGATTACGTGCATCTACAAAACCTGACAAGAGCATACCAAGATCCTTTATGTGCCTAAGCACGATCGGCAAGATCTCCTAGGACTAATTACATGTAGCCCTTTCACAAAACCTTTAAAGAGCATCCCAGGAATGCTTATGTTCCAAGTACGACCGACAAGATCTCTAAAGAGCATCCCAGGACTTTTACGAGCTTATTGCTCAACCTCTCGGATCTCTAAGACTCATTACATGTGAACTTCATAAAACCTTAAAATAGCATCCCAGGAACGTTTATGTGCCTAGCACGACCGACAAGATCTCTAAAGAGCATCCCAAGACTTTTACGTGCCTAGCACAACCTATCGGATCTCCAAGACTGATTACATGTGAACAGGAAAAACCTTTAAAGAGCATCCCAAGAACGTTTATGTGCCTAGAACGACCAAAAATATCTCTAGAGAGCATCCTGGGAATTTTACGTTCCTAGCACAACCTATCGGATCTCAAGGACTGATTACATTCCTCCCTTGCAAAACCTCAAAAGAGCATCCCAGGACTGATTACGAGCTTACTGCTCAACCTATAGGATCTCCCATGGATCTATTACATGCTACTGCACAACCTGCCACATATCTGTGGCCTCGAAGTATCATCCTCATACTCATGATCCACCTGATCTTTCTCGCACTGAGCATCAACCTGATGCTTCATGATCAAACTGATCATCATCATACAGTACATCATCCTGATGCAAATCATCATCGGATGATCATCCCGATCATCGTCATAGCATCGTCCTGATGCATATCATCATCTCATGATCATCCTGATCATCGTCATAGCATCGTCCTAATTCATATCATCATCGCATGATCATCATCCCGATGCATATCAGCTGGAGCATCTTCCTGATGCTCATCACACATGATCATCCTGATCATCATACATAGCAGTAACTGGAGCATCCTCCTGATGCTCATCACACAGCGCTTACATCCACATCCATGGGAAGGATACTCCTACCACCATGCTTGGAATGGCTCCTACAAATGTGTCCCATCACTTCTTTCTCGAAGTATCTTCTATCTGAAGAACACCAAGCCTCTCTCTGAAGTACTCGAACTTCACTTTGGCTAGTGGTTTGGTCAACACATCTATAATCTGCTCATCTGTCGCAACATACTAGATCTTCACTACTCCTCTCTACACCATATCCCTGATATAGTGATATTTGATCTCGATGTGCTTTGACCTGTCATGGAACACCGGGTTATCTGACAACTTCACACAACTCTGGTTGTCACAATAGATAGAGGTAGCATCCAACTGGAGATCAAATAAATCAAACAGTATCTTCCTTATCCATACTGCCTCACAACTAGCAAAACAAGCTGCAACATACTCTACTTCAGCTGTACTCAGTGCTACGTAAGATTGCTTCTTGCTAAACCAAGATATCACACCTGATCCCAGACTGAAGCAGCACTTCGAAGGGCTCTTTCTATATGTAGCACTGCCTACCTAATCTGAATCAACATAACCCTCTATGTTAAACTTTTGATTTGAATCATACTTGAGCCCATAATCAATTGTACCCTTTAGGTACCTCTGAATATGCTTTACAGCAATCAGGTGAACATGTCTAGGATCTGTCAGAAACTGGCTCAAGGTGTTCACCGCAAAGCAAATATCTGGTCTCGTGTTCATCAATTACATCAAGGACCCAATCATCTGACGATACACCGTGACATCAACCGACTCTGATGAAGCATCACTCAATAGCTTCAGGCTCGATGCCATAGGTGTGGCCATGGCCTTGCAGTCGATCATCCCGAACCGCTTCAGGATCTCTACTGCATACTTCCCTTGTCCAAGGAAGATTCCATCTGCACTCTGCCACGCCTCCATACCTAGAAAGTAATGCATCATGCCCAAGTCCTTCATCTCGAGATCGGAAGCAATCTTCCTCTTTGTGCCGGAAATCAATCTATCCTCTCTTGTCAAAAATAGGTCATCCACATACAAAAGGAGTATCACTGGATTGCCATCCTCAACCTTGTAGTAAAGGTTGGAATCCACTTTACTCTTGGTAAAGCCCAAACTAGACAAGAAACTGTCTATCCTGCCATACCATGTCCTGGGTGCTTGCTTGAAGCCATACAAGGCTTTGTTCAATCTGCACACATATGACTCCCTGTCATGTGTCTCAAAACCGAGTGGTTGCTCCACATACACTTCCTCTTCAACTACACCATTCAAGAAGGTTGTCTTGACATCCATCTAGTGTATCTTCCACTTCATCAATGCAGCCAGAGCAAGTACTATTCTGATGGAAGTGTATCTGGCTACAGGAGAAAAAGTCTCTTAATAATCGATCCCTTCTTTCTGGGAGAATCCATGAGCCACAAACCTTGCCTTGTATTTCTCTATGCTTCCATCTGCAGCATGCTTGATCTTGTAGATCTACTTGGAAGTCACAACAGACTTCCCTTCTGGTCTCGGGACCACATCCCATACATCATTCTTCATAATCAACTAGTATTCCTCGATCATGGCATTCTTCCATTACTACATCACGGATCCTGGGAACTTCATATTCTTCAATATCTTCAATAGATAGTTTTCTTTGAACTTCGTTGCTGGAACAAATGTTGTAGTCCTTCTTTTGAAGGTGATTGTACACGATCTTTCCTACAAGTCAAATTCAATTGCATGATTAGAAACTTCTCATAGTTTACAGAACAAAGTCTTACATATAAAGGTATATGTCATACATTCATGCAATTATCTTATCCAATGCTTCAATACAACATTTATCCATATCCTGTAACTGTCTAGATGCCTTCCATCTCTACCAGAACATTGTTAAGAGTGTGCATAACTCCCAACATGTCAGCAAAGAGGTTTCATTCTAGTAAGTAGCAATGGAATGTTCTACAATACCATAGGCCACTTACCCATTACTTTCATATTATTAGTATCTTGTTCATTAATGCAACTTTTCTAAAATGCATAATATACATCCTAAATCTAGGAACATAAGTATGTACATGACTGAACAACATCATTCAAGTAATCATATATACAATAAATGACAATTCAAATACTTATCTTTGTTTGGTTGTTGGGTGGACTCCCTCTTAATATTTGCTTCCTTGCAGGAACTACTGGAGTGTGCTCCCTCTTGATCTTTGCTTCCTGTATTATTTGTCTTTGAACTTATATCCATCCTGGACCACTGTGCATGCTTAAGTGTCCACTAGTGTCATCATTGTGTCATCCTCAAGATCTCATACATGCATTAGTATAATCTCAATACTATCAAAACATTATGATTCTAAATACGTATGGTCATGATCATTTCATACACAGGTAATTTGTCACAAGAATTAGTATTCAAGGTTTTAGTGAGTACTTCTTTTACTCATGCATATTCTTATTTGACCATAGGACTCTTCTAGTTTGTCCTATCATCAATCAAAGTAAGAAGCATAATATGAATAAACCCATGATTACTCAAACTTATAACTTCATGAATAATCAATATCAATCACACAAAAGTATACTTATCTAAGATCCTAACACAAAGTAGGATTCTAACTCGATATAGGGAAACATACCTGGATTATCATGCGTGTCTAACATACCCAAACAATGTCTTCTTTGTTCTCTTGGAGACCTTGTGCTAGCAACCTGCATATCTCACAAGTTTGTAGAAGAAAGTTATACATACCTCGTAAGTAGAGCTTCTATGTGATCCATGACTATGGATGAGTCTTTGTCTTCATGTCATCATGGCCATATGTTCTTGATCTAGAGCTTGATTTGTCTTTCTTTATGTACCCTTCATGTTAGTGGACAAAATCATCCTCATACAACACACCACAGTGTATTAGTACAATCATAAGTGTCATACCCCTAATCAATGAATGTCTTCTATCATTCACATGCATTCATACTTTTACTAGGGTGATAAGACAAGTCTAAAATTAATCAAGATTGTACTAACTTCAATAATATGAAGACAAACATATCATAAACTTAATCATGAACAGATTTCAAAACATACCTATATCTCTTCAAGTCATACCTGTCGGGATTGCTTGTAGTCTTCTTTTGTAAGGCCTTAGCCTCATCTCCCTCTGGAACTGGAACTTCTTCACTTATGTAGGTGTCTAATTCATTCTCTTCTAGGATTAGCCCAATCCACTTTGATTTGCTCAAGTTCGATCTGGAGCTGGCTAGGGTTTGACAGAGAAACCCTAAAAATCCAAACTTTGAATTTCAAACTTTTGATTGGATGAAAAGATGTGCCTTGCTGAGATGATCAAGCTGGTATACTTCAATTTTTAAATATCCAAAATTTGACCCATCAAAATTGACTTTGAAAGTTTCGGATCTGCAGCTTCTGTCAAATTCTGGTTTTTTGGTTTTCTGGTCAAAATCCCGAACTAGGGTTTGATAGAGCCTGGGGTTCTACCCAACCAAAAACTTCAATCTTGGTCTCTAAATTTTGATTTTGATGAGGAGCATCTAGCTATGGTCTCAGATTCCAAAAATTCCAACTTTCTCCGAAACCCTAATTTCATGTAGCAATGACGATCCAAAAATGAAAGTGCTCAGAATCCAATTCTGTTTGGACAGAAATATATGCCATATTGTTTCTGATGTATCCCTGAAATTTTGAATCCTCAGGGTATGAAACTTCGATCTGTGATAGAATGACCTGTCATCTTTCCAACACCATAGATCTGAGCTCAAATGGATTCTCTGAGAGAGATATATTCCAAGTGTCGCAACGTGACCTGTTTATAGGATGAAATAGTATAGCAGACTTGTATGGCATGCCACGTGTCATTGTTTCAACTTTGGCCTCTAAAACTGGGACTTGTGAATATACAGTCCATTCCATAACTATCACGTTTTACAAAATTCCATTTGGAGCTTCCTAGCCGGAGATATGACCTTTTTTCCTAGGTCACCTGTTTAGGACTGCATTCAGGAAGAGGAAAAAACCCTAACTTGTACGGATCATATCTCACAAAGTACAATGAATCCAAGGTTTTCCTTTGGACACCAGGTACATGGACATTTCATCTTCGACCTGTAGAAGTTGCAAATCCTGACCCTTGGCCAAAATGGATTTATAGCGAAAGCTACATGATGACTGGGTTTTACTATACCAAGCCCTAGCTTTCGATTTGTCACAAGTGCAACAAGTGTCATAAATGCCATACCATGCCTTCCTTCAGGCTAGCTCTGATACCATGTTATTTTTTCATCATTTAATTCAATATGATCTAGTATCTTAACTCAGAGAACAACATGTACAGCATATCAAACACAAGAGACAAGAGACACAAAGCATTTCACTGGGGAAAACCAAGAAGGTGAAACACCCCAAAACTTCCTTGGACATAGAATAAGAACCAATACAAAGATCACCAAGATAATTATTAAGTAAATATTGTATGTTTATTGTTGTTTTTAGTATTAAACTAAAATTACTAATAATAATATGTCCATTACACAAAAATCATAAGTGAATATGTTGAATTATTCAAAATAATAAGTTAAAAATTATAAAGATGATTGTTCGAAAACTTGATTTATGAATTATGTAAAGGTAGTATTAAATTATTAAAAAGGAACTAAGTAAATTAAGATAGGACTCCTTAAAATATAATAATAATAAAGAACTTCCATGTCATACAATTGATCCGAAATTAGATTTGTTGAAATTGAAAGAGTCAACATGATGACAATTTAATTATTATCTTAATCAACATATTAAATAGAGGATATAGGGTTATAATCGATCCACCGTCTCATGAAGGTCCTAAATTATACATTTCAAGAATCATTAAATGATGTACATTCAAAGCATTGAAACCAAGCCAATTAGCCTTAACTATTGAACTGCTCGAGAAGAACAGAATTTAAATATATTATATTTTATTCTATTCAGTTTGAATACGGGGGAATGGAAGGCAGTGGAGTAAGCCTGAAGGTAAATGAAGGAGTAAAGGTATATAGGGAAGGGTGAAAAGATTAGAAGGGGTTGGATTTTTGGGAGATGATATTTGGAGGAAATTTGAAAGTAGTAGGAAAGAGATCTAAGTAGAGAAACGAGTGGAGATCAGGGGAAGTACTGCTCTTGGGATTATCAGTTTGTGAGCTCGGGGGCTTGGAAATCCTTTGCTTTCCAAGGGCCAGCAAGATAATAGTTGGTCGGCAGGGTGGACACATCATTTTGGTTGGCTAACAAAATAGATACATAACCTACTACAATCTACCATCTACTAGCATCAAGTAATTTCCTTGTTATTTATTTTATTTTGATTACCATGCTGAAACGTACTCTGGAACATACATATACCTTGTTATTTACTTGATTATTATGCTAAAACACATATTAGGCTGAAACATATTCTTATGCTGAAACAAATTGAAGGAAAATATTGATATGTTAGTTTATTTTTACATATGTATGTATGATGGTTAAAGACCAAACAATATACTAAATTTCACTTGAAAGCATGGAATTTTTATTAAAAATTTACTGAACTAGGTTAGAATAAGTTTAATACATAGAAAAGTAACAGAGAATTTGACCTTGTGCTCTGTTGTAAAAATGGAGCGCTGCACTTGGTATCAGAGCGCTTGTTTGGACTTTTGAACCTAAAAGCCTATTCATGCTTCATCTAGTCATGGTTAACCAGAAAATCTACTTGATAGTTTACCTTCTTGACCTACAGCCATAGTAAGCTTTCAAGATACCTGCACAACGACAATAGGAATAACATTAGAAAATAAATAAATAAATATATATATATATATTCATTCTTTTTATAACTATCGCTGCACACACAAAAGACTAGTATGAATTAGCGAAAATAAATAAAAGAGTTATATATATATATATATTACGAAAATGAAAAGATCAAGAGAAACGTGAGGATCTCCCTGCCTTCTGTGTGAAAACCTTCGCCTAGACCATGGAATTTCTACGCTAATCTACACTACAAGATTTGAACTCAAAATCCGACGACAAAATCTGACGACATTCGACCGTAAAAGGACTGTGTCGTCGGATTTCACCTTCAAAATTACAAAATTTGATGATTTTTTTAAATGAGGGAAGTACCCGTCAGATATCCGATGCCTCTTGGATATACAATGAGGTCCCTAGCATAGTGACCAATTTCGTCGAATATCTGACCCAATATTAAGCCGACAGGTGTCAGATATCCGACGATATATATATAATATATAATTTCGGGAAATACATGAGGTAAGTGGTGATTTTTTCCATGCACAGTCTTAGTGTTTGTTTAATTCAACATAGAACTTATCTTTTATTTTTGTTCTCTAATTCATGTTACGTACAATTTAATATTTTTTTCCTTTAAATATCTCTTGATTGGGTTGTCATGTCACATGTAGATGGTTGTCATCTAAAGAATTCCATAAAGAAGACATAAAGTATTGGAGGAGAGAAATTCCTCGTCTCATGTGTGAAATGCAGAAGCATCTACCTTCGGCATTTTTCAATGCATAGGAACACTACCTCATACACCAAGTTGAGGAGATTGAATTGTGTGGACCTGCGCACTCAAGGTCCATGTGGATGGTTGAGAGGAACTTGAAATTTATGAAGGGTTTGGTCAAACAACAAGCATATGATGAGGGTTCTATGATGGAGGGATATATGGTATACCAAAACATGTTGTATATTAGTGAATATCTTCCTATATTAGCATCAAAGCTCAATTTATGTTGCATTTGTGATCCGGACTCCAATAAAGATTTCGAAGGGGAGTACCCGAAGGGGAAAGGTAGATCGAGGAAGGTGAAAGGTAATATAACACATTTGATTGTTGATATTTATGTATATATATCATACATATTCTATTTTTATATTCAATATTTTGCATCAATTTAGAGTGTAATAATATACTAGCTTTCATGTTAAGTGACATTACATTTGTATTGAATTTTAATTTTATTATCAAACAGTTGGTCGAGATTGGAATGCAATTAATTTATACATCGCAAGCAATCTTGACTGGATGAAGTTATGGATTGAACGATGTGAACAATCTGGTCATGGAATATCATGGGAAGGTGTGGCTTCATTGGTTAAAACTGCACATCGCAATGGAGATACCAATCTAACACAAAGGGAAATCGATTTAGCAAGAGGTTTAAAAGATAAGTAGGTAAGCATATTAATCAACCACGCTGTTTATTTTTCTGTAAAAAATATTGTCGTTGTACACGCTGATTTTTTTCCCTGTATGGCATTATAAACATGCACTAGTTAATCAAAAATATTGGATCATTATGTAATATTTTCTTGTATGCCTTGTTGTAGGTAAAACACCATAAGGATATGTGGTGCAATGGTTGTAGATATCGCATCAAAAATTTGGATAAAACGAAGAAAACATCAGATTGTGGGATATCTGCAGTCTTTGAGGTGACCAATGTTTGTTCTAGAGGTGACAGACATCCAGAACTCTCTAAAAATCGATACTATGGGTATCTAGAAGACATTCTTCAGTCTGACTTTAACTTCTTCAAGGTATTTATGTTCGTTGTCAAATGGTACAGGTGTCGATTGAATCAACATGATCCCGATAAAACAATTATTGAACATGATAATGGATTTACCATGGTAAATACAAGGTTGTTTGAGCCAGGAACGGAGCCCTATGTTCTTCCGACCCAATGTGAACATTTATTTTACTCTGAGGTTCCAGGTAGAGTGGGTTGGTCATTTGTTGTGAGACACGATCCAAGGGGAAGGCCGGCAACATATAACGTAGATGAAGGTAATGAAGACGTTCTCGAAGAAGAAGACGTCATCAAAGATGATCATGATCAACATGAGTTAGATGATCATGTTCCAGAAGAAGATGTCGAAGAATTTCTTGAATCGGATGATGTATCAGACAATGTCCATGAAGATGATATCGACGATGACACGATGATCGTAACTGACATTGACAACAATGATGATATGGCCAATCCTTACAATGTTGAATCTGGATCATCGGATGATACAGATGATGACTCGGATGGAGAAGATGATGAAGTCCATTGAAGTGTACGAGGTATGTAGTAATATATCTACTCTATATATTTTGATTTAATTTTGCGATATAAATATTGAATTCTTTTACCGGTACGTATAATAAATTAACTGTTTCTTAGTGAGTTTCCATTTTCTTGTATGTTATAATTAGAAACATTGCTTGTTATAGAGTATGACAAAAAACACATTTAATTTTTTTTTGCATAGATATTTTTGTCAGGTTATGGGGAATTGAGAGTGATGTGGGGGGGGGGAGGGCCATAAGAGCTTCCACCTTCACGTGGTTGGTCCTATTTAGTAGAGAATATTAAATTATTCTCGAAACAGAGAGAATCTTAGTAAGGAAATGCATAATTATCATGCTAACCGAAATGGGATGCTTGATCATGACGATCATATTCATCATGATCATCATCGTTGTATGATATCTGACATAGCTACCTAGAAAGACCAATGACATTTGTCATCGGTGGTTTAGCGAGCTCATCGGATATTTCTTTTGAAGTCAGAAGTCTGATATCCGACGTGCCTCTTGTCGTCGATGGTATGGCAAGGTCGTAGGATTCATCATCATAATCATCTTCATATTCATCATCATCATCTTCATCATTATCATCATCATTATCATCATCATTATCATCATCATCATCATCATCATAATCTTCATCATCATCATCATCATCAACGTCATCTTCATCATCGTCGTTACCCTCTTCCTCATCAACATATTCATCATCATCATCATCATCTTCTTCATCATCATCATCATCGTCGTCACCATCTTCATTGGTTTCATCATCATCATCATCATCTTCATCATCTTCATCATCATATTCATCATCATCATCATCCTCACAATCCTCATCATCATCATCATCATCATCATCATCATCATCTTCATCCTCATCCTCATCCTCATCATCATTATCATCAACATGGACGTTGTCATCGTCATAACCACCACCATAATCATAATCATCGTCATATTCATCATCATGGACGTTGTCATCATCATAACCACCACCATAATCATCATCATCACGATCTTCATCATCATCATCATCATCATCATCATCATGGACGTTGTCATCATCATAACCACCACCATAATCATCATCATCATCATCATCACCTAGAAAGACCAACAGCGTTTGGCATCGGTGGTTTAGAGAGCTCATCGGATTCTTTTGAAGTCATAAGTCTGATATACAATGCCTCTTTCCGTTGGTGGTATGGAGAGGTCATCGGATTCATGATCATCATCATCATCATCATCATCATTGTCATCATCATCATGATCGTCATCATCATTGACGTTTGCGTCGCCATCAACACCACCATCATCAACACCATCATCATTTTCATCATCATCGTCATCGTCGTCATCATCATCCTCATCCTCATCATCATCATCATCATCATCATCATCATCATGGACATGGTCATCATCATCATCATCATCATCATCGTCATCATCATCATCATCATCATGGATGTTGCCATCGTCATCACCACCACCATAATCATCATCATCGTCATCGTCATCGTCATCATGATCATCATCATCATCATCATCATGGACGTTTTCATCGTCATCACCACCACCATGATCATCATCGTCGTCATCTTCATCATCATCATCTTCATCATCATCATCATCATCACCTAGAAAGACCAATGGCGTTTGGCGTCGGTGGTTTAGTGAGCTCGTCGGATTCTTTTGAAGTCATAAGTTTGATATATGACGCCTCCTACCGTCGGTGGTATGGCGAGGTCATCGGATTCATCATCATCATCATCGCCGCCGTCGTTGTCATCGTTGTCATCATCATTGACGTTGTCGTCGCCATCACCACCACCATCATCAACATCATCATCATTTTCATCATCATCATCGTCGTCGTCATCATCATCATCATCATCATCATCATCATCATCATCATGGACGTTGTCATCGTTGGATTCTTTTGAAGCTATAAGTCGGATCCATCAGCATCATCATCATCATCATATAAATTCTTAATTAAATCTAAGTTATTAATTTTAAGCATATTAACCTACATATTGTAATTTAGTTTTTGTCAATATTTTACTATATTTTTATTTTCCAATAATTTCATGTATATGTTGTTTGTAAAATATTATCAGAGGAAATATTTTTTTAAAATAATAATTAAAAAATGGTATGGAAAATATGGAAAACTAAATGTTTTGTAAAGAATTGGAAACTCGTAGATTTTAAATAAATTTTAGTTCCAAGTGTGTTATTGTTGTAATGTCCTATGATTGTTTTCACAATAATTTGTAGATTTTGTGTTAGAAAAGGTTGCACTTGAACCAAATTACATGATTGTAATGCAAATATTTAATGTTTAGTCTGATTCGACTCACAAAAGAATACAATTTATCATCCAAAGTATGCAATTTCCCTCTATTACGATTTTTGTTAAAGTAACCTATGTCAATAAGTGCTTTAGGCTAAGGTGATAAGTTTTAATGAAGAACTTGTTATCTAGGAGGAACTCATGCCATTTAGCCATTCGATGAAGTATACCCAATGTTTCTTAATTCAATATAGACATGTGCCTTTCATTGTTACTAGGTAACATGATATGTGGGATTATTTGGGATTGCTACAAAAAGCATTTATTTGGAAGGGAGTGGTTTAGATTCATAGAAATCACATTCATTCCATTTACCTATTGTTTATGTGGTCAAGAAACACAAGATATACATAAGACAATTAGAAGATACCCATGGACAATCACTTCCCCACACTTCATCAATAGGTGATTACATGCATGGAGTCTGAGATTTTCAAGAAATCCTTCCACACCTTTATAAGCTTGTGGAATTCTCCTTTCAACCTAAAAACATATATTGCAGTTCCAACTAAAAATTTTAATGTATAGTGTGATGAAATCAATAATTACTAAATATCTAATGAATTAACTAATGGATTCCTCCTTTAACATATTTGCTCTCATATAAGACCTCGGATTCATGTACAGCGCAGAAGTTTGGTGATCTTCGTTCCAAGATAGGTATAAGCTGTAGAGAACAGGCAACACCATAGAGGATTTGGGTCATTGGTTTTTGCCACGTTTGGAATTCTTTTGCATTGGGTTTTCGATAGCATGCAGATTATATAGGGATAAGATACTTGGGTTCATGATCAAGAATTCAGTTATCTATGGCTGAATTCTCCCCACTCGAGCTAGCATAGTCCTTTGGCATTTAATGTGGGAAGGCGTTCCCTCCCAAGCCATTCCCTCCCCACTTGAGCTCTGGCTGCGGTGTATGTTCTTCCCATTTGACCTCTGCATTCGAGTTAGATTTGGACCAGGAGCAGAGTGTTCACGGAGAGCCTAACGGATTTCGAGTTGTGCTTGCGAGGAACAATGGTAACCTTTTTTCCCAAAAACCTGCATTTTCATTTAGGGTTTGCTAATACAGGGAATATCTCGAGATTGATTCTAGGGTTTGGTTTTATTTGGATGTATTCTTGGGTAGATTCTCTATCCTAAAATGTTATTGTATTCTTGGTCACATTCTGTACAAACCAACTCACGATCAAACCGACCAGGATGACGGAGAGCCCCATCAATGGTATCAATCCTATTGCTAGCTCCAATGAGAACTACTTGACCTTGAGAATCTAAACCATCCATAAGAGCTAGTATGGATACAATAGAATTATGAATATGTTCTTGTTTGCTTGATCGTACTTGAGCAAGGCCGTCTATTTCATCAAAAAAATTAATTGAAGGTTGGTTACTTTGAGCTTCTTCAAAGAGCAATTTCAATTGTCATTCAACTTCCCCAACCCACTTGCTGAGTACATCTACCCCCTTTCGCATATAGAAGTTAACCTTCTGTCTTGCCTTACATGAAAAAGCCCTTGCAAACAATGTTTTCCCTGTTCCAGGAGGGCCACACAATAAAACACCCCTTGGAGGGGTAATGTGGTAATTGGAAAAGAAATCAGGATAGAGAAGAGGGAAAAAGACCATTTCTTTCAGACACATCAATGTAGTCAGAAAGACCACCAATGTCAACAAAACTCACTGTCTCGTCAATTTGCAGAGGTTGAATGTCAACTCCACCTTTAGAAGTAGGACCTAGAGTTTGTGCTCCTATTACTCCAAAACCAATATGATCACCCAAATGGCCCCACCCAGAAGCTGCCACATTCAAACCCCATGCAGTTCTACTATTCATGTCTAATCCACCACAAATCTATTATAAACATGATGAGATTGTCTTCCAAGATTTTTGAGGGTATTGTTTACCTTTCGGTACATGGTGTATTGTAAACTAGTAGTTTATCTCATGAAAACCTTTTGACAATGACTAACATATGGTGCCATATGTTGTGGTTCTGTGGAATAGCCAAATTTATGAGCACAAAAGGAAAATTTATGCCATGCATCTCCTAACTGTTTTTTTTTGCCTTGTATTTTGTCTATCAAATGTCGACTTCATCCTTTTATCTCATAGCTACAATTTTTATTTATGTTGGATCTATTATTCAATCTACATGTTTAATGATTTGGAAGGATCTACAGAGCCTAAAAACCCTTAATCTGAAATCCTAAATTAGTCAAACTATAACTTCCATTGAGTGGGATTGACATTTCAAAGTTACAAATTGATCAAATTGTAACTTAAATTAAGTGGGACTGTAGTTTCAAATTTGAGATGAAAAATATGTCAAAATTACCCAAAAAACTACTATAAATACCAAAAAAGAAAGATATTTTTTTAACACATAACCCAATCCCTTCTTGACATAATATATTGGTTTCAATATTTCTACCACTCGAGGATAATATACTTGACAACACAGGTATGTTTCACAAGTTGAAATCCCAATCAGCCATAGTCGACTAGTTCCCCCATATCAAGCTAACAATTGGCTCAATTTCATAACAACTTGTAAGTTCTTGGGCTAGAAAATCCTAACCTCCTGTTGGGTCCAGGAAATGCCCCTTTTTGGCCATCCTTATTACATCATTTTTCCCTGATTACATCCTATTTTCATAAGCTATACCTATGTCTTTTCTCCATATCAACCAATGATATTGACAAGTATAATTCGTTATTGCTTTATTTATTTTATGCCTAAGATTGTTAAGGCTCTAGATCCTAGTCCTTGGTTAATGCTAATCTGTGTGATTTCATTTTGTCAAGGTCTAAAGCGCAGGTGTATCAACCGAATGGCGCAAGTTGTTACTCTTCAAATCCCGATTCCTCATAACTCCAAGGGACAACGCACTCCTCCACGAGAATCTGTATCAAGCCTCCACTGAAACAGAACCCAACTGCAACAGACAGATCACATTCTAGCTTGCTAAATCCGTTGATCCATTGATTATTGGAGTAACAGCTCTATTAACACCAAAATTGACCCCCTAGGTTGTGGAGAGGGAAATTCTGGGTAACCACTAACCAATCTTTGGCTTATGTTTCGGACCTAACACAAGCAGAGAGGGATCTTTAACTTTCAGAAAGATGGAAATCATCAAGATTGTCAATAATGAAGAAACAGACCATCATTCAACATTTAAGATATTCACTGAACAACAGGGGCAGAAGATCAGATTTCTGCTGGAACAAATTATTTAAAACCTTGGTAAGCGAATCAGGAGGAGAACTGTTGGACAATGGAGTCAAAAGATGAATCATAAAACACATAACAGTGCAGCTGCATAAGATATCTAAACAGAGGCAAGGTAGCCACCCACGCATAGTCAGAGAGCTTTAAGGGGTGAAACAGAAGAAGAATGAATAGTCCATCAGCATAGGGTATCTAACAAGGATGAATCCTATGCCAAATTTAGCAAAAATTAGTGGTGAAATGCCTGAAATGAAAGGAACAGGGCATTATTTCTATGAATCACATTCCAATGCTACACTTATCTAAGCATGAGAGAAATTTAACAGAATGAATTACAAAGAAAGATAAACAAATTAACATGGGAAAGGAAAGACAGACTGCAAGAAAAATGACATAGGAAATCTCTGCAAATAACCCAGCCTCAAACACTACTGATGTATTAACAATAAAATCTCAAAGAAAACAGAGTTGAGCTCTCCTAGGCTTCAGCCAAATGATTCACTCACACTTAGTTCTTCTATTACAAAGATTATATAGCTGTCCTAAGACTCATAGTCGACCTAATCCTAACAGAAAATAGTTACAAATTTAGTGACAGATCATCAATTACAAATCTGCCCCTATCTTTTCAAAACAGAAATATGAAACAAAAGCCTAACTGCTTTTTACAGCTGCCATCAATTTTTAGTAAATGACAAATTTATTTAAAAATAAAAGATGAAAGATATTCCAGATTCCCTCCAGGTGGCTATCTCTCTCCAATTAGCTCTTGAATCCTTCCTTTCTGCCCATTTCTGAATGCTAGGTATTATCTCACTTTAATCTTTAAATTGGTCTTCTCCCAGTTTTTGATGAGTTTCATTTAAAGAGGTGAAATATCAGCTGCAAAAACTGCTCATGAAACTTTTGAATATGACAAACCCATCATCTATGTGCGAGAAACATATTTTATTACAGTGCTTAAATGTGTTCGCTGAGCTCTGCATCATCAGACCAGCTACCAAATTTTGGATGGAGTGAGACCCATTTATCTTCAGCCCATGGGTAAAATACTTGCACATCTTTCTCATACATTATGTTGGTGAAACAATACCTGCAAAAATGTTTTAGTATCTTAAGATAACCATCCCAAAATGGGCTTGCTGCTACTCTCGACATCCAACACTAAGAGCGTGCAAAATATGAAGCCATATATAAAACTGAGACAGATACTAGCATGTGAGAATGTCAAACCCCGCTAGATCTCTATTTCTAGCATTTCCCCCAATTTCTGCAGAAGACCCAGCTACCCGAAAGTTCTTACACTGAAAGTGCTTGTGGATAACTCTTTGACCACTAAAGGCCGTCATTGAGATTGCTAAATATACGGTCCTCAAGCGCACTGTATTTGTCAAGAAGCATTCTGCACGCTTATGGGCACCTGGAGATGACACTGCTGAATTCTTTTTGACATAATAAGTGCAAGAAACCTTGCATTTGGTATTCATTTAAACTTTATCAATCACTGTGGTCCATCTATATCTGTATGGTTGTAAACAGAAAGAACACCCACGCTGAAAAACCTAGGCTTTGGCGCCATTAAAAACTTGTAGTGCTTGCGTCTTCATTGCCCGATCGTCATATCATGGAGAAGAGAAAAAATCTCTATCAACCTTCATACGCAGGCCCAGGACATTTTAGTTTTTTGGCTTCTTCTACTATCTGCCTTATCAAACCAGCAAAATGACACCAAATTTTGGATGGAGCGAGACCCACTTGTCCTCGGCCCCTAAGCAAAACATTCGTATAGCTTCAATATCCTGAGATGGCCTTCGCAATCTAGGCATCATGGTTTAGAAGCAAAGAAATCTGACAAGAATATAAAGAGCTGCGTCTTCACTGTGACTCCATATACCTAGCGGGCTATCACATAGGCTATCATGCATTTGAAGTGAGGGTTTGTCTTCTCCTTTGCACACACCCCTGCTGCACCCAGACGCAGCAGTAAAGGAAAACAGCCATTCTTCGTTTAAAACCCTAAAATGGTCACCGCATATTATTATTGGTTTTAAAATTGGAAAAGATACGTGCTGGACGCTCTACGACCGTCGACTTTGTTGAAATCATCCTTGGGTCAATTTTTTTGACCTAGCATTTCTTCCTCAGCTACAAAGAATGACAGCAGCATCAAACCTGGATGCAAAACATGTCGAATCATGGACGGAGGATAGGGAAATCGTGGGTGCAAGAGTTCTGAAAAGATATCAGAGAAAATGATTGTTTTCCCTTGCCTATTCAAACTTCAGACGTCGCTGCAAACCATCCTTTGACTGAGAAAGGCGTTTTCACTCGGCGTTAGGGTTTAGAGGTTTTGAGAGTTTGCAACTTCGGTGGGAAAAGAAATATCGCCAAAATGGGACCATCTCTCTTTTATACTTCCGCAAACTGCTTTAGACTACTGAAAGTGGTATCGCATGGGCCCTAACTTGTTTTTACGATACCGTTTACATGCATGCGATGAGCCTATAACATGCCACGTGTAGTAGTGGTTTCTTCCATCGCACCGGTCTTGTCTCCCATCCACCGAGCACTTTGACAATGCGACATCAACGTGGACCTTGGCAAATGCTATCTGACCTGCTAATTTGTTGAATGCCTCATTATATGTACGTAACAACAGATCGAATGAGAACCATCCAGCTACGGCCTGATTCAATGCTATTACAAATGGGAGATTTGGAAGACGGCCAAATTCAGCACCAATGGATTTTCCACGACTTACTGCCATAACGCCACCCTTTGCTCGATGGCTCAAATTGGAGGATACAATGCTTGCTTTTCAACGTTTTTATATATATGTTTTTGGTCTTCTCTTTTATCCCACATGCAAAGCTGGAAAGTTGCCTTCACCCTTTATATATCCCTATGCTTACATCATATATCAAGTAACAAAATAGAAAATCCTTTGGCCTCGGGTGCTTGGAGAATTGGTGATACGTGGGCCCTCTTGGCTTGTCGCTTGGTCCCATGGTAAAACCCTCGGTGTTGGGTTATTATCTTTTGTTCCATCTTTAATCGAAGCTTTGGCCCACCATTAAAATATCAAAAAGAACCTTAGCGCCACTTCATAAGGCCTACGCTTGGCTTTATTGCAAAAAATTAAAACCTTCATGAAGTCTTGGTATTAGGCTAGTTATAAAAATATCAAAGCCTTTATATAAAAATTAAGAAGCCTTAGTGCCCTTTCCTCATAACTTTATGACCTTAGCCAAATACATAAAAAGCCTTTTCCTCATTTTTGACTTGGGTTAAACGATATCTAAAAATATCAAAGCCTTTATATAAAAATTAAGAAGCCTTAGTGCCCTTTCCTCATAACTTTATGACCTTAGCCAAATACATAAAAAGCCTTTTCCTCATTTTTGACTTGGGTTAAACGATATCTCCTAGGTCTCTTATAAAAACTCAGAATCTTAGTTCATCTAGAACCAAATTTTCCCTTTTGCAACCCTGGGGTCTTACATCTGAGGAAAAAGTGTCTCTTCTTGGCCAAGTTTGAAGCCTCCACCATGGAAATGTTCTATTTTGCACCGTCGATGTCGCCAGAAGAAAATTAATCACAAAAAAAATTTGGGTGCTAACAAGCTCCTTCATGAGTAACAACCTTGTTTAATACAGTTGTAACAGTTAGCTGTAACTCCGCAGCATGAAGATCATAGATCTTCATTACTGCACGATTTTAGTGGATCATGATCTGTACTTTCAATGTATAAATATGAGAAGGCTCTTGTAGCCTGGGGTTGGACAATTACCATTTTGCATAAGCTATAACAGAGCACTGAGACTGTCGATTTCCATCATTAATATGAGAGCAGAGTTCTTCATTTATGTGTCTTAATTTGTTGTGATTCTCGATGTCTCTGTTAGAAGGCCAGGGCCCACCTTCTCACAGAGATAGTCGGTTTAAGTAGGTAGGTTAATTTAGCTTTCTTTCTGTGTGTGGTGTAGAATCATTATAGATGTTACTGTTAGCTGCAACAGAGGTTAGCTTTCCTTTTGGTAGTTCATGATTGCATCTTGGATAGCTGTAACAGAGTGGTGTGACAGCCGACTGTGTAGGTTAATTCAGTTTAATGCATGTGTGGTTGAATTAGTTGTAACAGCCAAGCTCAATTCCAATATCTTTCAGTTGTTTATGCTTTCTAGGATTTCCAGTAATTATCAGTTGTACCATATCATCCTCAGGCCAATGGCCAAGTGGAGATTACAAACAAGGTCATTGAGTCTATTCTGACAAAAATAGTGAAGAGTCATCGCAAAGATTGGGCTGAAAGACTTCTAGACGCACTATGGGCCTATCGTACTACATGGTGTAACACCACTGGTTTTTCCCCATATGAGTTAGTGTACGGTAAGAATGTTGTTTTTCCAATTGAATTTGAAATCGGGACCTTGAAAACAGCTGTGGAAGCAAACCTTGATTTATCAGAGGCACAGAGGGACCGACTGAATCAGCTCAATGAGTTGGATGAGAAGCGCACAGCTGCAGTACATCATACAACTTTAATCCAACAACATCGCTCTAAGTGGCATGATCGATTTATAAGGAAGAAAGTCTTCCAAGAGGGAGACTGGGCTCTGTTGTAAGATTCACGGTTTAAGAGGGACTTTAAAGGCAAGTTGCGTACCTGTTGGTTGGGCCCCTATCAGATAGATTGGGTATTTGATAATGGCACAGTTTGGTTGATCACCATTGATGAAAACAAAATACCATTATTCGCAAATGGTCATCGGCTGCGACTGTATCACAAGCCGATCTCAAGGGAAGCTTTCGTTTCGCATGTTGTAGATGATCCAGACTATTAGTTAGCGCCAAGACAAGGATTTTTCTCAACCCCTGTCAATTTTTAAGAACTGCAATCTCCACATGATTTGTACATAAATAATTCATTTTCTTTTACATTCTGTATTTTATCTATTTTGCATTTTGCATTTAATCGGGTTTGTTTTGAAGAATTCTTTGCAGGAATTAATTGGAGGAACAGCGGTCATGACTGGGCCAGACGATTGCAGGCACCTTGTATTGTTCCTGATCTAATAAATCTCTTTTTAAAAAGATGGATGATTCATTATCTTTCAGCATTCAGCTGAAAATTTTCCTGTTACTTCATTAACGCACAGTTGTGACTCCTAACCTCGCTCATTCTTCCTATTTCAGCAGCTACGACTCCTTACCTTGCTCATTCTTCCTATTCCTAGCAGCTGCAACTCCACTATTTCCACTTCATTTTTTCTCTTTGTCAACAGCTGCAACTCCGCTATTCCTGATCAATCCGCCAAATCCAGCAGCTGCGACTCCGCTATTTCCACTTCATTCTCGCTTTTTGCCAGTAGCTGCGACTCTGCTCTTCCTGATCAATCCACCAAATCCAGCAGCTGCGACTCCACTATTTCCACTTCATTTTCGCTCTTTGTCACCAGCTGCAACTCCACTATTCCTGGTCTATCCACCAAATCCAGCAGCTGCGACTCCGCTATTCCTGATCAATCCACCAAATCCAGCAGCTGCAACTCCGCTATTCCTGACCAATCCGCCAAATCCAACAGCTGCAACTCCGCTATTCCTAACCATTCTGCCAAATATAGCAGCTGCGACTCCACTATTTTTATTTCCATTTCGCTCTTTTTGTACAGCTGCGACTCTGCTATTCTTGACCATTCCGCTAAATCTAGCAGCTGTGAATCAACCATTTTCATTTCCATTTTGCTTTTCCCGTACAGCGGTGACTCCACCAGTCTACTTTCTCTCTGAATGATGATTCTAATAATGATTCAATTAGGCATCAGTTTTGTTGCTTTCTCCACAAGATCCAATCACGGTTCGCCACGAAGGAAATTTTCGGGTGTCTTGGGTATCTGTCAACTCGGGTGGAGGTGGCCACATCACTTCAGCACATGTGCATTCATACTCGTGAGGACAAAGGCCGTCTGTAATGATTGATTCACGGCTGAACACATAAACGCGAAGGTACAGATCGCACCTTTTACATGATTTGACAGGAAATTCAATACGATAATAATGATTATGTACTGTCCTAACCCTCGATTAGCGAACCCATATTAATTAACCTCCAGGGAATATGTCAGGATAACAATTGTATTTATTTCCCGACACCTTACCCGATTTTCACCCAATACCCCAATTCTGCCAACTTCCTCGTTCCACTGAATTTTCATACCTACACCGACTTTCCTAAGAACCCGATTTTGAACCCCAATGATCCCTTGCATGTTCGTAAAACTACAACTCCCACATCTAGACTGGTAATTGTTGTATTCATTTTGAATTGTGAGGAAAGGTCGATATGGGAAACCCAATCCGGCATGAACCAGTAAATATAGAAGCTGTACGTGCCAATGCAAAAGTTCTTAACATTTTTACAGCAGCACATTGGATGGAATACTTTGAACAATTGAACGGTTTCCACACAGAAACCGCATTGCAATTTTCCCTTAACCTGACTGATACTCACTCTGAGGTCAGGGGACTGTGTGTGGATGTTACAGAAGAGATCATAGCAGAGGTTACTAGCTTACCCCAGGTTGGAAGAAATCATTTGGATGGAAGGCACATAATGAAAATGTTGTGAGAGAATTTTTGGCAGTTGGAGAACATGTTAGTCCAAAGCGTCGTGGGTTGGAACTGGCATCTTTACCACCACCCTAGAATCAAGTGGCAATCTTCGTGAAAAGATACATCTCTTGTGAAGGCAGGTATCAAATCGTTTCCTTCTCTGAATTTCCCTTATTGTCTCATTTACGCCATGGCAATTTGGTAAATATACCATTTTATCTTTTTAAAGCCCTACAAACAATGGCTGGATATGCAAGAACTTCCCAACACTCAGTTTCCTCCCTTACTAATCATGGCCTAATTAAATTATTAGTCTTAATAGCCATTTCAAATCATAATTTAAACTGGGAGCAATTCCTTGCTGGAGATGGGCCAATCGGAGAACCTATATTAGAAATGGAGGGTGTTGACGAAGATAATGAGGATCGGCGTTCTTCAAATCCAATTGGGGGGGATATTGGAGCATTAGGGAACCAGACTATTGACGAAGAGGAAGTAAATAAGGGAGAAGAAACATCAGTAGAAAACCCTGTTGCTGAGGAAATTATGATGGAAGCCATGGTGTAGGAGGTAGTGATATCAAAAGCTGTAACTGCAGAAGCAGATACTTACATGGAAGAAGCTGAAACTGGAGCAGCTGTTGAAGCTGCGACAGTAGAAGCTGCAACTGCAGAAGCAGGAATTCAGGAGGAAGGATATCAAGTAGGAACAACAGGAGAAGGGATTGTGGAAATTTTGGAGGTTCTGTCCTCTCCTAAGATAAGGGGGACCATTATTGAAGAAGAGAAGACCAAGGAAAAGACCCCTGTGTCAAAGAAACAAAGAGGAAGCTCAGAAAACAAGGGTCAGACATCCACTGCATCAAAGAAAAGAAGAACCAGAGCTATCACAGCACCAGTAGCAGTAAGCATTGAAGAACACCCAGTGGGAATGGTGAGGAAAAGAAGGACTCGATCGACTGTAGCAGCAGAAGCAGCTGTAACAGCAACATCAGCACAAGTAGTGGGGATAGTAGAAGAAGCAGTGACAGCGGATGCAATTGGGGTTAATAATGAAACACCTTCAGCAAAGACAGCAGGAGCAGTCAGAGCAAATATTGAGTCACCTATGGCAGAAATAGCACCTGTAACAGGGGTAGACATAGAAATTCCTATTTTGAACCCCAAGTCACCTGTTGTCATGCAGGAACCTTCCACAAAAGAACCTCAAATCAAAAATCTCCTGCATGAAAATGAATTATTAAAGGAGGAGGTGCAAACATTGCAAAATGAGCTGGAAAGATGGAAGGGAGTAGTTGGAAAACAAGCAGAGAAGAATTTGAACACATTATTCGATGCTGCAAACTTATTAGAAAATTAATCTCTTGCAGTAGAAAATGAGGAGCAAGGAGAAACTGTTTTCCCAGAGTGTGGAGACATATTCTTTGCAGCAGGACACAGAGTTATTGTGTTGGGAGTTGTATCACAAAAGCATGCACAGATAGATCAAGAGAAAGAACAAATGCAATAAATAGAATTGATGGGGGAAAATGAGGCAAAAATTGAAGTGATTGCTAATTCAAATCTAGGAGATGAAACAGTGCAGTCCCAGCCATCAGGGGATACTGAACTTCTTCAGGACCAGTGTCATCAGTCAGAGGGATTTGATATAACCCAAAAACAATCTCAGCAGCTCAAAGAAATTGAAGGACAAGGGATTGTTACACAAGAACCAGCACCCTTGAAAATATATAGTGAGGCTGCAACTCACACAGTAACATTTGACATCAAGGATCAAGAAGAGAACACTGTTACAGAAGAACTAGTGTCTTCAAAATCATTTGTTGAAGTTGCAACACAAACTAAGATGGCTGAGGTTGAAATGGAAAGGAAGGATGATGTCACGCAAGAACTAGCAGTCCTAAGAACATTTGTTGAGACTATAACACAAACTAAGAGGGTTGAGGTTGATATGGAAAGAAAGGATGTTGTTACACAAGAACCAGCATCCCCAAAATCCATGGCTGAGACTGCATTACAGGCACAGACCACTGCAATACCAATGGAGGATGAAACTGTTACAGTGCCAAAGAAAAACAAGGAAGTCATTTATCTGGACTCTGATGATGAGAAGGATGTGAAGAACAGAAGATTTCAACGGCTAGAGAAAAATATTCTCTGGCTAAATCTCGAGTTGGATAAATGGCACAAATAGATTAATCAGTTCAGGACAGGTATGATTTCTCTCCAAGAACTTAGAAATGTCATTAGGCGGTTGAGAGAAAAGTGGGCTGAGGAGTTATTCTTCCAGAAACTCCGGTGGGAGAAACTTCAAGAAAAATTGGAAGGGTTGAAGAAACTTAAGTCCTTGCAACAAGAAAAATACAAAATGTATACTCTTTCCCTAGAATTATTGAGTTCCAGGGCTCCATCCCCCTCTTACCCTGTCTTTCTCCATGAGCAGACAACTTTATTTCAATTAAGGGCTCTGAAGGAAGGAAGATCATTTGACTTGGCAACAACTACCAGTTTTTAGATACTTTTCTGAAAAGTGATTTTGAGGATCAGCACTTGTTATGTGAATTGTATTTACATGATAGGGCTTGTTATATTGACTCTCCATCCAATCCATTTCCTTGTTTGGGGGATGTTCAGCTGAGGGAATTTCCTCCTTTGTTATTAACCATGTAAGATGGCGAGATGCTTTCCAAACCATCCTCAAGAATGAGGAGAATTCTACTCTCTGGATTATGGGTGAACCTCGGGATCCAAAAGGACTCATAAAAAACCATGTTGGATCTCTCAAGGTTCCTACAATTTCCCAATACTTTGAAATTTTGAGAGATAAAATCCTCACCACATGTGTCCCGATGATTCTTAATATGCAGTAGGATACTCTGGAAGGCAGTGATGACAGATGGCTATATTCTTCTTCATCTCTAAAGGAAAAGGACCCATACTTCTTTGACAATTTCAGACAAGCTTTGACAAGGGTTCCTAGATATGTGCAGTGCATGGAAAAATGTGGGTCCTGGTGGATTGGATTAAGATTCAGATTCCCTCTCATATGGTTGCATGTGAGTCCATATAGGAGCAGCTATGCTTTGACTATAGAAGAAGAAAATCTGTGTTGGGAGAAATGGACAGCCTGCTATGGGTTTGTGCCTCGAGGGGAGACACCAGAACTTGCCTACAATCTTACAAATCTTCACAGATTCAACTCAAACTCAGATTTGGACTAGGGGAGGTAGTTGCATGAGGACATGCAATCGGATAGTTGGGGGGAGATGTTGGGTCCAAGAAATGCCCCTTTTGGCCATCCTTATTACATCATTTTTCCCTGATTACATCCTATTTTCATAAGCTATACCTATGCCTTTTATCCATGTCAACCAATGATATTGACAGGTATAATTCGTTATTGATTTATTTATTGTATGCCTAAGATTGTTAAGGTTCTAGATCCTAGTCCTTGGTTTATGCTAATCTATGTGATTTCATTTAGTCAAGGTCTAAAGAACAGGTGTATCAACCGAATGGCTCCAACTGTTACTCTTCAAATCCTGATTCCTCATAACTCCAAGGGACAGCGCACTCCTCCACGAGAATCTGTAACAGGCTTCCACTGAAACAGAACCCAGCTGCAACAGACAGATTGCATTCCAGCTTGATAAATCCATTGATCCATTAATTACTGGAGTAACAGCTCCTTCATGAGTAACAGCCTTGTTTAATACGGTTGTAACAATTAGTTGTAACTCCGCAACATGAAGATCATAGATCTTCATTGCTACACAATTTTAGGGGATCGTGATCTGTACTTTCAATGTATAAATATGAGAAGGATCCCGTAGCCTGGGGTTGGACAATTACCATTTTGCATAAGCTATAACAGAGCACTGAGACTGTCGATTTCCATCATTAATATGAAAGCAGATTTCTTCATTTCTGTGTCTTAATTTGTTGTGATTCTCGGCGTCTCTGTTAGAAGGCTAGGGCCCACCTTCTCATAGAGATAGCCGATTTAAGTAGGTAGGTTAATTTAGCTTTCTTTCTATGTGTGGTGTGGAATCATTGTAGATGTTACTGTTAGCTGCAATAGAGGTTAGCTTTCCTTTTGGTAGTTCACGATTGCATCTTGGATAGCTGTAATAGAGTGGTGTGACAGTCAACTGTGTAGGTTAATTCAGTTTAATGCATGTGTGTTTGAATCAGCTGTAACAACCAAGCTCAATTCCAATATCTTTCAGTTGTTTATGCTTTCTAGGATTTCGAGTAATTATCAGTTAGAGTTCAAGCTTATGTTTAGATTCTGGTTGTTGTTGTATCTTCAATTGGTTTATTAGAATAGGCAGATTGTGACTAGGTAACAGTAGCTACTAGATGGATCATTTGGGTAAAGATTGAATGTTGTAGTTTGATAATTATAGGATTTAACTTCTTGCAAAAGTAATCTAGTTTATTTCTATTCTTAAATTTATAACTGCTAGGTTGATCTCTATAGGAAGGTAGCTGCAATTGAATTCCTAGATGTATGAATTATATTAGTTCCTTTATGGGATGAGTTTGGCTGGACAGACTAGTAGGATTATTATCTTCATTTAGTTAATCAACTGCTTGACATGTTTATGCATAAATTGTGCTCATTTCCATTGAAATAAAAAGACCTCCCTGGGTTTGACAATTTATATTGACCATCCTGTGTGTTAGTTTTAATTAATTGACATATAGGGTGACCAACACCTCCCACAATCTTTGTAAGTTCAAAAACTAAAATATCCCCTATCCCCATAATTTCTTGTAGCAACACAATCTCAAGTTGAATCTAGCACCTCTACATTGATATATTTTTAGGAAAACTTGACAAAATAAATGGCTAATCTCCTTACTACCTTAGCCATTGAGATGAAACAATTAAAAGATGATTGGGTTGGTAGCCAAATTCCAAAGACATGGTGTAAGGACCCACTAAAGTAAGGCCAAATCAGCTAACACAACACAGTTGATAAAGAGAGGAAATAATATAAAATAATTTTATTAATGTCCAGCAAATGAGAACAAAGGTAGGTCAATAGGACTAAAAGGTACATATAGTGTAGGTACAAGGTGGGTGTGCAAAAGAAACTCCTAGATAAATACTGAAAGCAAGCAGATAAATGTTTCTTGAGCTCAATGCCCATGGATGAGAACTCAAACCACCACATATCATCTTTGTGTGAAATATTTAGCTAAAAAAGGCATTATATGATGGCTATAAAAGGCACTGTATGATGGCTAAAAAAAGGCACATCAAACTTATTAATAAAGGATGGAAATTTTTAGAGGTGGTCTAAGGGATTGTTGAGTCGATGAAACCTATACATATAATGGAATTTTGTGAGATTAAGATTGCAAAGTCATTGTAGAGATGTTTCTTCCTCTGTAAATTATTTGCCCTTATGTTTTGGCCACATCTATTCCAATATGTGTAATTATGTCTTGATATAATACAAATATTTGAGTAGCAGATTCAATATTATTTGTGTTGTTAATCCATATATTTTTGAATGTTGAGATTGTTAGCAGAGGTTTCATGTTTTTATGACCTCTGTTTCATTATCCATTATCCAAATAAATTATCCATTTTTTTTTATCATTATCCAAATACTTTAAGCACAATAATCATAAACACAGATAATTGAATTTACTTTTAAAGATTGATGAAACTGGTTGTCATCAAAATATTTACATCATCCCTTAATATTAAGGAGTTTTAGACTTGCTTCCCCACCCATTAGACCATCTTTATCTAGATTAGCATTAATTTTTAATTATGGTAATAGATCCTCTTATTATGATTATTTGGGACTAGAGCACTCAAGTAAAACTAAATAAAAGACAACCCCGCCAAGGCTATGGATGAATGCTGGCAGCAGTGGATCTGTCTATGACATTAGGGGTTTATATTTTTCAACTTAAAGTATATACATATACATATTTAAAACACACATGTCATTCTTCATGTTTCTCTTTCTTAAATTATTCTAGTATTTTTGCTGCAACGCATTCTTCCCTTTGGATTTCTTCAATTTCTCTAGAGCATGCATGCATAAGCAAAATCCAAGTTCTGTTTTCCGTCAAGGGGACTTGAAGATGAGAATTTCCAGAAAGTGGCCCCAGGGTGCAAAGTAACGAAATATTTGATGGATTGGCATGTATATATATAAAAGGAACAGAATTATATAGGCCTAAAATTGCAGTTGGTGCCATTGCGGTCAAAGTTAAATCAATCTGTAAACCACCTCGATGGAAAACGGAACTTGGATTTTGATTACCCATTTTTGTTGCTCTGGTTTAGGAAATATTTCAGGCTATTATGGTTTGTTTTAAAGTCGTCATCTTCTTAAATTTGGCTTTCATTGTATCATTCCATCGAAAGGCATCATTTTCATTGTATCATTTCATCTTTGATCATTATTATTTATCAAACTCTTTCTTAAATTCCCCTAACACATACATATTTATCAAAATATTTCTTAAATCAGGCTGAATTCCAGTTTTTGCACTTCTTTAAGCATGCTCCAGCTGTTGTTTCTAAACATGTCAAGCTCCACTTATCAACTTGCATATTTTTTAGCCTAAATGTAACACCTCACACTTTCCAAACTTCATCTCTGTATTGCATTAGATTTTAACCAATCTTGGTACTCCTTCTCATGTTGAACTGGTGTTATCTTCTTGCCTTCTCTTTTTATATACATATTGCATAGTCACTATTATCAGGTTTGCATCCTAGGTTCTTCAATACAAAAGTAGATGGATGCTTCATACCAATTGTTAAATTCTAATCCTAGGACCTGTTTGGAGCAACCATCATATACCTTTGAGTCCATCCTCCAACTCCATGGACTCATGGTGTGCCAAGGTCTTTTAAAAAAAATATTGCTCAACTTCTGATTTTTTGATCATTTATCATCAAGTTTTTCTTATGTAAAGTTGTCGGCTATCATAATCTTCTTTGTAAAACAAATTGTCATCACGACCAGGCTCCCCTTATTTAATATGCTAAATCAACTTCATCAAGGTTAGTAAATTCATAAAAGGTAAGCATGCATCATCATACTTCATACTTCAATCAAACCATCATGACTTCTTTAGTGTCCTAAGTTTAGTCCAGATTGAAACTTGATTTTTATTTTTCTTTAAAATTGCTTTTGGACTTTAAACTTAAACAGTAGATGGGTTTTGTGATTTTGTCTAGTTTCTATGACAAGAACAAGGATCTCCTAAAAATATTATCATGCTTTCATTCATTGAATAGCTATGGTTCTAGCTAATCTAAGAACGAAATCATCAATAGAGCACATTGCACGGTTCAAACAAACAACACAAAATACAACTAGGTTTTTATCTGGTTTTTTTTCCTTATTTCCAAAAAACTTATACAACAAGGTAGAAATTTATAGACACCGGTGGGTAACTGATCTAGACACTACTTTTTCCTAGAAATTTAGGTGGTTTTTATCAAGTACCGCCTTGCTATATTAAGCTAATCATCAGTTGCTATGCAGAATCTATCACTGTTAATTGTGTAGGAACTATATCTGCATTATCTCTTAGTCCCTATTTAACCTATGAAAATTCATTATCTCCTTGTATGGATAATGAATTGAATAAACCCCAAGTTTAGTGTTCCTTCTGTAGATGTATATGTAACTTCGGAATGTATTTCACCCATGTATTTCATATATGTATATTATATTCCTATAGAGATGTTATTATTCCTCTATACGGAAGTGTCGTCATTTATATTGTAAGTGTCGTAACTTATACTTGATGGGTTATTAGACCACCTTGTCTGGGTCAGCCCTGTATAATTCATGTGGGTCGAAGGGTTATTAGACCACCCTATTGGGGGTCGTCCATGTGGGTCAAAGGGTTATTAGACCACCAAGTGTGGGGTCGGTCTGGATTAAGTTAACCATGGGTTAAGCTAGATATGTAGGCCCCATTAGTTTATTGGGCAGGACATAACAAGTATAAATAGAGATCAGGAGATCTCTATTTGATCATTCATTCACACACTTCTCTCATTCGAAAAGTGGCGCACTTATGAGGAGGAGGCTCTGCTGCTAGGAGAATACTATCTCTTGTATTCTGGTTGTATCATTGCTCTATCTATCTCTGAGGAAGTTATTGGGGTTTTTCACCTTTATGGTTTTCCCCAAGTAAACTCTGTGTCTCTTGTGTGCTTGCATTATTGTGTCCATGATTGATATGCTGTAGATTTGTTGTACATGTTGTTCTCTCAATTAAGATCCTATATCAGATTGAAGTAAATTCTGAAAATTTAACATGGTATCAGAGCTAGTCTGAAAGAAGGCATGATATGGCATGTATGACACTTGTTGCACTTACGATGCTAGGGCTTGATATAGCAAAAACTAGTCATCGTAGAAATTTCGCTATAAATCCATTTTAGAGAAGATTTTGGATATGAAACTTTTACAGGTCGAAGATACGATACCCATGTACCTTGTGTCCAAAGTAAAACCTCTAATTCGTTGTACTTTGTGATTTATGATCTGTACAATATAGGGTTTCTGCCTCTTCCAGATCTAAGTCAAAAACAGGTGATCTTGGAAAAAAGGTCAAAACTTGGGCTAGGAAGCTCCAAATGAAATTTCGTAAAACTTGATAGGTAGTAAACAGACTGTAATATCTCAAGAAAATTTTTCAGAGGCCGAAGTTGAACCAGAGACACGTGGCACGCCATACAAGTTCGCTCTCCTGTTTTATCCCATAAACAGGTCACGTTGCGACACTTGGCATAACTCTCTCTCAGAGAATCCAATTGAGGTTATAACTATCGCGATGGAAAGATGACAGGTCAGGATACCACAAAAAACGTTTTCAGACCCTTTGGATCGAACAGTGAGTAGTTACACCAGAAACAATTAGGTACATATTTCTGTCAAAACAGAATTATTTTTGAGCACCTTCATTCATGGCTTCCGGAATTTAGGGTTTTGGATAAAGTTGGAATTTTTGTAATCATAGACCACGGCTGAATGCTACTCATCAAAATCAAAATTTAGAGACCAAGATTAGAATTTTTTGTTGGGAAGAAGGCCGGGCTTGATCAGACCCTAGTTCGGGACTTCGATCAGAAAAGTGGAAAATTAGGGCTTCTGCAAAAATGGGAATTTTTGAAATCTGTGACCACGGCTGGAAGCTCCTCATAAAAATAGAAGCTTAGAGCTTTGGATCAAACCTTTTGATTGGAAAGAAGATTGGGCTTCATCAAACCCCAGTTCGGGGTCACGTCCAGTGAATCCGGAAGTTTCAAAGGCAAAATTGAGGAGTGAAACTTTGCAATTTTCAAATTCTGAACATACCAACTTGATTAGCTCATCAAGGCGCATATTTCTATCCTTTCGGAAGTTTGAAATTCAAAGTTTGAATTTTTGGGGTTTCTCTAACAAACCGTAATCCAGCTCCAGATCCAGTTCTTGCAAATCAAGTGGATTGGGTTAATCCTAGAAGAAGACGGATTGGTCACCTGCATAAGTGAAGAAATTCCTGTTTCAGAGGGAGATGAGGCGAAGGCCTTCCATAAGAAGATTACAAGCAATCTTGACAGGTATGGCTTACAGGTATGTTTCAAATTTTGTTCATGGTTAAGTTTATTATATGTTTGTCTTCATATCATTACAGTACAATCTTGATTAATTATTAGACTTGTCGTATCACCTTAATAGAAGATATTCATTAATTAAGGTTTTGACACTTATGATTGTACTAATGCATTGTGATGTTGTATGAGGTTTATGTTGTTTGCTAACATAAAAGGTACACCAAGAAAGAAAAACCATGTTCTAGTTCAAGAACATATGATCATGATGACATGAAGACATGAAGACAAAGATTCATCCATTGTCATGGATCACATAGAATATCTACTTACGAGGTATGTATAACTTGGTTCTACAATGGTTAACTTATGAGACATGCAGGTTACTAGCACAAGTCATTGAAGAGAACCAGAAGACATTATGCGGGTATGTTAGACATAACTAGCTAGCATGCTAATCCAGGTATGTTTTTCCTATATCAAGCTAGAATCCTACCTTGTGTTAGGACCTTATACTGTTGTGTTGTTGATAATAATTATTCATGAAGTCATAGGTTTGAATAGTCATGGTTGTATGCATATTATGTTTCCTACCATAATTGATGATATGACTAACCAGAAGAATCATGAAGGTATAGGTTGGAGTAATCACGGGTTTATGCATTGATGATTTAACTAATCAGAAGAGTCCTATGATCAAATAAGAATATGCATGAATAAAAGAATACTTCCCTAAAACCTTGAATACTAATGTTTATTATCTATTAAGATTATACTAATAAATGTGTGATTATGTATGAGACCTCAAGGATAACACAATGATGATACTAATAAGCATGTATAGGGATCTAGAATGAATATAAGTTCAGAACAGGTAATCCAGGAAGCAAAAATCAAGAGGGAGCACACTCCAGTGGTTTCTGCAAGGATGCAGATATTCAGAGGGAGTTGACCATCTCTCTACATTCCACAATAGAAAGGTGTAGAAGAAGCTACTTCAGATTAGCTCCTGCAAGGAAGCAAAGACTCAGAGGGAGTCCACCCAACAAACAAACAAAGATAAGTATTTTAATTGTCATTTCTTGCATATTTGTTTGCTTAAATAATATTGTTCAATGATGTATATGCTTATGTTCCTAGATTTAGGGTGTGTATTATGCATATTAGAATGATTGCATTAATGAACAGCTTACTACTAATATGCATTTGATGGGTAAGTGGCCTGTGGCACTGTACAACATTCCATTGCTACTTATCTAGAATGAAGCCTCTTTGCTGACATGTTAGGAGTTGTGCACACTCTTAACAATGTTCTGGTAGAGATTGGAAGGCATCTAGAAAGTTACGGGATATGGATAAATGTTGTATTGAAGCATTGGCTAAGATAATTGCATGACTGTATGACATATTTCTTTATGTGTAAGAATTTGTTCTGAAAACTATGAGATGTTTTCTAATCATGCAATTTAACTTGTTGTGTAGGAAAGATCGTATACCATCACCTACAAAAGAAGGACTACAACATTTGTTCAGCAACAAAGTTATCTATTGAAAATATTGAAGATATTGAAGTTCCCAGGATCTGGGAAGAATTCCATGATCGAGGAGTACAAGTCGATCATGAAGATGTTTGGGATGCAATCCCAAGACCTGAAGGGTAGTCTGTAATGACTTCCAAGAGGATCTACAAGATCAAGCATGCTGCAGGTGGTAGCATAGAGACTTCTGCTCCTGTAGCTAGATACACTTCCATCAGATCAGTACTTGCTCTGGCTGCAGTGATGAAGTGGAAGATACACCAGATGGATTTCAAGACAGCCTTCTTGAATGGTGTAGTTGAAGAAGAAGTGTATGTGGAGCAGCCACTTGGTTCTGATACACATGACAGGGAGTCATATATGTGCAGAACTTGGTATGGTAGGATAGACATCTTTCTATCCAGTTTGGGCTTTACCAAGAGCAAAGCGGATTCCAACCTTTACTACAAGGTTGAGGAAGGAAATCCAATGACACTACTTTTGTATGCAGATGACCTATTTATCACAAGTGAAGATAGATTGATTGCCGACACGCAGTGGAAGCTTGCTTCCAAGTTCGAGATGAAGAACTTGGGTATGATGCACCACTTTCTAGATATGGAGGTGTGGCAAAGTGCAGATGGAATCTTCCTTGGACAAGGGAAGTATGCAGTAGAGATCCTGAAGAGGTTCGGGATGATGGAATGCAAGGCCATGGCCACACCTATGGCATCGAATCCGAAGCTTCTATGTGATGCTTCATCTAATCCAGTTGATATTTCGATGTATCGTCAGATGATTGGATCCTTGATGTACCTAACGAACACGAGACAAGATATTTGCTTTGCTGTGAACACATTGAGTCAGTTCCTGACAGATACGAGGAGTGTTCACTTGGTTGTTGTAAAGCATGTTCTGAGATACCTGAAGGGTACAGTGGATTATGGGCTCAAGTATGAAGCGAATCAAAAGTTTAACCTGCAGGGTTATGTTGATTCAGATTGGGCTGGCAGTGCTGCAGATAGGAAGAGCACATCTGGATGTTGATTCAGTATGGGATCAGGTGTGATCTCTTGGTTCAGCAGGAAGCAGTCCTGTGTAGCACTGAGTACAGCTGAGGCAGATTATGTTGCAGCCTGTTCAGCTAGTTGTGAGGTAGTATGGCTACGGAAGCTACTATCTGAGTTATTTGATCTCCCATTGGATGCTACTGGTATCTTCTGTGATAACTAGAGTTGTGTGAAGTTGTCTGAGAACCTAGTGTTTCATGACAAGTTGAAACACATAGAGATCAAATATCACTATATCAGGGATATGGTGCAGAGAGGAGCTGTGAAGCTCCTATACATTGCGACGGACGAGCAAATTGCAGATGTGCTGACGAAGCCACTAGCCAGGGTGAAGTTCGAGTACTTCAGGGAGAGGCTTGGTGTTCTTCAGATTGATGACACTTCGAGGAAGAAGTGATGGACACATTTGCATAAGCCATTCCAAGCATGTTGGAAGGAGGATCCTTCACATGGCTGTGGATGTAAGTGCTGGATGATGAGCATCAGGACGATGCTCCAGTTACTGCTCTATATGTACGCATCATGTTGGATGCTGGATAGGATTAGTTGGATCATTTATATGTATATGTATGTACGCATAATGTTGGATGCTGGATATGATTAGTTGGATCATTTATATGTATATGTATGTATGCATCATGTTGGATTCTGGTTATGATCAGGAGGATCATTTTTATATGTTTTGTATATGCATCATGTTGGATGCTTGGACCATGTGTCTGTATATGTATCAGGTGGATACATTGTATGATCAGGTAGATCATGTATGTTGATATGTATCAGGTATGATCAGGTGGATCATGTATTTGTATTTGTATTAGGTGGATACATTGTATGATCAGGTGGATCATGTATGCTGATATGTATTAGGTAGATACTTTGTATGCATTAGGTAGATGCAGTGTATGATCAGGATGATCATAGATGACGAGCTTCAAGATGTTGCTCCAGATGACATGCATCAGGATGATGCAGTGATGATGATTAGGATGATCATGTGTACATCAGGATGATGTATTGTGAGTATCAGGTTGATACTTTCTGGCCGTGGAACAGGTTGTGTAGATAAGCATATAATTTGGCCCTGGGAGGTTTGCAGATAGTCTTGCAAGGTTTTGCCTATGGCATGTAATGTGGCCCTGGGATATCTGGAAAATGCTCTTTCGAGGTTTTTCTTTGGAAGGACATATAATTTGGCCCTGGGAAATCTGCAGATAGTCTTGCAAGGTTTTTCCTATGGCATATAATTTGGCCCTAGGATATCTGTCAGATGCTCTTTCGAGGTTTTGTCCTATGGCATATAATTCAGCCCTGGGAGATCCGATAGGTTGAGCTATGTGCTCGTAATAAGTCCTGGGATGCTCTTGCAAGGTTTTTCCATGACCACATGTAATATGGCCCTGGGAGATCCGATAGGTTGGGCTGTGTGCCCGTAATAAGTCCTGGGATGCTCTTGCAAGGTTTTGTGGTAGGTGTCACATGTAAAAAGTCCTGGAGATCTAGACAGGATGAAAAAGGCCTCAGATGCTCTTTAGGGTTCTTGATAGTCAAGAAACTCTTTTAAGGTTTTGTGACAGTCACATATAATATGTCCCTGGGATGTCCGTCAGGTAGAGTTGTGTGCTCGTAACAGCCTGGATGCTCTTGCAAGGTTTTGTGATGCATGTAATAAGTCCTGAGATTTCCACAGTATGGCCAGTGATGATGAAGACCTGCAGGTGGTGGGCCTACATCCAGTATGAAAAAGGATTGGCTCTGTAGAACTTCCTATGATGAGTAGATTCAGAGATTGATTGCGATAGCAGCAGCAGTGACGATGACGATGATTCAAGGATGATGATTCGTTGATGATGATCCAGAGAAGAAGAGTTGTGCTAGCAGATCTGTGTCGAGAAATACCTTCCTAGTTAAGAGGGAGTGTTGATGTATATGTAACTTCAGAATGTATTTCACCCATGTATTTCATATATGTATATTGTATTCCTATAGAGATGTTATTATTCCTCTATACGGAAGTGTCGTCATTTATATTGTAAGTGTCGTAACTTATACTTAATGGGTTATTAGACCACCTTGTTTGGGTCGACCCTGTATAAGTCATGTGGGTCGAAGGGTTATTAGACCACCCTATTGAGGGTCGGCCATGTGGGTCAAAGGGTTATTAGACCACCAAGTGTGGGGTCGGCCCAGATTAATTTAACCATGGGTTAAGCTAGACATGTAGGCCCCATTAGTTTATTGGGCAGTACAGAACAAGTATAAATAGAGATCGGGAGATCTCTATTTGATCATTCATTCACACACTTCTCTCATTCGGAAAGTGGCGCACTTGTGAGGAGGAGGCTCTGCTGCTAGGAGAAGACTATCTCTTGTATTCGGGTTGTATCATTGCTCTATCTATCTCTGAGGAAGTTATTGGGGTTTTTCACCTTTATGGTTTTCCACAAGTAAACTCTGTGTCTCTTGTGTGCTTGCATTATTGTGTCCATGATTGATATGATGTAGATTTGTTGTACATGTTGTTCTCTCAGTTAAGATCCTAGATCAGATTGAAGTAAATTCTGAAAATTTAACACCTTCCATTTCCTACCTTCCAAGTGGTTATTTGGTTCCCAACCAATGGGAAAGGATGGACTAAATATTTCTAAAGAATGGATGTGTTAGAAAAAAAATTATTTGGCAATTTGATCCAATCCACCATTGATAGCGGATGAATGTATTTCCACATCAAAACATTTTTTCCATTATAAGTAGAAGAAAGTTATTGTTGGATTCATTTAATTTGAAAGAGTATTTATAGTTTGAAAGAACTCTCTCCTTACCTTAGGTAGCATTCATTGAAAGGAAAGGATTATTTGATTCATATGCATTTGCATGGTTTGAGTCAGTCATCACACCATGAGTTGCACTTCCATCACCCGACTAAGTAATACAACCATTAAAATTTAACTCGCTAAGTCAATACACTTTAACCTCACTTGAGGATAAAAAGAATTTGGTAGTTAGTTAGGACACCAGGGATAGGCATCCAAATAATTCCCCCTTGTCATTTTCATTTGAGACATAGTTGTTGTCCTCTAGGGTACTAAAATCCTCTAGTATTTATTGACACAGTCATCGACCAGTTTGTGGAGGGGCCTCCCATTTTTTCGGGAGTTAAGCCATGAGGATTGATTCCGGATGGACTTTGTGGAATGCCGCACTCCACTTAGTGCCTAAGGCATATCGATCCATTTTCTTCCCTGTACTCTACCATGATGGTGATACAGGGATGATAAGACAGAAGTGTCGAAAGCCTTTTCCAATGTGTCATGAACGAGGTAGCTTAGTGACTTTTCTTCTAGGGCTCTTTTACCCAGGATCCCTTTCGGTAGAGGGATATCCTTCCGTTATTGGTCTCTCATTTCGTATTGTTCGACTTGGATTTCATCACCTTGCGAAGGATATGATTTGTCAAGGTCTCCAGCTCCTAGTTAGGAAGTTTGCTTGCAATTTCACCTTTTTAGAGGGTCTTTTTCTTTTTAGTGTTGCTTGTTGGCATTCTGGCCACTTTTTTTTCAGCTCGCTTACTATGACACTGGTCCCAATACAGTTTTTTGAGCTTGCTTTTTTGGCATGTGAGCCTTGTCTTTTCCTAGTTCCCCTTCTGCATGCTCGGTTGCTTTAGGGTTTTTGAGTTGTTACATAGTCAATTACCAATTATCTGATGATGTGTGATGTCCTCTTCTCCTAGGTCTTCGAGATGGTTGAGTTATATGGTCTTCTCAATGGACTGGACACCCCTTGATGGAGACACCAACGCTTGACCTTAGGAGTATTCTAGAGGACCACGTGATCACATCATCTGTGTGGACTTTTCCTTTTATTACAATGATGGAATTTCAGGTTATATGGAACAATGGTACATTTGAGAGAGAGATAATTGGTTGTACCCCACCTTGGTTGATTGTCTTATGGTCCTTTCATTTTGTTGATAATATTTTTGTGGTACCTTTCCTTTTACCTTTTGGGTCTTTTACTCATCCTGGGTTATCTTTTGATTTGTACCACCTTTTATGTTTTTGGTCGTGTGGGTACTATGGTAGTTTGTCCACATTTGAGGTACACCCCCTTTGTCCAAATTGTTATGAGTCTTTATACCCACTTCAATTACCCTCCATACCTTATTTAGGAACATTGCTTGCTATCATACCTTTTGGAGGTCCTATTTGAGTTACAAGAGTTAGTTACAAGGAGCTATTGCATATAAGAGGTAGTTACAAGGAGCTATTGCATATATTTGACATTATTTGACCTTCCATCTCTTTGGCATGTCAAATAAAAAGTAGTTACAAGGAGCTATTGCAATATATATTTGACCTTATTTGTACCTTCCCCACAATGGTTGATTTACTTTTGGTCCTTACTGTTACAACGTAATTTTCCACTTTGTGAGCATCAACATTCTTTGGCCTTCAGGATCCATTTCACTGACTCAGATTCACTTTATGTCCTTCAGAAACACTTTTTACCTATTTTTCTTCCTGTACGCTTGATGTTCCATTACATCCAGCGTACACGCGAGTTGTTCCACTATAGCCCGTGGGTATGGGTACCAAGTAAAATGGTAAAAATCATTAGAAAATTACTTTTTACTCCCAAAAAGCGGTCTTAGGGTGACCTTTGGCCCTCCATTTTCCCTAAAACGCCTCGATGTGTCATTTCACTTACCTTTGGAAGGTTATATATTGAGCTCTTATGGCATATGGAAGAGAAGATAAAGAGAGATCAAGATAACTCTAGTGGATTTTTGCCGTGAATTGAGTCTACACTCATTGATCCTAGTTGTTGTGAATTCCTTATATTCACCTTCCAAACTCCTTTTATAGATTGAGTTTGCCATTACATGGCAGATTGAAGTGGTGCAGGCACAAGTGGAGAGACCCAGTTCTTGGTTCAGATTGGTTGCCAGCAAGAGGTCATATATTGTACTTCTTGTTATTTATTAATGGAAATACTCATTTTCTCGTCCAATTGATGTTATGAATATTATTAAATTACATTGGGTTATATTTGCTTATAATATCATGGATCATGCTATCGATTATGCTAATGTCTTTCACATATTATATGTGCTTGCTTGTACTTGTTGTTGAGACTAATTTGCAGGTTCAAGTGTAGACATTGAAAGCTCAACGGGGATCTACATCAAACATCCAGTTGAAGGTTGGTCTTTTCTCCATTATCTTAGCATTGTCATTTATATTGCATTGCATTGGGAATTGAGTCATTTTCTGGTAGTCAGTTGTCTGTTGTGGTATTCCCCAAGCCATAGGAAGTTTTCTCCGTAACACTTATACCCTGTTGTTTATTGGTCTTGTGGTACCTTGTCCTTTAAGTTTGGTCCTTTCATCTTTTTGTGGTACCTTGCCTCTTACCTTTTGGGTATTTTACTCATCTTGAGTTATCTTTTGATTTGTACTGCCTTTTATGTTTTTGGTCTTGTGGGTATAACTATGGTATTTTGTCCACATTTGAGGTAGTACACCCCCTTTGTCCAAATTGTTATGAGTCTTTATACCCACTCTTTTCTTTTTGACTTGTACCTTATTGGTTGGTTTTTGTACCCTTTGGTTGGTCCTTGTACCTTACTGGAGGTAGTGAGTCTCTTTGGCCTCAGTCTGCTAGATGTGAGCTCATCTTTATTGTGATTGTACTGAACCTTTTGACTGTCATTGACTTTCTTTGATTGACCATACCATAGCCCAGTCATCTCTCTCTCTGGTTTGTACTAACCCTATAATTGGGTCACTTGGTTCCTAGAGTTGACTGGCCTCTAAGAGGCAGAGTCATTTTTGAAAGTAACTCTTCTAAGTAGATTACAGGAAATTTCTACACCCAGGTAATCAAATATGTGTTGGTAAGACTTAAGTAATCGAATTGTTAACAAGAGAATATTTGACACAGAAGTATGCTATTAATTTTTAACACGCAAGCCTGAAAGCAAGCGATTCTGAAACAAGCGAGCCTGGAGTAAGCGAGTCCCAAGAAAGTGAGCGTAGAAGGTCTAAGGGGAATCCATTGGGCCCATAACCCACAAGAAAACACGGAAATATCTGCTTGGACCGAAGGAAAACATCAGATCTATACTATTAATGATATTATGAGTTGGTTGGATTATATGCAAGATTGGAAACCTAGGTTGGAGTTGAGACATACTGAAGTATTAGATGCTAAATTACAGGGATCTGATGCTTTTATTATACTAGAGCCAGAACTCAGAAGAATGCCTATGGGATCCAGTATTGTACCAAAGATGATTTACAACAACTCCCTGAGAAAAGCAGCTGATGCAAGCAATTGGTTAACACACCTCTACCATGATCTTAACTTAATCATGACAGAGGTCTCTACACATCACCCCAGGCTAAAACTAGACCATCAATATTACTGTATTAACCGGATACGTTCTTTGAAAGCATGGCCACATCAAGGTGCTAGTCTCTGGTTTCCAAGTACTACCCACACTTATGAAAAATATAAAAAATTATGGTAGGATTTCCTGAGGAAAGAAAATACAGATAGAACATATTATACCATGCTAAAGTTTGGACATCAAAGTACACATATCCATGAGGATCCTCCATTCTACATCCCTGATTGGATGAGAGACTGGTGGCAGTCATTCAGCATCAACCTGACAACATTAGAAACAACTGATTTTTATAATCTAAAATGGGACGTCGGAGAATTTCTCGAACAAGTCAAAGATATTTTGCAGACAAAGATTACTGAGGATCAAATCCATGAGTACTACATTCAAAAGAAAGAACAATGGCTTGTCAAAACCCGCATAAAAGTCCACATGCATCAGATTAGACGCGTGGTCCTAAGGTCAGTTTATTCAAAGGCATGGGATACTGAATCCAATGTCTTTCGAGAATTATATGGTCCCCCATACTCCGATGAGTTGTAAATATCTCAAAAGTATTTGGCTATGAGTGGGACGTGTCCATTCATATTGTCATAATAAGATTCCATTCGGCTAAGAGAGTGGGTCTGTCCTCTCTAAGTTTTAGGTAGAGAACCATTTGAGGCCTTCAAGTTTTGTCTCATCCTATATTTCAGTTTAGATTTTGAATAAGATTATACAAGTTTCACAACATTATATAAAATATTGTTTTTGAAGATTTGTGAACACTTATTAACCACCTCAAAGATCTTAGTTTTGAAAGTCATAAAACTTTTAGAATTTTTCCATAATGGTTAGTTATTTTTATTTTATATTATTATTGCTAAACATAAATATCTTACTAAATGTGAGTGTAATTCAATTACCGAGGTGATGAACCCAAACTGATGGGATGAGAGAGACTTTAGGGCCATGACGACAAACATAGTTAGATGGTGTGATATGGGACTCAAGACCCAAAGGAGCAATAAAATACACTCATAATTTCATGAATTTCTACTCCTAAGAAAGATAAAGTGATCCTCTTCCTCATCACTTGAATGCCTACATTTTGAAAAAGGGAATTCGGTACAAGTCACCTTATAAAAGGCGCTACATGTCACCTTTTAAGAAGCGTTATGCCTTGCGGTCCTATCTAAATTTTTTTCCCATGGTGCAGGTAGAACCAAATAGCTATTTGTTAGATCTATCTTCCTCGAGTGAGGGGAGTTTAGGAAGGCTAGAGGAAAGTGAGACATCTAGTAGGTCTACAAGAGTTTTATCGACTAGCTGTCAAAAGACCAGAAGAAAATTCCATAAACACATGGAATATTTTCGCGCTCAAGGGGGGTCATGTTCCTATGATGATGAGACAATAGTCGACATCGAGGTGCCCTTGAGGTACAAACATTTAGTGAAACAATGGGTACCCAAGGATCTTCCTCCACTGAAAACAGATTTTTGTGTGGACGAGAGGATATATCGAATTGCACCATCGTCATTACATGGTTTGGTGTTGTTTTGAATGGATGGCATAAAGGTTCGTTATGGCACATGTACAGAATTGATGGAGTATGTTGGACCCTATTACAAATACAAATATTGGATGTGCCTGGTCCAATATACACGAAGTATGCATACATATGGATTGTCAACAAACTATTTACAGTTGAAAGACAAAGATCAAAATAAAGGTGCAATGTTGTACATTGACGGAAGGCCAAAGGCCACAGGGAATATTGCGTGGTTTATAAATAGTACACAATCAGGGTCTACAATTGAGAAACCAAACCGCGAATTTGAGGGGCATGAAGGAAACTGTGTTTTTGTATGTGCCATTAAATCAATATCTGCAAGGGAAGAGTTGTTTATTAATTACAATTTCAATCGAGTAGATACAAACACGGTTACTATGGGAGTGGTACATATAAAAATTTAATCAAACTTTTATGTCGTTATTTTATTTCGTTTAAATTTTCCATATTTACTTCACAGGCTAGTGATCAGGAAAAATCCCAGCAAGCAGATGGTCGAAGGAGTACATCTTCCTTGAGGGAGCAGGTATACATCTTTGTAATAGTAAAAATATAATAAGAAAAACGAGTTTTTTTTTCTTTGTTTTTTCATTATCAGTATATTGGTTTGGTTTATAAAATTTTATCTATTTTGGATGCAGAACATTGATCGAGAAAGCCACCCGAATGTTCATTAGACAACAACATCCTTGGGGAAACAGGTAAACCTAATTGTAATTGTACAATTTAAATATGTCACGATGTTTTCTCATTGTATTAATGTTTCAAAGAATATTTTGGTTTCGTTTAGGTAATTTTCTCTATGTTTTTTATGCAGGCCGGTTCTGTAAGGGTCACAGTAGACCATACCATACCTACCTCGATGCAACAAGTATACATCTTTGTAATAGTAAAACTATAATTATATGAATAATATTTTTTTATGTGTTTTTTCATGAATAGTTTTGCATTCGTTTAGGTGAATTTCACTATGTTTTTTATTTAGGGTTCTCTAAGGGGCAACTCCCAGATATTAACTGATCGGGGCAAGTCAGCTATGACCATCGATCCGATGAGTGGATTACAATCCTCGAGGTTGCGGGTATAATTCATTGGAATTGTACCAATATAATAAGTAACATAATGTTTATTTTGTTATGTATTTTCATGTGTATACTGCTTTCGTTATGATAATTTTTTATACTTCTTTTTTGCAGGGGCCCGATGATCGGGGCAAGTCCACAGCTATGGATCAGACGACACCATCGTCCAGGCATCAGGTAAACCTAGTTGTAATTTTAGGAATCTATCATGATAGATATCTTTTTTTAATATAATTTTAGGAATCTATCATGATAGAACTCAGTAGTGTTTTATATATTTTTGTTGCAGCCCAGTGAATCGCTGTATGAAACATCATCGCAAGAATATTCAATAGATCCTGAAGTGGCTGAGATGCTAGTTAATGATACCGACAAAATTGGTGAAGCCATGGACCCGTTTAAGATGATATAAAAAAAGTTGAATAAATATAGTGCAAAAATCGTTTCTTTGCTAATCAGGGTTCCGCGAACAAGCCAGATTAGAACAAGGATTGAATTGTTGGAACAGAGATCTGAAACCTTGCGAGTAAGTTGAGGAATCTTGAATCATAAAATAATTCATTTATAACTTTATAATTTTCTCTTTTATATGATATTACTAAACGTATAAAATGCGGTTTGTATTTACATAATTATCAGGGACCACACAAAAGTGGTCAAGGAGGTGTTGGCCCCAGCGAGGCTCGTGGAGAGATGTCGCATCATGAGCAAACGACTCCACGTGCATCGACTCCTTCCCCATTCTTGTCGACTAAATAGTCAAAAACACGTTCTGAAACACCGCGGACCCCAGCTGTGAGTGCACCGGCCGCTAGTGACCGACGCACACCAGATCATCCAGAAGAAGGGGTCGACACTGAGACTCTTAGTAATATTGATATCGCCCTAGCTGCATTTCCAAGATCTTCCCGTGTCACTAGCACGGGAACAATGGAGGAAACATTTTTGGTGGACGAAAATCTCGTCCCAATAAAGATCGAGAAGATCCCAGGTAATTAATATGCGTTGATCAAGTTAGTGTTTATAATTTCATTGTAATATACCGATAAAACATTATTTTTCAAATAATTATTATCATGGCATGATCGTTTTGCAGGAAATGATGTTTTCTATAAACAAATGAATGACTTGTCCTTGGATATCTTTGGGCCCACCATCAGAACAAGGCTGAATAAATAACCGAAAAATTTAAAAGATGACCTCACTAATCGATTGGTTGGCCTGTTCGGCGACAAGACCTTCAATCAATCCCAGGTCCTGAAAAAGGCTGGACAAGATATGAAGGTTGTCCGAGACCAGTATAGGACCCACCTGGAAAAAAACCATAGGTATGAGCGCCCTCTAATGATTCCAGCAATGGAGTGGAAATATCTAGTGGAATATGGAAAGGAGAGGGCTCAGAGAAAAGAAGGAAAGATACCACCAGGCACAAGGAGGTATGCAATACTTTCCGCAATGTAATTCTAAACCTTATTATTATTGATTTCTATATTGAATTTGGAACATCTAACGTATTTCAACACTTGCATAGGCTATCAGACACTTCAAAGGCCACAAAGGAAAGACTGGAAAAAATAGGTCAGCACAAGCTTGGGCCTCATGTTTATTCGAATTTGGTGGCACGAATTGTAAGTTTCGAAAAACCAATAATGCATACAAATAATAAATTGAAAATTATTTTTCTTTTTATTACACCGCAAAATGTTAATTAATGATGTTATGCAAATATGCAGGCCGACTGATTCAATGAAGTGCCCACTGCGGAAGACATGAAGCTTGGCTTCCAGCACGGCTTTGGAGCTGTTGTTGAATGCCAAAAAATCTTATCTAGGCAAAAACAGTCTTCGGGTACCAATCCATCTGGTGCACAGGTATATAAAATCTATATAGTTTAATGAAGATTTATTGCTTGTGCAACCTATTCATTATAAATAGTTGACATAAAATATTGACTATGTTTTGAGCAGGAAAGCAATGATCCCCTTAATGTCGAGGAGGGACAAAAAAAAATAGAATATCATGCTTCGAATCCTGGTAAAGAATTTATTCATATGCTACAATTTTATGTATAGCATTGCAAACGGTGAACATTAATTGTAGTTCACCATATTCCAACTGCAGAGCATGTAGAGGGTGAAACTGTACAGGTTGAGCCTGGACAAGAACATGAACAACATGATGTGGCCACAGCAGGTAAAAAAACACCTTTGTAATGTTTTTTTAAAATGAAATACTTGTAATTACAATAGAAAAATATAACAATGTAACATTTTCACATTGTTGCAGCAAATCTGAACCCCTTGCCGCAAAATCCACGTCTGGATCAACACTCTAGGATGCAGACATCACGACAAGCGCCTGATGAAGAACCAAGAATTGGAGGAGAAAGTCCAGATCAAGATGGTATTATTAGAGATTATGTAGTACAACAAAAGAGAAGAAAAACTAAAAATAAGTGACTGGAAAAATGTCGTTTAATTATTTTTTATAATAATATATCGTCCATGATTTTTGGCCTAATGAATGAATGAATGGTTTAATGTTTCGGTGTAGTAAATTGTTACCTTTATTGAATGTCATCTTTTATTGAATGAATGTGTTGACTGAATTAATGAATGGTTTATTGAATGAATCTGTTGACTGAATGAAACAATGGGTTAATGAATGTTAGCCTTTATTGAATGAATGGTAGATGAAAGTTCATGATGAAGTATGCACGAATTTGCACGTAATTGTTTTTTCAGGTACATGCACTGGGTATGGGGAATTGAGAGTCATGTGAGGGGGGGGGAGGGGCCATAAGAGCTTCCACCTTCACATGGTTGGCCCTGTTCAGTAGAGAATATTAAATTATTCTCAAAACATAGAGGAGCTCAATGAATGGCTATGATGCTGGCTTTCTACAACCCACTCGCGTGTCATCTAAATTTTGACAATTTCTTGGAGCTTGTTGTGATGTTTGGTTTCTCCTCATAACCAATTTCAAGTTGTTAAGTTTAAACTAATTTGACTAGCAAGATCACTGAAAGAAACATAATCACAAGATAGACAAAGATATTACCCTGGGAAACCCTCATGGGGTAGAAAACCCAGCAAAGCTTTCCTCAATAAGATGATCAACCAAAATACAATATGTGCTCCAAGACTTGACCTCCTTCTCTACCTCCTATGCATACCTATCAAACACAAGTGGGCTACTTTCTGAACTAAGCAAGTGTGAGATAAGTGAGGAGCAATCTCCTCTACTTATACTAGTTCCCGACTGACTAATTCCCCTATCGGGCCGACCTCTCCCAATGAAGTCTAATAAACCCTAATTAATTAACTCAGGGTTGACCCCCACATGGAGGATCTAATAACCCTGGTTACCACAATTCATCGGAGGAATAAACATCTCCGGATACATAATAGGATCTCGGAGGGATGAAACATATCCGGAATAATAAAGTACAAATATAATATTCTTAGAAGTTACAATATTCAACACTCCCCCTTAACGAGAAGGATATTATAACAACATCTGTAGGAGCAAGGAGTCATCGACTACATCATACATGATACATCTATAAATCATCGAAAGCTTTCTTCAATACATCATCATCAGTAACTCAACCAGTTACTGGAACATCAACATCACCATCATCGTAATCGCACGATCTCAGCATCGTCATCATACAATCATCAGCATCGTCATCGCACGATCATCAGTATCATCATCACACGATCATCAACATCGTCATCACACGATCATCAGCATCATCATCACATGATCATCAGCATCGTCATCATACGATCATCAACATCGTCATCACACGATCATCAGCATCATCATCGCACGATCATCAGCATTTTCATCACACGATCATCAGCACTGTCATCACACGATCATCAACATCGTCATCGCACGATCATCAGCATCGTCATCATACGATCATCAGCATACTCTGCAATACACACGATCATATTACAGGATGATCAATCCCGCTCTCTTTAGGACATAATTCCATGGATGATACAATCCAAATCATGTACCTTTTGAACTGAGGTCCAGGGACGATACAATCCTATCACATACCTTTTGAACCAAGGTCCAGGGATGATGTAGTCCTATAATTCAATTCTCGGAGACATATGTCTACGGATCATTTAAGACACCTCATCATGCCTAGGGATGATACAATCCTCTCATCAACTTAGACAAAGTCTAAGGACCACTTCTCGGAGACATACGTCTACGAATCATTTAAGACACATCATCATGCCTAGGGATGATACAATCCTCTCGTCAAATTAGACAGAGTCTAAGGACCACTTCTCAGATACATACGTCTACGAACCATTTAAGACACCTCATCATGCCTAGGGATGATACAATCCTCTCGTCAACTTAGACAGAGTCTAAGGACCACTTCTCGGAGACATACGTCTACGGATAATTTAATACACCTCATCATGCCTAGGGATGATACAATCCTCTTGTCAACTTAGACAGAGTCTCGGGACCACTTCTCGGAGACATACATCTACGGATCAATTCAAGGGACCAAAGTCCGGGGACGATACAATCCCCACCTGTCCACTAAGGACTTCATTCTCGAAGACACATGTCTACGGATCAATTCAAGGGACCGAAGTCTGGGGACAATACAATCCCCGCATGTCCACTAAGGACTTCATTTTCGAAGACACATGTCTACGGATCAATTCAAGGGACCGAAGTCCGAGGACAATACAATCCCCACCTGTCCACTAAGGACATCATTCTCGAAGACAAATGTCTACGGATCAATTCAAGGGACCAAAGTCCGGGGATGATACAATTCCCACCTATATCCTCATCAATACAGATATCGTTAGTACATCACTAGTACAAGTACATACAAGTATCCTCATCAATACATGTATACATATCATCAATACATCAAAAAACAAGTATCCTCATCAATACATGTATACATATCATCAATACATCAAAAAACAAGTATCCTCATCAATACATGTATACATATCATCAAAACATGTATCCTCATCAATACATCAAAAACAAGTATCATCATCAATACATGTATACATATCATCAATACATGTATCCTCATCAATACATCAATATAAAAACAAGTATCCTCATCAATACATCAATATAAAAACATGTATCCTCATCAATACATAAAAACAAGTATCCTCATCAACAAGTAATATAAGTATCCTAAATCTAAGTAATCTAAGCATATATAAATATCTAGGTGTAATAAACAGGTATCCTCATCATTGACCTTGTTGTCAATGAGGGAAATCTCATCATCAGTGACTATATCACTCCCCCTTTCAAGGAGGGTCCTTCTGAACTACACCAAGCTTGCCTCAGAAATATTCAAATTTCACTCAAGACAGAGGTTTGGTCAATATATCAGCAATTTGTTCCTCGGTGCTCACATACTCGAGTTTAATAGCTCCTCTTTGCACCATATCTCGTATGTAGAAATATCGGATCTCTATGTGTTTTGACTTATCATGGAATACTGGATTTTCTGTCATCTTAATACAACTTTGATTGTCACACATGATCACGGTGGGATCCATTTCTAAGTCAAACACTCCAGATAATAGTTTCCGAAGACACACTGCTTCACAACTAGCAGAGCAGGCAGCTATATATTCTGCTTCAGCAGTACTGAGAGCCACACTAGATTGTTTCTTGCTGAACCATGAGATCATGGCAGATCCAAGACCATAGCATCCACCTGATGTACTCTTTTTGTATGAAACACTTCCTGCCCAATCAGAATCTGAGTAACCATCTAATCTGAGTTCATGACTTCCAAGATAATATAGACCAAAATCTAATGTACCCTTTAGATACCTCATTACATGCTTTGCAGCTATTAAGTGAACCTTTCTAGGTTCTACTAGATACTAACTCAGGGTATTTACAGCAAAGCATATATCTAGTCTGGTATTTTTTAAATACATCAATGACCCAATTATTTGTCTATATAAAGTTACATCCACTAATTCTGATGAGTCATTAACTAATAAATTCAAGTTGGATTCCATGGGAGTGGCCATGGATTTACATTCCAACATATCGAATCTTTTTAGAATCCCCACAGCATACTTACCTTGATTTAGAAAGATTCCTTTTGGTTCTTGCCATACTTCTAGACCTAAGAAGTAGTGCATTAATCTGAGATCTTTCATCTCGAATTCTGAAGAAAGCTTCTTCTTGCATTCGATAATTTGATTCTCATTTCCTGTTAGAAATATATCATCTACATACAACAGTAATATAACAGGTTCATCATTCATAACTTTGAGGTAAAGATTAGGATCAGCTTTACTTTTGGTAAAGCCCATGCTTGTTAAGAAATTGGCAATCCTTCCGTAACAAGCTCTGGGAGCTTGCTTTAATCCATACAAAGCCTTTTTCAGTTTGCATACATGTGTTCTTCCATCTTTAACCTCAAATCCTTGTGGTTGTTCTATGTACACTTCTTCTTCAATCACACCATTCAGGAAGGTTGTCTTAACATCCATCTGGTGTAATTTCCACTTCATCATAGATGCAAGTGCCATGATAGTTCTAATTGAAGTGTACCTAGCAACTGGTGCAAATGTTTCTTCATAGTCAATTCCCTCTTTCTGAGAGAATCCTCTGGCTACAAATCTTGCCTTATATTTTTCAATGCTACCATCTGCAGCATGTTTTATCTTGAATATCCATTTGGAAGAAACCACACTTTCATCTTTTGGTTTGGGAACTACATCCCAAACATCATTTTTCATTATTGACTGGTATTCTTCTGTCATTGCTTCTACCCACTCTTTCTTCTGAGCTGCCTCTTCATAGCTAGTAGGTTGTTGATCCACAAGATCACACATCAAGGCCACATAGTTTGATACTAGCTTTGGTTTCTTTCTTTCTCTAGTGGAGCCTTCAGGAGATCCATATTTTTCAGCTCCTTGAATAATGTCTCTAGCCCATGCTGGCCTTCTTTTTCTAGATAAATTTGTAATGGGGGGTTCTTGTGGTTCTAACATGTCATGGTCCTCTGGTGCATCATCTTCAGGGATGGGTACAGCTTCTGTGATTCTAGGAGATGTATCTTCTTCATAGATTTCTTCAAGTTGGCACTTCCTAGATTTCTTGAGGGTTGATTCTTCATCAAATGCTACATCTCTACTTATTTCCATATGATGAAAACTAGGTATGTAAATTCTGAAAGCTTTGGATGATTCACAATATCCAATAAATATTCCCTTCTTACCAGAAGGATCCAACTTGGTTCTCTTTTCTTTTGGAATGTGAATGTACACAGGACATCCAAATATTTTGAGATGACTTACCTCAGGCTTCTTTCCTGTGAACACTTCTTCTGGAGTCTTGAATTCAAGAGCACTATGGGATAGTCTATTTTGTACATAGACTGCTGTCCTAGCTACTTCATCCCATAGATACATGGGTAGATCTTGGTCATGTATCATAGTCTTTACAGCTTCCATGATAGTTCTATTCTTTCTTTCAGCAACCCCATTTTGTTGGGGATTGTAGGGAGTGGTTACTTCCCTCTTGATTCCAGCTTCCTTACAAAAGTCTTCAAATTCCTTTGAAGTATATTCTCCACCATTATCTATTCTGAGAATCTTGATTTTCTTTTCTGAGAGATTTTCTATTAAGTCCTTGAACTCTTTGAATTTTCCAAAGACTTCATTCTTTCCTTTTATAAAGTATATCCAAGACTTCCTTGAATAGTCATCAATGAATGTGAGATAGTATTCAAACCCACTTAGGGATGTGGTGGGCATTGGTCCACATACATCTGAGTGTATTAACTCCAGAATGTTCTTAGTCTTTGTTTCACTCTTTGGAAAAGGATTCTTGACATTCTTCCCCTTTTCACATCCTTTGCATGAGCCATTATGGTCAATCTTTAAGTTTGGTAATCCTATGACCACCTTGCTCACATAGGGTAGGGCCTTGTAGTTAATGTGAGCAAGCCTTCTATGCCATAGCTCACTGGGGCTAGTGGTTTCATGGACAAGGGTAGCTTCTGGGTAACCCTTGAGTTTGTAAAGACCTCCTTCTTCTTCACCAATAACAATTGCATCCTCAATTGATTTTTCTTTGGGCCACATAAGTACTTGTCCATCAATAAATGCAATTCTAAATCCTTTCTTATCTAGTGCTGAGATAGAAAGTAGGTTCTTCTTCAAACCTGGTACATATAAAATTTCTTTCATCTTTAAAGGTGTTCCAGAATCAAGCTTGTAGCTTGCTTCACCAATTCCCTTGATGGGATATTGATAATCATCTCCTAGAGATACATTTTGTGGAGAAGACTTTTCTTCAAGTTTTGAGAGAGTTTTCTTTTGACCTGTCATGTGCTTTGAAGCACCACTATCAATGAGCCATGTATCTTCTCCAGGAGACACAAATCCCGATAGTGCAAAAAATAGAACATACTCTTCTGCATCTTCTTCTTCATTCCTTCTAGATCTTTTCCTAGGGAGGGGCCTTTCTTCTTCTTCTTCATCTCTTTTGGATCTTTTCCTATGAGGCCTTACTTCCTCTTCTTCTTCTTCTTCACTATCATCTTCTGCAAGATGTGCTTGATGTCTTTTGTAGTGAAGATTTTTCTTCTTCTTTGAAGGACAAAATCTAACAATGTGTCCTTCTTGATGACAATTGAAACATTGGAAAGAAGAGAATTTTCTTCTTCCTTTCTTCTGAAATCTTTGTGGAGATTGAGACTCCTTGTGATTATCCTTCTTGAAGTAAGATTGATTCCTCCTTCTCTTAGTGTGTGTAGCCAAAGCTTGGTCATCCTCCTTGAGAAGGGCTTCTCTGTTGGCTACCCTAGTTTCTTCTTGAACACAATCCTCCCATACTACATTAAACTTCATACTTTCTTTTCTAGCACACATGGTTTGTATAAATGACTCCCAAGGTCTAGTCAGACCATTTAGAGCAGTCATTACAAGTTCATCTTCATCAAGAGTATCACCAATGGCATCTAGTTGTTCCTTGATTTGGGAGACCCTTGAGAAGTAGTCTTGAATGGATTCTCCTTTGTGCATCTTGGTACTCTTCAACTGAGTTCTTAGGTTCATCTTCCTATTGATGTTCTTTCCTTCATACATTCTTCCTAGGGCATCATACATTTCCTTTGGAGTCTTCTTGGATGCCACTTGGGGAATCAAGGGGTCTTTAATAGAATCAGCAATGATTCTCTTTACCCTAATCAAATCCTTCCTATGCTTCTCTTTGGCTTCGTCTTCTTCAGGTTCTGCAACTTCATCCTTGATATATTGAGCAAGATCATTCTCTTCAAGAATGAGACCAATTCTGTATTTCCATGCCCAAAAATTCTCTATACCTTCAAGCTTGTCTTCAAGCTTAGTGTTTGGAGCCATATTCTCTTGGGGGATTCCAAGAGATAAGAGATAGAGTAGTACTTACCAAGAAACTTTACCTTTTCACTTTTTCGAATCTACAACAAGATTTCTGGTTTATCGCACTTTTGGTAAAACTAGGGTTTGACTTTCCTGGAGTTCTACCCAACCAAAAGCCTTGATCCAGGGCTCAAAAGATATATCTTTAGAAGGGCTATTCATCCATGCAACCAGAATCCAAAAATACTAAATTTTGCAAAAACCCTAATTTTGGGAGAGAGAGAGAAATATAATTTCACCTTGTGAAAGATGTTCTATTCAGGCTAGCTCTGATACCATGTTAAGTTTAAACTAATTTGACTAGCAAGATCACTGAAAGAAACATAATCACAAGATAGACAAAGATATTACCCTGGGAAACCCTCATGGGGTAGAAAACCCAGCAAAGCTTTCCTCAATAAGATGATCAACCAAAATACAAGATGTGCTCCAAGACTTGACCTCCTTCTCTACCTCCTATGCAGACCTCTCAAACACAAGTGCACTACTTTCTAAGCTGAGCAAGTGTGAGATAAGTGAGGAGAAATCTCCTCTACTTATACTAGTTCCCGACTGACTAATTCCCTTATGGGGCCGACCTCTCCCAATGAAGTCTAATAACCCCTAATTAATTAACTCAGGGCCAACCCCCACATGAAGGATCTAAGAACCCTGGTTACCACAATTCATCGGAGGAATAAACATCTCCGGATACATAATAGGATCACTTCGGAGGGATGAAACATCTCCGGAATAATAAAGTACAAATATAATATTCTTAGAAGTTACAATATTCAACACGAGTTTCCACAACTTCAAAGGATGAGTAAATGATGCACTGGAATCAATATCCTTAACCTTCTCTTTAATTTCCTTGGAATCTCCATGAGATTATTTGAATGAGATATGTCTCAAATCCTCTAGATCATTTGCATCCTCTCCATTATGTCCAATATTCATGCAATTGAGAGAATATATCTCATCTCTTTTTCTGGAGAGAATAATGTGGAGAGTGAAGATTAAAGAGGATGAGAGGTTGTTTGTATCCCTAACCCAAGTATAAGAAATTGTATAGAGAGTTATAAGAAAACTAAAGTTCAACGCTCTCAACGAGGTGGACATAAGTCCATGGAGGATATCAAGGGAAACTCCTATTTAACAGTTGTCGTTTATCTTCCAAGTGAATATTTCCTTAGTGTATATGTATTAGGGATTGGTAAACAAACATTAATTATAATGGGGGTTCATTGGAACTCCATAACAGTCGTTGGAGAAATAGATGTTGGATAGTTCATGAAGGTTGTGTTTGCACACATAGGTTACCATTCAAATTGACATCGTTATAGAGATTGAGTGAGATGCAAGCATTGGAGAATCGTTTCCAGATGTCGACAACCAATCTCAATTAGGCTATATTGGCCTACATTGAAGGCACTTCATCAAAATTTGAAGTGTTTTTCCCATCTTTTTCCTTTTTAACACTAATGTATAATATATTAAATCAATTTCATGAATTCCAAGTAATGAAAATACATAGGATTTTTTCAGTTGTATTGCAACGCTTATTGCTTTGGTCTATCTTTTTGTTAACTATGTTTTAAATTTTGTGTGAAGGAATAATACTCGAATGGTGAGAGGAAAAAATCATGGTATCTTGATCATCTACTAATTGTCCTATATATATATAAATAAAATCTTTTAATCTTTACATATTTAGATTAGTGTTCACTTCTGTTTCACTTAACTAGATTTAAAATTGGTTTCACTTTCATTGCTATAGTTGGATGTGCACTTTATATAATCTTTACTTATTTAGATTTAGATTTAGTACGTGGAACTGGCTGCATCAGTTATCATGCCACCAATATAGAGACTACTTTGTGTAAACCTTCTTTTTTTTTCAATTAGCCGAAAAAAATGGTTTTACTGGTTACAAATACATTGATTTTCGCAAAATAGAGTTCGTCCTTGACATCTATAAACAGCCTCATCAATTCCTCACAGTCTACTGATTTCTTCTCAATGAGAAGATCTGCTAACTTGTGAAGAATATCAATGTGTCATGTGATTATTGTCTTAGCCCTTTCATAGGCCTGCTCACCAAAAATCAAGCGTAAGAACTTAGCTTCTATTGTGTTGATTTTGTTTTCCTTTACAATGCTTTACCTTTCTGAAATCCAAAATCTGACATAAACTTTAACTTAACCTGCTTTCCCTAATAAAGGATTTCCATGACCCCCCTCCGAGGGATAGTTGTCCAATAACAAGTCTTTCAATCATATGCCTGGCAATAAAAGAAACTTGTTGAAAGTCTTTTTAAGGGCTCCAAGAACAAATGCCATTCCAATAAAAATTAAGACCCACCCTTCAAATTTGATCAGAACATAATAGTGTATTTTTAAAAAACAAATTACCATACAGTCGTCGGATATCCGACTTCCACGCCTTAGATATCTGATGTTCTTGCCATAGCACCGACGGCTAAGAACATCGGATATCATCCCTTTTCTCATGGAACAGTCGTCGGATATCCTACTTCCACGCCTTAGATATCCGACGTTCTTTCCATACCACCGACGGCTAAGACCGTTGGATATTAGCCCTTTTCTCTTGGAACAGGCGTCGGATATCCGATTTCCATGCCTTAGATATCCGACATTCTTGCCATACCATCGAAGGCTAAGAAAGTCAGATATCAGCCCTTTTCTCATGGAATGGTCATCAGATATCCGACTTCATATTATGTGATAGTCATCGGATATTCCGACTTCATATTAAGTGATAGTCGTCAGATATCCGACTGGATTTTGTTATCGGATATCCGACGGTCGGCCTACCCTCGGATCTCAACCGAATTTGGACCGACATTAAAAAAATATGAAGGTTGTTGGATGGTCGATAGCAAGATGTAGAAAACACGACATTTTGGCTGTCAGATTTTGGGTCCAAAAAACCTAGTGCTACCCCTAAACAAATGCAAATTGCCAGAGGAAATCACTGTCATCTATTCCTGATAGTTAATAAAATTTATGATATTTTAAATAAAGTCTAGGTTAATTTTATCCCAATGCCATGATCTAAATCCAAACATCATTACATTTTAAATAAACCATTACTGCATTAAGGGATGGAACATCTCTACAACCGTCCTCAACGCCACACACAAAAAAGGGGGGTAGCTTCTCCATCAAATCCTAGCATCTGGGCATCTTATCTTATCTTACATATCCATTGGACAGGGCTCGTATCTGGGCATATTCCATTCTACACACTAGGGTTCACGCATCTACGGCCAACCTCTGATCGCCAGGGCTCTGGGTAGAGGACTTGTGGGCTTAATCCTGCTCGTATCTCTTACTCGATTATCAAGAAATATATATATGCATGAGACATGAATAAAGAAATTTATATAACTTACCATTTGGGCCTTTAGCCTGATCCGCTTCCCTTTTCCTCTTATTGTCTCACTCTTTGAGCTCATGGTTTTCAAGCGCACTTGAAGGCCTTTTACTAGGATCCATGAAATTGTTTGAAGGAATGAGCGATGGTAGCTTTTTCAGAACAACAAAGACAACTTAGCGGAGAAATATATTACATAAACAAAGACCTTATAGATACGAAGATATTGAAATGCACATATAAGTACAAAAGGAACCCACCACAGTCAACCGCACAATGATATTGTTTGAAACGGGAAGTATATGCACCCCCTTGGGCTATGCCCTCTCTGAGCGGGGCTGCACCGTCTCTGAGCTAGGTTGCACTCCCTCTGAGTTGCTGCGTCCTCTATGAGCTGGGCCCTCTCAAAAAAAATATATACCACTAAGCTAGTAAACCACGACATTGTTGTAAAGTCTAAATGCAAAAGCCAAAAAAATGAATACCACTAAGCTAGTAAACAACGAACATTGTTGTAAAGTCTAAATGAAAAAGGCAGAAAATGAATACCACCAATTAATACAGGTTTGACATAAAAAGCATGGAAACTCCCCTATGGTAAAACGATTTCGGAGAAACACAGAAAACGTTCAATCTTCGACCTAAAATGCATCGATTGTATGGATTACTTTTTAAAATGCTCATATCCTTGGACTTGTCAAATGTGTACTCAAATGAGACAGAGTGGACCTGCTCCTGTCAAACAAAAAAACTCAATAGCATGATTAATTCTTGTAGGATATTCTGTACGGATAGCAACGTAGAATAAAGTTATTGTATCTAACCTTGTTTTGAAAGAAAACAACATTTTTTTTACAACCAGCAAATACTCGCAAACATGCAGCCAGCGTAAATGCCAGACAAATTACGAAATACCTGTAACGACCTCCACCGGCTTGTGCCCAACACTTCCACGATAGCACCATGGACCCTGAACAAAAGATCGTTTCCCTCAAAATAGTGTTGCAGAGCTAAAAACTCTGAGGAAGGGGGAAGAAATGGCCGGGCCTCGGGGATTGACCCTATTTAGGGTTTTCCCTCTTTCGCATGGCAATGGGCTTCCATGAGGGGCCGTGTGGTCTTCATGACTAGGTATGGTTTGCGGTGGATTGCGTGGCCTTCAAGCTAAGTAAAGTTTAATATTTATTAATTGTTATAATTAGGTTATAAATATACATAAATTAGTTCACTTATATACAATGGTTATAACAAATAAATTTTATATCATATTAAGTTAATATAAACTCCTTTAAAATTTTAAATACTTCATTTATAGTTTCTTTTTATTATTTTATTTTATTCGTTGTAATATCCAAATTAAAAGTTAGATACTTTATCTTTTAAATGTTTAAAGTGTAAATATAGTTGAGGTTAACAATAAATGTTAGCATTTAATATAAAAAAAAAAAAATGTTAGAGGAAAATAAAAGTGTTAGCATGACTTAAAATGTTATATCAAAATATTAATCTAAGTGCAAATTAGGTTAATATTAATATACTTAAATTCAAATTTGACTAGGATGCGAAATTTAAACTCTATAGGAATTACATAGGATCAATGCATAAACTCAAAATGAATTTAAAGAGTAGGTTTATCAATTTAGAAATTGATAGCCGATTAATGATCTAGCCATACGAGGTTAGCATTACTTAAACGATATACCACACAAACCTTGTTAAGTAGACTTAGTACCGAGTGACCTCAAGATGGCCTGATCAAAACGCACTGAACTATAGCTCATTTTATGAAACGCATCTATTTGAAAATCAACTAGCACGCTCCTTAGAAACTAACGATGTGATGTTTTACTCCATGAACCAGGATCAATCATGGTAACAACACGTAGAGGTCAAGGTCGACCACCGTCACCACAGCCTCCGCCACCATCACCGCCGCCATCACCATCACGATCAACCTCAACCTCAGAAATGCAAATCATAATGAGGTCTTTGGAGGCTAATATAACCACGATGAATAGGCATTCGGAAAGGTCCGTCGAGGTGGATACCACTCAAGTGATTCGAGAGAACTCTAAAAGGGCACAGGGCCCAAGACAGGAACCGCTTCAGGACATATCGAGGGAGTTGAAAAAGATAAAGGTTCCAGAGTTTTCAGGAGGACGACCCGGGTAAGCATGCTGAAGCATGGCTGCAAGGCATGAAAAGATGCTTCGCATTGAATGAGTATACATCTAGTTCCAAGGATAGGATGGCCATCTTTCAACTTAAAGGTGATGCTCTGAATTGGTGGTCAGATCTGGAGAAGCAGCTACACCTTACTCCTCTTACGACTTCTTAGGAATTGTTCGAGGAGAGGTTCCACACGAAGTATTTTCCAAATTATTACAAGGAAGAACAGGCATGTGCACTCCATGCCTTAGTATAGGGAAACAAGACAGTGGAGGATTATGAATATCAATTTATGGAACTAGTAAAATATGTTCCTTACCTTGATGAAAAAGGGGGGTAGTAAGTTGATAGGAACTAATCAGTATGTTTCAGGGAAGGCCTCACGTCCTTACTTCAAGGGAGGACAATCTAGACCTCCTCCTTACGGTAATAGGTTCACACCGAGGGGTAATACTTCAGTTAATTCGGTATCACAGGCATCGTACGCAACCCACCAAAGCTAGGGGCGTACATAGGGAATTTCCTACAGAGGATCAAGGGGTTTTAGAGGATCCTGGGGAAGGAACTCATCTCAAAGGACTCCTCCGAGAAACATGCAAGCCCCTCCCAATCTCTCATGTTGGAGATGTGGAGGTCCTCATTTCCAGCAGGATTGTCCTAAGGGTCAGTCAAGAAGCAGTCACAGGGAAGGAAAAGCACCCATGGATAGTTCGGGTAACAATCATCAGATTCATGCAGCGGTTCATAACCACCAAGAAGAACACCAGTCTACCGTAGTAGAATCCATTGGTAAAGTAAACAATGTCAAACTTAAAATTTTGTTTGATCCGGGTGCAACTGATAGTTTTATTTCACCATTTGCATTAGATAAATGTGGGTTGGCAGCCTACGAGCACGATGACTTTAACCTGGTTAAAATGGCTTCAGGAGCTAAGAAAACAATAGGTCTTAAAGTGAGGATTTGTTAGGTTGACTTAGGAGTGTGCACCACTAAGTTGGATGCTTATGTCACCAATTTGGGGACTTATGACCTCATCATTGGTATGGATTGGTTAGAAAACCATAGAGATTTCTTAGATTGTTATGCGAAGAAGGTGTTGTGCCTCGATGACAAGGGAAGGACAATTCAAATCTAAGGTTTGAAGAGGAAAGTGTCCCTTCATTTCATCTCTATGATGAAAGATAAGTAGTGCATAAGACATGGATGTCAGTTGTTCATAGTGGAGGCCGTGAGTGACAGTAAAGGACCTTCCTTGAGTTCTTACCCTGTACTTTCCAAGTTCAAGGATGTCTTTTCGAAGGAATTTCCAGGATTACCTCTAGAAAGAGAGCTCGATTTCACAATAGAACTAAAACCTGGTGCGGAGCCTATCTAAAAGACTCCTTATAGAATGACAAATCCAGAGCTCTGTGAGTTACATATCCAGTTAAAAGAACTGCTAGATTTGCGACTGATTAGACCTAGTATCTCACTGTGGGGAGCACCAGTGATCTTCGTTAAGAAGAAGGATGGATCTTTGTGATTGTGCATAGATTACAGAGATTTGAATAAAGCCACAGTGAAGAACAGGTATCCCATACCAAGAATTGATGACCTCTTTGATCAAATGAAAGGTGCGTCAGTCTTCTCAAAGATTGATTTACGATCAGGGTGTCACCAGTTGAGGATCAAAGAGGGTGACATGCCTAAGACTGCCTTTCGAACTCGATTTGGGCATTACGAGTTCATAGTGGTACCATTTGGTTTGACCAATTCTCCAACTATATTCATGAGCCTCATGAATGGTGTCTTCCAAAAATACTTGGACCGATTTGTTCAGGTCTTCTTAGATGATATTCTTATCTATTCTAAGAACAAGAAGGAGCATGAGGAACACGTGCGGTTAGCCTTGACATCCTTAAGGGAACATAAAATATATGGTAAATTTTCAAAGTGTTCCTTCTTCCAAAAAGAGATCCACTACTTAGGGCACATCATCTCAAGTGAACGGATCTTAGTAGACCTGGAAAAGGTGAAGTCCATCGAAGATTGGCCAATTCCTAAGAATGCTCATGAGGTGCGCAGCTTCATGGGGTTAGCAGGCTATTACCGGAGTTTTGTGGAAGGATTTTCTAAAATTTCAAAACCTATTACCACCTTGCAATGCAAGGGAATCTGGTATGAGTGGATAAATGAATGCGATGCCGCTTTTACAGAGTTAAAGAGATTGTTGACAAGTGCACCAATCTTGCGAGTACTGGACATGGATAAATATTTCATGGTATGCACCGATGCCTCAAAGCAAGGACTAGGTGTGGTTCTTATGCATGAAGGTGGGGTAATAGCTTATGCATCTCGTAAGTTGAAACCTCATGAGGAGCAATATGCCATGCATGAACTAGAATTGGCAGCAGTAATGTTGGCACAAAAATTATGGAGGCACTACCTGATTGGTAGAAGATTCACCCTTAAAACAGACCATCAGAGCTTGCAGTACACCTTTACCCAAAGGGATTTGAATGCTAGGAAGAGGCGATGAAGTGAGTTCATGAGTGAGTATGACTTTGGTATCTCTTACATCAAAGGGAAGGAGAATGTTGTGGCTGACACTCTAAGCCGAAGACCGAGGCTTTTCTCCTTAATTCCCTTGAAGGTTGACTTGAGGGAAAGAGTACTAGGACAACTTTTGGGGGACAGCTGGTATCTAAAAGTAACCTCAACTATTCAGAATGGAAAGGAACAGGATTCGAAGTTTGATGGGTATCATCTTGAGGAAGATGGATTGCTGCGGTAACAGGGAAGGATGTATGTTCCTAAGGAAGGTGATATCAGGGAAACAATCCTTAGAGAGGCACATAGATCACATTATTGTGTGCACCTAGGGGTGAAGAAGATGTATGCTGACATGAAGAGGCTCTTCTTTTCGCCAGGAATGAAGGGTGATGTAGTGGATTTTGTTTAGAAGTGCCTCGAGTGCCAATAGGTTAAGGCAGATCATCGTCACCCAACTGGTCTCTTACAACCTCATGATATTCCTATGACTAAATGGGAAGTCATTTCCATGGACTTCGTTGTAGGATTACCACTCACATCTATGAGACATAATGTTATTTTGGTGGTAGTTGAAAAACTGACCAAAAGAACTCACTTCATTCCAATCAGAGACACCTATGATGTGACAGATGTGGCAAGGGTATTCATAACTAAGATTGTACGTCTTCATGGAGTTCCTAAAAAGATAATCTCTGACAGAGACCCTAAGTTCACCTCCATATTTTGGACAAGCAAGCAGTTAGCTTTAGGGACACAGTTGAACTTAAGCTCGGCTTATCACCCCGATACAGATGGACAGACAGAAAGGGTGAATCAAGTGATGGAGGACATGCTTAGGATGTATGTTATGGATCAACAAACGCAGTGGGAGAAATATCTTCCTTTACTGGAGTTTGCATACAACAATAGTTATCATAGCTCCATTGGTATGCCTCCATATCAAGCATTGTATGGGAGGCCATGCAGGACACCACTTAGTTGGGACAGTTTAGAGGATCGGGTTTTAATTGGACCTGGATTGATTCAAGAAATGGAGGAGCAGGTAGTACAAATTAGGCAGTGGTTGAGGGAAGCGCGGGATAGGAAAAAGAGTTACGCTGATGCACACATATCAGATAGAAGTTATGAAGTAGGGGATCATGTATTTATTCGCATCAGACCAAATAAAAGTACCATTCGATTTGGGAAGGGTACCAAGTTGTCACCTCGCTTTATAGGTCCATTTGAGATTCTTGAGAAAATCGGACCAATTGCTTATCGTCTTGCGCTGCCACCCCACTTGCATAAAACTCATAATGTATTTCATGTTTCTGTAGTACGACATTACATAGCTTATGAGACTCACAAACTTCATTGGAAGTGATTGCACGTATCGGACGAGGGAACCTTCAGCGTCGAACCATTATGTATACTTGATCATAAGGTTTGACAGCTCAATAGTCGCCATGTGGACCATGTTAAGGTCCAGTGGGATAAGTATAGCCCAGGGTCTGCTACCTGGGAGGACGCAGAGACCATGTGTCAATATTTTCCCTTACTATTTTGACCATAACTTCGGGACGAAGTTTTCCAAAGGGTGGGTGTATGTAACGCCCCATATTTTGATTAGGCATATTTATCAATTAGACACACTGTACTTTATTTTCTTATTATCTGTTGAACTCAACTCGACTGAGTAAACTATATTACGACATGATGGACCTGATTATATGATGTTACTATGTTTTATGATTTCACTATGATTATGATGTTACTATGTTATGCAGTTACGATGTCATGATTATCATAGTATTTATTTATTTTACGATTACAGTATATGTTTATATGTTTTCATTAATAAGATGTGAAATATATGATGCGGTACGTGGATACCATTTTATGATATGATTTATTGAAGTGTTATATGTCATATGCATCTATGATGAACTAAAACGGTTACAAGAAATAAAATGATGTTGATAATATGGATCAATTGGTGATCGATGGGAAATACTTTCTATAAAATGTGTATTTTGCGAAATACTAACCTACAAGACACAAAGGCTATGGGATATCTAGTTACTTGATCTGATATATGTGATAAGAACTTGTTCATACAATAAACCTTAGTAGCCAAAAATGATGATACCATGACACAAACTGATAATCTCGATAGTAGTGAAGTATGAGTTGATAAGGGCGTAGGCCCAGTATGTTAAGAGTGGTGGATGTGTTTCCCACCCTATGTTTCCAGGATACCTGAGGTCGTGGGAGGGCCGTGCTGAGACACGCTCCACATGTTGTTGTGATGATGATGGTTGGATGCCTGCTAGGAGAGGATAGGTACGCTGTTCAGCCGACGCTATCGCTCTCAGGTTCTATGTGGTCAGGTCGGTGAGTCTGACATCCACTTTTGTACTAGTAGAGGAAGGATAGGGAGGATGCAGACGTAGGTTAGGATGGGAGGATATGTTACTTAGTACTGTTGAGGGTTGGGTTTACCTTGTTTATGAGTTAGTGGTAGTAGGAACGCTTCCTTGTACTTAATTGATTAAACTAATGTAAACATAAAGATAATGATGTGAAATATTAAAGGATTAATTTTTAAACAACTCAGGATGTAAAAGTATATATGTGCTTGTTTTGCATGCTTGGGGGAGATTACTATTATTTAGTTAGTAGGTATGTATAGGTGGGAAGTTGGTTGTCTATAGTACATTTCTGATCTATGCATACACTGGCCACGCATGCACACTTTGCACCTGTACGCTAGTATCGATATACAATACTTAACATCGAATAATTGGATAAGTTGTCATAAGTAAATATGTTAATTATGCATTGCTCGAATTCGATTAATGAATATTAAGTTATTAGTTATGTGTAAAACAAGTCAATTAAGCTATGTATTAATTGTATGTAAACATTGTAATAAGTAAATTAAGATAAGTGTTGTCAATATGAAGTGTCATTGATAAACATAAACTTTGGAAAGTTGTAATGTTTAACTGTTAATTGTGATTAAGTAAACCATTAAACATATATTGTTTGTTGATAAAAATGTACTAGATTAGTGCTAGGGTACTTAGCAGTTAAACAAATAAATGTTGATATTGATATTTACCATCAATTATTATTACTACATTAATTAGGATAATTATTAATTAAATATTGTATGTTTATTGTTATGTTTAGTATTAAACTAAAATTACTAATAATAATTTGTCCATTACACAAAAATCATAAGTGAATATGTTGAATTATTCAAAATAATAAGTTACAAATTATAAAGATGATTGTTCGAAAACTTGATATATGAATTATGTAAAGGTAGTATTAAATTATTAAAAAGGAACTAAGTAAATTAAGATAGGACTCCTTAAAATATAATAATAATAAAGAACTGCCATGTCATACAAGTGGTCCGAAATTAGATTTGAAATGTAATCCAACAACCTCTTTGAAATTGAAAGAGTCAACATGATGACAATTTAATTATTATCTTAATCAACACAATAAATAGAGGATAGGGTTAATAATTGATCCACCGTCTCATGAAGTCCTAAATTACACATTTCAAGAATCATTAAATGATGTACATTCAAAGCATTGAAACCAAACTAATTAGCCTTGACTATTGAACTGCTCGAGAAGAAAAAAATTTAAAGATATTATATTTTATTCTATTCAGTTTGAATATGGGGGAATGGAGGGCGGTGGAGTGAGCCTAAAGGTAAATGAAGGAGGAAAGGTATATAGGGAAGGGTGAAAGGATTAGAAGGGGTTGTATTTTTGGGAGATGATATTTGGAGGAAATTTGAAGGTAGCAAGAAAGATATCTAAGTGAAGAAAGGAGTAGAGATCAGGGGAAGTACTGCTCTCGGGATTACCAGTTTGTGAGCTCGGGGGCTTGGAAATCCTTTGGTTTCCAAGGGCCAGTAAGATAATAGTTGGTCGACAGGGTGGACACATCATTTTTGTTGGCTAATGGAATAGATACATAACCTACTACAATCTACCATCTACTAGCATCAAGTAATTTCCTTGTTATTTATTTTATTTTGATTATCATGTTGAAACATACTCTTGAACATACATATACCTTGTTATTTACTTGATTATTATGTTGAAACATATTCTTATCCTGAAACAAATTGAAGGAAAATCTTGATATTAGTTTATTTTTACATATGTATGTATGATGGTTAAAGACCAAACAGTATACTAAATTTCACTTGAAAGCATAGAATTTTTATTAAAAATTTACTGAACTAGGTCAGAATAAGTTTAATACATAGAAAAGTAACAAAGAATTTGACCTTGTGCTTTATTGTAAAAATGGAGCACTGCATTTTCCCCAAGTGGTTTTGTCTAGGGTATATCTTTTGTTATTTGTGTGGATTGTGTAATTCTTTGCTCTCCTTATTTTCCTTTCAATTCCAGTTGTTTAATAAACTAATAAAAATAACTGTTGTAATCTATAGCATTACATGTGGTTACCAGTAGTGAATTATAAACATATAAACATATATGAGAACATACATACATAAAGGGAATGAAGAAAAATTAGTGGTCACACCAACAATGAGTATTATATTATATAAAAAGGCCACACTTTGCAATGGGGATAATCATATATATTATCATCATGGCTAAAAAACCTATATATATGCCATGTATAATCAGTTAGACAGTTACAACTATTAACTACTTGATAGTCAGCTTAACCAACTTGACTAGACTATACTGGCCATTAGGTGGTCGGTCGAGAGGACCTATTCGACTTGTCGACAAGGCTCCTTCGACATATCCCCCACCCTAAAACTCTTCTTCGTCCAGAAGAGATCAAGGAGATGTGAATTTACAAAAATACAAAATGACAATAATTTTTAGTTTTTCATGGTTGTTGAGATGTTGATGATGTGCCACATGGAGTGGCTTCAACACAATATTTCACTATGGAATAAACAAAGACGACAAGGCGTTGAGAAAAATACTCCCAGATGATTAAAATTGTTTGTATGTTTGTGCTGACTGAAGTGAGCTCTAATACTTCCAAAAACATTTCTAGCAGTGGATTGTTATGATTCATTGGAGGCCATGTCCGATATTTTTCTAGCAGTGGATTGTGCATTTCCGCTTAATGACGACTTCAAATATCCTGGATAAAGTGGAAAATAGTTTCAAAATTTTATATTTTCAAGGATAATCTATAGAGTGGAACAATGCAGGAAACCATTACAAGCCGTAGTCAGATCCTCAATAATGGGCAAGGAGAAGACTCTTGCAATGAGCAAGAATCAATGTTGAATGAATATATTGCCAATATGATAAGAAACTCAAGATAGGAATAATCTATAGAATAAAGTTGTCCCACAACTCTTCACAAGGACCCTTGTGGAGTAAGTGAAGTAAAAACATAGCTAATCTACATGAAATAACTTCCAAGAGTAAAGCATAAATCAACATGATAAGCCCATAATGACAAAGAAAAATTAAAACATGAAAGAGAAACATGGATTTATTTTACACAAAAAGGTTAGTTTGCAAGAACATATAAATATTGAACAAAACTATGGATGCAAAATGTATATCACATATAAATGGAAAATAGTGCCACCAAACATTGGAGCCTTTGGCATTGGTTGGTTTCTTTTTTGTAACCATAAAAAATGTTAGAGATTCGTGCTTGTGAGTGTTTTGATCACAGAAGATCTAGGAGCTATGGAGAACCTCACAAAATCGAATTAATTTGCAAAAACAATGGAAAAACTTGAAAAAGGAGATAATTTTACACACAATGTAAGCTGAATATTTTCATTAACTGACTGTCTAATATGTGAAAATGTTAGTAACAGGTTTTTATTACATCCATGAGAAATTCGAGAGCATTAGTGAGCTCAAGCTGAGTGTACAAGTCAAAAATGCCAAATGGGCCTCAATCCCCCCTAGGTGGGTCCAACTCAATCCCAATCACCCCAAACAGTCACGAATTCTGGTGTGAAGGTGGCTGAAGCATGCTGGGTCATTAATGAGGCCAAGGCAGGCGTGGGTGAGCAAGTAGAGGAGTTTGGGGGGACCAAGGGAGCATTAAATGCTCCAAATCTAGCCAAAAATGGGCAAAATCCACCCTAGCGCCCCTAGTCAACTGAAATTCCCCAAATCAAGGAGAGAGGGCGCTCCAGCAATTAATGAGGGCGCAATTGTGGACAAAACAGGAGGCTGGGTGAACTGGTTTGCTTGGAAGTGGGTGTGAACACTCTCAAAAGTGGGTATTTGACCAACTGTAGTCACCTAGTCCAAACTATGGTTTAATTAAGCACATGAGCAATAAAAATTTATGGATTATGGTACTAAGTGTGGATTACTGTTCTAACACCCCCCCTTAACTAGAAATTAGTACAACTCATGAAAGATAAGTGGGAGGCCTTGGCAACAAAGGCTCAAGTCACCTCATTACAAACAGAAATTTTATTTGTCCATATGAACCGAGGAAAAGAAGTAAAACCTCATGGGATAAAAACTTCCCTCTAAAATGGACATGGGGATGAACCTGCAATTAAATTGCAGCAATCACCATCCATCACTCACTCCAAGCAAATCTCTCAAGTGAGTTAAGGTCTTCTCAGTAAAGCACTTGGTGAAAATATCTGCAGTTTGCTCGGTGGATGGGCAATACTGCAGTGAAATCACCCTGTCATGCACCAAGCCCCGAATGTAATGCATGTGGATTTCAATGTGCTTTGTTCTTTGCCTCTGTACTGGATCAGTAGATATATTTATGGCACTTTGATTATCCACCCAAATATTGGTTGGAGAATCAATAGCAACACCAAACTCCTGAAGAATGCCTTGCAACCAAACACACTGTGTGGCTGCGTTCACTGCTGCCCTGTACTCGGCCTCTGCTGATGAAAGAGAAATGGTATGATTTTTCTTACTTGACCAGCAAATGGGACCTTCAGCAAACATAAACACAAAACCTGAAGTGGAATTTCTATCGATGGGATCTCCCGCCCAATCGGAATCATAAAATCCAGCTAGTTGAAGTGAAGAACCAGCTGCATAGTGTACCCCAAAGCTCTTTGTTCCTTGGACATATTGAAGGATCCTTTTGGCTGCCTTCCAATGGATCTCATGTGGCTGCTGCATATACCTTGCTACAGCACTTACAGCATAAGACAAATCAGGTCTTGTATGTGTAAGATACAACAAACTTCCGACTAGCTGCCTGTAGAGTGTGCAATCCACCAATGGAGAGTCTTCAAATTCACCTAGTTTTATGCCTGAAAGGAATGGGAACTTGGATGCCTTACATTCAGCCATTTTAAACTTGAATAAAAGGTCTAAATCATACTTAGGTTGACTCAGCAATATACCTCTCTCAGATTGCTCAATTTCAAACCCAAAAATTGCCTTAGCAATCCTAGGTCGCTCATGGCAAATTCACTGTGCAAAGAAGCTTTAATTGAGCCAATTTGTTTGTTGCAGCTCCCTGTAATTAAAAGATCATCAACATACAGTACAATGACCTGCAAATTATCATCACATTGCTGCAAATAAACATTTGGATCAGACTTGCATCGACAGAAACCAATTGAGAGCAAAAAAGCATCCATTTTGGCATACCAAGCCCTGGGGGCTTGCTTGAGCCCATAGAGTGACTTCTTCAACCTGCATACAAGTGTGGGATCCTCTTGGAATCCTTAAGGTTGCTGCATATATATCTCTTCCTGTAGCTCACCATGCAATAATGCACTTTTGACATCCATGTGGTGAACTTCCCAACCTTTACTAGCTGCCATGGCTAGAGCTAGTCTAATTGAGTCCATCTTTGCAACCGGTGCAAAGGTCTCTGTATAATCCACACCATGGATTTGTGAGTAGCCCTTAGACACTAACCTAGCCTTGTACTTCAGATCAGAACCATCAGCAACAGGTTTGGTTCGGAAAATCCACTTACATGGCACAAGTTTCCTCTTGGGAGGAAGAGGCACCAAATCCCATGTTTTGTTCTCTTGGAGAGATTGGAATTCTTCTTGCATTGCTGCTCTCCACCTTGGATCATGATGATCTTCCTGATATGATGTTGGATCAGATCCAATCATCATATAACAGTGATCAGCAAGTTCACTTTCATTTGCAAAGGAAGCATTGATTGTTTGAGATCTAGTCTTCCTAGGCTCTTGGGGATTGCCTGCCAATTCACCTGCAGCTTGTATGATTTTTTCATCCCACTTGCGCCTTGATGGTGACTCATGTATAGAAATTTCATCTTCATCCATGTCATCTTCAGCAATATCAGAAAAATCAGAAGTGGAATCATCACTAATTTCATTAAGGTGAGGAGGAGAGGAGCTTTCCCCCGGTGCAAGCTCAAAATCTGGAATTGGTTCTTCTTCGAATTGCACACTTCTCTCAATGAAAGTTTTGAGTGTGGATGTGTCAAAGAGCTTGTAGCCCTTTGTGTCCTCACCATATCCAACCATGATACATTCTCTGCTCTGTGGCTCCAAATCCTTCCTCTTTTCTGATGGAATTCGAGCCCATGCTCTAGACCCAAAAATCCTGAAATTTGACACATTTGGTTTTTGGCCAAACCATGCCTCATAGGGGGTTTTTACTTTGACTGATTTGTGAAAGGCTCTATTCTGAATATGAGCAGCACAATTGATGGCTTCAGCCCATAGCTTAGGGCTTATATCCCTAGCTTCAATCATGCAAGTGGCCATCTCTTTGAGAGATCTATTTTTCCTCTCTGCCACACCATTTTGCTGAGGTGTGTAGGGGATTGAATGTTGCATTTGGATGCCACATTCCTCACAAAGATGCTGAATGTTATTATTCACATATTCCTTTCCATTATCAGTCCTAAGGATCTTTATCTTATGACCACTATGATTCTCCACCAGGGCTTTCCAAATCTTCAATTTCTCAAACACTTCAGACTTCAATTTAAGGAAGTAAACCCAGCAGAATCGAGAGTAGTCATCTATGAATGTAAGTACATACCTTGATCCACCATATGATGGAGTGGGAAGAGGACCAATGAGGTCTAAATGTACCAATCCAAGTGGTTGAGTGGCTCTCCTTGCCATTCCCTTCTCATAGTTGCGCTCAGGATGCTTTCCAACTACACAACCAATGCATGCACCATTTGAAGATCTGATTTCTGGAAGCCCTTCCACCATCTCGTCCTTGTGCAATGTCTGGAGATATTTGTAGTTCATGTGGCCAAATCTTTCATGCCACAACTTGGAGGTCTCGTTGGCATGAGAGACAAGAGCATGGTCACTAGAGTGTGGAATGAAATTGGAGAACTTGTACACTCTCTCATCATGATCAGCATACCCTACAGCCACAACTTGATTTGAAGAAATTTCTGAGATTTCTACCAAATCTGGAGTAAATGTTACTCTCTTGGCTTCTCCTGTATGGGTCATTTGATAAACTGATAGAAAATTTGCAGCCAATGAACGTACATAGAGCACATCACTGAAATAGTCATGCTCCATGTCAATCCTACCAATCCCCTTGGTCTGGATTTCTGAATCATCTCCCATTCGAACTGTTGGGCCACCATTCGAATGCATAGAGGAGAAGAGTTCTCTGGATGAAACCATATGTCTGGAAGCTCCTGAATCAATGATAAAGGATGAGGGATTCTAAATACCTGCTACCAAAGCATGACACTTCTCCTTATTGTCAGGATTTGAGGTGCTCTCTTTCTTCCTTGCGCCCTCAGGGACTAGGATGTTGTTCTTCTCCAGCAACTGCGCCATTGCATCAATGGTTTTCTTCATGCATGAGCTCTCTGGATGCCATCCCCTATGAAAATAGGTGCATTTGGTCTTTTCCTTTCCCTTCTTGTCCTTCTCCTTTGACAGATTCGAACCCCCATCTGCAGACTTGGTCTTGTCAAACTTCCTCTTCTCTTGCTGCTTCAAATTCTTGGCTTTCTGCTTGCCTTTGTTGGCATTTGAAACACCCATTGCCAATGCTTGGTCCTTTGATTTTATGGTGTCCATCTGAACTAGTTTGTCCTCTCCTGAGTGAGACACTCCATGAAGGTAGCTAGTGATGGCATTTGCCAATTTCGAAGGGTCATTTTGGCTGAGTGAAATGTGCTAACAAATACAGAGAATTCTGGGCCTAGCTTCGAAAGGATGGACAGAATCAGTTGTTCCTCCTTCTTAACAATTCCACATTGTTGCAGTTGAAGCACCAGTGACTTGAACTTCGTGAAGAACTCCTGGATGGTTTCAAAATGCGCTGGGCTCAAGCTAATGAGCTCGTTTTCAAGCTGGTGGCCTCTCAGTTCATCAGTTTTCCCAAAGAGTGATTCTAGCTTCACCCATACTTCATTGGGGGTTGTCAAACTGTCTGTATGAAACAAGAGTTCCCTTGAAATGCTCAGGCATAGCAATCCATAAGCTTCATCAAGTCGATTGTAGTACTTTGCTTTCTCCACAGCAGAATTTGGCTCCACTTCTGTGCCCATGGTTACTCTATAGAGACCCTTAGATCTCAGCTTGATAACCATCTCAGCCTTCCAATCGAAAAAATTGAAGGGTGTGAGCAACATTTGGTTTGCTTCCATGACTGCTGCGTTAATGGTGAGAAAACTACTGAAACACCTGCAAAAAACACTCAATTTTTATCTGGAAATCCTCTCTAGAATGCAGTTCAACGCTCAATATTGACCTGCAACTCACTAAATCCACGATGGCTCTGATACCATGTGATTTTTTTGATCACAGAAGATCTAGGAGCTATGGAGAACCTCACAAAATTGAATTAATTTGCAAAAACAGTGGAAAAACTTGAAAAAGGAGATAATTTTACACACAATGTAAGCTGAATATTTTCATTAACTGACTGTCTAACATGTGAAAATGTTAGTAACAGGTTTTTATTACATCCATGAGAAATTCGAGAGCATTAGTGAGCTCAAGCTGAGTGTACAAGTCAAAAATGCCAAATGGGCCTCAATCCCCCCTAGGTGGGTCCAACTCAATCCCAATCACCCCAAACAGTCACGAATTCTGGTGTGAAGGTGGCTGAATCATGTTGGGTCATTAATGAGGCCAAGGTAGGCGTGGGTGAGCAAGTAGAGGAGTTTGGGGGGACCAAGGGAGCATTAAATGCTCCAAATCTAGCCAAAAATGGGCAAAATCCACCCTAGCGCCCCTAGTCAACTGAAATTCCCCAAATCAAGGAGAGAGGGCGCTCCAGCAATTAATGAGGGTGTACTTGTGGACAAAACAGGAGGCTGGGTGAACTGGTTTGCTTGGAAGTGGGTGTGAACACTCTCAAAAGTGGGTATTTGACTAACTGTAGTCACCTAGTCCAAACTATGGTTTAATTAAGCACATGAGCAATAAAAATTTATGGATTATGGTACTAAGTGTGGATTACTATTCTAACAGTGCTCTCGAAACCGTTAGTCATCTTGCAAACAATTAGTGACAAGTAACTCTGGAATAGAAACAACCTCTGCAAACAGGATGATTAAATCTAAGAAAATAAGCTCAGCTAATGCAATAAAGACAAGAAATGAATTTTATTTTAATAGAAATAACATTTGCTTAGATTTGCATAAAAGTTATACTCCCTTAACACTTGTGAAACCATTCTCAACTGTTCATGATCTCCTCTTCATTCTTGGAATATATAAGAATATCATCTAGAAAAACAAGCACAAATTTATCCAAGTACTTGTTGAAAACACTATTCATGAGACACATGAATGTAATTGTTGTATTTGCAAGACCATATGGCACCACCACAAACTCATAATGGTCATACCTTGTTCTAAAGGTTATTTTGTTGATGTCCTCCTCATTGATTCTAACTTGATGGTAGCCAAACCTCAAATCAATCTTTGAAAATACCTTTGGGGGCCTCTCGTTTCATTAAAGAAGTCATAAATTGGAGGTAAAAAGTATTTTTTCTTCACCATAACCTTATTCAATCATCTGTAATCAATTCACAACCTAAGTATTCCATCTTTCTTTTTCAAAAATAGCATTAGTTCTCTCCATAAAGTTACACTTGGGCAAATGTATTTCTTCTCTAATAATTTTTCCAATTGCATTTTTATCTCTAACAATTATGAGGTACTCATTCTATATGGTGTCTTGGACACTGATGCAACTCTAACATAGATCAATTATGAAATCACTATCCCTCTTTGGAGCAAGTCCTGATACCTCATTAGGGAACACATCATTGAATTCTTACAAGACATGGTGGTCTTCCAACTTGAGATATTTATCTTTTGTTGTGTTTAATATATGTGCTGCAAATAATTGATAACCCTTCTTGAAACATTTCTTTACCATGGGACTCGTTTTCTTGAAATTCTATTGGTTCTTGAATTCCATTGCATCAATGGATCATTTTCTTATGAGGCCCATTTTAGACCCCTAATTTTCTCTATTACGGTAGGAGATCCTGTAGTAGCCTGTCTAGTCACAACGTACCACTTTCTTTGTATTTGTATTGCATATTGAAGAAGATAAGAGCAAGGCATAGTCCTCATTTCTAGATGGGTTTTTCCCCATAGTGGGTTTTATTAGGGTATATCTTGTGTTATTTGTGTGGATTGTGTAATTCTTTGCTCTACTTATTTTCCTTTCAATTCCACTTGTTTAATAAACTAATAAAAAGAACTGTTGTAATCTATAGGATTACATGTGGTTACCAGTAGTGCATTATAAACATATAAACATATACAAGAACATACATACATAAAGAGAATGAAGAAAAAGCAGTGGTCACACCAAAAATGAGTATTATATTATATAAGAAGCCCATATTGTACAATGGGGATAATCATATATTATCATCATGGCTAAACAACTTATATATATGCAATGTATAATCAGTTAGACAGTTACAACTATTAACTACTTTATAGTCGGCTTAACCAACTTGACTAGACTATGATGGCCATTAGGTGGTCGGTCGAGAGGACCTATTCAACTTGTTGACTAGGCTCCTTCGACATATCCCCCACCCCAAAACTCTTCTTCGTCCTGAAGAGATCAAGGAGATGTGAATTTATAAAAAATACAAAATGACAAGAATTTTTAATTATTCATGGTTGTTGAGATGTTGACGATGCGCCAAGCGGAGTGGATTCAACACAATATTTGACTATGGCATGAACAAAGACGACAAGGCATTGAGAAAAAGACTCCCAGATGATTAAAATTGTTTGTATGTTTGCGTTGACTGAAGTGAGCTCTAATACTTGCAAAAACAATTCTAGCAATGGATTGTTATGATTCAAAAACAATAGTTTCAAACTTTTCTATTTTCAAGGATAAGCTATAGAGTGGAACAATGCAGGAAACCATTACAAACCGCAATCGGATCCTCAATAATGGGCAAGGAGAAGACTCTTGCTATGAGCAAGAATCAATGTTGAATGATCAGATATGGCAATGTCAATATGCTAAGAAACTCAAGATAGGAATAATATGTAGAACAAAGTTGTCCCACAACTCTTCACAAGGACCCTTGTGGAGTAAGTGAAGTAAACACATAGCTAATCTACATGAAATAACTTCCAAGAGTAAATCATAAACCAGCATGATAAGCCCATAATGACAAAGGAAAAATTAAAACATGAAAGAGAAACATGGATTGCTTTTACACAAAAAGGTTAGTTTGCAAGAACATATAAATATTGAACAAAACTATGGATGCAAAATGTATATCACATATAGATGGAAAATAGTGCCACCAAACATTGGAGCCTTTGGCATTGGTTGGTTTCATTTGTGTAACCATAACAAAATGTTAGAGATTCGTGCTCTTGAAAATGTTAATCATCATGCAAACAATTAGTGACAAGTAAATCAAGAATAGAAACAACCTCTACAAACATGATGATTAAATCTAAGAAAGTAAACTCAACTAATGCAATAAAGACAATAAATGAATTTTATTTTAATAGAAATCACATTTTCTTAGATTTGCATACAATTTATACTCCCTTAAAACTTTTGAAACCATTCTCAACTGTTCATCAACTCCTCTTCATACTTAGAATATATAAGAATATCATCTAGAAAAACAAGCACAAATTTATCCAAGTACTTGCTGAAAACACTATTCATGACACACATGAATGTAATTGTTGTATTTTAAAGACCATATGGCACCACCACAAACTCATAATGGTCATACCTTGTTCTAAAATTTATTTTGTTGATGTCCTCCTCATTGATTCTGACTTGATGGTAACCAAACCTTAGATCAATCTTTGAAAATACCTTTGGCCCTCTTGTTTGGTTAAAGAAGTCATAAATTCAATGTAAAGAGTATTTTTTCTTCACCATAACCTTATTCAATCATTTGTAATCAATTCACAACCTAAGGCTTCCATCTTTCTTTTTCAAAAATAGCATTAGTGCTTTCCATAAAGTTACACTTGGCCAAATGTATTTATTTTCTAATAATTTTTCCAAGTGAATTTTTATCTCTAACAATTACAAGGTACTCATTCTATATGGTGTCTTGGACACTTATGAAACTCTAACACAGATCAATTATGAAATCACTATCCCTCTTCGGAACAAGTCCTGATACCTCATTAGGGAACACATCATTGAATTCTTACAAGACACGGTGGTCTTCCAACCTAAGACCTTTATCTTTTGTTGTGTTTAATATATGTGCTGCAAATGATTGATAACCCTTCTTGAAACATTTCTTTAGCTGCAAAGTGAACTTTTCCTAATAGAAACTAATTTTGGAGTTCCTCTCACTGTCCTTGGGTTTCCTTCTTTATCAAAGCATTGAAAAGTTTTGTTCTCGAAATCAAGTTTAACTTCATGTGCTTTGAATAGATCCATTCTAATGAGATCATAAGAACCAAGTGGAAAAACATTTAGAGTTTCTCATGTGAAGAGCCCATCCATTTCTAACGAACATTTCTCAACCCCTTCACTAACTTTTCTCTTGGTTCCAGTGACTAGTTGTACTGGCCATGATATATTATGCTTTATTATCTCAAAAGAACAAATCTGAACAATTTTAGGAGTAGCATAACTATTGGTAAATCCAGGGTCAATCAAAATAAAGTAGATTGCTAAACAATTTTACCTTCAACTTCAACTACATCTGATTAATGTTCTGCTTGGTGGTCCTCTAGGGTAGCATAGATCCTAGGGATATTCCTTGCTACATACCCAACAATTTATACCTCTTGACATCGTGAACATGCTTGGTACTTCCATTCTGATGTGAAAAATTTCTAAGCAAGTGATATTTTCCACATCTCCAACATTAAAGGGGATCCCTTGGATTATCTCTTATAAATTAAGTTGGCTTAGCCTCACCATCTATTCATTTCCTTTGTTGATTTCTAAAATTAGGAGGCTTGAATCCTTTCCTTTGGTCAAACTTCTCTTTCTTCTTATCCTTCCATGCCTTGTAGAATTCTCGATTTCTTTTGTTTTAGTCATAGGAGTGCTTAGCCTTCCTTATGGTTTCATCTAGAGTTTGAGGTTCATTAAACTTGATTTTTCCTTTGTAGGACTAAGGTAATCTACTTAGAAATCACTAGAGTTTTACCTTATCATCTCTAATAGACTTAATATATCTTATAATCCCAAAGAATTTATTTGCATACTTATCCATGGTCATTTGCCTCAACTTTAGTCATGGAATCATTTGATCTTTTCATCATAGTACCTTCCAGAGAGGTACTTATGTGAAATTAATTCTTAAACTACTTCCAAACAATATTTCTTTCACTATTCACTTTGACTTTCTTGAGATGACTCCACTAGATTGATGCTCTTCCATTTAAATTAAATATGGCTACTCTTGCTTTCATGTTACCCGAGTAATCGTGAACCTGGAAATACTTCATCATCCCCAAAATCCAAGACTCAGCTTCTTGTCTAGATTTTACATCACCATCAAAGGTAGGGTGTTTGGCCTTCCAAAATTATCCATGAGAGATATCCCTTAAAGACCTCTTCTGCTTATTATGGTGAGATGAAGAGATTGAATTATTGATGGAGTCCTTCGAGGAAGATGGCTTGGGACTTCTTGAGCTATGGGACTTCTTGTAAGGATATCTCCTAGATGTTTTCCCACCCGGGTTCAAATCTTGCTTTGTGACACTTCCTCCTTGGGAGCCGACTTTCTATGTAATGATTGTAAATATGGCCATACCTTGATTCTTTCAAAATAACAGGTATTGGCATTTTCCGCGGAAAAAAAAACAACATACCTAATGTTAAGGCCTGATAATCTTGTTTTGCTCAAATGGACAATATTCAAATATCTAATCTACTTAATTTAATCCTAGTCGTTGGCGACATGACCCCTCCTATTATGTCCCAGTCATATTGATTTCCACGAACAATAAGGATCTATAGACCAAATTAGCTCGATCAAGCCTCAATGGTCCACAACATTGCTCCTCCTATTATGCTCCAATTGTGTTCCTTTGCATGAACATCCAAGATATGTTGATATTATCTACCCGACCAAATATAATTCATCCATGACAAATTCCCCCTCGTCATGGTTTGAGCACTTATCTTTGCATGAATGGTTCAAATCTAATGATTTTGGTGGCCCAATAATATTTAGGTCATTCATGGCATAAGTCCAACTTATAAACATCATATCATTGCATGCCATTGGATCTGGTGGATTAATTCTAACCTATCGATCCTATTGGGTTTCCAAACAGAACTATGACCCAATAGTTTGGTCACTGAACTTATGTTAATTGACAGAACTAGCTTTTCACTAATATCTTTACCAATTTCAAAATTCTTCCCAATTTTTAACATAAATTATATTTCAATTTGTGTTTATAACCACAAGATGTAACCCATGGATCTATCAAACACCCTCTCTCAGTTCAAACCAACGAATTTCTTAGAGATATCTTGTCAAAACACTTTTCCTGAAAATTCAGATTTTTTCTTGTAAATATTTATTTCGACCCATACAACCCTAATGTTGCAACCAAGAGCTTTGATACTACTTTGTAACACCCACATCCATTATGCCAACCTATATATGGATAGTTACGAATTATATGATTCAAATTTCACCCCATAGAGACCCTTAATCGAATTTAAAATTAATTTAAGTTTATCATGAGTTCCATAATTTATGAATTGCATGTGTAGGCACATAAATATAAAAGACAGTAGAATTAAAACCATATCCACACACACAACATGCATAACAACTACTTTCATAACATGAAGTAAATATAATTTGCATATTGATAGAAAACAATGAATACATATCTTTCAACTAAAGAAGATCCAAGCAATTAGTCATGTAAGAGTGATTTTCCGCCCAACCATATGTATCAACTACTGATACCACCTCCAAGTTGGGCTATGAAGCCTCAAGGGAGAAAGAAACACCTTCATGCTTCTCTCTCTCTCAGCCCAACCCATTTTCTTTCATACTTAGCCAACCTTCTCACCAAAGAGAACTACATATATCTCATTCAACCATCCTATCCATTGAACTCTCTTCCACTTCCCCACACAACACAAGGAATGCCTACTCTTTCTCTGCTCAATAGTCCCTTAGACTATCCAATCATCATAGTGCTCTTCAGTGTGTGCAGAATGATTTGGATTATTTGGAGAACAAAATGAAGGCAACAATATAAAATGGAAACACACACACAAATATTTTGCAGAAAACACAATAGTACAATAAAACCCAAATTCTATTAATGAATGGAATGAAAAAACGCTGTAAACTACAAAGCAATACAAACTAGCTCAGATGGTGGTAGCTTATCTCTTAAGATATATGTGTCATCTATGCTCATCTCGCAAGATCTTATTACAAAGAGGCCAAAAAATTCCTTTTATCATAAGTATAAAGAGGAAAAAATCCTAATATCCAAAAACCTAACCTTATGAGATAAAGTGCCAAAAGGATTTGTGGGCCCTGAGGTGGCTAGTTGATATGTAAACTTCTCAAGGGCACAAATTTTACACACAAGCTCTGTTTAGGGCTCTCAACAACTCATTTGAAATAACTAATTGAGAATTACAACCTTTTATTGGGGCAAGGAATGCCATGGAAACCCCTAACCCCCCGATTGGCCAAAAACAATCATTTAGGGCCTTACAATGACCACATAAGTTTTGGACCCGAAAAATTGTAGAAAATTGCCAAGAATATTCGGAACCATTGTATCTCGGTGGAACATGTGGGTGGTCACCAGGTACCAACTGGATCAGTCCCCCCCCCCTTAGGGAGCAATGATCCCCATTGCATCATTTTTCTGCATCATATGAGGAAACTTTTGCTGAATTTTATTATTGGTGAACCACTTTCCCTAGTAAAGAAGTTGTCCTACTTTAACAACCCAATACAATTGGATGTTCCACTGGCGAGTTCCATTCATCTTAGTGTCCATGATTCGGTCGACTGTAACCTTCTCAATGCAGTCATGATTGAATTCTATAAGGGCCTGATACTCAACTACCTCTCAGGTTTCCAAGAGAGGAACAAAATGCGGTCAAAGTAGCTCCACATTAAATACAGGGTCCAATTCGAGGAAAGGGGGAACACTTAACTCAAAATCATTCTCACCCACAACCTTGGTGATGGTGTAAGTCCCATATGGTGGAGCTTTTGATGGATCCTTGTGAGGTGCTCTTTCTATAAATGTAACCAAACCTTATCGCCAACTTGAAACTTATGTGGAACCCAATGTTGGCCAGGTCGCCACTTATACTTGGCATTTGTTTTTGCAAGATATCATGAACTTGGTGTTGGATGTGTTGGATCCGCTAACAAATTTGGATGCCTGATCAGACTCAGTTTGAGCATGGGAGGACTCTTCCTATGTATATGCAATGGGAAATGCTACATCAATTGGGGCTAATGGATGGAACCCCAAGCATACCTGAAAAGGGTTATGTCTAATAGATCTATGAAGGGATTTGTTGTAGCTATGTTAAACATAAGGAAGGATCTCATCCCAAGTGCATGGATGTTTCATAGTTGTGCATTCTCAGGATATGAAAAATCATCTTGTTAACCACCACTATTTTCCCATCAGTTTGGGGGTGGAAGGCAGTCGATTTGGTTAGTTTGGTGTCCACCATTGACCATAGGTTGGACTAGAAGGTACTTAAGAACCTATTGTCTTGATATGAAATAATGGTCCATGGGAGGCCAAAATGAACCCAAATACGCTCGAAGAAAAGCTTAGCAATAGCATCTATTGTGATGCTCTTCTTATGGGGAGTTAAAATTTCCATCTTGGGGAAGTATTCAGCAACCACAAATAGACAATTGTTTTTGTGCTTGGTTGAAGTCAAGCCGGACATGTAGTCCATGGAGATAGACTCCCAGGGCCTGTCCGGGGTAGGCAATGGGTGTACAATATTTGATTCTTGATGGGAGGTTTGGAAATGGAATAGGCAGTGCACGATCGGATGTACCTACCAACGTCTTGTCAAAGCTTTGGCTAGTATAAGTAGTTATGTAATATTGCAATTGTCTTTTCTACATTGAAGTACCCTGCCACTTGACTATAATATGCCTCCCAAATAAACTTCTGGTGCTCACTTGAAGGAACATAGAAGTGGTCGAGATGGAATAAAGGTTCATCCTAGAGATGAAAGTTTGTGACTAGTTTTCTTGCTTGTAATGTCTCGTAGGAAATAGAAAAGTCAAGGTCATTATCATACAATTTGGGCTACCCAGATGTCCCATGTCCATAAGAGTTGGGCATGGTAGTCAACACAACAACAAGAGGTCGAATGAGGTAGTATGCAATGCTACTGGTGTTTTCCTTCTTATGCTTGATATTCAGGTGGAACTATTACATGTATGTGGACCACTTCTGATGGCATTCATTCCATAAATTTCCTTTCATATGCATGAACTACAAGGGATTGTGATCAATGTGGATGATGATCTCCTTCCCTGGGAGGTAATGTTTCCATTAATGATATGACTGCACAATGGAGTACATCTCCTTGTCATATGTGGGATACCTACAAACATAATCAAAGAGTGTCTCACTATGATTGACCATCATATGTCTGTGTTGAATGAGGACTACATTGATAGCATAGTTAGAGACATCTGTCTCAATCTCAAAAGGTTGTTCCAGGTTTGGTAGAGTGAAGACTGGCACCCAACAGAAGTGTCATTTCAGATCCTTAAATGTTTTTCTATTGCGATGCACCCCAAGAAAAATTTGCTTTGTCTCCAACCTCGGTCACTTGGCTTAAGGGACAAGAGATATGAGAGAACACCAACACAAACCTATGGTAAAAGTTGGAAATGCCCAAGAAGATGCGGAGCTCTATTAGAGTTGTCAAGGTTGGCCAATCACAAATGACTTGGATCTTGGTTGGGTCCACATGCACCCCATGTTCATCCCCGATGTATCACAGGCATTGAAATCTCTCCATGCCAAATGAGCATTACTCCAAATTGGTGTATAACTTGTGTTGGTGCAAGGTATGTTGGGCCCAATATTTTTGAAGTATCATTTTTGAAGAAACGAGTTAGTGTGGATGAAGAGAAAATGGAACCAGTTCGACACAAGGGTCAACTCCGCCGAAGCGACCAGGAAATGAGGAAAATGGTCATGTTGATCATGTCAAAGGTCAGAAGTTGAGTTAGTTAGTTAGAATTGGTCCACATTGTAATAATGAGTCAGTTAGAAAGTTAGTGGGTTAGTGGGAGTGGGGCAAGCTTAGTGAGCCCTATAAATATGTATTAAGAAGGAAGTTTTGGGGCTAATGTTCGAAGTATAGTTTTGTGCTATGTCAAATAGAGATATCTGTTGTATATGTTGAGGACATTTTTGGAGAAGTCGAGTCATTGATCTGCAGGCTGTGTGCGCAAATCCATTGTATGGCATGAAAAAATATATAAGTTCTACCTAAAGTGCTTATTTGGCTGCGACTCTAATAAAATACAAGCGCTTCTGTGGTTTTTCCCAGATGGGTTTCCACGTTAAAACATGGTGTCTTTATGTGTTTCAATGTTTTGTGATGTGATGTGTTCTTTCTTCTATTGAATGAATCTCAAATACATGATGGGCTTAGTTGTATGAAATCTAGATGTGAATATATTAATCTGGCTAAGTAATGGAACCTGTTGATGTTATGAACTTGTCGAAGCTCTGGTTTGTTGATGATATGTAGGTGTAACATGGTAATGAATGTATAGTTTGGTGAAAATTCAAATAAGTCATGATATATGTCGATGTTCTAATCTGTCAATGTACTGTAATGGGATTTAACCAGCCTAGATCCAAATCCTAGGCTCTATCAAGCGTCGAGAGGGATCAAATCTCCCGAGGTGCAAACCTCTCCTTGAATAGCTCCTTGAGTGCAATACCTGAGCCACCTTATCCTAAGCTCTAAAGTCTCTAGTTTAAGTCTCATATTTACTTTTGATTTTATATTATTCTTTTTTGTTTATGGCCGACATAATATTTATTACTTTTTACTTTGTATTATTATTTTTTGTTTATTTTGTATTATTTTTTTTGTTTACTTTGTATTATTTTGTTACTGGACAAAGACAAACACTCTAAAGACTCATATTTACTTTTTACTTTGTATTAAAAGTAAAAAGTAAAGTCTCTAGTTTAAGTCTCATATTTACTTTTTACTTTGTATTAAAAGTAAACAGTAAAGTCTCTAGTTTAAGTCTCATATTTACTTTTTACTTTGTATTATTATTTTTTGTTTATGGCCGACATAATATTTACCACCTAATCCTAAGCTCTAAAGTCTCTAGTTTAAGTCTCATATTTAGTTTTTACTTTGTATTATTCTTTTTTGTTTATGGCCGACATAATATTTATTACTTTTTACTTTGTATTATTTTATTACTCGACAAACATTCGACTCACAAGATCTCCCCCATACTGGGATGTAGAGCACCTCTAGACGCAATAACGAATATGTTGCTCGATGATTATTCCCCTTCTATGATGCATGAAGCCTGGTTCCTGCAGTCCTCATAGATACTTTGTGTGACACTTTATATGCTCTGCAGGTATTGCTCAAAGGGATTTACTCCCTTTCGGGTTGGTGTCTGTGGCTTGTGAGTTTGTTGGTGGATGTTAAGTGTTGAACCCTAGCGTCAAGTTATTTGACTAACATCAAATAATTTGATGAAAAACTACATTATTTTATCTTGTATTTTCCATTGCATTCTCACCTATAATATCAATATCTTCACCTAAATATAATATTAATATCTATATGATACAACCTATTAACTCACATCAAATGATTTTTTATATTAACTCACATCAAATGATTTTTTTATAAGAACATGCACATGATTTGACAAGAAACTTCATTATATAGTTAGTATTTCCAACTTTTGAACCTCCATTTGATATGTATTGATTTTGGAATAATCTAATTTCTTATATATTTGATGTAATAACCAGTTATATCAATATTTTGAAAATGTTATAAAAAAGTTAAGTTTATATTTATATTTATAATTATTCATTTTTATAAATAAATTATATTTTGATTAAACCTTTGCATCTTATCTTTATCGATACACATACATAATACCAACATCCAATGAAAATAAAATTTTAAGGTTTTATTATTTGATTTGCTCCTGACTTATCGATAGAATGGATAGAAGATAACTGTGTCCTTTCTGGTTTTATAGACTCCTTCCTTGATGATGCTTACTAGTTCTTTTTTTAAGAATGTGAGTTGTATAGAACTACTAATTTATAATTTATGTTATGTGTTATGGATATTGTTTCTTGTATTGAACAGTATTGTTTTTTATCAATGCTATACGAAGGGTCCAGGTTCCAATGCCTTGGCCTGTGAATGTACTTTTTTACTTTTTTATTCCACGGAAAATCTTAAAAAGAAATTGGACCTACGAGCTTTTGAACCCTGCACCTTAACAAGTTCTGACCAGAATTAACATGAGCTTTACCAATCCAAATGAATAATACCTCAATAAAGATGGCGTTGTATTAATTTACGCAATTGTAGAGAGATTGGTTTCCTTGTGGTGCAGAGAAGAACAGAGCAGCTTCCTTCAAATCAAGATAAGGAGGAAATACAGGTATAAATAGGAAATGAGCTCAGCACAGAACCTGTATAGCAAAATTACCATGCAACTGGCCCTGCTAATCCTTGGTGAGCAGGGAAACCAATTTGGCCAAGGCATCTAGATTACATAGTCTGACCACTCAGAGATGAAGGAAGTATGATCCATAGCTAAACTGGCAGTCTTATCTAGCTTACCGCCAATTAACCGAGCAGGATTGCCAACAGCCGTAGTGTAAGGGGGCACTGTAGTGAGCACAACAGAGCCTGCTCCAATCTTAGCACCCTCCCCAATACTGATATTACCCAGGACATTCGTTCCGGCGCCAATTAGCACGCCATCTCCAATCCTGGGGTGGCGGTCACCCCCTTGTTTTCCAGTCCCTCCAAGGGTAACATTGTGAAGGATGGAAACGTTATTCCCAATTATAGCAGTCTCCCCTACCACCACCCCCGTCGCATGATCAAACAGAATCCCCTTGCCAATTCTAGCGCCGGGATGGATGTCAACAGCAAATACCTCTGAAACCCTATTCTGAAGTGCAAGGGCGAGAGGAATCCTCCCCCTGCTCCAAAGCTTATGCGCCACTCTGTGCGCCTGGCAAGCCAGAAATCCCTTGAAATTGAGCAGGCAATGTATATAAGAAACGCATGCAGGGTCCCTCTCTTTTACAGCCCTAAGATCCGCTCTTATTGCATCTCGGATCTCTGCATCTTCTACCAGAACACCCATTATGACATTGTAGAGGACGGTGCTTGAAAGAGTGGAGTTTGAAAGCTTACTGCTCAGTTGGAAAGCCAGGGCACTTTCCAGAGATTTGTGAGCTAAGACCGTAGTGCACAGAAAGACTCCTAGAAGGGGCTCGCTCTCTGCGTCTTTCCTTGCTTCGGCTTGCATTTTCAGCCACAAATGATCAGATGTAAGCCCCTCTTCGGCCTCTGAATGCGATCTCCAAGCAGATTCTGAGAGACTGGAGCGCGGGTCTGAATTCTTCGGAAAATGGGATTTTTGCTGATCAGATAATTTGAGCTGCTGACAAAAATAAGAAGAGTTTTCAATGCACGGCGCCATTGCTAGTTAAAATATGAGACCCTAGAGCTAACAGTGGAACATAAACTGAAGGCTGCAATGAAGTTGAAGTGATTGGGTTTGATTGTATTGTGAGAGAATGGAACCACCGTTATATACAGGGCAAACGAAAGAGGTGGAGATGCTCCAAGAAGCTTCGCCAGCGGTGCATCCGATCGATCGAGAATGAAAACCCTGGCATGGCGGGGCTAATAGTAGTCGTCAAAACTTGATGAACAAGCGTGGAATCATTTCTTATCTTTGACCAAATTCTGTGATTGCACAACTCTGAAGATTGGTTACGTGGCTACGTGGCTGTAGAATTGCGGATGCTTTTTTTTTTTTAAATTTCACTACCTTGATATCAACTCTTTGATATCAACCCAATCATTATGGAGTTAGATACTTGGGGTTTTTAATAAAACCCAACAATTATGGTGTTCAAGACTGGATGTGGCTGGCTAGCCATTTTGGGAAAAAGATCAATTTATGGTGTCACAAATTTGTGTACCAACTGTGTGGCTGAATGATGGAGTTAGATACTTGGAGTTCTAAATAAAACCCAACAATTATGGTATTCAAGACTAGATGTGGCTCGTTCGCTGTTTTGGGAAAAAGATTAATTTATGGTGTCACAGATATCTGTCACTGGGAGGCCATCTGGTTCTTTGGAATGTGGTTCTGAGCAGTATGATGGTTTATTAGGCATTATTGGCTCTAATACCACGTTCTATATTCCACAAGGTGAAAAACTTAATGTTTGCCTTCCTTTGGTCGGGAAAGACGATCTCCGATCATTATCACTTGGCGAACTGTGAGTCATTATCTCTCCCGAAAAGATATGGGGGATGGAATATTAAACATGTTTTCTGGTTCAACCTGGCTTTATCATTGAAGAGCTGCTGGCGGGTGATCTTTAGAGACAACTTATGGTCAGATGTGTTGAGGGTGAAGTATTTTAAGATGGACCTACACAGTTGGCTGAGAAACCCTTCTTCCAATCCTCGCTTAGAGTCCTTCTTTTGGAAAGGTTTTATGAAAATTTTTCCCTGGATCAGTGCCTTTCTTCGATGGCATGTGGGTGACAGAGATGAGGTGATTGTTGGTTTGGATATGATCCTGGGAATCGATTCGAAAAGCCAAGTTTCCACGGAACTTCAAAAGCATTTTATGGATCGTGGTCTATTTTTACCGAGTCATTTTAAACGCAGGATTGGTACCTTTCACGATTCGGCTGATTGGTTTTTCTGCCTCAAACCTTGATCTATCCGGGCATTGGGCACTGGAATGGAATGGTTATCTGCAACTTCTCAACGAGGCCAGCATCAGGCTTACATGTGGCAAAGACGTTTTGGCTTGGTCTAAAAATCCATCCACTGGTCAGGTTACGACGATCTGCGCTTGCCAGGTTTTGGCAGATCATCATGTCAACGCTGACATCAAATGGTGGTTCTCTGCTTTTTGGAAGTGGAAGCTTCCACTTAAAGTGAAATGCTTCATTTGGTTGGCCCTTAACAATAAAATCTTAACCTGGGATAACTTGCTGCAGCGTGGAAAACAGGGTCCCAACCTTTGTTGCTTATGCAGACGTGGTGAAGAATCTGTGGCACACCTCTTTTTTCTATGTGATTTTTCGACTGAGGTCTGGACGGTCGTTTGCCACCAATTAAACTTGGCATTTGTTTGGTCGGCTTTAGATTTCGATTTGGCCTATTTTCAATGGCATCGACATTTCAAGCTTTTGAAGAATTTCGTCGGCCTCGTAGTATGGTCGATCCGGCACTCCCGCAACATGGCTATTTTTCAAGATGGATCTCCTTTGGTGGATGCTACAGTTATATTTTTCTGGAATCTATTCTCCCACTACTCTTCTTCTATTCCTTCCTGTAAGAAACCCAACAGAGGTATAAAGCAAATTCATAAATATCACTCTGCTTTTGGCTTTTTTGATGGCGCTGCAACTATTTCTGGATGTGGCGCGGGCTTTATCATCCATTGTGGCAAAGATCTTTCCTACAGATTCAGACTTCATTGTGGGAATGGGACTAATTCAAAAGCTGAATTGCTTGGCCTATGGGGGATTCCAAAAGCTGTTATTTGTTGTGGTCTTGGTACTTTTAGGGTTTGTGGCGACTCTTCAGCTATTGTAAATTGGGCTAATGGTTTACATCGTTTGAAAAACTCCCATCTTAATTATTGGTGTGAGAGGATCTCCCTTTTATTGTCTTGGTTCAGCGAGCTGTCCATCGACCATACTTTTAGGGAAAATAACGATGTGGCGGATGCCTTATTCAAAGAGGCTCTTGATGGAGAAGTGAGCATTCTCCATTGGGAAGAATGGGTCTAACGGGTTCTTACTCTTTCTGGAACTATGCCCTATTTCTCGGATGTCATTTAGGTTGCCGTGGTCAAGTGGTTGCTTTTGTGATGCTAGTTGTTTTCGCTGTCACTCATTTTTTTTTTTGTTCACTTGTTGTACATATAGCTTACAAAGCTTGGTCAGTTGTTCCTATTTTGTTAGAATAGACTCTCTCGATATTGTTATGTACTTTTTTATTTCTACTTGAAATAACAAAAATATTTTTATTTTATTTTTTTTAAAACTCTTTCTTATTAACCCCTTGGAATAAAAGGTAACCCAAACCCCGCAAGAATGGATCCTGGAATCTATGGACCCCATCTCAAGTTTTACAAATGTTTAATTGGCATTGTCACATGCTCAATAACGTAGTAAGAGACGTATGGGCGGCGTAACACACATCCCCATTTTCTATTTGTGTGTGTATTGACTTTTGAAAAAAGCAATATCCCTTCGAGGTGACATATATATGCATATGTCATCCTCCTACATTATTTTAATCCATTGTTTATCGAGAAAGGCTCAATCTCAAAAAGTGCATCCATTCACAACCTTATTTTTTTTATTATTTAAGTTTTATTGTAAAGACAACTCCTTGTGGAAGAAGGCAAAAGGTTTATTATTTTAGTTTTATTGTAAAGGCCACTCCTTGGGGAAGAGGCCAAAAAGTTTCCATAATATATAGTTTAGATAAGAAGCTTTCAATATTATATCTAGTTTTCATGATGTCATTGATGATGCAACTAATCTCTATATTATAATATGTCGGCCAGAATAATGTCACTGCTAATGTAATATAGCAACGATAATCATTCGATCATCAGTGATGTTTTATGTAAAATGCCCAAGGAATGTGGATCAAACATTGCACTGATGATTCAATCTTGGAGGGCAAGTCATTGAAAATAACTAGCTACAAGCCTTGGATGCATTAGGTTACCATCAATCTTGGAGGGCAAGTCATTGAAAATAACTAGCTATGGATGCATTAGGTTTCTTGGTAGTGGGAGATGATACATTTTCTTTGTTGGTATTTTGAGTGAAGTAAATATTTTGAGTTGAGAATTGGTAGGGAATAATTATGTGATTATAATTTGAAGTTTGTTATGTAGTTATCATTGTGTTGTCAACATTTTGAATCTTTATCTTAACATTTTCCTTGATGACGAGTCTTATTAAGATGAGGGATGTAAATAGTGATGCCACAATGATGGTCATAAAGCAAACTTTACATGACAATTACTAAGGAAAAATCTTCAATGCTAATGGATTGGTGTACTAAATAACACACAAGTAAATTTGTGTACTAAATAACATACAAGTAAGGATCTATTATGCCATTTTCAAGAAATTAATCAAATAAGAAAAACTTGGGTTTAAGAGGAAACATAAATGAACATATTAGGAGACTCCTCTTGCAAGGTTTTCAACATTTAAGGTTGAGTAAGAGGAGAAGGACAAAGGCCTTCAAATGAACACCAAGAAAACCATACTCTATCATACAATAGTAAACCAAAATTTAATTTTCTCAATAGATAAAATACATAATGTGTTTAAGATTAAATACGTAAAAGTGCTTAAAAATAACATGAATCATCAAATACAAATAACATCGATCAACAAATTAGATGGAGAAAGAGGAGACATTCTTAATAATTAAAAAGAAAATATTAGAATAAGATGTTACATTGATGAAAGTAGCTCCAATGTTCTTTCTTTAGGGTTCTTTTCTCATTAGGACTCTTCATCCCATAAGATTTTCCAAAGTATCTCACCCTTCATATAAGTGAATGGGTAATGGAAGAATAGATGTAGAGAAAGCACCTAAAATAACAAGAGAAATTCAAGATGTTTTTATGAGCTTATTATCCAAAATATCACTAAGTTAATGTGAAGGGAGCGTTTTATGGATTTTGGGGTTGTTTATAGGGTTTTATGGTGAATAAATGGTTCAAGGTCTAAAAGGATCCCAAAATATATGTGACTTCGGATGTCTCTTTGATCAATTTTCACTATGTCAATTGTGGGGGTTTCCTAATCAAATTAAATGAATTTTAGTTAAAAAATGGACCTCCTAAAAAAATAAAAAAATAATAGGCCATGTATACCACATCACACTACCATATAAGCTAGGTTATTAAAATTATATAGTGAAAATTAAAGATAAAAATAAAAGTTTAGGTTCTTATGCAACCACAATTAATTATAATCGATATCATTATATTAATATATAATATATACTAAAATTACAATATAATAATATAATATAATATAATAAAGTAACATTTACTAACTATATAATAATTATAAAATATATTAATAATTGGTTAAATGGAATGCCGACATGGGAGGAGGGGTTGGTTATGTGATTAGTGATTCAGATAAGCATGCTTAAACTAAGTGTAAAGCCTCTCTTCATCTTTTTGACCTGAATTGGGGGAATAAAGCTCTGGAGTATGAAGGATGGTTTACTTGGTCCAATTTTAGACAGGGTTCTGCCATAATTCAGGCTAGATTGGATTGGATTTATGGCTCGAGAGATGATATTTCCTTCTGTGGTAATATGTGCCCAATTGATGTTTTTATTGCAGCAATAAGTTCATATCACCTACCCATTATGAACTCTATTTCGATAGGGCATGTGGAAAAATCCAAACCCTTGTCTTTGTTCAAGCTCAGTGTCTCCCATTTGGAGTCTCCATATTTCTGTGCTCTGGTACATAGTGTTTGGAACCATGTTCCTCGGCCTAAGGGGGCAGTGGTTGAAATTTGTTGTGGGAAGCGATTATTCGTCATTCGGTGAAGTTCATGAGGGGTTTTTGGGTCGTATGATCGCACATAAGCACAAAAAGGTAATTTGGGAGGCTCAAAAGTAGCTAGAGGAGGTATGTATTCTTCTAGAGGAGGACCTACCTTACATTTCCCTTTAGGAGGATGCAACTTGGTGTGAGATGGTGGTGCATAAGGAGGATGAGTATATTGCTAGAGGGGTTGGGTTCGTGCTAGATTGCATTGGATTTAGGAGGGTGATGAGGGCTCCAAGTTCTTCTTCAAATTACCGAAGAAGAAAGTAGCAGTGAACAAGGTTGTGGGCCTATGCCGCACAAGTGAGACTCTTGAGGAGAACCCAACTGAGATCCAAGGTATGTTTAGTTCTCATTTTCAAAATATTTTCTCTTCTTACCCTTTATCGAAATCGGTTTTTGATCTGAAATAAATCAATATATAATTTGTTAGCTATTTTGGTGATTTTGGGGTTGAAATATTGGATGAATTGGCTTGAAGGGCCCATTTTAGGGGCAAGTCTTATTTTGCAGATTTGGGGTCCAAAACCTTCTGGACCCTATTTGATGGTCTAAACAAGGTTTTTGGGGTGAAAATTTCATCACTTATGCCATGCCCCTCAATGAAATTCTACACTCTGATACCTTTCCAACAGTCCAAGAATCACTTCAAACAGCATCCATATGCAAAATTTATGCCTCCCGCAAGTTGACCTATCCAATTGACCACCATGCTCCCAAGTGGACTCCACGTCAACTCTCATTTCTCACGCATGTGGAGCTAGTCACATGTGGGATTTCAAGAACATTCTAGAATGTCCAAAACCCTAAACATAATCAAGAGTTGGGGCATGAAAAACCCTGAAATTAACCCTAGACAGCTATCGGACTATATTAAATATTGAGTCGTTAGGAGAAGAAGGGGTTCCATTCTTTTGATGTTATGTATTGTTCCATAATTGAGCAACATCGCAAGAGTGTATAATAAAGAAGAAAATAAGAAGTAGGAGATCCTATAGTATCCATTATGGTCGTAATGTCATAAGTAACTCCATAGAGAGTACCATTTTCTTTGTATTTGTAATGCATATTGGAGAAGAAAAGAGCAAGGCATAGTCCTCATTTCTAGCTAGGTTTCTCCCAATAGTGGGTTTTCCTAGGGTATAACTTGTGTTATTTGTGTGGATTGTGTATTTCTTTCCTCTACATTTTTCCCTTTAAGTTCTAGTTGTTTAATAAACTAATAAAAATAAGTAAGTTGCAGGATTCATTGTGACAAATTGTTCTAGTGGAATATCCACGACAGTTTATGGATCAGCTTTGGCTGCCAGGGATGCCTACTATAGAGTGGTTCCACATTAGGTCTCGCTTAGAAACCATGACAATTTTGATGGATATTTTACGAAAGAGGAACTCTTTGCTTCCCTCTCATCCATGCAGAATGGGAAGTCCCCAGGTATTGATGGTTTACCTTCTGAGTTTTACAAGGTGATGTGAGATACGGTAGGGGATGATTTTTGTAACCTTGCACAGGAGGTTTCTTCTACTAGGAGCCTTTAAAAATCTCTTAAATAGGACTTGATCAAGTTTATTCAAAATAATTGTGCTAGAGATAGTATTTGTGGGTGGCGCCCGATTACCTTGTTGAGCGTTTCCTACAAAACTACGGCAAAGGATTTAGCCTTTAGAGTTCGGGAGGTGGCCCAAATAAGTGTCCACCAAGAACAAATAGGTTTTGTGCATGGTTGATTTATTTTGGATATTGTTCTGTCAGCTTGGGAGGCCATGGAGTGGGCCAAGGAGACTGATCAACAGGCCCTCTTTCTGAAAATTGACTTCAACAAATCCTATGATCTGATTGACTGGACATTTGTTATGGACATGTTGACCTGCCTTATCTTTGGACTGTGATGTTAGCACTTTATTTTCTTATGCCTTCACTTTTATTTCAGTTAATAATTTTTTCTCTCCTCACATACATCTTCACATGTTAGACAAGGATGCACATTGTCTCCTTACCTTTATGTGTTAGTGATAGATGCTCTTGGGTGTCTGTTGGAAGCAACCCACTCTCAAGGTCATCTTCAAGGTATTTCTATGCATGAGGGGGAGGAGATGGTTAATAATCACTTTGCATATGACTCTATTTTGTCGATTTTTGTTGAACAAAAGTCGGTTGAAACTACAAGGGATTGTATTTCGGTCTTTTGTGAGGCTTCAGGGGATATTTTTAGTGACATCAAGACAAATTACTGGCTCATTGGTATTGAGGATGTTCCTGAGTTGATTCCATCTACTTGGAGGTTGGTTCGGCCAGGGGTTATTGTGGGATACCTTGGTATTCCTTTTTAGGGTTGACCTCTCTCCAATCGTTATGTGGGATTGGTGTTTGGATAGGTTGCAACATAAATTACTTGTCTGCAGTGAAAGGATTTTTCTTTTGTTGGAAAGCTTATATGGTAAGTATGATTTTGCAGGCCTCCCACATTTCTTATGTGTCTTGTTGGCTCCCTAACAAGACCCATTTCCACCAATTGGAGGAGATTCTTTGACCCTATTTATATGAAAAGTATAATGGTGGAGCTCATTGCCTTCCCATGGTCCCTTGGTATGTTTGCATTATGCATAAGGATGAGGGAGGCCTTGGTTTGATTGATGTAGTGACTCAAGGAAGCATTTTAATGGCTAAATGGGTGGTTAGATGTCTGGAGGTATCCTCCCTTTGGTAGGTTTTTTTGTGGTACATATTGATTTTGGCTACCCATGTTGGAAAAATCGGGGGTCAATTTGGTCCATGTGATGTCATTTATGCTCCTCATAATTTCAAATTCTAGGGTCTTCCATCTTTTATAGTATTTGGGCTTCCTGGAAGAGGGTGGAAGGTCTAGTTCGTTGGCATATGTCAAGCATTAGATCAGGATGGGATTTGTCCAAGAGGTCGATTTGGAGTTGGAAGCAAGAATGTATTTGTATTTCTGACTTTCCTCGATTTTAGGAAAGAAGGATTAGCATAAAGAAAATTTTCCTCTAAAGGGATCTTTGGGACTTCGGTGCTCTCTCTTGGAAAAAAAGGTGAACTGTGGCTCGGTATTTTGCTTTGTCATTGTCAAATCGACTCTCTTCTATGGAAATCATTGGGTTCATTCCTTGTGAGGATATTTTTAATATAAATATTGATATAACAAGTCCCTTTTGGAGAGACTGGGAGTGGAGCATAAGGTGTCCACTTTTTCCTCCTACAAGATTTTCAAAATCTCCAAAAAACTATTTTGGAATAACGGATTTCGACATATTTTTGCATCCCCATTTCAAATGATTTAGAATCTTATCAATTACTCAAGATGGTTTCTTCATTCCATTTAATGGATAGCACCGTCTAATTTTCATCACTAAGAGGGATTCTCGCTAGATGCTTGGTCAAGGTCTTCGAAAATCATTAATCTTCATTTTATAAAAATCTAGAACTAAATTGATCATCATGCATTACTAGCACTTTTGCAGCCTTTGTCATTTTTTCTGCGGAAACGGTGCACGGGAAACCCACCAATACTTCCCCACATTTCGTGGATGGTAAGGATGGTAAACCGTCGGCCAGAGATAAATAGTTGGCCTAACCCCGAAGGACTCAAGGCTCGAAATCGTGAGTAGCCTTCGTCATTATGAACCCAATCTTGAAAATTTCGTCAAAATCCGATAAAATATGTTCTTTTATGCCGAAAACAGAAAAATGGATCTAAACTTTTTTTAATTAATTAATTTTATGTATGCATCCATTTAAAGTGGTGATTTGGAATCATACCCCACCTTAACCATACGTGGAATCCTCCCATTCATTTCCCTTTCCTTCCATGCCATCTCTCCATTATAGATTCTCCCACAGCGTAAATTTTAACAGTGAAAAGGAGCATCCCGTGTATGAATCTCTAGTATTGATCGGATCAATGTGATCAATTATGGGTCGTCGATGTCATCACCCCCTTGTTAAGCTTAGACCATGTAAATTTGCATGAATGGACAAGACATCCCAATATAGCTTGCCCAATTTAATATCATATGTTCACAACGACATTCCTAATGTTAAGGCTCAATCATCCCATCTTGCTCGAATGGACAATATTTAAAGATCTATTCTACTTAATTTAATCTCAGTAATCTATGGCATGAGCCCTCCTATTATGTTCCAATCACATTAATTGCACGAACAACCAGGATCTATAGACCAAATCAACTTGATCAAAACTCAGTTGTCCATAACATTGCTCCTTTTATTATGCTCCAATTATGTTCCTTTGTGTGAACGTACAAGATTTGTTGATCTGATATGCTCGACTAAATTTAATCCATTCATGATGAATAATTCCTCCTCGTTATGGTTTGAGCACTTATCTTTGTGTGAATGGTTCAGATCTAATGATTTTGGTGGCCTAATAAGATCTAGGTCATTTGTAGCATAAATCCAACTTATAAACATTAGATCGTTGCATGCCATTGATCTGGAAGATTGATTCTTAACTATTGATCCACTTGGGTTCCCAAACAGAACTATGACCCAACAGTTTGGCCATTGAACTTCTATTAATTGACAAAACTAGTATTTTCACTAATATCTTTACAATTTCAAAATTCTTCTCATTTTTTTTACATAATAATATTTCCATTAGTGTTGATAACCACAAGATCTAACCCATGGCTCTATCAAACACCCTCTGTCAATTTCAACTCATAAATTTCTTTGAGCCATTCCATCAAACACTTTCCTTGAAAAAATAGATTTATTCTTGTAAATATTGATTCTGAGCCATAGAACCCCAATGATATAGCCAAGAGCTTTGATACCACTATGTAACATCCACATCCATTATTCCATCATTTATATGGATAGTCATGAATTATATGATTCAATATTTCACCCCATAGGGGCTCTTAATCAAATTCAAAACTAATTTAAGCCTACTGTGAGTTCCATAATTTATGAATTGCATGTGCAGGAACATAAATATAAAAGACAACGAAATTAAAACCATATCCACACACATAACATGCATAATAACCACTTTTGATGTAGCCAATAAAATTTGATTAATTCACAAGATATAAAACCATGCAAACACATGAGAATGGAAAAATAACTATATTGTATTCCTTCTCCATCACTAACTATTACAATGAAAGTTCAATCTCTTAGAACTACTATCTGAAATTTTTGAAAATTGCTCATTTTAGAAAATTCTCACATGACTAAAACTGACTAATAACTAAAAGCTAACTAGGGTGACACTAGTTGTCAAATCGCTTTTGTGATTAGGTGCATAAACTAAGAGATAAATGATAATTTCAGATTTTAAAAATCCCAAAGAAACACTAAAACCCCAATTTGAGGCATTATATTAAGGAATTTGGCCTCGAAAACGTGTCGAAACGAGGTCCAACCAAAAGGATTTGATCGGTCACAGCAATGAACTCTTCAAGACACAACTTCTTGTTAAATTTAGACCCAAACAGATAATCGATTCAAAAGTTATGATCCTCGGAAATCCCTACACCATTCTCCTTTGGTTGAAAAGAACGCAACTCCTACAAGTTATTGTCTTCAAACTGCTTCCATTTAACGAGATCTAGGTTCAGCAAGTCCCCCTATGTAATCCATGTACTCTCTACTAGTGCTAATCCTTCCCACTAGACCAAATATCAGTTGTATTGGACTTGTTGAGTATGAAGAGTCTTCTTATTTAAAATATGTGCAATCTTTTCCTTTTTCTTGCTCAAAATGGCATGTTGCCAATCCCCCTTCGCCTCACTGTCATCACCCAAATTTTCCCCATGGAGAAACATTAAACATAGGGGAAATATCGATATTAGATGGTAAATAACCATATAAGCATTGTCATTAATTTTCTTGAGAATATTGCAAGGACCAATTTTATTATACTTCAATTTATGGTATGTTCCTCTAGGAAATTGCTCTTTCCATAAATAAACCATCTCCAAATCACCTTCATTGAATACCTAATGTCGTCGATGAGCATCTTTTATAATTTGTCCGACTCATTACTGGCCTTCAACTTTCGTCTCACTTGTTGCTACAACTGTTGAATGTGTTATGCAAATGCTTCCCCATCATAATTGATTCTATCCCCAAATAGTAGTTGCACCAAATTTAGGACACCCATAGGATTTCTACCGCAAACAACTTGATATGGATATTTACCTGTAGATCTATTCACTGAACTATTCTAGGAAAAATATGCTTGAGTTAAATCCAAATTCCACTACTTGGGATTCTCTCCAACAATGCTCTGTAACATGTTTCCCAAACTTCGATTTACTACCTCTATTTTCCCATATATTTGGGGGTGATAGGCACTGTTGAACTATAATTTATTCTCCATTTTCTTCCATAAAGTCCTCCAAAAATGACCCAAGAACTAAGTATCTCAATTAGAGGTAATAGTTTTTGGAACACCATGCAATTTAACCATTTATGGAAAAAAATAATAATAATTATGCCACCCTCGATGCATCACTATTTTTCTTGCAAGCAATGAAATGAGCCATTTTAGAGAACCTATCAATAACCACAAAAATAGAATCCTTGCCTTGATGTGTGATTGGGAGCCCAAACACAAAGTCAATACTTAGATCTGTCATTGGGTCTGTGGGAGATGGTAATGGCATGTAGAAATATGTATTTTGTGAGTGTCTTGTAGCCATTTGACAAATCCTACACCATGCACATACGTGGTTATATCATTTTTCATCTTCAAATAGTAATACTTATATTCGATTAAGGATAGCATGTTATCCTTTCCATAATGTCCTTCCAATCCACTACTGTGAAGTTGTTTGATAATATTTTCTCTCATAGAACCAATTGGAATACACAGTTGTTTTCCTTTGAAGAGGTAGCCATCTTGCATAAAATATTCTCCCTAAATAATATCCATCTTCCCAGCGACAAGATTCTTCAATTGTTGCACAATCTCCCAAAAATTGATATTAGATGCAGAGAGATCCTTCAATGTAGTAAACCCAATTATTTGATTTTCCATGGTTGTCAAAAGAACAATGTGCCGACTCAAAGCATATGCACCCTGATTTTTCCTTCCTAATTTGTGCTTCAAAACAAAGGTGTAGCCTTGTAATAAAGAGACCCATTTCGCATGTCTATTGTTCAATTTCTTTTGGGTGTCTACATATTTTAATGTAATGTGATCGGTAAATAACACAAACTCTTTCGACATTAAATAATGCCTCCAATGTCGCAATGCTTGCACAATTGCATAAAATTCTACATCATATGTGGAGTAGTTCTTTCTTACCTCATTCAACTTTTTGCTAAAAAATGAAATTGGTCTACCTGCTTGGCTAAGTGCAAATCCAATGCCTACATGTGAAGCATCATAGTCTACCTCAAACACTTTATCAAAATCTAGTAAGGCTAATATAGGTGCCTCGGTTACCTTCTTATTTAGAAACTTAAAACTTTGTTTAGCTTCATTGGTCCACTTGAATGTCGTGCCTTTGTTGCAATTTGTTATGGGTGCTACAATATTGCTAAAATTTCAAATAATTTTTTGGTAAAAGGTTGCCAGCCCATGAAAAATTCTTACCTATGTTATGTTCCTAGGACTAGGCCACTCCAAAATTGCTTTGACATTCTCTGAATCCATCTTGAATCCTTCCGCTGAGATGACAAAACCCAGAAATACCAAACTTTCTTGCATGAACCTACATTCTTCAGGTTTGCATAAAGTTGATGTTTTCTCAACACATCCAATATTATCATTAAATGTTGTAGGTGATCTTATTTGTTGTTACTAAAAACTAGAATGTCATCAAAATAAACGACAAAAAATTACCATATAAGGTTGAAGCACGATATTCATCAATCGTATGAAGGTACTAGGTGCATTGGACAGCCTAAATGACATCACCATCCATCAATATAGTCCATCCTTGGTCTTGAAGGTATTTTTCCATTCATCCCCTTTACGAATCCAGATATGGTAGTATCGACTTCACAAATCAATTTTACTAAAATATTTAGCTCTAGATAGCACATCCATCATGTCGTCTAAGTGTGGTATAGGAAACTGATATTTGATGGTAATTTTATTTATTGCTCTGTTATATGTGCACATCCTCCGTGTATTATCTTTTTTTGGAGTCAACAATGCTGGTACAACACATGGACTCATGCTTTCTCTTACCACACCTTTCTTTATAAGTTATGTTACTTGTGGCTTGAGCTCTACATGTTGTCTAGGACTCATCCTATAGACTGTCTAATTAGGTAAATATGATCCCGGGATTAGATCAATGTGATGTTGAATATCCCTCTTTGGTGTAAGACCATTAGGTAGTTCATTGGGGATAACATCAACATATTCTTCCAGTACCTTGGCCACTTTAGTAGATATTGGTATGTCTTCCTCGACTCCTTTTTTCACTATTAATTCATAGAAAAATCCTATTTCCTTATATCATTAACAATCTCTCTTTCTGACAACATATTCTCATATTTCCTTTCATCCTTAAGGGGCAATAAGATGACTTTTGGTCCATTCTTCCAAAAGGTGTAGGTATTTTGTTTTCCATCATGCATGACTTCTATGTCATATTGCCAAGGCCTCCCCACTAATAGATTACCTGCATCCATTGAAATGAAATCATACCATACTTCATCTTTATAAGTCTTACTAATGGAAAACTTGATCAAACAACTTTTATTAATGGTGACTTCATTCCATTTTTTGAACCATGCAATTCGGTAAGGATGGGGATGTGTTTCACAGCATAATTTAAACTTATCTACCATCTCTTCGGAAACCATATTCTCACAATAGCCATTATCAACAATATCTTGACATACCTTTCCCCCAGAAGTGCACTTGGTTTGAAAATTATTTGTCCGAAACCACGAATCTTCATTACCACTACTCTATATTTAATCTTTTTCGGGAATCACCATTGACCTATGTATCATGATATTCTTCCCTATATTGGGCGGTACTTCAGATTCAAGTCCTTCTTCATTCTCAACTTGGACCAAGTTTAAACTAGGTTGTTTTCATTTCTTCATCTCTTGCATGCTATAATTTGAGTATTCAAATGTTCAATGACCCTCTACACCACACCTAAAACAAACATATGGCCTTCCTCTGCCACCATCGTAACCTCTACCACTATGAAATCCCCTTCCTCATATTTGATTCAAGTTATCTTGTCAAGTATCTTCTGCTTTATCGGATCCTTGGGATTATTCGCCTGTTCCATAGTTAAAATCACCCTATGAGGTAGACCATGTACCCCTCCCTTCTCCTCTGTTCCTTTGAGAGAATCCTTGGTTTTGTTTTTCCTTGGCCTTTAAGGCTAAGTGGTATGCCTCTTCCACACTGTGAACCCTATGCATGCTCAATTCATCATGAATAGAAAATTTCAAACAATTCACATAACTTGCAGCCAGTTTCTCATCAGTTTACTGGTGATCCATAAGAATGGACAACTGATAAAACTCATGTGTGACTTCCTCCATGGTGGACAATTTTTGCTTCAAATTCTGAAATCTGCGAAAAAGGGCATGTGCAATGTCCAAAGGCAAAACAATATCTCACAATTTTTCTCCATCTTATTCTAGGTCCTAATTTTGTCTTTTCCTTTTTTTGTTTTGTCTTTCTACACATGATGTTAACAAGAAAAATCTCACTTGCCATATCACTAGCTTAGTCACCTTAATATATCATCATGACACCTCATTCATGTCCCTTGGACCTTTCAAAGTTAATTAAAAATCCCAAAAATGAAAGCTAAGCCTTAAAAAATTTCTTATAACCCCGGTCACATTTAATACCTCGAAAAGAGCGACCTCGGTCACACATAATCCTTCAATATGTGCAATTCAAGTTGCACAAAATCACTAAAAAAATGCAACCCAACAATCGACTTGGATTTCGGCTCATTCTACTTTGTGTCTGACAAAAAGAAAACCAAAATGACACGAGTCTCTACGTGGACGACAAGTTTAGAGCCCAACAATCAAACCTAGACACCTATACTCAGTTATAAAAGAGACACCAAGGTCCCTCATTCCATACAAATCCCCTTTCCATTTGTTCATTGTCATCACTCTGACAAATTTTCACCGAGTTTGAAGTATGCCTTTTCCCACTTCACTCTCACCTTCGTTGGAGATTCCATCTTGTGATGTGGCCAATGAACTGGAAGGACATGAGGAGAACCAACTAACCCTCCCTCGACTAGCTATAACGACCTCCTCTTTCGCGATTGTTCAGGCACCCATGATTCTTGTAATCCCATTTCATATTCTTAATAGAAAAGTTCTTTATTCTTTCATTTTTTGTGCTTGTTGATTCAGTTTAAAGAAAATAAAATAAAATATTTGTAGATGCTTTATACCTGCACTTGTAGTTTAATTTGTTACTGTTAGGATATTTGGACACTTAGGAGTTAGTTAAGATCAACTTGTTATAATGTATCCATTAGGAAAAGTGTGTTACGATATGTTTTAGACATAGAGTGATCCGACAATTCAACTTCTCTTAGATCATAATTACCTTTGATATGTGGATTAACACTCAATTGGTCCATAATATCTATTTAAAGAGCATGGAGGGTCACTTGCTAGTTGATTGATTATGAGAAGCTCATTTGTAACTTTCTTTCTTTTGCATAATAAACTGCCTCAAGTATCTATTTGGCTAGGATCGTGGAGTGTTTCCATTTTGAGGGTTTAAACCACATGAAAAAATCGATGTGTTGATCTGTAATCTATTTGTGTGAGTGGATACTCTAGGTGTTCGGTCTTTTGGAATTATCCTATGTAGTCAAACATGGTATCAGAGCCTTTCTAAAGAGTCGCTTATGTTGGTGATCTAGATCTTGAACCGGTGTTGCCGAAGCTGTGAAAGGGTTTCTGGTTCTGAAATTTCTGTGTATTTTTGGGTGAGAGGTGTTTCATTGCGTTCATAGCATTGTTTCCAGTGAGGAATAATTTTTGTTTCATCGCAAAAGGCTCTTGTTTTCCCAAGATACTTGCATTTCATCAGATCTAGAGGTATATTGTTACAGTGACGTTTTTCTATTTAAATTTTTTTTTTCATTTTCTTTACAGATTTAATCTCTTTTTTTTTTCAAGTTGTTGCCTTCTCTTTCTGCATATACTCTTTTCCCTCCACCTTGTGCGATCTCGGCAAATCAGAAACAAAAGAAAAAAGGTTTTCTTCACTGCGTATACTCTTTGTCGTGCGACTGTGGAAAATAAAAAACAATGAGAAAACATATACAGTTTGGGAAAGATAACGAGGTCTAACCCCAAATTCGAGGCATATTATTTTTTTTGTTTTGTTTCATTTTATGTGAAGCAATTTGTAGGGAAAAATGTTTTTTTTGCAAGCACAAAGCTTGAGGAAAAAGAGTAAAAAAATAAAATAAAAAAGCCTTCATCATTTCCATCTTTTATGTACCTTTTAATATTAGCTCACTTGGTTAAAAGTTATTTTATTTAACAAGAGGTCTTGAGTTAAAGTCTTCTTGTTAGTTACTTTTCTAAAATTACATGTAATTTATATTTTTCAGTTACTTTATTGTAAAAGTGCATCTCCCTTAAATTATAAAAGTGAGTTAAAGTCTTTTAGTTTTTGCATGCAATATTTAAAGTAACATTATTGTAAAAGTGAAACTCCACTTATTTTACAAAAGTGGTTCACATAAAGAAACATTATTGTAAAGTGAGTTTAAAAAGTTAAGCTTGGGAATATGGGGGGTCTTTTTTTTTTAGTTGGGTCAATCCTTTGCCACCTCGTATCTGTTGAGGTCACCTGCAACCATTTTTGCAATCAAGCATAACTTCCTCATCCGGAGTCAGTTTTCGGTGCCATTTTTTTTAAACAATGTAGTTTTTCGAGATATTTGCATCCATACCATTGGTTTCTATTTTTACTACCTTCATTTTATATTATGTCCGCCCCATGTGATATTATACTTACTAGTTCCAACTATTTCTCATGGAAATCTCGTATGGAGGATGTCCTACGAAGTAGGGGACTTTACCAAATTACCTCAAGGAAAGAAATAGAGCCCACTGATGTTGATAAAAAAATAAAATGGGCCAATAAATGTGATGAAGCCCATGGATTGATTGGGATGTCAATCTCTATCGATTTACGATTCCACATATCTGGAATTGATGAACCAGATCAAGCTTGGAAAAAATTGGAATCTGTGTTTGGTAAACACAATGAGATTCGAGGTCACCAGCTAGAAAATGAGTTGATTTCCTTAAATCCGGATGATTTTTCATTCATTCAAGATAATCTATCTAAGTAAAAAACTCTTAGAATCTTATGTGTAGAATGCAAAATTAAAAGAGAAAACAAGCAATGCATTTATCATATTATTTCCAAACTTGGACCTACATATTCTATTTTTGTATCTACATTTTAATCCATGAAAGAATCCTTGGATCTAACTAGCTATAAATAGCCCACTCTTGTATCATTTTGTGATTCTTTGATTAGAGAGTAGGATAAGCTCATACATCTTGGAATGATTAGTAATGCAGATATATCTGGAAAAGCCTTGTTGGCACACCAGAAAGAGAAGTCCAAGCATCCCAAGAAGAAAAATCTTCACAATATTAAGCCAAACAAGGGTCCCAAACCCTCTCAGCCAACTTATTCTTCAAAAAATGACAAAGGAAACAAACCAAAAGGTAAGAAGACTAAGCATAGTTGTAAATTTTGCAGGAAAGATAATCATGATGAATCTAAATGTTTCAAGAAGATGGTAGCCTTGTAATCAACACCAATGAAGAAGCACCACATCATCCTTGATTCACCTTCAAAATATTCATCTCACGGACATGCACTTTGTGCTTCCGGTTTTTCCTATAATGCATCTTCTTCTTCTACTTCGAATGAGTGGCTCATTGATTCCGGAGCATCTTATCATGTGGCTAAGGATAAATCCATATTTTATACTATGCATGAATGTAACACCAAACAAATATTTGTTGGTGATGATAGATCTCTTAGTGTTGTAGGATCTGGAACAGTTCCGGTAGATAATGGACAGTTTAGTGATGTACTATGTGTTCCAAGAATTTCCTGCAATTTGTTGTCAGTCTATCAAATCACTCATTCCGGTGAAGGTAAAACTGTAACGTTTACACCTCACCAAGTTGTAAGCAAGGATTTTAAAGATCCTAAGCATGTCCTAGCCACTGGAATTGTTGATGATATTTCCAGGTTGTACAAGTTTAACAACTTTGGGTCATCACCTTTTCCCTCAGGTTTTGTTGCTCATAGTGATGACTTGAGAAAACTTTGGCATGAGCAATTTGGTCACTTAAATTATCTCTCATTGCAACAACTATGTTAAGAAATTTCTTTCGATGGTATCTTGCAGAGATGGTGTTTGTTTCGGTTGTGTACTCAGAAAACATCATTGGGACATTTTTTAAAAACGTGCCTCTTGGCATGCCTCAGACCCCTTGTAGCTTGTGCATAGTGACTTGTATGGTCCTCTTCCATCTAATTCCTTTTCTGGTTTCAAATATTTCTTAACTTTCATTGATGATTACTCTAGACGCACTTGGGTTTATTTCCTAAAACTTACGAGCGAAGTATTTAACATGTTCTTGGCCTACAAAACCCTTGTTGAAAAACAATATGGTCATCAAACTCTTAAGTTAAGATTTGATCATGGGGGAGAATATGTTAACAAAAATTTCACTACTTTCTGCACTGAACAAGGAATCCAACAACAACACACTGTTCCATATACACAACAGCAAAATGGTGTAGTTGAACAGAAGAACCGTACTTTAAAAGAAATGGCTAATTGTATGCTTCAAGCTGAGGGACTAAGTCTTCAATTTTGGGTTGAATCCATAAATTGTGCAAATTACATAGTTGATCGCACCCCCACTAAATATTTACAAGATATCACACCAGAAGAAGCATGGAGTAAAATTAAACCAGATGTAAGTCACTTCTGTGTGTTTCGTAGTGAAGCATGGGCTCATATTCCAGATGAAAAACGAAAAGCATTGCAACCTAAAAATGAAAAGTTCATATTTGTTGGATATTATGAAAATGTAAAAGGTTATAGACTTCTTCAGCCACATTCTCATGATATAATTATTAGAATAGATGTTGAACTTGATGAAAATCTCTTGGCATGCGAGCCTAACTCGACGTTTGTGCCATCTTTGTCCTGCAAGCCTAATTCGACGCTTGTTCCTTCTTCTACTCCCAACTTCCTTGACAACATTCCAATTCCAGTTTCTGATGATGACAGTGAGGATAAAAATCCACTTCCACCTGCTCATTTTCCTCTAGTTGCACCAACACAATCGCTTCCTCGATGGGTCTATTCAACATGTGAAACAGCTAGTGATCTTTTCGGTGATCCTAGAGATCAATGACGAACACGTTCTCAGTTCCAGCGAGCCTCTTCTCTTTTGGCTCAAGTTTTCGAGAATCATGATCTAGAGACTTTTGCAGAAGCTTCAGGGAATCCATATTGGGATGCAGTTAGGGATGAATAATATCATTCCTTAATGGTGAACGATACTTGGGAACTTGTCCCTCTTCCGAAAGGACAAAAACTTGTCATATGTAAATGGGTCTACAGAACTAAGTATGCCTTGGATGGAAGTATTGAAAGGATTAAGGCAATGTTAGTTTCCAAAGGTTTTTCCCAAGTTGAAGGAATTGACTACAATGAAACCTTTTCCCCTATCTCCAAAATGAACTCCATCCACCTTGTTCTTTCCCTTGAAGCCTTACATAAATGGGAGGTCCATCAAATGGATTTCAAGTCTGCATTTTTACATGGTGATTTGTAGAAGGAAATTTACATGGAACAACCTCCTCGCTATGTTCAAAATGACTCTAGCCTTAACTGCCGCCTTAAAAAATACTTATATGGCCTTAAGCAAGCCCCTCGATCCTAGTATGCTAAAATGGATAGCTTTCTCCTTAACACAGGTTTTTCTAGATGTCATTCTGACCCTAATGTATATACCAAGAAAGTAGGAAACAATCTCATCATCCTTGTTCTTTATGTTGATAATATTATTCTTACTGGTAGCGACCCTAAGCTTTTAGCCCATGTGAAATCCAATCTTAAGCAAAAATTTGAAATGACAAACTTAGGGGATTTTCATTATTTTCTTGGCCTCCAAGTGTTTCAAACCAAATAAGGAATCTCTCTTTCTCAGTCTAAGTATGCTTGTGACCTTCTTCTCTTTCACATGGAATATTGTAAACCAACCCCCTCTCCCTTCCAGTATGGAGTCAAACTTTCTGCCACTTGCACTTCACCCAAATTCGATGCCACCCTGTATCGTTAGCTTATTGGTAGTCTATTATACTTGAATCATACCCTTCCTGATGTTTTCTTGTCCATTGGTTGTGTTTCCCGCTATATGCAAACGCTCCATGAAAGTCATTGGAAAGTAGCAAAAAGAATACTTCGATATATTCGGGGTACAATTCAGTGTGGGATTCATTACAGTTTAGGGGGAACTCCTTTGTTGGTTGGTTTCACTGATTCAGATTAAGTTGGAGATCCGAATGATAGGAAGTCACTGCAGGTTATGTATTCAATCTTGGTTTTGGACCTGCCACTTAGTATTGTAAGAAACAACAAGCTCTTGCTCTCTCTTCAACGGAAGCAGAATATCGTGCAACAGATGCCAGTCAAGAAGATTTAAGGCTTCGATAGATCCTTTTAGAGTTTGGACATCAACCGACTCCACTTTGGTGCGACAATCAAAGGGCCATCAAGCTCGCCAAAGAACCAAGTCAACATCAATGCAGCAAATACATTGAGATACATATGCACAACTTCAAGAATGCAATCATGAATATGCTTTCTTAAGAAGCGAAGTTTTCTAAACTTCGATCTATGTTAGGAGTTCAATAACTTGTCATTAAGGGGGGATAGGCTCTAATGCCTCCTTCCTTCTCCTAATAGTGTCACTTTTTTAAATCCTTCAATCCTATCCCAAATTGTTCTTAAGGGGGGATGTTAGGATATTTAGACATTTAGGAGTTAGTTAAGATCAACTTGTTATAATATATCCATTTGGAAAAGTGTGTTTCTTTAGTATGCATTAGTATGCATTTGTAAATATCTAATATGACAGTCACGATATGTTATAGACATAGAGTGATCCGACGGTTCAACTTCTCTTAGATCATAACGAACTTTGATCAGTGGCTTAACACCCGATTGGTCCATGATATCTATTTAAAGAGCATGGAGGGTCACTTGATAGTTGATCGATTATGAAAAGCTCATTTGTAACTTTCTTTCTTTTGCATGATAAACTTCCTCGAGTAGATATTTGGCTGGGGTGGCTACTCTAGGTGTTCGGTCTTTTGGAATTATCCCGTTTAGTTGAACAGTTAGTTGATAGTTAGTTTTTTTTTTGTCTTTGAAACTCTGTTGGAGTTCACAAACCTCTAGCAGGTGCTCTTTAGCATAGGCATGTGTGAAAGGACACACCACATATGATCCCTCCAAATCATGGAGTGACCCTTCAATTTCGTGCATGCAAATTTCACCTTCTTTTCCATGGCGTTCAACCAATATATTAACTCCTTTGGTTTAAGACTCCCTACATATTCTAAAACTTCGATTTTGATCGCATCATTTGTCCCTTCTAGATCCTTGAGCATCCTTTCTTCAAAATTCATGCACCCTAATTGTTCTTCTTCATGTTCTATATGCTAATCTACATCTCCTTGGTATGTCTCATCATCAGATGCTTCTCTTCGTATTATTCCCTGACTAACTAGCACGTTTGTACTATATGCTACTTGCCTTTGGAGGTTTTGCATATCTCTATGCATTTGAGCAAGACCTAAGCTTCCTCTTCCTCTTCCAACCATCTTCCTGCTCTGATACAAGATGATGTATCCAATCAACTTTGATTCATTCACAAGATATAAAAACCATGCAAAGAAACAAGAATTTTAAAATAACTATATTTTATTCCTTCTCCATTGCTAACTATTACAATGAAATTTCAACCCCTTATAACTACTATAAGAGATTTTCGAAAATTGCTAATTTTAGAAAATTCTCCAATGAATCTAAAACTGACCAATAACTAAAAGATAACTAGAGCGACACTAGTTGTCAACTTGCTTTTCTTATGAGGTGCATAAACTAAGAGATAACTAATAATTGTAAATTTAAAAAATACGAAAAAATGACAAAACCCCAATTTGAGGCATTATATGAAGAAATTTGGCCCCGTAAAATTGTCGAAATGAGGTTCGATCATAAGGATCTAATTGGTCATGGTCATGAACTATTCGAGACGCAAATTCCTATTAAATTTCAACCCAAACGGATAGCTGAGTCAAAATTTATGACCCTTGGAAATCCCTGCATCAAGTTTCTTAACATGAAGTAAATATAATTTTCATATTGATAGACAACAACGAATATGTTAGGAACCCATGTCAACCCTTCTATTTACTTTGTTAGTATATTGTTGTTGGACGCATATGCTTTGTAAGTCGTCCCGTAGTATTTGTTGATCCATAGTTTGTCTTATTGTTGTTGGACACATATGCTTTGTAAGTCATCCCGTAGTAATTGTTGATCCATAGTTTGTATTGGCCCTTGGTTTGTATTGACACATGGTATTGACCCAAGGTATTGGCGCCTAGACTTAGTATATAAGTTTGTGTTAAGACCAATGAAGGTACCGTGAATTTATTTGTATTGAGCTTGCTCAAAGGAGGTTGCCCCCTCGAACTGGTCTGCGATCAATAAAAGAGATTCTGAGTTTTGTTATTTCTGCTATCTTGTGTATTCTCATTAATTAATTGTTGCACGTTCTTCACATCTGGTATCAGAGCACTTTCTTGGGCTCATTGGGTGGAATTTCTGCCAAAATTATTTTTCGCATCTGTTGCAAGTTCGGATCTGGGAATAATCCCTATCTGCTTAACTGTCGGAAGTACTTAGGCATAAGCCCTAAAACTCATTGTGAGGAGTACCACAGGAACCCCAAAGTAGCTGGCCCATTAAGAGGACTTGCCAGCGAAAAGGGAAATGAACCCTACTTGATTGACTAGTTCCCACCAATGAGGTAAACCAAGAGCTGTCGTTTGTGGCAAAGCGGTTATCAGTTTTACCTGAGCCGTGGAGTGAGGGGTACTACCCCAATACGCAAGCCGTCAGACAACATTGATGGCCGAGTGAAACCCCTGAATTGTTAGGAAGCCGAACATACCTGGGGTCCATATCTATTTTCAGCTGCACTATTGCCGATCACTTCCGCGCCATTTCAGATCCATTCCAAGCCGTTTCAGATCTATTCTGAAAGCCATTTCAGATCCATCCGTTTTCGATCCATTCGGTGTCATTTCAGATCCATTTGTTTATGATCCTTTCCGCGCCGTTTCAGATCCAATTGTTCTGATCCCTTCCGTGTCGTTGCAGATCCATTTCTGAAAAAGAAAAAAAAATATAAAATTATTTTTTTCGCGATATCTCCCTTGTTTTGACTCCGTTTTCCCTTAAACTTCCCAGACACCCCTGCAATCCCATTCTGCATATTTCATTCCTGAGGACCCTATCCCAAATTCTACTTCCCAAAGTCAGAAATCTCACATTTGTCTATTTTTAGGGTTTGCCACAACTTCTTCAATTTTCACCCATTCGCCTCCAAATTTTGCCATCGTGTTCATTTCCTATTTCTGCTTCTTTGTCCGTCTTTGAAAAATTTTCTCATTCTTTCACCCCGCATCTGAAATCCCCATTTTTTGCTTCCCTGTCCATCAAAAAGTGTCCAAAACCTAGTCAAACCCCAATTACCCCTCCGATTTTTTCCCAAATCCAAATTTCCCTTAAATAAGCTTTTGTTTGTGTTTTTCTATCCATTCCAAAATAAATAAATAAATCCTGGTTATGGTTGTCACCCATGCAGGAGCACAAACCATCGAGGAAGCACTTTCAGCCATCCAAACCAAACTCCAAGATCTGGATGAAAAAATTCTTAGCCTCCATCTTCAGCATTCAGCCATGAACAATAACCGACAGCAAGAATCTTCTACAGACAATGGGTTCTCTTCTTCCAACAATTTCCGTGGTCCGAAGCTTGAATTTCCTCACTTCAATGGTACTGATCCGACTTGATGGATCTATCGTGCAGAACAGTATTTTAGTCTGCATAATACTTTTGATGTCCAAAAAGTTCCACTTGTATCCTTTCATTTGGAACATGAAGCACTTCAATGGTACCATTGGTACATCAAGGCTCATGATGAGCCAAAATGGATATATTTTTTCCAACTCCTTTTGCAACGATTTGGTCCTACTGCTTTTGATGACTTCACCGGAGAACTCACTAAACTTCGTCGAAGTGGCACTGTGAGAGAGTATCAGACAAAATTTGAGAAACTAGTCAATCACACAAAAGGATTGTCTGATGAATTCTACAGGAGTTGTTTTATCAGTGGTCTTAAGGATGAAATCCGGTCTGAGGTTAAAATGTTCTGTCCCAATACAATGATGGAAGTCCTAGGGTTGGATAAGTTGGCAAAAGATAAGATTGCAACCCAACAACGCTCCAAACCCACTTTTGTTCCCTTCTGAAATATGGGTTCTCAACGACCTCCCATCCCGCCAGCTGCTCGACCAACTCCTATCAAGCATTTGTCTGAAACAGAGATGCAGGCATGCAAAGAAAAAGGGCTTTGTTATAATTGTGATGAGAAATTCACTAGGGGACATAGATGTGTTCAACAAAAGCTCTATCTCTTGGATATGGATTCTCCGCCTGCCTCTAAAATTGGTGAAGAAGCTCCAGATACAATGGATGATCAGGTTGACATTCAAGAGCCTCCTATTGACCGCCCATCTCAGGATGAACAACCAGAGATATCTCTCCATGCTTTATCCGGTGTCACTACCCCCCAAACAATGCAGGTTAGGGGTTACTTCAAGAAGCTTTCTCTTACAATACTCATTGATTCTGGTAGCAATCATAACTTCATTGACCTTCGGATCACCAAACATGCTGATTGTTTTGTCCATCCTTGCTCCAACTTTGAAGTCATGGTTGCCAATGGGGGCACCTTACCTTGCAAGGGGAAGTGTCACAATGTGTGTATCTCTTTGGAAGATTATAACCTGTGCTCTGACATGATTGCCTTGTCCCTAGGTGGATGTGATGTGGTTTTGGGCGTTCAATTGTTACGCACACTTGGCCCCATCTTATGGGGTTTTGCTGAACTTTGGATGCAATTTTCAGTCAATGGGAAACAACACAAATTTAAGGGCTTACAACAAGGGTCTCTCCACATCCTCGATTCACATCGCCTGAAAAATATCCTTAAGAAGAATTCACATGGTGTCATCGTTCAACTCCATTCCATTCATATGCACCCACAACAGTCTCCCCTACTTCCTTGGATAGATATGTAGGTGTCCTTGCTGAACCAGTGGGCTTGTCGCCTTCAAGAGACCTTTCCGGTAAGAATTTAGCCGCATCTACATATCAGCAGGAAATGATGGCTATTTTGCATGCAGTATAGAAGTGGTATCCATACCTATTAGGGAATTATTTCTGCATCAAGACTGATCTCCAGAGTCTGGAAAATTTCCTAGAACAATGGGTCTCCTCCCCAGCACACCTGAAATGGGTTATCCAACTCATGGGTTATTCCTATGCGATCACTTACAAGAAGGGTAAGGACAATATGGTGGCAGATGCTCCTTCTCGCACATTTGATGACCCAGTTCCTCTTACAGATATTTCTTTGCTTGTTCCAAATTGGTTGCAATCTGTTCAATGGGGCTATCTCTTCTATGAACTCCATGCTTCTTCATCAGCAGGGCACTCTAGGTTCCTCAAAATGTATGACCGGGAACAATGTAACTTCTTTTGGCAGGGACTAAAAATGACAATTCAACAGATGGTGGATGAATGTGATACTTTCAAGGTCAACAAGGGTGAAATGACACTCCTTTCTGGACTGCTCGAACCCTTTCCCATCCCTGCACAGATTTGGACAACTATTTCTATGGATTTCCTAGAAGCGCTCCAGTGGTACAATACCACATCTAAAAGGACACCATATGAAGCAGTCTATGGACCGGCACCGCCAATTTTCTTCCATACACCCTCAACAACTCCCCAGTTTAGGCAATTGACTCGGTTCTTCGAAACCGCAATCAGATTCTTCTCATTCTGCAGGACAATCTTCACATGGCAAGAATTCGACTAAAACAACAAGCCGATCAACACCATTCTGAGCGCACTTTTGATGCAGCTGATATGGTTCTTCTTCGTCTACAGCCTTCCAAGCAACCCTCCCTGAAACTCAAAAGACGTTAGTGGCTTGGAATGCAACCCGAGGATGCTACAGGGGAACCACTCCTTCAGATTCTGCATCAATTTCCAGATCTAAAGCTTTGAGGACAAAGCTTTTTCTAAGGGAGAGGGGATGTTAGGAACCCATGTCAACCCTTCTATTTACTTTGTTAGTATATTGTTGTTGGACGCATATACTTTGTAAGTCGTCTCGTAGTATTTGTTGATCCATAGTTTGTCTTATTGTTGTTGGATGCATATGCTTTGTAAGTCGTCCCATAGTAATTGTTGATCCATAGTTTGTATTGGCCCATGGTTTGTATTGACACATGGTATTGACCCATGGTATTGGCGCCTAGACTTAGTATATAAGTTTGTGTTGATACCAATGAAGGTACCGTGAAGTTATTTGTATTGAGCTTGCTCAAAGGAGGTTGCCCCCTCGAAGTGGCCTGCAATCAATAAAAGCGATTCTGAGTTCTGTTATTTCTGCTATCTCGTGTATTCTCATTAATTAATTGTTGCAGGTTATTCACAAAATATGTATCTTTTAACTGAATAAGATCCAAGAAACTTGTTGTGTAAGAGCGATTTTCTACCTGAACATAGGTATAAGCTACAAATACCACCTGCGAGTTGGGATATGAGACCATTAGGGAAAAGGAAACACCTACAAGCTTCTCTCTCTCTCTCTCTCTCTCTCTCTCTCTCCCCCCAACCCATTTTCTTTCATACTTATCCAACCTGCTCTCCAAATATCACTACAAGCATATTATTCAACCATCCTAGCCATAGAACTATTTTCCACTTGCCCACACAACACAATGAAGGCTTACTCTTTCTTTACTCATTGGTCCCTTAGAGTATCCAATCCTACAGTGCTCTTCAATGTGTGCAGAATGATATGGATTCTTTGGAGAATGAAATGAAGGAATAAATATAAAATGGAAACAAACACAAATATTTTGCAGAAATCACAGTAGTACATTAAAACCCAAATTCTATTAATGAATGGAATGGAAAAGCAATGTAAACTACAAAGCAATACAAACTAACTCATATGGTGGTAACTTATCTCTGAAGACAGATGTGTCAGCTATGCTCATTCGTAAGAGTCGATTACAAAGAGGTCGAAAAAGGACTTTTATCATAAGCATAAAGAGGAAAAAAATCTAATATCCAAAAAATTAACCTTAGGAGATGAAACGCCAAAAGGATTTGTGGGACCCGAGGTGGTTAATTGATATGCCAACTTCTTGAGGGCGCAATGTTTCCATACGAGCTCCATTTAGGGTGATCAATAGTTTTTTCAAAAGAACTAACTGAGAATAACAACCTTTGATAGGGGATAGGGAATGCCATGGAACCCCTGGCCCTCAAATTGTCCAAAAAACATCATCTAGGGCCTCAGAACGACCTCAAAAGTTTGGGACTCCAAAAACCATAGAAAATTGCCAAGAAGATGGAGAACCATGTTACTCGGTGGAATAGGTGGGTGTCCAACAATATCCACTTGGATTATTCCTCCTGTTTTATGTAATGATCCCCATTACATCAAGTTCCTCCATCAGATGAGGAAAATTTTGATGAATCTGACTCCTAGTGAGCCACTTTCCCTGGTGAATAAGTTATATTTCTTTAACAAACCAACACAGTTGGATGTTCCATTGGTAAGTTCCCTTCATCTTAGTTTCCATGATCTGGTCAGCTGTAACCTTATCAATCCATTCATGATTGAGTTTTGTAGGGGCCTGATGCTCGACTACCTCTGAGGTGTCCAAGAGAGGTAAAAAATATGGTCGAAGTAGCTCTGCATTAAATACAGGGTGCAATCCGAGGAAAGGGGGGATATTTAAATCAAAATAATTCTCACCCATAGCCTTGGTGATGGTGTAAGGCCCATATCAAAGTGGGTGGACAATATGATGGAGCCTTGTGAGGCACTCTTTCTATAAATGTAACCAAACCTTACAACCAACCTGAAACTTATGTGGAACTCGATGCTGGTCATGTTGCTACTTATAATTGGCATTGACTTTCTACAAGATAGCATGAACTTGATGTTGGATGTGTTGGATCCACTCAAAAAATTTGGATGCCTAATCAGACTCAGTTTGAGCATGGGAGGACTCTTCCTATGTATATGCAATGGGTAGTGCTACATCAGTTAGGGATAATGGATGGAACCCCAATCATACCTGAAAAGGGTTGTGGCTAATAGAGCTATGAAGGGGTTTTTTGTAGCAATGATGAACATAATGAAGTATCTCATCCCAAGTGTGGGGATGTTTGGATTTGTACATTCTAAGGATATGCACAATCATCCTGTTGACCACCACTATTTTCCCCTCGATTAGGGGGTGGAAGACAGTCGATTTGGTTAGTTTGGTGTCCATCATCGACCATAGGATGGACTATAAGGTACTCAATAACCTATTTTCTTGATCTAAAATAATGGTCACGGGGATGCTAAAATGAACCCAAACAAGCTCGAAGAATAACTTAGTAGTGAACTCTGTTGTGATGCTCTTCTTACAGGGAGTTAAAATTGTCATCTTAGAGAACTGATCAACAACCACAAATACATAGTCATTTCCATGCTTGGTTGAATGCAAGCCTGACATGTATTCCATGGAGATATAATCCCAGGGCCTATCTAGGTTAGGAAATGGGGTGTACAATCCTTGCTTCTTAATGGACGGTTTAGCAATGGAACATGTGGGGCATGATCAAATGTACCTACCAACGTCTAGTTGGAGCTTTAGCCAGTAAAAGTACTTCTTCAATACTAGATTGTCTTTTCTATGTCAAAGTGCCCTTTCACTTGACTATAATATGCCTCCCAAATCAGCTTCTCGTGCTCACTTGAAGGAACATAGAGGTGGCTGAGATGGCATAAAATTTCATCATGGAGATGAAATTTTGAGACCAATTTTCTTACTTGTAATGTCTGATAGGAAATAGAAAATTCAAGGTCACTATCATACAATTTGGGCCACCCGGATGTCTCATGTCCAAAAGAGTTGAGCATGGTTGTTAACACAACAACTGGAGGTCGGATGAGGTACCCTGCAATGTTATTAGTGTTAGCCTTCTTTGCACCAAGTGTAGAGAGGTGCTCTTAGCCTAGTATGAGGGAGATGTTGTCAAGTTACATTACGTAACATAATGTTCCCAAAAATAAAAAGTAGTTAAAAAAAATCATGTCAACTCATAAAATAAAAAAGTAAAAAAATTAATAAAAAATTACAATTCAAGAAAAAAAACCTCGAGAAATTGGATGCCTCTCAGTGATTAATAGATCCAGGTTTATGATGGATTTATGTTGGTATACTTGATGTTCAGTTGGAACTGTTGTAGGTATGTGGACCACTTCTGATGGCGTTCATTCTATAAATTTCATTGCGTTTCCATTAACTTGAGGGGCTTGTGATCAGTGTGGATGATGGTCTCCTTCCCTAGAATGTAATGTTTACATTGATGATAGGCCTAGACAATAGAGTACATATCCTTTTAATAGGTTGGATACCTACGAACATAATCAGAGAGTGTCTCAGTATGATAGGCCATTGGATGTCCATGCTTAATGAGGACTGCATCGATAGCATAGTCAGAGGCATTTGTCTCAATCTCCAAAGGTTGTTGCAGGTATGGTAGAGTGAATATTGGCACTGAGTAGAGGCATCATTTCAAATCCTCAAATGATTTCTATTGTGATGCACCCCAAAAAAAAATTTCTTTGGCTCCACCCTTAGTCACTTGGATTCAGGTCCAAGCGATATGAGAGAACTCCAACACAAACCTATTGTAAAATTTGGTGATTCCCAAGAAGCTACAGAGCTCTATTAGAGTTGTCGATGACAGACAATCATGAATGAATTGGATCTTGGCTGAGTCCACACGCACCCCATGTTCATCCACGATGTATCCTAGGTACTGAATTTTCTCCATGTCGAATGAGAATTTCTCCAATTTGGCATATAACTTGTGTTGGTGCAAGGTACTAAGGATTTATTGAATGTGGTGCAAGTGTTCCACCCAATTTCTACTAAAGATGAGATTGTCATCAAGATATACCACCATAAAAGAGCTTGTGAATGGGCGCAAGATATCATCCATCATAATCATAAATGTTGTTGAGGCATTAGTCAAGCCAAAAGGCATGACCAACCATTCAAAAAGGCCTTCTTTAGACTTGAAGGTTGTTTTCCATACATGCTCTTGCTCAATTGATGCAGGAGCATCGGGGCCTAGGAAAAATAGTCGAAGATGATCGACAGAAGGCTAACCAGAGGGAGTGTCGACAACCACTGGTGCAGAAATAAGATTGGATGTCGAAGTCAATAAGTCGTGCAGGAGCTGTCGAGGTGCGTCGACAGGAGAAAAGGAGTTGAGAGTTGACATGTTCGAGGTCAACCGACGACAGAGTTGCAGCAAAGAGGTTGGGTGTCGACAGGTTGTCAAACAGCAACATTGACAGGTTGAGGCGAACGCCAAGCCAGGAGGAAGGGGTGGATTGGCAGTTGCATAAGCAGAGTAAAGCCAACGGATATGTCGAAGGATGACGAAAGAAAGTATGGTCGAGGAGGTGATAGGACCGACTACTGTAGCAGTGTCAGAAGGACACACAGAAAGTCAAGAAGAGTACTTAGTAGCCATTCGGGGTTTCTAAGGAATTTATGAGCAGTTATGAAGGTGGTTGAAGACATGCCAAATGTCGCCACAGGTGGAGGTTGTGAAGCACGGAAGCAACGCTGAAAACTGTAGGTCTGCAGGATCAGAGAAGATTAGCGGATAGACGAAGCGTGTCTCGGGAAGAGCAGCAACGGTTTGAAGACCTGTGCGAGGCACAGAAGAAGGGATTCATTTTGGATCACTTGGATCAGTTGAGTCAAGAGTAACTCGGGAGTGGGTTTGTAGATTGGGGAGAAAAGTCACACATCTACCGAGCGCAAAGAGATCAGAACCATAGCTCAGAGTTCCGCAGCGAACCAGGAGAGGGTGAAGATCAACACACACAGAGAACACACAGTTACTTCTGTATATTGTAATAGGCTGAGGCCGACATAGTTAGTTGTTTACATTAATCCTTGCATTCTGCATTGTAACTGTATTCGATTGAAGTAATAGAATCCAGATTCTGACATCATGTTTATGTGAACATGTTTGTTGTGTGTAATTTGTTAAGCAAGAGGGCCCAACTGACCTGCCTTGCGTCAGTTGGTATCAGAGCCCAGAAGGAGAATCCAGTTGAGTGAAGCATCCTGTGATCAGGAAAGGAGGTGATACCAACATGCATTGCGTCAGTTGGTATCGGAGCCCAGAAGAGAGTCTGGTTGAGCAGTTGAATCCGTTGAGCGGAAGAGCCTACGAGAGTGTTAACAGCTCCAGCTGCGGTTGGGTAGAGTTGTGCACAGCTTGTGAATGTTCAGTTGCGATTGGATGAGTGGGAGTTTCAACTGAGGTTGAAAATGGATCACAGAGGCGTTAATGTTCAAGGAGTTGGATGAAGAGTGTGTGGCGCAACAGTCACAGTTGATCATGAGATGTTTGACAAATGCGTGTGAACAATGTCAAGCTTGGATAATGAAGTCGCAGTGATCAAAGAAAGCCAAAGGCGTGGTTGTGTTCCTGATGCGTTAGACCACAACGATGAGGAGGTCGAAGAGGTGGAAGCATGGGAAGCAGCAGGAGAAGAACCAGAAGACAAACTGATCAAACTACTGTCAGAGATGAGAGGTCGGATAAAGATAGATGTGTGTACCTACTCAAGAAGTCTGGATCCAGAATACTTGATCGACTGGTTCAGAGAAATGGAGAAATACTTCGACATAGAGCAGATCAAGGATCCTAAACGGGTTAAGACTGCATGTCTGAGGTTGAAGGGTCATGCCTCATTGTGGTGGGACAATGTGTAGGCTGACAGAGTCAAGAAAGGCAAGGAGAAAATCAACTCTTGGGACAGGATGGTTGCCAAGCTGAAGGGGAAGTTCTTACCGGGTGACTATGTGATTTCCTTGTTCTGTAAGTTGCAAAAATTTCGACAAAAAGAGATGACCGTCAAGGAATACACATAAGAGTTCTACAGATTGTTGATAAGGTCGGGGAAGACCGACGAAGGTGAAGAAGCTACCACGAGATATGCAAATGGCTTGAAATACGCCATATTGGACGAGTTGAGCCTATCAAGATTTAGAGCGGTCGGTGAAGCCTACTAGTTAGCTCTGAAGGCATAAGAGAAACTATCAAGAAAATCCACATCGACTAGAGGTAGGATGACTAGCCGGGGTGCGAAGACTATTTCCGTGAAAGGCCAAAGTAGTGGAACCAGGAGAGAAGCCGTTGAAGACAACCGATGTGGGGAAGGGACATCGACTAGGGAGAAAACGCAAGAAAATCGACACGATGGTCGAGAGACACAAGGTCGATGTGCGTATGGTCGAAGTGGTCCATTCGATAGAAAAGGAGCTGACAGACCAACCGTGGTTTGTTACAAGTGCTGAGGAGTCAGACACAAGGCACACGAATGCCCAGAGAACCTACACACTGCAGAGGAGTTGAAACCCAGATGTCGAAGAGATGAGCAGATCGACGAGAGGGAAGAGTCAACATCTGACAACGGTGAGGATGGGAAGAAGAAAAGAAGCATGACGGTCAGGAGAACATTGGTTCAGGATGACCGACGTGATGAGAAAGAGCCGTCACAACGAAAAGCTATCTTTCGAACCAAAGTGTGGATCGACGAGTGGCGTTGCAAGACCATAGTTGATGGTGGCAGTATAGAGAATCTTGTGTCAACAAAGGTCATCAAGAAAGTGGGTTTGAGATGTCGAGAACATCCAAATCGATATAAGATCTCGTGGTTGCAGAAATGACGCCATGTGGAGGTGACCAAACAGTGCCTGATTAACTTCAAGGTCAGGAAGCTTGAAGACACCGTACTGTGCGACGTAATCCCAATGGACGCATGTCATCTGTTGTTAGGGAGACCATGGAAATATGATAAGAAGATAATCTATGATGGTCAAGACAACACAGTCACAGTGTGTAAAAATGACGTGCGAAGGACTCTTAAGCCGAAGCAGGAGGATCGAGCCGATTGCAAGCAGGGCAAGAGGAACTTTTGGGAGAAGCGGGTGTTGATGTGTTCAGCCAAGGAATTCCTCGTGGAAGAGGAAAAGTAGTCGGGATGTTTCGCCATTATTCTGAAAGGGACATGTGTCGATAAATCAACAATGGAGAAGATTTTGGTCGAAGTCGAAACGATGCTCGACGAGTTTCGGAGCATAGTAGTCAACGGAGTGCCGACGAGATTGCCACCGATGAGAAGCATATCCCATCAGATCGACTTGATTCCAGGGTCGAGTTTTCCAAACAAGGCACCGCATAGAATGGCTCCGGCAAAGGTTGGGGAACTCAATCGATAGGTCTATGAGTTGTTGTACATAGGATTGATCAGAGAAATTCTGAGTTCGTGCGCGGTACCAACGGTATTAGCGCCGAAGAAGGGTGGAGAATGGAGGATGTCTATAGACTTCAGATCCATCAACAAGATCACGATCAAGTACCGGTTTCCATTGCCAAGGATGGAGGACTTGATGGATTGCTTCAGTGGAGCGAAGTACTTCACGAATATTGACTTGAAGAGTGGTTATCACTGGATTCGGGTTAGAGAAGGAGATGAATGGAAGACATCATTCAAGACGAAGGAAGGGTTGTATGAGTGGTTAGTCATGCCATTCGGATTGACAAATGCACCCAGTACATTCATGCGGTTGATGAATGAGGTACTGAAGCCATTATTGGGTAAGTTTGTCGTAGTATACCTAGACGACATCCTGATATTTAGTCGAACCAAGACAGAACACTTGGGGCACATTAGAAAATTATTGTAGAAGTTGCAGGAAGAGAAGCCGACGGTGAACCTGCAAAAGTGTTTCTTCATGAAGGAAGAACTGGTGTACTTGGGATTCATAATATCGGGTAAAGGGTTAGTGATGGACCCAGAGAAGGTGAAGGAAATATTGGATTGGTTGGAACTGACAAGTGCGACTGGAGTAATAAGTTTCCATGGAATTGCCAGTTTTTATAGGAAGTTCATTTGGGGATTCAGTCAGATAGGTGCACCTTTGACAGAGTGCATGAGAAAAGGGGAGTTCAAGTGGACAGAAGCTTCCCAATGAGCTTTCGACAAGTTGAAGGAAAAGGTCACTGAGAGCCCAGTGTTAGCGCTCCCAGATTTCGACAAAGTTTTCCAGGTCGATTGCGACGCGAGTGGAATGGAAATTGGAGCAGTGTTGAGCTAGGAGGGCCGACCAATTGCATTCTTTAGTGAGAAGTTGGATGATGTGAAGCGGAAATATTCGTTCTATGACCAGGAATTATATGCTATTGTCCAAGCATTGAAGAAGTGGAGGCATTATTTGTTTCCCAAGGAATTTTTGTTATACACAGATCACCAAGCGCAAAGGTATTTGAATACTCAGTCGAAGTTGAATCAGTGGAACATGAAGTGGGTCGAATTCCTGTAGGGATATACCTTCATGTTCAACATAAGTCGGGAAATTCGAACAAGGTTGTCGATGCGCAGGGTTGAAGAGTTGCATTGCTGAACACGACCATAGTTCAGGAAACAGGAGTAGAGTCGGTGAAGACAGAGTATGTGGTCGACAAGGATTTTGCGAAAGCATGGAAAGCGAGTCGAGAACCATGGAGTGTCGACAAGATGCCATACTTAGATTATTTTATCTAAGAGGGATACCTATTCAAGGGACAACAGTTGTGTATTCCCAGAGGATACGTGAGAGAGAACCTAATCCGAGAGTTGCATAGCGACGAATTAGCAGGTCATTTTGGCATCTACAAGACCAAGGCATTGGTCGGAGAAAAGTATTATTGGCCAATAATGACGACAGATGTTGGGAAGTGGGTACGACAGTGTCAAGTTTTCCAGTTGGAAAAATGAAGAAGTCAGAACACGGGGTTGTATACGCCATTACAAGTTCCGAATACCCCATGGGAGCACCTGAGCATGCATTTTGTGCTAGGATTGTAGAAGATGCAGCAAAGTAACGACTCAATCTTTGTTGTAGTCAATAGATTTTAGAAGATGGCACACTTTATTCCGTGTCGGAAGACAAGTGATGCCACAGGCATTACTGTACTATTCTTCAAGGAAGTAGTCAAATTGCATGGGTTGCTGAAGAGTATAACATCGGACAGAGATACCAAGTTTATGGGTCATTTCTGGAGAACCCTATGGAAGAAACTGGACACGAGGTTGCATTTTAGCTCGGCATATCATCTGCAGACAGACGGACAGACTGAGGTAGTGAATAGAAGTTTGGGAAACCCTCGGAGATGTTTGACGGTCGATAGACCCAAGTAGTGGGAGAACGTGTTGGCACAAGCAGAGTTCGCGTACAACAATTTTGTGAATTGGTCGATAGGTTTGAGCCCATTCCAGATTGTTCAAGGATGAATCCCACATGGAGTGGCATATTTGGTCGAGATGCCGACACAAATTAGGAAAAGCGTGGATGCAGAATCATTCGCAAAGCATATGAAAGAAGTGCATGAAGATGTGCGAAAGTGCATAGAAAAGAGCAACGCAACATACAAGTTGAGAGCTGAAATAAAGAAGAGGCTACAATCGTTCAACGAGGGAGACTTAGTCTATGCACATTTGCGGAAGGAGATATTTCTGACAAGAACATACAACAAGTTGAAGTTGAAGAAGAATGGACCATGTAAGATCTTGAAGAAGATTTCGGACAACACTTATGTGTTGGAGCTGTTGAAATATTTGAGCATTTCACCAACGTTCAATGTCTCATATCTGTACAAGTTTGAAGAAGGTTCAAGCAGTGAAAGTGCAGAAGTGTCGAACATCGACTGGATAGTGCAGATTCCAGATCGACACAAAGAGGAAATCGCAGAAGTAATAGAGGAACGCGCAGTTGGGTGTACGTGCAGTTTGCAAAAGAAGGAATACTTAGTGCGATGGAAAGACGATGAGTTGCAGGAGGCGACATGGATTTTTGAAGAAGAGTTCAGGAGACTGATGGAGCAATCGAGTTCTTTTTCACCTAGGGAGTCTGATGCAGGAGCATCGGGGCCTAGGCAGAATAGTCGAAGATGATCGATAGAAGGACGACCAGAGGGAGTGCCGATGACCACTGGTGCAAAAATAAGATTGGTTGTCGAAGTCAATAAGTCGTGCAGGATATGTAGAGGCGTGTCAATAGGAGAAAAGGAGTCATGAGTCGACATGTTCGAGGTCGACCGACAATAGAGTTGCATCAAAGAGGTCAGGTGTCGACAGGTTGTCGAACAATGACATTGACAGGTTGAGGCGAACACCAAGCGAAGAGGAAGGGGCAAATTGATAGTCGCATAAGCAGATTAAAGCCGATGGATATGTCAAAGGATGACGAAAGATAGTATGGTCGAGGCGGTGACAGGACCGACTACTGTAACAGTGTCAGAAGAATGCACATAAAGTCAAGAAGAGTAATTGGTAGCCGTTCGGGGTTGCTAAGGAAGTTATGATCAGTTATGAAGGTGGTTGAAGACATTCCAGATGTCACCACAGGTGGAGGTTTTGCATCACGGAAGCAATGCTGACAACTGCAGGTCTGTAGGATCAGAGAAGATCGATGGACAGAGGAAGCGTGTCTCGGGAAGAGCAACAATGGTTTGAAGATCTGTGCGAGGCACATAAGAAGGGATTAATTATGGATCACTTGGATCAGTTGAGTCAAGAGTAACTTGGGAGTGGATTTGTATATTGGGGAGAACAATCACACATCTACCAAGCGCAGAGAGATCAGAACCATAGCTCAGAGTTCCGCAATGAACCAGGAGAGGGTGAATATTGACACACACAGAGAACACACAATTACTTCTATATATTGTAATAGGCTGAGGCAGACATATTTAGCTGTTTACATTTCTTGCATTCCGCATTGTAATCGTATTCGATTGAAGTAATAGAAGACAACTTCTGGCATCCTTTTTACATATTGTTTATGTGAACGTGTGTGTTGTGTTTAATTCGTTAAGCAAGAGGGTCCAACCGACCTGCCTTGCGTCATCAATCAAGACCTGGTGGTAACCTAACTTCAAATCAATCATGCTAAAAAAATTGGCACCCTTAAGTTGATCATGAAGATCATCAATCCATGGGATTGGGTATTGATTCTTGATGGTGTTTTTTTCAGGGATCTGTAGTCAATACAAAGTTGTCATTTCTCATCCTTCTTATTTACCAACATAATTGGTCTCCCACAAGGTGAGGATCTGGGTTGAATGTGGCATTTTTTTATGAGCTCTTGAATTTGTTGCTTTATTTCCTCATTCTCTAGAAGAGAGCATCTATATATTGGGCCATTAGGAAAAGGATAACTAGGTATCAAAGAAATTGAATGTTTAACCTAGCAGTGTAGAGGCACCCCTTTATGTTAGGCAAAGATATCTCTATATTCTTCCACAATCTTATCTACTTGCTTCTATTGTTTAGAGAGACCTTCTGCTGAGGCTATGGAATTTGTAGTGACCTTCTGTCCACCTTCTAACCGAACCATGAAAAGGAATTTATTTTAAGTTTGAGATATGAACTTAAAACATTTCTTTGTGGAGATCAATGCAACTGCAGTAATTGGGACTACCTCGGGTATCCTGTAGAGTTGGTATTCCAAAGTAACAATCACACTATAGGGCCTAGATTCATAACAAACATGGCATTTCCACATATAGGATTTTCTTAAAAGAGCATCACAAAATTCAAGTAGGGAAACATCACACAGTAACTCATCTTTGAAGGGCTTGATGCCATAGGATAGGATACATTATTGACTGACATAGATGTCGCGTCCTTGAATCAACCAACTGATGGTGTATGGTTGGCAGTGTGGCATCATCAACAACTTAAATATCTAGATGACCTTATCTAATATCAGGTTCTTATGGATACCACTGTCAACAATGAAATGTAGTGGACTCCCCTTCACCCACAGTTATGGATGGAAAAGGTGTTCCCTTTCCTCTACCTCATCTAACTCTTATGGTTGGATCTTTATGGTTGTGGTGGTGGCAATAGGTTTTGTGTCAATTATACACTTTCCCTTCTCTTGATTTGAATCAAAGTTTGAGCCAGAGTCCAGCTCTAAGGATTTCCTCTTAGGAAACAATGATTTTTTTTAGTGACATTCATTAGTGTTGTGCTAGGGAATTTTGTGGAACTCATACCACTTGTCGGTATCCTTCTTTGATTTTCCATTACCCTTTTTTACCTGTGGCTTGGCTTGTTTGTCATGATTTTGGCGATCCTTGATCTACGCTTTGTTCTATGAGTTAGGGATTCCTTTACCAGGATTCTATTGCATTTGATTTGCAAACCCAAACTCTCGCTTATTCTTTTGCTTAAAAATTTTCTCGATCTTGACGTTATATCGATAAGCAACTCCAGTGAGGATATGCCTAGGAATTCCATCTCTTTCTGGATGTACCTATACAGGCAACTGCGGTACTTTAGGACTAAGTGTTGTTCAGATTTTATGATACCTAGTTTTGAGCACAAGGCATGGAATATATTGGCGAACTTTAACACTATCTGGTCTCTCTCTTGGCACAAAGTTTTCCATCTTGTGTACTAGTCATCATAGTTTCCAACATGGTAGATTTTCTGCTTGACGACATCAAATTTTTTTTCCCAAGTGGGTTTTGTCTTATATAGTTCAGACTCATCTCTGGCATGCCTCTCGCAATAACCATCCCACCAATATTTGACATGAGGGAGGGACTTAAGGAGTGCGAAGGTGATCTTTTTTATATTAGAAAAATTTTGAATAGAGAAGTAACCCTCTAACATATTTAACCATTTATGTAAAGCATATGCATCTATCTGGACTTTAAATAAGAGAATGTCAAAGTTAACTTGTACCTTGAAATGAGTCACACCTTCGAAATGGCTTCTTATTGAAGGTGTCTCTGCTGCCATTGGTAGTCGTCAAAGGATATGGACGAAATTATTCATCATCTCATTCATCTGTCGTGCAAGGGATTCCTCGAGCAACAAATTAATAGGATCTTTTGCTCTGTCATCTCCCCTTTCTTCTCCTTCCATGTGAGGTTGCTTAGGCCAATGAGAGGGATTTTCCCCAAACTCAACTAGTTTGAGACCTAACTCTCGATATCTAAATCTCATTGGGGACATGCACTAAGAAACAATAAGAGCATATTTATCTAATTCTATTGATATGGATTGTTTGGAGAACGAAATGAAGGAAACAATACAAAATGGAAACACACACACGAATATTTTGTAGAAATCACAGTAATACATTAAAACCCAAATTCTATTAATGAATGCAATGGAAGAAACATTGTAAACTTCAAAGCAATACAAACTAGCTTAGATGGTGGTAGCTTATCTCTAAAGAGAGATGTGTCGGCTACGCTCATTCGCTATATATGATTACAAAGAGGATGAAAATGGCCTTTTATCATAAGCATAAAAAGGAAAAAACGCTAACTTCCAGAAACCTAACCTTAGGAGATGAAGCACCAAAAGGATTTGTGGGCCCTGAGGTGGTTAGTTGATATGTCAAGTTCCCGAGGGCACAAATTTTGCAGAAGATCTTCGTTTAGGGCTCTCGATAGCTTGTTGGAAAGAACTAACTAAGAATTACAACCTTTGAGTGGGGCCATGGAAACCCCTATCCCCTCGATTGGCCAAAAAAATTTGTTTAGGGTCTCAAAATGACCCGAGAAGTTTGGGACTCAAAAAACCGTAGAAAATTGCCAAGATGGAGAACCATTGCAACTCAGTGGAATAGGTGGGTGGCCACTAGTGTCCAGTTGGATCACAAAAATATTCCAACCTGTTATATGCTTTCAAAGAACCTCATGAAAATCAATTCATGGCTTCTCGAGCATCCATGAGCAATAATTAAACAATGGGTAAAAAATTCCTATCTTTCCTAGCCTCTATGCTCACTTACAACCATCATTTTCACTTTATGTCGGCAATTTCCCTTTCACAATGCTAATTTCTAGTTAATTTCATAGTTTGTCCAGTCTTGGTAGTGTGGAGAAAATAGCATGAAAAAAAAACTACATGCTGAATGAATTATGCCTTAAAAATGAGTGATAGAATCCACTGGAGATTAGAGGATTGTTGAAAAGACCACTGACATCACTTCTGACCATAGAATGAAGGATTCTTATAATTGTCATAAGAAGTATATTAATTCCATGCTTCCATAACCACATGAGAAAATTTTCCCACCAATGATTATATTTTAATAAGTCAAAGGAAGTAAATGGCTTATTTCATGTACATGGTAGAAAATGAACCAATTCTAAGCTTAACACTTGCAAAAGAGGATTACTCTCCCATAGTCATAGTCCCTCTAGTGCTCTTTACATAGCTATCTTGAACCATTATATTATTTTCCAAGATAATATATATATCTTTTGAGTCATCGTGACAAACTTAATACATGCCCATATAGAATTTATTTACATCATACATGTCTAGTCATTCACTAAGAACCTTCACCTTAAACTTCACACTAAATTTTTTTACAAACATATTTAAATAATTTACCCAATCTATTTTAATACATTCTTAAGATCAACACTAAATTATTACAACACACTTCTTACACTAAACTATTTTCCAATTTACATAAAAAAATTAGAGTCAATTTCCAGTAGAAAGTAAATAAATAATGAAAAATAAAATGATTAAATATTATGATATAAACTTTTATCCCAACTCCATATTAACATGAAGAATAAACCCTTTAAATTAAAGGAGAGTGGTTTAAAGTGCACACATTTGCATAGTTTTACCAACTCATTATGGGTTGTCCCATTCTTCAACGTATCTCCTTACTTTTAGTGTTTTCTTAATCTTCATTTGGTTTTTATATAAATGTCATCTTTTTAATCATTTTTATATTAAAAATGGATTGAATATTCAATATATCTTTATATTTTTACTATTTTTTTAATATGATTTTTTTCTAAAATATAAATATTTTTTATTTTCTTGAAAATTCAATTTATTTTTCTATTTTTCATATTTTCTTTATAACCTAATTTCACGTAGATATCATTTTTTAATTCATCTCTATATTATAATTTTCTCTTATTATCTTAAAAATACAATATATCTTTAAATTTTTAATGTTTTCTTCTTAATCTGATCTCACATAGATGTCGTTTTCTAAATCATCCTTATTCTATAACCTTGGGAATTCAATATATCTTTTTATTTCTAAAGTTTTCTTCATTTATTCGCATCTAAATGTCATTTTTTATAACTAGAATTTTACATATTCTCCTTCTTTCACTAAGATGTTACAATGAAATTAATCTCTCTTTGATAAAATTACTAATATAATTTAAAAAAATAAAAAAATTATTCATAATACCGCTGTTCAAAATTTTGTCTTTTTATGGGAGTAAAAATTCAAGAAGAGAGCATAAGATGACTGATGGCATGGCATTTGTATATGTATACTAGTTTGGATGCTCATTCAATCTTAAAGATGGAGGCATTGCGGTTGCCTTCCTCTCTTCTGCCTACTATGTCCACAATAGGGAAATGGGAAAGGAAGTTACAGATTGTGAAGCCAAAGACTGAAAATGTAGAATAAGAAACACTAAGGAGAAAGCTTGAAATTTATCAACAATGAATTTCAAGTTAGTTATATTTCCATATTGAAATTTTAGTGTAAGTATTTTGTTTATATTTATATCTATAAAAGATGATAAATTCTATTAGAATTCAGTATTAAATTGATAATGAAAATAATCATCATTAATTGTTATCTATAAATATTAAAAATTTAAATCTTTATTATTCTTAATATTAATAATACCAAAAATTAAATCTATCATAATATATATTCAAATTAAGTTTTTACTATCAATAGCCAATCCTTAATCATTTAGAATTTTTATGATTATATGAAACTTTAGTGGGTCAGTTGTAAAATTAGCAGTGAAAACAATAATTACTAACTGTTATTCAAAGATATTAAAAATTTAAATTTCATTTATTCTTAGTATTAACAATATGGAAAAATTAAATCCATCATATAATAATAAAAATAACAAATTTTTCATTTCCCTGTAGGGCTATTAGGATATATTATAAATATAACCCACAATATTTCCACATTCTCAATGCAAACGTGGCATGATAATGCATATTATTTGATTTCATTAATCTATATAAAAGATTGGAGCCTTACACTTTTATGAATAGATAATACCAACATCTAATATTATTTCTACATAGACAATACAGACATCCAATATCCATCTTAAACCCGTATCTATCAAGCACCCAGAGGGATCCAATTTCTTGAGGTGTATTTCTTTTTTAAAATTTAAACTCAAGAAAATTGTTTTTTTTAATTATTTTGTTACAAACGTTATTTTGTTACTGGGGTTGTAGAACACCTCATTTCATTTGGTGCAATGATGAACTTTATCTGTTCTATTCTGGATAAGATAGTTCGTTTTTTTAAGTCAAAAGTTATGGGAGTCAAATATCTCAGAATTCTATATGTATCTCAGAATTTTATATCAAAATTCTATATGTAAGGCTTTTAGTCAAATGAACAATATGGTTAATATTTAAATAAAATCTAAATTGTTATTTTTTTTAAAATTTTTTTATTATATTTATTTATAAAAAAATTCCAAAAAATTTGAATATTACACATCTAAGTTTATATGTACAAATCTTGTGTAGTACATGTGATATATATACAAGTTGCTTTTACCCTTGTATGTTCTGAAATGTTGGACATGTAGGGACCGAAACATAATTAGAGAAAGTAATTTTCCTATTTGGTTTTTAATTTTTGTTATATGAAACACCCCAATGTTGTGTAGTGTAGGACAAAAATCAAATTTGAAGGAGGTTTGGGAGATTTTAAGGTAGTTTAACTTCCTAGATTTGTAATTTACAAGTTGCTTTTACCCTTGTATGTTCTGAAATGTTGGACATGTAGGGACCGAAACATAATTAGAGAAAGTAATTTTCCTATTTGGTTTTTAATTTTTGTTATATGAAACACCCCAATGTTGTGTAGTGTAGGACAAAAATCAAATTTGAAGGAGGTTTGGGAGATTTTAAGGTAGTTTAACTTCCTAGATTTGTAATTTGTCTAATATTAATATTATTTTTTATTATTGCACCCAGAGGTGCAAGTTGCTCTATAATTTAATATGGGGGAGATGTTGTCAAGTGTAGCCAGGAGTTCTCACCCCAATATAGGGGAGATGTTGTAACATAAAAAGTAATTAAAAAATTCATGTACGCTCATTAAAAAAAAAAGTAGTTAAAAAATCAATGTCCAATGTGTAATTTTTTTGTAATCTTGAAGAGTAAATTGTTCTTAACGTGTAAAAAAAAAATTACACAAGAAATTGGATTGGATGCCTCTCAATGCTTGATAGATCCAGATTTAAAATGGATCTATGCTGATAGAACCAATATGGGCGAGATGTTGTCATGACATATTAAAATAAAAAATAAAAATATATATAATAATAATAAATAAAAATAAAATAAAAATATGTCAACTTAAATAAATTACATATGCTTTAATGAAAAGTAATTAAAAATATACATGTAGCTCATAAAAAAATAAAAAAAATAAAATCATCATATACTAATATTAAACTTTAAGGGATCAAATTTATTGAGGTTTAATTTTTTTTTAAATGTGTACAAAAATTAAGATAAAAAATTTACATCTCAAGAAATTGGATCCCTCTTACTATGTTCAATCAACAAACATTGGATAAAGTTCATATAAATGAGAAAAATGTGTTGTATTTATAGATGGGTGCATTCACTGTCTTCCACTTATATCTCTTGCTGTTATTTGTGTTTGTATTTATTAGTGAATGCATTGACTCCCCTCCTTTAAGTCCATCTATTGATTGCTATTACTTCTCCACTTGTGTTAGTGGAGTTGCCACTGTTGTAAATAAGCTTGTTATAACAAAGCAAAGCAAGATACTCAAGAATATATATATATATATATATATATATATATATATATATTTGTGTCTAATAGTTATTTTATCTTGTATTTTTCAGCTGTGTTAGTGGAATTACCACTATTATAAATAAGCTTGTTATAACAAAGCAAGGCAAGAAATTCAAGAAAAAAATAAAATTTATCTTGTAATTTTCATTGGCATTCTCACTTCTAATATCTATATAATACAAATTGGTTTTGCTGACATCAAATTATTTGATAAGAAACTACATTATCTTATCTTATATTTTAATTTGCATTTTCATCTATAATATCAATATCTATATAATACAACTTAATTTCACTAATATCAAATTTAAGAAACTACATCATATAATTCAATACTTAGAGTGAGAATGACCACAACCAATCATCCCAACCACCCCACCCACAATCTATCCACAAACTACATCATATAGTTAATGGTTCCAATTTGCATTTTATATGTATTGATTCATGAATGGTCTAATTTCCTATATAATATTAATATTTTTAAATTTTTTTAAAAATTAAATCTTTATTTATATTTATAATTTTTTTTAATATATAAATTACATTTTTATTAAACCTTGCATCTTTTCCTTTATTAATAAGCATAGATAATACTAACATCTAATAAAAATAAAATTCTATTTTTTTATCATTTGATTTTGCTCCGGACTTATCCATAGAAAAACTAATAAAAAAGTATTTGGACCTCCACCTAAACAAGTTTTGACCAGCATTAACATGAGGTTACCAATACAAATGGATAAGTCACCAATAAAGATGGCGTTGTATTAATTTACTCAATTGTAAAAAGATTGGTTTCCTTGTGGTGCAGAGAAGAACAGAGCAGCTTCCTTCAAATCAAGATAAGGAGGAAATACAGGTATAAACAGGAAATGAACTCAGCACAGAACCTGTATAGCAAAATTACCATGCAACTGGCCCTGCTAATCCTTGGTGAGCAGGGAAACCAATTTGGCCAAGGCATCTAGATTACATAGTCTGACCACTCAGAGATGAAGGAAGTATGATCCATAGCTAAACTGGCAGTCTTATCTAGCTTACCGCCAATTAACCGAGCAGGATTGCCAACAGCCGTAGTGTAAGGGGGCACTGTAGTGAGCACAACAGAGCCTGCTCCAATCTTAGCACCCTCCCCAATACTGATATTACCCAGGACATTCGTTCCGGCGCCAATTAGCACGCCATCTCCAATCTTGGGGTGGCGGTCACCCCCTTGTTTTCCAGTCCCTCCAAGGGTAACATTGTGAAGGATGGAAACGTTATTCCCAATTATAGCAGTCTCCCCTACCACCACCCCCGTCGCATGATCAAACAGAATCCCCTTGCCAATTCTAGCGCCGGGATGGATGTCAACAGCAAAAACCTCCGAAACCCTATTCTGAAGTGCAAGGGCGAGAGGAATCCTCCCCCTGCTCCAAAGCTTATGCGCCACTCTGTGCGCCTGGCAAGCCAGAAATCCCTTGAAATTGAGCAGGCAATGTATATAAGAAACGCATGCAGGGTCCCTCTCTTTTACAGCCCTAAGATCCGCTCTTATTGCATCTCGGATCTCTGCATCTTCTACCAGAACACTCATTATGACATTGTAGAGGACGGTGCTTGAAAGAGTGGAGTTTGAAAGCTTACTGCTCAGTTGAAAAGCCAGGGCACTTTCCAGAGATTTGTGAGCTAAGACCGTAGTGCACAGAAAGATTCCTAGAAGGGGCTCGCTCTCTGCATCTTTCCTCGCTTCGGCTTGCATTTTCAGCCACAGATTATCAGATGTATGCCCCTCTTCGGCCTCTGAATGCGACCTCAAAGCAGATTCTGAGAGACTGGAGCGCGGGTCTGAATTCTTCAGAAAATGGGGTTTTTGCGAATCAGATAATTTGAGCTGCTGACAAAAATAAGAAGGGTTATCAATGCACTGCGCCATTGCTAATTAAAATCTGAGACCCTAGAGCTAACAGTGGAACAAAAACTGAAGGCTGCAATGAAGTTGAAGTGATTGGGTTTGTTTGTGTTGTGAGAGAATGGAACCCCCGTTATATACAGGGCAACAGGGCAGAAAAAAGAGGTGAGATGCTTCAAGAAGCTTGCGCTGGCGGTGCATCCGATCGATCGATCGAGAATGAAACAAACCCTCATACCCCAAGGCATGGCGTGGCGGGGTTAATAGGGAGCTGTATAAGGGCTAACTAAAGCGTTCTTGATTTGCTGGAATTTTGTAAAGCAATTCTTGCTAAAATTGTAATTTGAAGTGTTTAGATTGTAATTATAATTATTTAGATAATTTTAAAATTAGATAACTAATTTAAAATTGACAATCACATTGCTGAGATTATATAAAATTACAAAAATACAAAAATAACAATTTCCAACCAGGCGTTTTGATTGTCTTTTATCCTACGCGGGCTAATAGTAGTAGTCAAAACTTGATGAACAAGCGTGGAATCAATTTATACCATTTGACCCAATTCTGAATTGTGACAACTCTGAAGATTCGTTACGTGGCCGTGGAATAGTGGATCCTATCTACATTATTTGTAACATACCTCGGAACGGGAGATGGGGAATGTGCAACGAATTCAGGATGGATACGTGGACTCAGTTAAAAGAAGTGGAATGAATCAAAAGGGTTTTGTGTTATAAGAAATATCCATAAAGAGTTCTAAATCAATTAGGAATTTTTTATGGAAATTAATTTTTTAATATTTTATTAATAATAATAGTTTATTTGGTATTTGAGATTTTCTTTAAGAGATCTCTTTGTAGTTGTTGAAGTATATAGAGTTATTTTATGATTTCTTAAAAGAAAATATATGTTTTTAATCGTTAGGTTTATTCAACATTTATATTGCATATGGATGTGAGGTTTATAATAAAAATTGTATAGAGTTTTGAGGTTTATAATCAGCATAGATCCATCTTAAAAGGGAATCTACCAAGGGAGGGATCAAATCTCTTAGAGATGCAAATCCCTTTAAATGTTGGGTAAATGTGTAATGCAATGTTTATGGTTTTAATTTATCTTATTTGTCTATTTAGAAAGGGAGTCTGCATCTTGAGTAAAACTTTGAGGAAATTTAATATCATAGATTAGGAGTTAAAATGGATTTATGCTCTTATTTAATCATAATAAATTTCACCCTTTTATATTATCCTTTAAAATGGTAACCAAACAAAATAAAGGAATCAAATGGCTTTTGAATTAGTAGATTGCCTCAACCTTATTTAGAAAATAACTTAGATCTATTCATATATTCTAATTATTTTTTATTTGTAATTAATTGGAATACATATATTTTTTGTTTTGAAGTTTAGGTTAGGATTCATATTGTATAAATTTTGTTTATTTAATATTTTATTATTTTATTAAAGTGCGACATGTATATTAAATTACACTTCTCCCTTATAGTAGGTTGTAGAAAAGGCCTCTAGGTTAAATATATTGTAAATTTGAATTTGAATTTTGTCATCATCAAAATCTAAATCTAGTAGTGTAATTTTTATCAAAACCATAAGTTTAGATTGATAAATCTATTCATCATCCTCCAATACTCTTATTGTAACTTGATTAGATAGTGTTAACATCTAATATGTATACAATCTCATCAATTCAAGATTATTCTTACAAAACTTCAAATTAAAATAAGTAATTTCCCTTTACACTATAAAAAAATGAATATGAAGTTCATATTATTATGTATTTAATTTTTTTAATTTTTTTTACATTTTGAAAATAAAAACATAAAGATATAAGAGACTCAAATCACCTTATGTAAAAGTAAATTTTCTAATAAAACATATTTCCATTTTTTAGAAAATCTAACCATTTAAATTATCGTAAAATAAATCAAAACCTTTATAATCAAAGTTCTATATAAAAAATAAAATAAAATTTAGAATAACAAAGAAAAAACATTAAAACTAAAAATTAATATTGTTTGAAAACAAAATTTTTATATAAATAAAAATTATTCTTAAAAATATTAATTCATTCATAAATTGAAAAAATTTCACAAAATATATTTCAAAATAAAATTTTGAAAATTAATAAAAAAACACGACAATATTTTTGGATAGAAAGAATTGCAAGTGAATACCAACACGCCAACTTAATAAAAAATTGTTAGTGATACTGATAAGCAACTACTTTTACAAATGTCTAATCGCCATTGTCACATGCTCAATAACGAAGTAAGAGACGTATGGGCGGCGTAACACACGTCCCCATTTTCTAATGGAGGGTGTATTGACTAAAAAAACAGCAATGTCCCCTCGAGCTTACATATACGCATATGTCATTGTCCTATATTAATTTAATCCATTGTTTATTGGCATGTCTCCAGGCTCAATCTCAAAAAGTGAATCCATTTAGAGCTTTATTATTATTTTAGTTTTATTGTAAAGGCAATGTATAGTTTAGGTAAGAAGAAGCTTCAATATTATATTGTGTATCTATAGAAGCTTCAATATTATATTGTGTATCTATAGTTTTCATGATGTCATTCATGATCTCTATATTTTAATATGTCATTGCTAATGTAAGAGCTTTATTATTATTTTAGTTTTATTGTAAAGGCAATGTATAGTTTAGGTAAGAAGAAGCTTCAATATTATATTGTGTATCTATAGTTTTCATGATGTCATTCATGATCTCTATATTTTAATATGTCATTGCTAATGTAACAATGGATCATAAGTCTTGTTTTATGTAGAATGCCTTGTATTTAGGTCTTTGCATCATTTATGACATTTCACTTATGATTCAATCTTGGAGGGCAAGTCATTGAAAATAAAGAGCTGCAAGCCTTAGGATGCATTATGTTTTTTGGTGATGGGATGTTTTCTTTAATATGATGTTTTTTTCTAAATCTTTTGTACTGAGAATGTGTAGGGAATATTTTATAAGATTTATTATATTTTTTTTAAAATTTTATTTTTGGGTGATAGGATGTTTTGTTAAGAAAGCTAAAGCTTTTGAGTTGAGAATTTGTAGGGAATAATTATGAGATTATTACATGGAGTTTGTTATATAATTATTATTGTTCATGTGTTGACAAGAGATTTATTGATTTAAAATTATCAAATCAAAAGATTGATTAAAAATCATTTGATCATGATTGAAAAGAGATTGATCTCATCCTTTGTCTTGATGATGAGTTTTAGATGAGTGATGCAAGTGGTGATCACTGATAACGCAATGATAATCACAAAGCAAACTCTAGATGTCAATCACTAAGGAAAAATATTCAATGCTAATGGATTAGTGTACTGAAGAACATACAAGTAAGGATTTATTATGTCATTTTCAAAAGAGTAATAAAATAAGAGACACTTGGGTTCAAGAGGAAAGATAAATGAACATATTATGAGACTCTTTTTGTAAGGTTTTCAACATTTAAGGTTGAATATGAGAAGAACGAAAAAGATCTTCAAATGAACATAAAAAAAACCCTACTCTATTATATAATAGCAAACCAAAATTTAACTTGTTCAGTGAATCAAATACTTAATATATTTAAATATAATTATGTAAAATGCTTAAAAATAACATGAATCAACAAATACAAATAACAACTATCAACAAATTCAAATTAGGTAGAGAGAGATGAGAAACTAATTTCTTAATTAAAAATAAAGTATTAAAATAAGATGTTATATTGATGAAAATAGCTCAAACATTCTTTCTTTAGGGTTTTTTTCTCATCGGGCTCTTTAGTCCATAAACTTTTCCAAAGGCTTTCGCCCTTCATATAAGTGAATGGGTAATGGAAGAATAGATGTAGAGAAAGCATCTAAAATGATAAGAGAAATTTGAGATGTTTTTATGCTTATTTTCTAAAATATAATGTGAAAGGGAGCTTTTTATGGATTTTGGGATTGTTTATAGGGTTTTATAGTAAAGAAATGGTTCAAGGTTTAAAAAGATCCCAAAATATATTTGACTTTGTATGTTTCTTTGATTAATTTTCACTATGTTAAGTTAATCAATTTTCACTATGCCAATTGTGGAGTCTTTTAAAAAAATTATAAAATAATATATCATTTGTAATATCCCCTCCCGTGGACCCAATTCCTGGAAGGGAACATGATGCCAATCTGGGGCTTTTACATAAACGCAGCCCATTAAATTCACAACAATTAAAATCAAATGTGTGCAAATGCAATTTAAAGCAAACATGCACAGCGGAATAACATCATCCACACACATTACATGATGCCATTCAATTTAACACAGTCAACAAATTAATAAATTTGCAGAAGTAATTGCATATAAGAAAATACTCATCTTGTTGTAATGCTGTCCCAAACAACTAGATATGTCGCTGCAATGTTCCACCCAACCATAAGCCAGTTGTGTTCATCAATTCTCTCAACACAACTGCCACCCCCGAGTTGGGCATGATTCTTACAGGGAAAATGGAACATTCCAGCTCATGCACAACCAAAGCAATAGAAACCCATCTCAAGTCTAACCTTCTTTTACACACAGCAACTCCAACTGGGCATGGATACCCATTTTCAGCAATGGGATTTGCAAATACAATGGCCATAGGTTTTCCCAAAAATGTGGGCACACCAAAAACAAATTGGGGGAGAGAAAATCGTCCACAGGGAACCAACCTGATTTTCCATGGGTATTTTGGGCATCTAAATGGCCAAAACAACCCCAATGAAACCCCAAATCAAGCTCCCATACTCCCAACCACTCTGCAACACAAAAACGCCCTCTTTTCCCACTGAAAACCAGGAAGACATAGGAAAAACGCCCAGCAATCCCAAAAACATGAGAGACGCAAAAACTGGTTCATGGGTAATGGCTTGGGGAGCAATTCATGGCTTTTTTCTTGCCCAAGAAGCAAAAAACGTTTTTCCATGAAGGGTGGCTTGCCCATAATCGAATTTGGACAGCCATACCTCCCATTCCCAAGGCATTAACTACCTCAACCAATTCTTGGGAGAAAATGAATGATTGGGTACAAAGTCAACATGGGTAGTTGAGTGTTTGATGGGTTATCTCATTGACACTTGGCTTGACTTGATTGGCTCAAGGGTTTGAATGTTTTCCCTCCCAATTCCTTGTAAAATGATGCCCCCATCTCTTGTTGCATTGCATAACTAGTTGTGGGTATTTTATTAAAATGCATATTTACATGATATTCACAATTCCATTGTGCATGGCTAGCATGTAAACCATATGCACCAATAAAATCGATGGCGGGGCCTTGGCCTTGAGCTCCTCACCACGATTTTATAACAATATTACATCATTTACATTTTAATATAATGGGGTTAAACTCGAGATATTACATCATTGCATTGAGAGGAGAGAGGTGCTCTACAACCCACTATTGGGGAGATGTTAAAAGAAATAAAAATGTAAATGATATCGGATTAAACAAAAAATATATATATTGATTTCATCTTAAACTTAGATATATCAAACATGGGATCATATATCTTGAGGTGTAATTTTTTTCTTAATGTGTAAAAAAATTAAGATAAAAAAAACACACCTCAAGAAATTGGATCCCTATAGATTCTTAATAGATCCGGATTTAAGATGGATCTATGCTAGTGTATATCACATCACACTACCACAAAAACTAGGTTAATAAAATAATAAAATGAAAAATAAAAATTTAAATTCTTATACAATAAAAATTAATTATAATAAATATCATAATATTACTATATACTAAAATTACAGTATAATATTTCCTGGATGCGGGTGGTAGAAGGGACCACGTGCCACAAGAAGAAGGTAGTGTGGCGAGTGGATGACGCGAGGACATGTCAGAGGCAGACAACACAGCTAACGGCAGGAGGAAGGAATAAATGGCATGTGTGCGAAGGAGGGGGAGTTACGAGGGGAAGGAGGAATGAGGACTGGCACAGTAAAATGGATAGGACCACTAGGGAAATGACAACAGTGGATTTATGGAAAGGTTATGGTGGTCTATCTGGTTTCCAAATGAAAGGTACCATGGAAGCATGCGAGCTAGTGGAGGCGAGGTAGATGAGGGACGATGCTTTAGGGAGATCATTATGTTAAGACTTAATGCTCACGTTGGTGACAAGAAGGGTTAATTTTAAGAACCACCCTCAAATTTATGTGTATAATAAATGGGTGAATATCCCTGATATATAGGAAAATTTGAAGGCTATTTTATCAATAATATAATATGTATATATAATTTTTTGGCTAATGTTTCATTCTATTATAGAATCTTGTAAAATTTTGGCGAATCTTTCACTAAATTAGAAGATATTGTAAAATATTAGCGAATATTTCACTGAGTTATAAAATATTATAAAAACATACCATTCGCTAGCAGAGGCATAACAACTCGCTAAAATCTTTCTCAGCTTTCTCAACTCTATTATGGTTCTTAATCATTCAAAACAAATTGCGGAAGATTGTTGTTACATACTCGTCCAATGATTCCTTATATGTTTCCATGCATACACAAAAGTCCTTCACGCCTTAAATGCACCTCTCCACGACCACCTTCCTTCATGGGGATATTAAGCCACTGACGTTGCTCCCAACTATTGTTTCCTTTGGACAACTACTTAGGAACTTGACTTAGGATATTAATTGTATAACAATATGTCATATTTTAGACTAAAACATGATTTGAATAGAATGATTGTATTCATTAATGAAGAAAGATGTTTATAGAGCATAATTATGGCACTTGAATATTTCTAATTTTTTCTTATAGCATGTAGCCAAGAGACAGAGCATACTCTCTGTAATTACAGACTCAACAGATTTACAGACACAGGGACAGATTTCTGGCGTGATCTGATAACATTACGCCCAGTCACAGAGCATACGTCTAAGCACCTTCCTAACAGACTCTAGACTTAAACTCACAGACTTTGAGAAAGTTTTCTGATGCAATCTGATAGCTCGAGGCCCAGTTGCAGAGCATACGACTAACTCAGACTTATATGCAGAGTAGAGAAAATGACAAACTCCCAATGCCAAATTACTTTCTCTCTCGTTTATTTATAGCTCAAAAGAAGTCCACCGGTGATGACTGGGGAAAACCTAAGGAATCTGTAAAAGTTAGACAAGATCGGGCTCATATCTCTTTTCTGTAGATTCGCTTACACGACATGATGGGTCAAACCACGTCAAAAGTCAGAGAAGTGCTTTGAATCATGCAGGGGAATCATCCTTAAATAGATATGTCGGCCATATATGAAAGATAAAGGATATGACAGGCCCACTCTCCTAGCCGCAGAGAATCCTATTGTCCTAACTTTGAATGGACAGGCTCCACTCATAGCCAAAAGAGAATTCAAACACTATTTCTCATCCGAGTAAGGTGGACCATACATTTCACCGAAGTTCAATTGTGTGTCCCATGCTTTGGAATAAAGGGACCTGAGAACTACTCGGCAGTTTTGGTTCATGTGTGCTGCAGTACGTGTCTAGACTAGCCATTGTTCTTTTTTCTGTATATAGTACTCAAGAATATCCTTTTCATTGATTCTTGTCTGTAGTATGTCCGTGACTCATTTTAGTGGATCCCCAACATCTTGATTTAGATTGTAGATGACATTCGGCTCTAAAGCATTTAGATTGATGCCAAAGGTATTCCACCAATCCTCCATCCAGTTTGGGCCATATAAAGGCAGATCTTCAAAGATATGAGTGCGTTGTAATCTGAATTTTAACAGGGTATAGTAGGTCCTTGTTGCATTCTCTTTTCGTAAAACTTCCCACCACAATTTTGTATACTTTGCATATGTGTGAGTGGTGCTTTGGAATCTTAAGCTGGCATCCTGATTCAACCATGCCTTTAATGATCTCATCCTGTTGATGTAGTAATACTGGTGGTCAAGTTTCAACCTTGGTTGAAAAGAGGATACCTCGGTCCAAATTAAATTAATATCTTGATAGTGATGGGTCATCCAGTTACTTGCATCAGCAGCTTTTCTTAGAGCATTGTTATAAATCATTTCACGGACAACACTAGAACCCATAGGCATTCTTCTAATTTCAGGTACCAATATGATGAATGCATCGGATCCCTGCATATTTTAATCCAACATTTATATGCTTCTTAACTCCCATCTAGGATTCCAGGCTTGCATGTAATCTATCCAGCTCATGTTATCATCTATGCCATATATTTTGTGTCCACCATCTATCCAAGAAGAAACTATCATGTTTACCTGTGGGTTATGGGCCCACTTGCTTCCGTTCGCTTGGGTTTTCACGCTCACTAGATGTTCCCTCACTTGATTCTGGCTCTCTTGATTCTCACTCGTTTGATTAAAACTTACATTATATTTCTATTCAATATATTCCCTTGTCAGAAAATCATGAATACAATTTGTTTTACCAGAAATGTGCTCTACTAAATAATTATAGCAAGAAAACAAGGCCTTCCATCTAGTGAATTTTCCTTTTGTCGTAGCATTTTTTGTGGTATTGTTTAGAACAAATGGTAGACTAGAAAAATCTGTCCTTATAATGAAATCATGATTAAGAAGATGAATCTGGAATTTTTCTATGCATCTGAGGGCAACTAGGATTTCTTTATCAATTGTAGCATAATTGTTCTTTGTCTTAGTCCAAGTACCAGAGGCGAACTGGACTATCTCTTCCTCCTTTTTCTTTTCTGTTTGTCTTGTTTGCTTCAAAACACCTCCCCGTCCAATATTAGAGGCATCAATTTCAATTATCTTGGGGAGATCATCAATAACATGCCAAATGAGAAATGTTTTGACTTTTCTCTTAATTCTCTAAACAACTTTAGTGTGTTCTTCTCTCCATGGACATGGTTCTTTGGTCAATCTCTGGTTCAATATCTTTCTATCAGAAGCAAGATTCTTATAATAAGGTTAAATATAGTTCAAACAACCAAGAAATATTTGCAATTGAGTCTTATCTTTAATGATATCAAGAAACTTATCTACAAATTTAATGGCATGCTCCTGAACTTTGATCATTCCTTTCTCAACCATTTTTCCTAGAAACTCGATTATGTCCTGATAGAGTTTCATATTTTTTGCAGAAAGGACTATCAAGCCATTATAATAAACCACTTTCAAAAATACCTTTAAATGTTTCTGATGTTCTTCAAGGGTCTTTGAAAAGATGAGAATATCAATGTAGATAATTAACCAGTCCATAGAGGGCTTGAATAAGTCTTCCATTATTTTCTGAAACTGTGATGGAGCATTTTTAAGGCCAAAAGGCATCACAGTCCATTCATAATGTCCATGGGCCACTACAAATGCATTCTTAAACTAGTCTTCAAGATCCACTTCAACCTGCCAAAAGCCACTTTTCATATCAAATTTGGAAAACACTTTGCAGCCTACAATTCTCTTGACTAGTTCTGCTTTATTAGGAATTGGATATCTATTCCAGTCAAGAACATCATTCAGAGGTTTGCAGTTAATGACCATTCTAGGAGCTTTCCTGACTTGCTCATAATTTTTATTGACATAAAACCCATAACAACTCCAAGGACGGTTAGATGGAACAATGAGTCCTTTTTCAAGCAATTCTTTGATTTCTTTTTTGCAGTAGTCCTGCATTTCTCTGGACATAGGAACTACATTCGAATGTCCAGATGTTCCATTGAACTCTGGATTTAATGGCAATTTTATCATATTCCTTTTTCTATGTCTAAAGGCATTGGGAGAGTCAGTTCATACCATCCTTTTGAATTCTTCTTCTGTATCCTTTTTTATCTTTTGCCACTTACTGGATTTCATGCGGTTTTCTATCCTTCTAGATTTCATCCGATCTTTGACTTCATTGAGTTGCAGCTCTTTTGCTTCCAACTTGTCTTTACACATCAGCAGAGGTTGGAATCAAATATTATGGATCATGTTAGATATTTTAGGGGTAGAAACCAAAGGTAAAAATACAGGGGAATCCAAATGGTTTATTTTCATAAAGATACCTTCTTGGCCTTGGTATGTACAAGAACCATGTGGTTCTACAAATTTTAAGAAGGGAGTTCCTAGAATGCAAGTATTATACATTTTCATAAGGTAGAAACTGACATCTATTCTATATTGGTTTATACAAATGGTAGCATGAGGATTTTTAAACTTTATGTTGGAATTAGATCCTACTAAATGGACTAACTTGGAAGTAATGTGCTAATATTTGGCAGGAATTTTATCAATGTCTAACACATTTACATCAAAACAAGTATCAATCAAAACAAGAAAGCGAAAATATTCATCCTTGATCTTGATATCCAGGGAAACTATATACCTATGATGCATAATTGAATTAACTTGGAAATGATTTAAATCAATGGGGTTCAGATGAACAGAAGTGACCTTTTGATATTGTGGACGTTCTACACTTTCTTTTGCTTCTTCTGTATTGTTATCTTCTTCTTCTGAAGATCTAGCCATTAATGAAGAACTTGATTCATTTTCTTTTTCCAATTTCTCAATTCTGTGTCTCAGCTCCTTTATCTCCTTTTTTAGAATATTTCTCTCATAAGAAGTGAGAATTGAGGCAAATAGGTTCCATCCAGGAGAAACCTGGGGAAGCTCTTCATGCTTGGATTTTATAGAGCTCTTGCTGCTTTTTCTTCTGTTAGAAGAAGGTTTAGGAACAACTTTCTCTTTTTGCTTTAAGAGAAAAGCATTTGCAAATGCTTCTTTCATGATTTCTTTTGCATTGCCTTCTTCCATTTCTTCAATATGTCTCATCACAATAGAAGCTTGGGTGCCATATTTCATCATATTGCATTGCTTAATTTATTTTCTTGATCAAATCCATGCCATGTAAGTTTCCAATATTTCATCATCAGACTCATCGGGAGAAGATGTCAGGGAATCATCTTCTATGGAACTGTCACACTTTTTTGGTTCATTGCATTGGTGACCCTTTCTTGTCAATTGCACTTAATCAAAATCAGTGCTAATGTTATACTGTTCTGCAAAGAAAACATCATCACTGTCAGAGTCTATACAGTTCATTTCTTCAGATGAGGATACTATGGCATAGGCATCTCCAAAGACCTAGACTTTGGGAACCTATTCTCTCTATGTCCTTTGTTTCCACAGAGTGCACACCTATATTTTCTCATAAGGTCTTTTTGTGTTGGTTTCTGTTCTGGTTTCAAACCAGAAGTTTGATTTCCATTTGGATTAGGACATGTGTTTGCATAATGTCCCAGATTTCCACATTTATAGCATGATACCTTAGGAGCATACGTCCACCTTGATTTTCCTCCAAATTCATCTCTCATTCTTTGGTATATGTAATTGCTTTTCCCATCTGTTGCTAGGGAAAGTGTTCCTATAGTCGGGGTGACACTACCAACGTACGGGGGTAAAATATAGACATACAAGGTTCTGCAAGTACAATTATTAATCAAGGAGATTAAGGTTTAGAAGAATGTGTACCTTTTTCAGAAGATTGATCCAAGCCGCTATTATTTCTCTCCAATGCAACAACCTGCAAAAGCATTCAACAAAACCTTCCTCAAACCAATTTGACTACAAATAAAAGATTGATATTTATAAGAGAATAAAACATCAAATTGTAATCAGATCTGAAACATACATGAACAAATCTATTTGGAAAGGGAATAATGTCCAATATTTATTAATGAATGAATCAAGTACATCAAATTATACCTTCCTTCAAGCATGGAACTTCATGAAACCAAGATTCAAGGTCTTCTGCTCCTCTTCTCCAAGGATCCCAACGTCTGATCAGATGTGTTAGGGTTTATAAGAAACTAGGGCACAAGTGAGGGGGATGTGAATCCAAATTCCTCCAGTAGAAAAATATAATGGGCTTGATCTTATTTCATGGTTCCTCTCCTTCTCTTATATAGCAAGTGAAGAAGATAGGTTTGAGGAGGAAGTAGTTACAACTGAAGAGGAGGTTCCAAAACCACCCAAACCAACCATTTTTCGCGATTTTATATAATTTTTTAGTATTTTTGAGGTACCTGCGACATTGCAATGGACAACACATGGATACCTGCAACTTTACCATGTGAAACCTATGTTTTTTTGGCAAACGCGCGGGTGAAGAAGCCTTCTACCTATTTTTGTGGAAAAATGGTCAAAAATAGCCTTTTCTGGGGGTTTTATGGAAAGTTTTGGTCTCCAAAATTGTTCCTAAGGTTCCTATCTATAAAATGGGACATTAGTTAGGTAATTCCATCCATCTAAAGTCCCAAATATGGCTCTTCCATCCACAAATTTCCTTTGTGTGACTCACAATAATCTCATGAAGTGTCGTCATGCGACCAAAATATGTAAGTGTCATCACAGACGGAGAAGTGTCAATTTTGTCTATAACACCATCTTTGGTTTGATACCAATTTTCATACCTTTTGTTCTTTTCAAAATTTCTCCATTTTGTCTCTTTTGTAATCTCTGTATCTGTATGGGTATCTCTGTTTTAGGAATCTTAGTCTTTCCTTTCTTCTTTTCTTTCTTTCATCATAATTTTGAGATTCTCTTTTATATTTATTTTCTCTTGGATACCCTGGTTTAAGCATACCATGATTGTGTGCAGATTCCTCCTGTTCCTGGGAGGAAGTCTCTGGCTTCTTTTGAAGCAATTCTTCTTGTACATATATTAGCTATGCAACTATGTACAATATCATGAAATTCTCCCCATGAATAATCTTCAAGAGTATCTTCGTTCAATGCATTGGTAGAGAATTTCTAAAAGTTTATAGGGAGTGCAGAAATATAGTTTTCTTTCCAGACTTCTTTGTCACTATCTTGCACATCTTGACATCTAATTACCCAATCTCTATGAAACTGCTCATAATCTCTAAGGCTTCTGCATTTCATGTTTAGGAGAAATTGGGTATTCTTTTCCTTATGATTTTCAGGAGTTCCACCCCAATATCTTAGAATATCAACAATCAAGTTTCCTATGAGATTAGGTTCTTCTTTTCCATCCACTTCTAATTTGGATGCAGCCCAAGCATTCCATTTTTCATTTGTTATTGTCCTTGCCCACCATTTCTTAAGAGCTCTAGTAAATCTTGCAACAATCATCTTACATGCATTTGCAGAATCTTTTCCATTGGATACATATGTTCTATAGGCCACATACATCCTATGAATCATCTGTTCTATTTGTTGAGTGCTAGCTCCATTCACATTCCATTCATATAATAGATCAACCGACCAAGACATTTGGTTTATATTCATTCCATCATCTAAGTCTGGTGTAGGAGGCCTTACCATGTGATTGGGAATTCTTTCATAGGCTCTATCAAAGGATGCATTTATGGTCAGAGACTCCGTATTTGCTAAAATGGGTGAAGATGACTGAGGGGTCTGGATAGCCATGATTCTAGGTCTATATGAGGGGTTTTCTTCAATACCTATAGAAACATGAGCTTTAGGAATTTTCTTTTGGGGTTTCTCTGGTGGAAAGAGTAATGGAAATGCATCTTGGATTCTTATATTGGAAGGTAGTTTGCTAGGATTTAGCTTTCCATCCTTTTTCCTTTTCCATATTTTTTCAATATTTTTATGATATTTTTCTGTCAAAGTATGTACCTGCTGAACTCCAACTAAGACATGTGTCAATGCTTTCTCAATATCACTATCATGGATTTCTATTTGTTCTCTGAGAGAATATTATTGATGATCATATCCATTGATAGCAATCTTCACAGAATTTAGAACTTCAAAAGAGATTTCTTGTTCATGACTGATTTTGACTATGCTCTCTTTACTCTCTTGGTGATAAAGCTTCACTAATAATTTCAAATATTCATTATGTGAATCATTCATTTGTCTTCTTGCATGAATTTGTAGGGACGACCCTTTAAGGTATGCACTATTCCAATTTAACTACTGATATACTTCTTTTCTTTCTCCTTCAGTCTCAATGAAGGGTGCAACAATTGTTGGATCTTGTTTGTATTCTTCTCTTCTCAACAGTATAGGTTTTAAAGGGGCGAAAGATGTAACTGTGTATGTTTCTCCACCTTTAACCAATTCCCATTTATGGCCTTCTGAGGTGTTTTGAGAAGGTTCAAGTTGTTCTTGTATGGCATTGACTTGGAGGTTATTCAAAGAAGACTTCATTTTCTCTAATTTGTACCATTCATAGAATGAGATCCATTCATCATCAACTTTCATATGATTTTTCCATTGTCCTGCTAGAATAGTTTTTTGTTCCATAGAATGGGATTCTCTGAATTCTTTGGAATCTTCATGAGTGAATACATCATAATTTATCATTCTTTTCATGAAATCATATTTCAGATCATAAGGAGAATATCCTTGATATCTGTCTAAGAATACTTATATTTATTTCAGAGTGGGATTGTAAATCTCATCTGGCGTAACTATGGTGAGTCTGGAGGATGGTAATGAGGTTTTTTGTTTTAGCCTCTAAAATCTTCTACCCTGTTTGGATTCATGTCTTAGAAAATTTTGGGTTTCTATTTCTTGTTGTGACGGAGGATTGTATCCTAAGCAAGAATTATCTTTGGGATGTCTCTGGGTTGATAACATGCAGTCAATCTTATGGGTTTGTTTCTTCAAATCTTCAGGGAAATTAAAACTTCGAATCATATTGCACTAATGAGGAAACTGTACATCATTTAGGGCAGTGCAAGTACTATTTGAAGAATCTGGAGAACAATCAGGATGTTGGCATAATCTGGCCTTGCGAGGAAGATTAGAAGCTGGATTCAAGGGCTTAACGAGATTGAAAGAGGTAGGTAAAAATGGGTTTGATGAATATGAGACTGAAGGAGGTGGAATTTAACCACGTTGTCTAGGTAAACTCCAAGAGGGATGAATAAGAGAATGATAGGAAGGGCATTGCAGAGAGGAGGTGACACCTTGGTCAAACCAGTTGTAGATATCTGTATGTGAGCAAGCAAAAGGAATGAGATGGACATGATTGTCAGATGTAATAGATCGGTGTAAGCTTCAGGGTTTTTGACTAGCAGTATTTAGTGAGTGGTATTGTAAATACCAATCAGCTGGTAAGCTGACATCATCATAAGAAACTCCAGAACTTTCAACATTTGAGATTCCAATAGTAAGACAATATTTGAGTATAGGTTTTTGAGTTTAGGATGGGCAGTGTTAGATAACATGAATTTCGTTTGGATAATGACATAGAGAAATTATGAATCATCAACCATTTGCAGACCCTGGACACCTACCAACATTTTCTAGGCGTCTTTGAGATGGGGATCTGCCAATCCCATGGCATAATCAGGAATGAGAGTGCCATATTGTGTCCATTCCTGTAATTTTCCTGTGATAGTCCCTATTATAGGATGGTCATAAGAAAGATGTCTTGTATCAAACAGTTCAACTATACAAGGGGTATTGATTCCCCGACGAAATAAAGGAGCTAGACCAATTCGGATTCCACCAAAGTGGATATAGCTATATCTACTGATTTTAAGATATTCTGCAAAATTCCGGAGCTCATCACCAAAGAAAATTTTTATAGCTATAATCTGAGTTGTTGAACCAGGAATTTTTATTTTAATTTCTACTTCTTTTAACACAAATTTATTTTTGAATATAGCAACTAGAGGTTTCTCATAAATTTCCGAACTATTTAATCTTGGAGGATTCCGGAATTGTGGATCTTCTATTTCAGAACATTCACCTTTAGAACTTCTAGTGCTAACTTCAGACAATTTTCTTTTATCTATTGAAGAGAAATATCTACTGATACGATTAAGTTCCATGTTAACAAATCTGATTTATTCTTTGCACGAAGTACGAGAACCTTTTATGTTTCAATAATTAGCATACTTGACTATCTACTTCAAGGCTTCCTGGGTACACTCGCATACGCAAACTAGACAAACTAGGCTATGATACCATAGCGATCATTGAATTATAAAACCTTGTATCTTTTTGGTCAATATTTTTCCAAGAAGACTCAACTTTTGATTATGCATATTGCTAAGGTACTGCAATAGAAGAGCATATACCAAAGCTCAACTCTAGACTCTCTTGACTCCTATACTCTCAAATGAACAAATGCATGAATGAGGAGAGCAAGGATTTATTTATACAATTCACAAGCAACATTTTGTCACTCATGACTAAAGGTGTCGGTGAAACACAATTGCACTAACTAGATTTAGGGCAAGTGGGGACTCCACTTGTTATCTCATCCTTTAATGGTCCAACAAACATGTGGGGACCCAAATCTTGATAGACTGACAAACTGATATATTTGAACACTTTACTCTGTGGAGTGATTATGGCACCCATGAACCATTATTACAACGTGGAGTCTTATCAATACCCACATCCTTAATATAGTGTATGACTTCTCAATTAGATTATTTTTCAAACCTCCCATTTTTAAGCTACCCTCTAAGAAAAAAATAACCTGTTTATATGTTTATAGATATGAATACCACTTTTTCCTCTCTTTTGTTGACAATCAAAATCTGAATTATGTCATTTGATTTATAATTTTTAGAGTTAGCTAGAAACTTGCAAGGGTTATTATAAATAAGAATATACACTAACATGAATAGAAAGCACATTAATGGATCATCACGAATATAATTAGAACTACTTTGTTAAAGACTACTTTTTATCAGATAAACAAAGGTGGTGTCTATATCCATGTCCTTGAAATTTTCAAAAGCATGAAAAATGTTGTAAAATTGGTTTAGCTCGACCATTGAATGAAAAAGACAAGATATCAAATAGAAGAATGTCTACATCTCAGGTCAAACATGCCTTGTGCATATTATATATAATCATGATGGAAATGAATTATTGTGTTCCAACTAAATCATATATTCATTATACATAACTAGATCCATTTTTGGATGATGATAGCAATTACACATCAAAACAAATCACCAAAAAACATTTTACTTCTGAATAACCCTTACAAAAAACAAAATACCGTAAAAAAATACCAAACCTAACAAATTTAGGTTACAAATAAAATTGACAAACTTGGAAATAAGAATAAAAAAATATACCAGTCACGAACTTCTCAATACAAATAAAATATTCTACTAGAATGCTTTGGACAACTATACAAGAATACAGTGCCAAAATAATTACCATTTCATTGTAACCCCACCATTAGAATTAGTGTGCATTCATTTATATTACAAATACCAAACATCAACAATAACAGACATAAAATATGATCATACACACTCTGATGAACGCCTCACGTCCAATAATAATTGTAGAGAAAGATCCTAATAAAAGCATATTTTAAACAATGGGGTCAAATTTAGTTTGAATATATAAAAACCATGTGGCATATCTCCATCAAGAGTAGCAACAATTGACAACATATAAATGTAAGTCAATGGTTTACACACAATAAGGCATACAATAAATCATATCTTCTGAGCTCTATAATTCTTTCATGAAGCCAATACTCATCGGATAGATAAAAACCCTAACACCAACGAATGATCCCTAGGAATCAAGAGCACCCTATAATTCAACAGGCCTTAAAAGTAATCCATGATAAAAAGCATGATAAAAGGAAAATTTACAGTATAATAGTCTATTGTATTGTGGATAAAAAGCATAAAAAACATGATAAAAAGCATATCGCATTAATTATTGGATAAAAATCATGATGTGAGTTTGTATTTTCTAATAAATTGCATGTCTAGTATACCCCTTCAAGACCTGAGATTTTGGAAGTGGAGATGTTGCTTGAAAATTACAATGTCGATAAAACTAAGAATGAAAAGTTGAATCACATAGACCAGAACCTTCACCCTGCTAGTGAAATTTGATGTGGGTGAACCATGAATCACTATAGCTGTTATATAGGATAAAATTGCCCTTGATTTGCCCTCCAATACTAGAAGTCGTGGGCTCAAAGAAGGTATCAACATCAAATTGACTAAAAATCTCGGCGAATGCAACCATATGATTGAATTATATGGAAAACATAGGGCAAAATAACCCTTGGGAGCCTCCGTTACTGAAAATTGGGGGCAAAGGAATGATTCTACTGGAATCTCTTTAGAAATCGGGGGCGAAAGATAGATTGGAGGGAGATTTTGCCAAGGAAAAAATAGTTTTTTTCATTTTATTGATTAATATATGTTAAAATTTGAGCATTAATTCACTATACTCTTGGATCTTTACTGAGAGAATAACATATACAGTATATCAATGCATAACAATCACAATAAGCATGACAAGCATCACAAGCATCACAAGAATAAAAAACATGAGAGACAAGAGACACAGAGTTTCCGTGGGGAAAACCCTAAGGTGAAAAACCCCACAACTTCCTCAAAGATAGAGAGAGCAATGGCTCAACCAAAGTACAACCAAAATACACTTGAGATGGTCTCCTAGAGCAGATGATCCTCCTTCTCACTAGTGTGCCACTTTCTGAGAGAGAGAAGTGTTTCTTTTTGAATGATGCAAATAGAGATCTCCCGATCTCTATTTATACTTAACCTGTTTGCCCAGTTACACTATGGGGCTGACTTGTCTATCTAGATACATCCATAATATAATATATATTTCAGGGCTGACCCCACACATGGTGGTCTAATAACCCATCGGCAAGTACACACACTTGCGACACTTGTCAATCCACATGACGACACTTCCTTATAGACGAATAACACATCTCTTATAAGGGTACAATAAATATATATGAAATACATAGATGAAATACATCCTGAAGTTACATATACATCAACAATATATGGGAGGCTATTCATGTTGGATTTATTTATTTTCTAATAAATATTGGGTGAATATATTTCTATTGAAAAAACCTTTTCCATATAAGAAAATATCCCACTAAATTTTTGTAACCCCCTTAATTTAGCCAATGGGATAAATTTAGCCCCTAAAATTATCCATGGTGACAAGATGCGTCAATTGAATGCAGGTAATGGTGGAGGGGTTATAAGAAGGTTTGTAATGGCTGAGGACATGAAGGATGAGGTGAGGCAATGTATCAAAGCGATGTTGGTGAGGAAGAGGCTTGACGCTTTAAAAGTCTTTGAGTTGGCTATGGATCCTCGTCGGTAGATGAGGAGCAGTTGTGGGAGGGGAATTCGAAGTGAGTAGAGGTTGGAGGAAGACGACCAGGGGAAAATTTTTATGGAAGGAATTCCCTTGCATGTTGATGAGTTACTTGGCTATGGAGGATGAGGATATGTAGTGGAGGATGGAGGAGCAAGGAACGTCTATGGTGCTGAGTCTGTATTGGGTGATGCTGAAGTTGTTGGCTAAAACAATGATGGAGAGGGATATTTTCGGGGACTTGGTCACCGTGTCTTAAGTAATATGAAGGATCACATGTTAATAAATTTGGTGTACATGGAGGGGGTGATGGACCTCGTGAAGGCGCCTTTCAGGAGACGCTCGGTGTAGGAGGAGTCTCCTCTAACAATCCCTTTGCATCCATCGCCGATTCGTGTGGAAAATTTTCCAAATGAAGGAACAAAACCAGCAGTTGGAGAGGGGTAGTGTTGATGATTTCCTTCTAGTCTTTTTTTTGTCTTTTAGCGGTCTATGGAATGCATCTTAATTTCGGCTGGTGTTGTAAGGGCCAAGTGCCCAAGATATGGGGGAGTTCTGTTACGACCATGGGGCCATGTCTGTAAAGGGAAAAAGTTTTGATGTTCTGCCCATGGAAATGAGAGTGATATGTAATGGTAAGTTAAATATAGCTAATAAAGGGGGCTCTGTTTCATGTAGTTTCCCTTTTTAAGAAATTTGGATAAATTGGAAAAATTGCAATTTTGGGCCAATTCGACCCTTAGACTAGTTATGACTCCAATGCTTCCAAATTGGATATGAAGGTATTTAAAAGGTATTAAGACATAAAAATGAGGCTTATAGGTTTATGGACACTCTCAAAATAATTCTTCAAATTCATTTAACTTCAGGAGAAAGTGGGGAAGTTTACTAGCAATTTCGAGGTTCAAACCCCCAAGGGTAGAGGTCACTAATGGATTCCCAAATGATGTACGACCCTCCCAAATTTCAAAAAAGAGACATGGATTAGTTAAATGAATTCAATGGGCATTCAAATGCATCATTATTCAGTTTCTAAAGGCTTCTTCAACTCCCATAAATCAGAGGTTTGTGGACACGTCTTCACGTAGGGGGAAATGATAGGAAACTTCACCACTTGCTATGAAATTCGCGATTTATGTTCCAAAGACTTTTGTAATGTATATGAAAATTATTAAGGACATTAATGACTCTCCATACATCATAAAAATCACAGAGATGAACTGATACGAATTGAAATAAAGCAACTTCAATCTCTCACAACAAGATGTAGGGAAAATGGCACCATTTATGCATTGTTTGGTATTTTTACATAGTTTCACTTGGTATTTAGACCTGAGAGTCTTATGAGCATTAAATATAGAGTATATATATCATAATAAAAATAAATTGTGTATCTTGGAATCTCACGAAGAGATCAACATCTCACCAAAGGTGCCCTTCCTCCAAGAGCCAAAATATGCAGAGAAATGTGAGATAGAGATGGGAACAAGTTGAAGAAGAAAGAATTGCGAGATTCCCTATAGCTTCAACCTGAAACAAATAAATCCATTGTATATCCAAATGAAAGGTCTGAATGTCCTCTCCAATTTCTAATTAGGATGGGAATCTTTCACCCTCGAAATTGGTACTAAGGAAAGTAGAATAACACTCTGCTAGCTTGGACAAGCTATGCTCTCCAATTTGCAAAATGAGAAATGATAAAAATATACTCTCATTCTTTGTTATTTAATTTTATAAACTTAAAAATACCTCCTTAGCTCTAATTCCATCCATGAGCTTCATGCCAACTCGAATTGGGAAGAGATTCCAATGTGTGCCACTTGTCCCTCCATTCCTAGCCTCCTCCTTCACTCAATTTGAATGGATGACTCTTTGGCTTCCCTAACTCCCTTGTGCACCCTCTTGGAGGATATTTTTAGCCCTAACATGCCATATATGTTAGATGTCAGCAATCAGGTCTGATTTGTGGCATAAATGTCATAGCATCTTCATCATTGTTGTCAGAGAAGCTAGGGAATCTAGCCCAAGTGTCTCAATATATCTCAAATGCCTCTTCCTCTTCCATGGAAGTTACTCTTCCACTCCAATTTGACCTTCATTGAGTCATTCCAAGTATATTGACCTTCCAACTCCCTAAGAACATTAGACTCCACCTTGGATTCGAATGGGTGAGAATAGGATGCCATGTGGCATGAGGAATCTAGCTTTGTGTGGGTCCCACACCACCAATGTGTCTCTATGACCAAGTGCCACCTTATTCTCCTATCATAAATATTTATTTAACCCCCTTTAATATATTTATTTCAAGCTAATGTCCATTTGGGGTTTTATAGTCTCCTTATTCCAAATCTAATGTTTCCACCCCAACCTAGGAAAGTAGTATATTGGTGGAATTTCCTCTTTTGAGATTTATTTGAATGGGGATATTACAGTCCTCCCCACCCAAGATTGCTTTTCCTCAAGCAATTTCGAACATGGATGTTGAAAAACCTGCCTTTTTTTTTCCAAAAAATTTGCTTCCAAAACTTTCTTTCCCCAATTTTTTTTTTTGAAACCAATGAGACTAAAACTTATTCCAGGGTCCCATTGCTTGTATTACACTCCAACAATTAGGAGTGCTCTCCAACCCATACCATCAGGCAAGAGAATTACCAGATCCCATTTCCTTGTATGCATTATTCCAATCATCATAAGTACAAAAGATAGATCATCAAAGTACATAGCAACATAATAAAGATGTACACCAAGGAGGTGCCTTATCAAAGAATCATGAAAGTGCTTATACCTCCAAGCAAGTAGACCACCATTTCCCAAGTGCATACAAGCATCAAGTGACCAATCAAATCTGCTCCAATGACATAGGTGAGAATCCCATGTCCTATAATGCTGCTCCAAAAATATGTAGGATGCATCAAAATAATCAGCCTTGTATTCTTTCATCCAAGAAGTGAATGAATAATCTCCATTAAAATCTTCGATGTTTCACATTGCTCTTTGAATCTTCTCCATGTCTTCAAGGAAGGATGGATCCTTCAATGAAGAAACTCTCCAACAAGAATTTGACACCAATGCTTGAGTGTCATGGAGTGTTCTAAGGTTCTCTTGGATCTTCTTTTCATTCATCTTCAAGGACCCTTCAAGAAAATGAGGCTCTTGCAAATGAACCTCCTCATCTTCTTCCTTCTTGCTTGGACCAACTTTATGAAGCTCAAGTGGTGATGGGGAAGTTGATATTGGTTCTTCTTCAACTGCTACAAAGTATTCATTTTCATTCTTAATGAAATTTTGGCTTGCAACAACACTTTCAAAAGTGATCTCTATGTCACCAACATAGAGGTGTGAGCACCCATCAGTAGGTACTCATTCTACTTCACCTATTTCAGAACTAGGTGGTTCATGGGTCTCCTCCTTTCGCTCCTTCAAGCAAGATGATTCATTTTTCCCCTTGGTTTCCTTAGGATCAATATATTTGGAATCTCTTTTTGAATAAAACCCCAAAACTCTCTTCAAGTAGGAAATACATGCATTCCCTGAAGCTTCAGATATTTCACTGCTCTTTTCACTCACACACATATGATTTTCTCTCCAATGTATTTTGCAAGAAAGGAATAGACCTTTCTTCACTAACTAAACATCTTCATTTTTGGGCCTATTTTAAAACACCCAATCAGCAAAGTCTTCAAAAGGAATTTCCTTTTATGTATCTCCCTTGTACACATGAAGATATGCCTAATATTGTTGGGGCAAGGTTTTACATGTTGCTCTCAATCTTTGTAATTCATTCATAGAATTATCCTTTGGTGGTGTGACACACTCATATTCATCAGATTCAAGTTCATAAGAATAACCCTCATTCCTTATGAAATTGTAATAAGTGTTGCATGATGGCACCTCTTCCTCAAACCATTCACATTCTGCTTCATATTGCTCACAACCATCTTCATACTGCTCATGAGCATTGTACTCATAGGAGTCATCATAATAGTAAGACATGGATGCAAATTATTCTTCAATATATAATAGTAATGCAAAGGTGAAAGGACCATGCTCTAATACCACTTGTAGTGTCCCTTTTTAAGAAATTTGGATAAATTGGAAAAATTGCAATTTTTGGCCAATTCGACCCTTAGACTAGTTATGACTCCAATGCTTCCAAATGGCTCCAAATGCTTCCACATTGGGTATAAAGGTATTTTAAAGGTATTAAAACATAAAAAGGAGGCTTATAGGTGTCTAGAAACTCTCAAAATACTTCTGCAACATTCAGTTAACTTCAAGAAAAATTGGGGAATTTTACTAGCAATTTCGAGGTTCAAACCCCTAGGGGTAGAGGGCACTAATGGATTCCGAAATGCAGTAGACCCTCCAAAATTTTAGAAAAGAGACATGGATTAGTTAAAGGACTTAAATGGGAACCCAAATTCATCATTTTTTAGTTTCTAAAGGCTGCTTCAACTCCCATAAATCAGAGGTTTTTGGACATGTCTTCACATAGTGGGAAATGATAGGAAACTTCACCACTTGCTATGAAATTCGAAATTTATGTTCCAAATACTTATGTAATGTATATGAAACTTCTTCGGGACATTAATGACTCTCCATAAATTATAAAAATTACATATATGAACTGATACAAATCGAAATAAAGCAACTTCAAGCTCTCACAACAATATGTAGGGAAAATGGCACCATTTATGCATTGTTTGGTATGTTTACATAGTTTCACTTGGTATTTCGACCTGAGAGTCTTCTGAGCATTAAATATAGAGTATATATATCAGAATACATATAAATGGTTTATATTTTACTCTCACAAAGAGATCACCATCTCACCAAAGGCACCCTTCCTCCAAGAGCCAAAATATGCAAAGAAATGTGAGATAGAGATGGGAACAAGTTGAAGAAGAAAGAATCACGAGATGCCCTGTATTATCAACCCGCAACAAATAAATCCATTGTAGCTCCAAATGAAAGGTCTATATGGCCTCTCCAATTTCCAATTAAGATGGGAATCTTTCACCCTCGAAATTAGTACTAAGGCAAGTAGAATAACACTCTACTAGCTTGGACAAGCTATGCTCTCCATATTAATTATAATCTTTATTTGTTTTAATAATAATAAAAACAAAAATTAAAACAAAACAAACTATATACAAAATATTTTATAGTTTATGAAATAATAATATTAATATTAATTAATATATTATTATTCAAATTTCGCCTCAAAAGCCAAAATAGCCTTCTACAAACGTCCATGACATCTTATAGTAAGAGTGACGAATTCATAGATCTCCTTGAGGAAATCATTAAAGACATAGATGAAACTATGGACGAAACATTTAAAGAAAATGAAGATGGATGTGAAAATCAGGTACAAGAAACCATCCAAGCTAATGTAAAAGATGAAGATACAGTAGACTATTATGCCATCTCCCATGAGAGTAATAGTAACAATCAAGACATTGTGCAAGACAAAGATATAACATACCCTAGTAATGAAGAAAATAACAACAAAATATTTGACAAGAAGAAAGATGATCCTCACCAAGACTGTGATAAGAGACAAGCCGATGTTCTTATGAGCATTATAAGCACAAAGAGCTTGTTCAAGGGAACTGACAGAATATGTGTTGGGAATAACAACACGACAATAGTTAAGGTCGTAATTCATGTCGAGCATGTTCAATTGACGACAAACATAGTTAAAAGAAGCAATCACACAAGTAGAAAAAGCGTAAACAAAACTTCACCAAGTTCATACTTAATGCAAATACCAAGACAAAATAATCAAAAGGAGGCAATGGTCATAATCGAAATCGCACCTCTCAAGTCATCAGTGCGACATAGAGCCAGAATAAAAGATGACAACAATAATCTAAGCTTTGAGGACAAAGATTTCCTAAGGGGAAGGCAATGCTATGAATATTTAATTAATATTATTAATTATAGCTTAATAGATTATTAGATTATTAGTGAAAGGTCATAACCCTTCGTTATCATTGCTCAAGCCTTATAAAAGGCCATCTTATTGTAATTTTATAAACATCATCTAATATATTATTATTTTATCATTCAATATGAGAGTCCGATTTGACTATTAACATCCAACTGGATACGGTTGTTGCATCCAACCGGATACGGTTCCTACAGGGTAGAGGTCACTAATGGCTTCCCAAATGAAGTAGACCCTCCAAAATTTCAGAAAAGAGACATGGATTAGTTAAAGGACTTAAATGGGCACCCAAATTCATCATTGTTCAATTTCTAAAGGCTGCTTCAACGCCCATAAATCAGAGGTTTGTGGACATGTCTTCACATAGGGGGGAATGATAGGAAACTTCACCACTTGCTATGAAATTCGAGATTTATGTTCCAAATACTTATGTAATACATATGAAACTTCTTCAGGACATTAATGGCTCTCCATACATCATAAAAATCACATATATGAACTGATACAAATCGAAATAAAGCAACTTCAAGCTCTCACAACAATATGTAGGGAAAATGGAACCATTTATGCATTGTTTGGTATTTTTGCATAGTTTCACTTGGTATTTCGACCTGAGAGTCTTCTGATCATTAAATACAGAGTATATATATTAGAATACAAATAAATTTTTTATATTTTACTCTCACAAAGAGATAACCATCTCACCAAAGGCGCCCTTCCTCCAAGAGCCAAAATATGCAGAGAAATGTGAGATAGAGATGGGAACAAGTTGAAGAAGAAAGAATCACGAGATGCCCTGTATTTTCAACCCACAACAAATAGCTCCATTGTAGCTCCAAATGAAAGGTCTATATGGCCTCTCCAATTTCCAATTAAGATGGGAATATTTCACACTTGAAATTGGTACTAAGGCAAGTAGAATAACACTCTACTAGCTTGGACAAGCTATGCTCTCCAATTTGCAAAATGAGAAATGATCAAAAGCTACTCTCCTTCTTTGTTATTGACTTTTATAAACTTCCAAAGACATCCTTAGCTAGAATTCCATCCATGATATTCATTCCAACTCGAATTGGGAAGAGATTCCAATGTGTGCCACTTGTCCCTCCATTACTAGCCTCCTCCTTCACTCAATTCGAATGTATGACTCTTTGGCTGCCCTAACTCCCTTGTGCACCCTCTTGGAGGATATTTTTATCCCTAACATGTCATATATGTCATATTTCAGCAATCAGGTCTTATTTGTGTCATAAGTGTCATAGCATCTTCATCATTGTTGTCATGGAAGCTAGGGAATCTAGCCCAAGTGTCTCAATATCTCTCAAATGCCTCTTCCTCTTCCATGGAAGTTACTCTTCCACTCCAATTCGATATTCATTGATTCATGCCAATTATATTGACCTTCCAACTCCCCAAGAACATTATAATCCACCTTGGATTCGAATGGGTGAGAATAGGATGCCATGTGGCATGAGGAATCTAGCTTTGTGTGGGTCCCACACCACCAATGTGTCTCTATGAGAAATATCTCCCTGGACATAAATGTAAGGAAAAAAAATATTTATGGCCATTTCAAAGGAAAATTTTAATGAGGAATTTGAATCTATCTACCATTATGCCATCATCCATATATGGAAGACATTCCCCAGTCTAATATGTCAAATGTGGAACCATGTATGTCTTTGCATTCCTTGACTAGTCTTTTTGCTCCCTAAATACTCAAATTCAATGGCTACATCAAACATCGTAAGGTCATACTCTTAATTGACAATGGAATAATGCATAACTTTATTCATCATTGGGTATCCCAAGAAAAAAACTATTATATCCATGCTATGAATAAATTCTAATCATTATTGCAAATGGAGAATGTATGAAATGTAGTGGTCGTTTTGAAAATGTGCAGCTTCAAATGTGTGATTATTTCCTCAAAACCCACATGTTTTCCTATTGAAATGTGTGATTGCGATGTTGAATAGGATGTTGAATGTTTATGGACATTCATCCCCATCACCATGTATTTTAGTGCCTTATACATGAGTTTCCAACAAGCATGGCATAGTTACATTCTCAAAGGAATTAAAACTGGATCTCTAAAGTTTATCATGTCACACCATATGGAAAAACTTCTTAGAAAGGTTCATTCAATAATTGTGGCCCAATTCCATTCCATTCAATATTTGAGATCCCTTCTCAACCCATTCATTCTAACATGTAGTTAGTATTGGACAGAGACCAGCCCATCTCTGATACTCCCAAAGGGTTGACCCCTTCCCACAATGAGCATGATCATTCCATTCCATTCACACCCAATATACTCTCACCCAACATATGCCTGTATCGCCATCCATTTTCCACAAAAAATGAAATTGAAAAGATACTTCAGTAATTTCTAGTTGTTGGTGTCATTTTCCCAAGTACTAGCCCTTATTCTTCCCTAATTTTTATGTTCCTCAAGAAATAAGGTGATTGGTGCATGTGTCCTTACTTCTATGCTTTGAACAAATTAACCATCAAGGATAAGTTTTCCATAATTTCCATTGATGACCTTATGACGCAAGGGCACCTCGTCGCAACAAGGTTCTTGCTTAACAATACACATGATACAACCACAAGTGTTCACACAAACAAGATGCAAACAACATGCCAGAAGCTGGCTTATATTACTTCTCTGAATGAGTTACAATGCGGAATAACTGTAAATACAAATAACTAACTATTTGTCAGCCTCAGCAGTTATAATAAAGAAGTAACTGCAGTGTGCTCTCTCAGTGTGTCGACCTCACCCTCTCCTAGTTTGCTGTTGAAATCTGATCTATGGCTCGATCTCCTCTTCGGCTCTGCTTGACTCTCCCAAAATGCCAAGTCCCCTCTATTGATCCAACCCCCTGGCGTCTTTTACCCTGCTACTGCTGTTCCCAAGACCACTATGATCCCTGAGACACACATCCTATGTCAGTCGATCCTTCCATGATCCTGCAGACCTGCAACTATCAGCGCCCGACCGTGCTGCACAGCCACTTCCTGTGACGACTTCTGTCATGCCTTCACCCACCTGCAATAACTACTATTAACTTCCTCAGCAACTCCGAACTGTTTCCAAGTACTCTCCTTGACTTCTACGCTTCCTCTGACAAGATACAGTAAACCATCACGTCGGCCATACTGTCCTCCGTCAGCTTCAACTCTCCTGTCGGCATTCTTCACAACCCAAGGCTTCGCCATTCTGCCCCTTCCTCCTCGCTTGGCTCATGCCCAAAACCTGTCGATGTCGCGGTTCGACAACATGTCGACCTTTCCACGACTCTGCGGCAACTTGTCGCCTATCAACATTCACATGTCGACTATCAGCTTGTCGTCTGTCAACACTGACATGTTGACTCTCGACCTCTTCACTCCTGTTGACTGCTTCGACAACTTCTACTCGACTTATTGACTTCGGCGAGTCAATCTGCTTCTCGCACCAGTGGTCATCGGCACTCCCTCTGGTCGGCTCCCTTATGTCGATCAACTTTGACTGATCTGCCTAGGCACCGATGCTCCTGCATCACCTTATGGATGATCTCAAGAGTGCTCAATTCTTCACCAAACTTGATCTCCACTTAAGCTATCATCAAATTCACAAGAAAGGGGGGGATATTCCCAAAACTGCTTTTTCACTCATGAAGGCCATTATGAGTTCTTGATGATTCCATTTGTCCTTTGCAATGCACCCTTCACTTTCCAGAGTCTCATGATGCTTGAATACACTTCGTCTATGCGGACAAGTACAAATATCTCTAGTCTAAATGGTTTAGATCTAGAACAAAACACTACATAATATATGTACTTTCCTAGATTAATCAAATTACAAAGAGCACAAGGAATTGCTTACCTTGCAACCGTGATAGTGTTTTCCTCGTTTGATGTAGTCTTCAATCTCTAGATGCAAAAAAACATAAGACAAACAAGTGGAAACACAAGTAAAAGTAATATGTAATATTGATCAATCTAAACAAGTGATCAAGGAAACAAGTTCTAAAGATCTAACACAATTAATCTTTGTGGAAAGAGTATATATATTACTGTATTAATGCAAATACAAAGGGAGATATTACAGCCATCACCTTGACGTCGCAATTCCTTCCAATTAGCCTTTGCCTCAAAGATCCAACCTTGTTCCTAATGGAGATGTTGGCATGGGGTTAGAATGCATGAAGTGTGGAAGCCGACATCGACAAAGAGGGCATTCGCAGAAGAAAGGACCATTCGCGAAGAATAAGGAGCCAACAAAAGCACAAGTTATGGTTTAGTTAGTTAGAATGATTCATTTGGACCGTTTTGTAACAACCTTAGTTGTCTATAAATAGAACCATGATTTTAAGCCTAAGGGCATCGATTGTAGACTGCGATATCTCGCATCTATGTTTTGCTCCGCCTTTGGCAAGTTTTGTTCTGTTTGTATGGATTCGTGATAAGTCGCTTGGAACTGTTCCTGTGAAGGTTGTACTGCATATTTTGGGATGAGTTAATGCATGAGGATGTTCGATTATGTCTCTGTTTTGTGTTTCTATTTTTGTTTAATGATGGATGTTATCTCAATGATGCGATGTGTTTAAGGTTCTGTTTCTCTGTCGATTAATCTATAATATGCTAGTTGATACGACTAACAATTATATAATGTTGATGTGAATGTTGATTATATACTGATGATGCGGATGTCGAACATATGTTTGATTTGTTAGTATAATACGAAGACAGATCTATGGTTTCTGTAGTGATTGAGTGATAGTAGATACATGTCCTTCCCCAACTGTGGAAACTTGGTTCCTGCAACCCCCTTAACCATCTTGGGTGAGACTTCACTCGCTCTGCAAGTGTTTCTGGAAAGGGTAAAAAATTTTGGGTCGATGCTTAAGGGTGTTTGGTTGGCGTTTGTTGGAAACAACGAAGTGAACCCCTATCGACAAACATGTGCCAACAAATGGTTTCGTTGTCGGGACCTTGAAGAAGAAAAAAGAGGACATGCTGTGGCATCTGACGAAACCAGAGATTTAGGACTGGTTTGATAAAAAGATATAAGAGTTTGCGGAAGAAGAAAATCAGAACCTTGGGCAGACGATAAGCAATTGGTTGCAAAAGTATATTTATTATGATATCCATGAGGTATTCTTCTATGAATTTCCTATATTGTTGCATGACTGGTTAGCACAGCTGACTTTCCAGAAGAAAAATTTCCAAGGAGGTGAACCTGACCATTGGACCCCATAATTGATCCAGCAGCTAAAAAGGGTTGACAATAGAGCATCGAGTGCTCTCGAATTCTCGGTAGACAGTATTCTGGAAGTATATATCACTGATTTTGTCGTCGACGCAATCAAGTCATATAGTGACGCAGAAAGAACTTTTTTCAAAGGACCTAGAGGGATGTTTTTACTATCGCTGAAGCTGTGGATTAAGATGCTCATCTGTGAAAAGGGTATACTGAAGATGAATTCCAACGAGTATAGATCGGTGTGCGGAGGTTGTGGGTACCGCATGAATGCGGGTTTGATAGAATGATGTGGGGTAGATGGACATGAGAGACAACTAATTTTTAAGGGAGGTTGAGGAAGGTTGTGGTACCCTGCGAAGTGCGGTGAGGTTCCAGCGCCAGAGAAGAAGAGGGGGACTAAGACTGAGAGAGTCTCCTCATGCGACTATAACGAAGAATTGTGAAACGGGACCACAAGGGACGAAGCGACCTTACTGTGACGATGAAAGTAACCAGGAAACCCCTGAAGCCGAAAAGGGACGGACCCAAAGCTACAATGTACCCTCAACTCCGTGCACTACTCCTAACTTTGTAGGAAAAAATACAAGTTATTCGCAGGGTTGTCCTATGTGCCAGAATAACGATAAGAGTAGCGGGTTTGTAAATACCAACACGAGACCAAGAATGGCAGGTGACGACGTAAAAATGCCAATCTTTTAGGGAAACGAGACAGAGGATCCCGAATAGTATTGGTTTTTATGCGAAGCGATATGAACAGTCAAGCAGATCCGAGACGACGACATCAAAAAGGGACAACTGGAGATGACCTTCAGGGGCCGTGAGATGGACTGGTTTATGAAATTTATACAAGTACCGACAGGGAGTCCGAATAAAACATTGCCACATATCAAGGCAGGATTGATTGATGAATTTAGAAAACCCAAATCTGAGTCGCAATACATCACAGAGCTGAAAGAAATCAAGCAGTTTCCAAATGAATCAGTATGGGAATTCGACCAAAGCTATAAAACTATAATGGAAAAAGTGATTTTTGGAATGAGCGACATGCATCATAAAGAGTGGTTTATCGCAGGGTTGGTACCACACATTCGCAGGCCGTTGATGCAACAGAAAATAACAACACTGGCAGAAGCGCTGGAAATTGCAATGAAGCTGGAAGCTTCACCATTCGGCGAGACAGGCATTTGTATGTACCAAATACAAGCGCAACTGGAAAACCTGACGATCCATCTACAAGACATTAAGAGGGGAAAAGAAGTCTGCAAAGAAATATGGTGCAGTAGATGCAAAACAAAAGGACATCACAAGGATCAATGCCCAGAATTACGAGAAGATTTACTGTCTGGTGCACCGAATCCACTCAGTCAGGGAGGAATTCCATGGTGTCGCATCTATCAGATAAGAGGACATCGACCAGAATAATGCGTGTACCTATGGAAGATGGTGTCAAAGCCAGCCAATCTATACTGCAAATTCTATCGATATGTTGGCCATGAAGAAAAATATTGTAGAGCGTATGACCTAGTCCAAGAAAAGACTGCAGATACGTTTTTCATGAAGGGAGAGGAGAAACCGCCAGTACAGTAGCAACAAAAGTACAATTAGCAGCAACTACACTATGAACAACCTCAGCCACAACCGCAATATGGTAAACCGCAGTACCAACATAGTCAACCGCAAGGAGGTTTTAGAGGGGGGGATTCCACGGAGGTAGAGGTGCAGGTGTTGGTAGAGGAGGTGCTTTTCGATGAGGTCGAGGGCCAATCATATGCTACAATTGCGGTCTGTCGAGGCATTATCAAATGGAATTCCCGAATCCACCTCCACAGTGTACTTACTGTAGCGCAATGGACCATGGTGTCAAGGACTGTCCTCAACTAATTGTGAAGTGGCAAACTAGAAATCCACCCCCACCTCCACCAAATCAAAAGTAGAACCAGAATCCACCACCGAATGTGTAGAATATCTCAGAGGAGATTAGGAGTCGACTAGTGAATGTCGCAATGGTAACTAGAGGAGGGGCTGCAACAGGGGAAGAAAGGCCACAGTCTAGCATCCGACCGATGGCAAGAAAGAAAGTCTGATTTGATGTGGAAGCAGAAAGGGAGACTTTCTTAGAAGCGCAAGAGACAATGAGATGGATGAGGAATCCACCTACTGGCCAGAAAGAACCTACCTATGAGATGTCGCCGATATTCGACATGACGAACTCACAGAAAAATATTAACACCTTAAGGGCTTTCCTAGAGAGCTGCTTCGAGCTGGAAAAAGATCAGGATGCATTGGTAGAGATAGCCAACTTACTACACCGATCGTAGGACGAATGACAAATTTGAACAGTAAATCGACTGCACAGGAAGAAGACAGGCAAAGAGATGAGAATGATTGCACAAATTGGTGCATTCGACGTCGACAATATTATTCTCGACTTGGGATCATATGCCAACATCTTGACAAAACAAACATGGGCGGTAATGGGGAAACCAAAACTACAATGGTCCCCTGTACAGCTTCGACTGGCGAACCAGAGCAAGGTCACGCCTATCAACCGATTATGTCACATCCCAGTCGAGGTAGAGGGCCTAAAGACCTATGCATATTTTGACATGATAGAGATAGTCGATAAAACAAGCCCCTATCTGGTGTTGTTAGGGATAGATTGGGCAATGGAAAACCAAGCGGTGATCAACTTTAGGAAACGAACAATGTCGTTTGAGAATTGCGACGTGAGGGTAGTCGCAACCATGGATCCAACAGAAGGAAAACGGTATGTTTAGCCAATGCAGGAGGAATTCAGAGAAGGATGGGACAATGTTTACAATATCTCAGAAGATTACATCAATCCTACCACTGATGGAGAATTGGGATGGCAGAGTGTTAGCTCGGCATCATTGGATTATGATGAAGCACTTGAGAACTAGCAGAACCGACTACATGAATTATTATTCAGGAGGTGCGCACGGATCACCCAGTCATTGCGATGGGTGGCGACATAAGTATGCAAACTACCCACATAAGAAGGTTTGCCTAACCTGACTGAATTTATCACCGAATTCGAAGAAAGAGTAGCAGAATTGCAGAGACTCCTAGCACTGGAGGAATCATTGAAGGCTACACTAGCGCGTTGGTGGGCGGTGCACAAGTCGACAATAAAAAACTGGCCACTTTGTTGACAACTAATGGAAGTCAGATTCGGCGAACCTGAAGGATACTATGGAAACAAATACAATGGAAAAAGTGACCCAAGGGATCACTTGGAGAAGTGTCAAAGCGCATGGGGAGTCAAACCACAACAAGAATGGGTCCATGAGTTCATCCATACACTAGATGAGGTACCACGAAGCTAGCACGTCGTAGCAGAACTGCGACATGGGATGACTACGTGGGTAGAGCTAACCATCAACTTTAACTGAATTTTCAGCTTCTCGGATGAAAACCCCTTCATCCATAACGTGTCGCAGGAGATTTGGGAGACTGTACTTGAAGCAGTTCCGATAGAAAAAACAATGGGATTATAGTGGACCATGACACGATAAATGATGATGGAACGCTACAACGTGACAAGATAACCAGATGACGAGGATGATCCATGAGCCACGTATATCCCAGAGTCGGAAGGAAGCCGCAATGTCAAAGCACCCGAGATGCCCTTCGAAAAATTCCAACAGCCATTGCGAATAAATAAAGTTAATATTGGGTCGGAGGAGAACCCCAAGTTCGCAAGCATCAGAGATTATTGGGATGATGCGACAATCGTAAAAGTCACGGATTTACTGCATGAATTCCAGGATCTGTTCCCAACAGAATTTTAAAAAATGAAAGGCATTTCCGAGGAACTGGGCGAGATGAATATTCCACTGAAGCCTGATGCGATGCCAGTAAAGAACCAACCTTATAGATTGAATCCCAGGTATAAGGAGTGTGTGAAATCCGAAATAGAGCAAATGTTGGACACAGGAATCTGAATGGATTATCCCAATGGTGGTACAAGATAAGAAAACCGGTGAAATCAGGATTTGTGTCGATCTAATAAAACTGAACGATGCATGTCTACACAACCCATTTTCTACACCATTCACTGACAAAGTACTAGAAGGCGTCGGAGGTTAGGATATCTACTCGTTTACAGATAGATTCTCAGGGTATCACTATATAAAAATTGTGAAGGATGATCGACACAAGACAATGTTCATAACAGAATGGGGTTGTTTTCAATATATAGTAATGTCGTTCGGTTATAAAAATGCGCCACCGATCTTTTCAAGACCGGTTGTCGCCGCATTTAAGGATTTCATTCATAAGTTCCTCGTAGTCTACATAGATGATTGGACAGTATACATATTGGTTAAGGATCACATCGCGAATCTAAGACTGATGCTGGAGAGATGTCGACAACACCAAATTTCACTAAACTTCAAGAAATACATCTTCTGTGCTCCATTTGGGATTTTGTTAGGACACATTGTATGCAGGGAAGGGATGCTGGTGGATCCTGCGAAGATTTAAATCATTGTCGACTTGCCACCACCAACGATAGTAAAGAAAATAAGGGTGACATTGGGACATACTAGATACTACAAGAATTTTATCAGAGGATATGTAGCGATCATAGCACTGATGGAAAAACTGTTGAAAAAGGATGCCAAGTTTGAATGGAATGAAGAATGCTAGAAGAGCCTCTATATACTAAAAGAAAAGATGGTCACCGCACCAATACTAGTTTTTCCTGATTGGACAAAAGAATTCCATGTCCATGTCGATGCACCATTAGTCGCACTAGGAGTAATATTGGCCCAGCCAGGAGAAGGAGCGATTGACCATCCAATTGCATTCGCAAGTAGGAAGCTGTCCACAGTGGAGAAGAACTACATGACAACGGAAAGGGAAGGTTAGGCGATGGTCTATGCCTTACAAAAATTTCGACATTATCTATTAGGAGGCCATTTAAAAATGTTCACTGATCATTTAACACTCAAATACCTAGTGAATAAGCCTGCGTTGGGGGGGGAATATGTCGATGGATATTACTCTTCTAAGAATTCAACTTTGAGATAATTGTGAAGCCTGGGCGACTGAATGTGGGACTAGATCACCTGTTGCAGATAGAATCAGGAGAAGGACCAAGAAATATTGACGAAGGATTTCCCAACGCTCAGTTATTCAGGATTGGAATGGTCGATGACCATTATGAGCAAAGTATTCAATTCTTGATGACAGGAAAGGCACCGGAGGAATTTACTACTAACCAAAAGAAACAGCTAGTCATTTGAGCCATAGATTTCCAACCAATCGTAGGACAACTATATAAAATGGGCCCAGCAAAATACTTCGACAATGTGTCCTTCTGCATGAATAGGAAATGATCTTAGCAGAAGCTCACGATGGGGTCGCGGGAGGACATTATGGAGGGTGTGCCACTGCTCAAAAGATACTCCGAGCTACACTATGGTGGCCGACGATGCATGGAGATGCTGCAGATTATGCAAAAATATGCGACACATGCCAAAGAATAGGGAAACCATCGCGAAGGGATGAAATGCTTCTAGTACCTCAAATAACACTACAGGCATTCGAAAAATGGGCGGCCGACTTTGTAGGACCTATCAAACCACCAAGAAAAAGAATAGGATCGTGATACATAATTACTGTGACGGAATATTTGACGCGATGGATGGAAGCCGCACCAGTGAAGGATTGCACTGCTACGACGACAACAAGATTTCTCTTCGATAATGTGGCCACCAGGTTTGGGTGCCCAAAGATACTGATGAGCGACCAGGGTACTCATTTTTTCAATCAAATGATCATAGCGATGACAGAGGAGTTTCAAATAAAACACAGGAAGAGTACCCCATATCATCCACAAGCTAATGGCACCGTTGAAAAATTCAACAAAATATTGGAGCATGCACTCACAAAGGTGTGTAACACAAACCGCGATGACTAGGACTTGATGTTAAGTTTATACTAATTTGACTAGCAAGATAACTGAAAGAAACATAATCACAAGATAGACAGAGATTTTACCCTGGGAAACCCTCATGGGGTAGAAAACCCAGCAAAGCTTTCCTCAATAAAGATGATCAACCAAATACAAGATGTAGTCCAAGACTAGAGCTCCTTCTCTACCTCCTATGCAGACCTCTCTCTCACTTGTGTGCTACTTTCCGAGTGATGGAAGTGTGAGATAAGTGAGGAACATCCTCCTCTACTTATACTTGTTTCCCGACTGACTTTTAACCCTATGGGGACGACCTCTCCTAAGAGAGTCTAATAACCCCTAATAAATTAACTCAAGGCCGACCCCCACTTGGGAGATCAAATAACCCTAGTTACCACAATCCATAGGAGGAATAAACATCTCCGGATATACAATAGGGTCACCTTGGAGAAAGGGAACATCTCCAGAATAATAAAGTAAAAATATAATATTCTTAGAAGTTACAATATTTCAACACTCCGCCTTAACGAGAAGGATATTATAACAACATCTACAGGAGCAAGGAGTCATCAACTACATGGTAGATGATACATCTATAAATCATTGGAAGCTTTCTCAACATCATAAATAACTCAACCAGTTACTGGAATATCTTCAAGTCTTCAATACTGGAGTATCAACATCATCAGTATTGAGTCTTCATCTTCTGCAGCACTCGATCAGCTACAGCATCGTCATCAACTGGATCCTCTCGATCAATATCATCATCTCGATCAGCAACATCTGGATCATCTCAATCAACAGTATCATCATCTCGATCATCTCTATCATCAACATCTGGATCATCTCGATCAATAGTATCAGGATCATCTCGATCTATCTGGATCATCTCGATCTACAAAATTTGGATCATCTCGATCTACAGCATCTGGATCATCTCGATCTACAGCATCTGGATCATCTCGATCTACAACATCTGGATCATCTCGATCTACAACATCATCTGCAATACACACGATCCAATTCTAGGATGATCAATCTTGCTCACTTTAAGACATCTCTCATGTCTATGTACGATACAATCCAGATCTTACTTACAGGATGATCAATCCTGATCCTTTTAAGACAAATCTCATGTCTAGGGACGATGCAGTCCATGATCCTTTTAAGACAAATCTCATGTCTAGGGATGATGTAGTCCATGATCCTTTTAAGACAAATCTCATGTCTAGGGACGATGCAGTCCATGATCCTTTTAAGACAAATCTCATGTCTAGGGACGATGCAGTCCGTGATCTTTTTAAGACAAATCTCATGTCTAGAGACGATGTAGTCCGTGATCCTTTTAAGACAAATCTCATGTCTAGGGACAATGCAGTCCATGATTCTTTTAAGACAAATATCATGTCTAGGGACGATGCAATCCGTGATCCTTATAAGACAAATCTCATGTCTAGGGATGATGCAATCCCGACCACAGTTCCAGTCCTTTTTCATACTGGATGTGACCTAGATCAGATCTAGGATTTACCACGTACATTTTGAACTAAAATATCAGGGACGATGTAGTCCTATCATCAATTTTTGAAGATAGATGTCTACAGATCAATTCTGGGACCGAAGTCCGGGGAAGATACAATCCCCACCTGTCCACTAAGGACTTCATTCTCAGAGACATCTGTCTACGGATCAATTCTAGGACCGAATTCCGGGGACCACATTCTCGGAGACATATGTCTACGGATCTTTTTAGAACATGTGTTCAAGGATGATGCAATCCCCTCGTCAACTTAGACCCTGTCTAAGGACCATTCACCAACCTCACTGTCGGAATCACCAATATAGGTATCCACATCATCGACCTCACTGTTGATGCAGGAAATCTAATCATCAACGACCATATCACTCCCCCTTTCGAGGAGGGTCCTTCTGAAATACACCAAGCTTGTCTCGAAAATACTCAAACTTTTCTCGAGACAAAGGTTTGCTCAATATATCAGCAACTTGTTCGTCAGTGCTCACATACTCAAGTTTGATAGCTCCTTTCTGCACCATATCCCATATATAAAAATATCAGATCTCTATGTGCTTTGACTGATCATTGAACACTAGATTCTCTGTCATCTTGATACAACTCTGGTTGTCACACATGATCACAGTGGGGTCCATCTCTAAGTCAAATAGTCCTGATAATAGTTTTCGAAGCCATACTGCTTCACAACTAGTAGAGCAAGTAGCTATGTATTCTGCTTCAGCTGTGCTGAGAGCCACACTAGACTGCTTCCTGCTAAACCATGAGATCATGGCAGATCCTAGACAATAACATCCTCCCGATGTACTTTTCTCGTCTGATACATTTCCTGCCCAATCAACATCAGTGTAGCCATGCAATTTGAAATCATGATCTCCAAGATAACATAGACCAAAGTCTATCGTACCTTTTAGGTACCTCTCACATGCTTTGCAGCTATCAGGTGAACTTGTCTAGGTTCCACTAGATACTGACTCAAGGTATTCATGGCAAAGCATATATCTGGTATGGTATTTGTCAAATACATCAATGACCCAATAATATGTCTGTACAAAGTTATATCCACTAACTCTGATGAGTCATCAGCTAACATCTTCAGGTTGGAATCCATGGGAGTGGCCATGGCTTTACATTCCAACATGTCAAATCTCTTCAATATTTCCACGGCATATTTTCCTTGGTTGAGAAAGATTCCCTCTGGACCTTGCCATACTTCTAGACCTAAGAAGTAGTGCATCAATCCGAGATCTTTCATCTCAAACTCTAAAGAGAGTTTCTTCTTGCATTCGATAATCTATTTCTCATTTCCAGTCAGAAATAGATCATCCACATATAGAAACAATATGATAGGTTCATCATTCATAACTTTGAGATAAAGTTTTGGATCAACTTTACTCTTGGTAAAACCCAGGCTAGTCAGGAAACTGACAATTCTGCCATACCAAGCTCTGGGAGCTTGCTTTAGCCCATACAAGGCCTTTTTGAGTTTGCATACATGGGTTCTTCCATCTTCCACCTCAAATCGTTGTGGTTGTTCTATGTACACTTCCTCCTCAATCACACCATTCAGGAAGGTTGTCTTCACATCTATTTGGTGTAATTTCCACTTCATCATGGATGCAAGTGCCATGATGGTTCTAATGGAAGTGTACCTTGCAACTAGTGCAAATTTTTCTTCATAGTCAATTCCCTTTTTCTGAGAGAATCCTCTGGCCACAAATCTTGCCTTATACTTTTCAATGCTGCCATCCGCAACATGCTTTATCTTGTATATCCATTTGGAGGATACCACACTCTTATCCTTTGGTTTGGGAACTATATCCCAAACATCATTCTTCATTATTGATTGGTATTCATCCGTCATTGCCTCTACCCACTCTTTCTTATGAGATGCCTCCTCATAACTGGTGGGTTCTTTATCTACAAGATCACACATCAGGGCCACATAGTTGGAGAATGTCTTTGGTTTCTTGCTTACCCCGGTGGAGCCTTCAGGAGCTCCATATCTTTCAGCTCCTAGTATAATGTCTCTTTCCCATGATGGCTTTCTCTTCCTTGAAATTTCTATGACAGGGGGTTCTTGTGGTTCCATCATGCCATGATATTCAGAAGTTGTTTCTTCAGGGGTGAGTGCAGCTTCTGTGATTCTGGAAGGTGCCTCTTCCTCATATACTTCTTCATGTTGGCACTTCCTAGATCTCTTGAGAGTTGCCTCTTCATCAAATGTCACATCCCTACTTATTTCCATATGATGGAATCCTAGGATGTATATTCTGAATGCTTTGGATGCCTCACAATATCCAACAAATATTCCTTTCTTCCCAGAAGGATCTAGCTTGGTCCTCTTTTCTTTTGGAATGTGAATGTATACTAGGCATCCAAATATCTTGAGATGACTTACCTTAGGCTTCTTCCCTGTGAATACTTCTTCTGGGGTCTTGAAATCAAGAGCACTATGATACAGTCTATTTTGCACATAAACTGTTGTCCTGGCTGCTTCATCCCATAAATACATGGGTAGGTCTTGATCATGTATCATTGTCTAAACTGCCTCCATAATGGTTCTATTCTTTCTTTCCACAACACCATTTTGTTGGGGATTGTAGGGAGTGGTTAGTTCCCTCTTGATTCCATCTTCTTTACAAAAGATTTCAAAATATTTTGAAGTATATTCTCCACCATTATCTATTCTGAGTATCTTAATCTTCTTTTCTAAGTGGTTTTCTATCAAGGCTTTGAATTCCTTGAACTTTCCAAAGACTTCATCTTTTCCCTTTAGGAAATATATCCAAGTCTTTCTTGAGTATTCATCAATGAATGTGAGGTAGTATTCATATCCACTCAAGTATGTGGATGGCATTGGTCCACATACATCTGAGTGAATCAATTCCAATGTACTCTTAGTCTTTGTTTCACTCTTTGGGAATGGGTTCTTGACATTCTTTCCTTTTGCACACCCTTTGCAGGTGCCATCATGATTAATCTTTAGGTATGGTAATCCTATGACTACCTTGCTTACATAAGGTAGTGCTTTGTAGTTAATGTGAGCAAGCCTTTTATGCCATGGCTCACTTGGGCTAGTGGCTTCATGAACAAGGGCAACTTCTGTATGGCCCTTGAGTTTGTATAGACCTCCTTCCTCTTCACCAGTAACAATTGCATCCTTAATTGATTTTCCTTTGGGCCACATTAGTACTTTCCCATCTATGAATGAAACCCTATAACATTTCTTATCCAAAGCAGAGATAGAGAGTAAGTTCTTCTTCAAACCTGGTACATATAAGATTTCCTTCATCTTCAACGGGGTTCCAGAATCAAGCTTGTAGCTTGCTTCATCAATTCCCTTGATGGGATATTGATAGTCATCTCCTAGAGATACCTTCTGTGGAGAGGTCTTCTCTTCAATTCTTGAGAGAGTCTTCTTTTGTCCTGTCATGTGCTTTGAAGCACCACTATCAATGAGACATGTATCTTCTCCAGGTGTCACAGACCCAGAGAGTGCAGAGAACAGAGCATATTCTTCTGCATCCTCTTTTTCTATTTTAGTTCTTTTCTTTTGAGGCCTTTCCTCTTCCTCTTCTTCACTATCATCTTCTACCAAATGTGCTTGATGTCTTTTGTGAATATTCTTCTTCTTATTTGAAGGACAATTTCTAGTAATGTGTCCTAGTTTGTGACAACTATAACATTTAACTGAGGAGAGATCTTTTTCTGAGTTTATTCCCCCTTTCCTTTTAAATCTATGAGGAGGTTGTGACTCCTTGTGACCATTCTTCTTGGAGTTGAAATTACTCCTTCTTCTTCTTCTGGTGTGAGTAGCCAAAGCTTGGTCATCCTCCTTGAGAAGGGATTCTCTATTGGCTACCCTAGCTTCTTCCTGAATGCAATCCTCCCATACCACATCAAACTTCATACTTTCTTTCCTGTCACACATAGTTTGGATGAATGACTCCCAAGGTCTAGTGAGACCATTTAGAGCTGTCATGACTAGTTCATCTTCATCAAGGGTATCTCCAATGGCATCTAGTTGTTCCTTGAACTGGGAAACCCTTGAGAAATAATCTTGAATAGATTCTCCTTTATTCATCTTGGTGCTCTTCAATTGAGCTCTCAGATTCATCTTCATATTGATGTTCTTTCCCTCATACATTTTGGAAAGGGCATCATACATTTCCTTTGGGGTCTTCTTGGATGCCACTTGGGGAATCAAGTGGTCTTTGATAGAATCAGCAATGATTTTCTTTGCCCTAATTAGGTCCTTCCTATACTTGTCTTTGGATTCATCTTCTTCAGGTTCTGCAACCTCATCTTTAATATATTGGACAAGATCATTCTCTTTAAGAATGAGACCAATTTTGTATTTCCATGCCTGGAAATTTTCTATACCCTCTAGCTTGTCTTCAAGCTTAGTGCTTGGAGCCATCTTATCTAGGGTTCAAAGAGATTGAAGTTTCTCAAGAGATAGAATAACACTTACCGGGAGATGTGATTGATTGAGTTGAAGGTTCTGGTGTGTTATGCTTCTAGAAACTTCAACTTTTCACCTTCCGGATCTGCAACAGAATTTCTGGTTTTCTGGTGCACAGGTTCGCAGCTTTTCTAGTTCACTGGTGCAGAGGTGCGCACTTTTTCTGGTTTTCTAGTTTTCTGGTCCAGAAGTCAAACTAGGGTTTGACAAAGCATGGGGTTATACCCAACCAAAAATCTCGATCCAGGGCTCAAAACTTCGATTTTGAGGAGGGCTATCTAGCCATGCAATCAGAATCCAAAAATTCTAATTTTTGCAAAAACCCTAATTTTTACCGGAGGAGGAGAGAGAGATATTTTCACCTTGTGAAAGATGTCCTATTCAGGCTAGCTCTGATACCATGTTAAGTTTATACTAATTTGACTAGCAAGATCACTGAAAGAAACATAATCACAAGATAGACAGAGATTTTACCCTGGGAAACCCTCATGGGGTAGAAAACCCAACAAAGCTTTCCTCAATAAAGATGATCAACCAAATACAAGATGTAGTCCAAGACTAGAGCTCCTTCTCTACCTCCTATGCAAACCTCTCTCTCACTTGTGCACTACTTTTCGAGTGATGGAAGTGTGAGATAAGTGAGGAACATCCTCCTCTACTTATACTTGTTTCCCGACTAACTTTTTACCCTATGGGGCCGACCTCTCCTAAGAGAGTCTAATAACCCCTAATAAATTAACTCAGGGCCGACCCCCACTTGGGAGATCTAATAACCCTAGTTACCACAATCCATTGGAGGAATAAACATCTCCGGATATACAATAGGGTCACCTTGGAGGAAGGGAACATCTCCGGAATAATAAAGTACAAATATAATATTCTTAGAAGTTACAATATTTCAACACTTGAAGATTCCAACAATACTGTGGGCCTAAGAATGACTTGCAAACGATTGACAAGAAAGAATCCGTTCAATTTAGTTTATGGGAAGGAAGTGGTGATGCCAATGGAATATATTGTCCTGAGTCTATGCATCGCAACAGCCACAGGAATGAGCGATGACAGAGCAATCGAAGAACGGTTAGCACAGTTGGTACAACTTGACGAAGACCGGTTTATCGCAGGATTCCACCAGAAGGTAGAAAAGGTTGGCATGATCGCCATGTCAAAGCAAAGCACTTCTTGCATTTAGATATGGTCCTATTATATGACAGTAAGTTTGTGAAGCATCCAGGTAAGCTGCAGATGCAATGGTTGGGTCCCTATATCATAAATTTTGTCACTGATGGAGGTGCAGTGTAGTTGCAAAGGTTAGATGGGACATTGTTGACAAGTCTAGTGAACAGAAATAGGCTGAAACCCTATCGCCATAATCATGCGCATAGCAACTGAAAAATGAGTCGCACGGAAGAAAAAAAATGATTAAAATTCATGGCAAGGCTAGTCACTTGTCAATGTTTAGCACGTGGGAGTCAAGTCAGAGCATAATTACAGCAATTAAGCATCGGCAGAAGACAGTGGAGGTTCATGATGACACACTCGACGACAAAATTTGGTAAATAGGTGAAAGATTCAGTGATTGACTCAACAATCATTGATCAAGGACAACAAGATGAAATGGGAATGAACGAGTTAAGCTATAAATACACAAAGAGGATGGATGGATCGAAAGATGAAGGATTATGCGCATTACGGGAGAGAGTAATTGAGCCGAATGTGCGATTCTAAGAAATTTGTAGAATAAGGAAGTGAGATTAGAGGGTTGCAATGGTGCATTTCATTTCTAGTGGAAGCACCCAAGGTGCACGAAGGGAAAGGACGACAAGTGTTCATGAGCAACCGGCAGACGCAGAGACACCAACAACCAGGAAGAACAGAGGTGAAGTATCCGCTGAGATATCTAAGCAAGTTTCAGTTGTTGGAAGAGAAGCGATCCCTTCAACCATAAAGGTACCTAGGGAAAGGGCACACTGGTCCTAGAGAAGGATGATCAAATGTGTGAAATAGATGTGCCGGACTGCTAAGCCCTTGTTACAATTCGGTGATGTCGATGAAATTTTGTCCAGTTGGAAGCCAGGGTCGAGAGCAATAGATGGCGGAGAAGGGATAAATGATGAAGGTTTCAAGAGACTAGAGGATGAGTTCGAGAAGAACATAAAAATGACCAAGAGACTGGAGGATGAGTTCGAGTAGTACATCACACCGAAAGATGATTTAGGAAATAGAGCAGTCCAACAGTGTCCAGCTGAGGTGGCTCGAGGGAGAGCCACAAGTTTGTGTTGGGGGCCTATTGACACGGGGTTAGAACGCATGAAGTGTGGAATCCAACAACAACAAAGAGGGCATTCGCGGAAGAAAGGACCATTCATGAAGAACAAGGAGCCAACAAAAGCGCTAGTTATGGTTTAGTTAGTCAGAATGGGTCATTTGAACTGTTTTGTAACAACCTTAGTTGTCTATAAATAGAATCATGATTGTAATCCTAAGGGCATCGATTGTAGACCGCGATATCTCGCATCTATGTTTTGCTCTGCCTTCAACAAGTTTTTTTATGTTTGTATGGATTTGCAATAAGTCACTTGGAACTGTTCCTGTGAAGGTTGTACCGCAGATTTTGGGATGAGTTAATGCATGAGGATGTTCAATTATGTCTATGTTCTGTGTTTCTATTTGTGTTTAATGATGGATGTTATCTGAATGATGCGACATGTTTAAGGTTTTGTTGCTCTGTTGATTAATCTATAATTCTAGTTGATGCAAGTGACGATTATATAATGTTGATGCGAATGTTGATTATATATTGATGATGCTGATGCCGAACACATGTTTGATTTGTTAGTATAATGCGGACACAGATCTCTGGTTTCTGTAGCGACTGAGTGATAGTAGATGCATGTCCTTCCCCAACTGCGGAACTTGGTTCCTGCAGCCCCCTTAACCATCTGGGGTGAGACTTCACTTGCTCTGTGAATGTTGCTGAAAAGGGAAAAACCTTTCTGGGCCGATGCTTAAGGGTGTTTGGTTGGTGTTTGTTAATAACAGTGTGAAGTGAACCCTTGTCGAAAGACCTGTGTCAACAAATATTTATGGAAAGAGTATATATATTACTGTATTAATGCAAATGCAAAGGGAGATATTACAACCATCACCTTGACGTCGCAATTCCTTCCAATTAGCCTTTGCCTCAAAGATCCAACCTTGTTCTTAATGGAGAAGGGGAACTTATCTCTAATAATATTTCAATAGCATTTGGGTGCTCTATCTTTCCTCCTCTAACCATGAAGGGTGAGCTTGTATATATAGGCCAAAGAGGAAAGAGGGAGTTGAGGATTCAATGGAGAAGGCTAAGGGATCATCCCAAGAAGTTAGGGGTTCAAATGCCACCTATGCTGATTTGTTGGGATAAGCCTCTAAGAGAGCTTCTTTCTAGAAGAATATCGAATCTTCTCTTTTTTCCTTTAAAAAAGTAGTGTCGCACCCTGTCAAAGATAAACATGCATCACTAGAGGGTGACACGTGCTAAATGAAGGAAACAAGCGTTAGTGATGCACCTTGTCAGTGTGCAGAGTGAGTCATCAAGGGTCTGACACCTATTGTAAACATGGAAGGTGCATCAGTACAACAAAAAATGGAAAATGGAAACTTAGAACCTCTTCTCAAGCAATTTGGCACTAACATTTTAGGTATTAGGGAAAATCTAAGGGTATATATCTCATTACCAAGATGATGACGAGATTTTTCTATAACAGATTTCCCCCCAAAGTATGAAGCTAGAAGGATATGATAGGTGAAATGCTTTGATATATGGAAATTGAGGCAAAAGACCATTGGTTGAAATGTTGAACAAGGACTTTGAAGTACAATAGACTCTGAGATATATATCCCAAATGACTCATAACATGACTGCCAACCAATACATTTCAGATCCATGTTGGTACTGACTGACAAAACAAAATCATGACTACTAGAATACAAGCGTAGATCCATGATGAAATAATGACACTGCCACGACCAATACAAGAGTGGATCTGTGTGACAAGACTTCAAATAGGGTAACCAACATGATCTCCATGTGGCAACCTACTCAAACAATCTCCATTGCAACCTAGGTAAGATATGTAATATAAGGTATCCCAAGGTCTTCATCCTGAACCCAAAAAAGTACAATTCTATCCATGTGAATAAATGTCTTGGTGTCGAACATGGTAGAAATCACTTGATTATCATTCATTGAGGTATATCATTAACAAGTGCGAGGGATATCACCATTGATGTCAATGATTCCTAAGGTACCCTAGTACATTCCCTCAAATGTGAATCAATGAGTTGAGGTCGAACATTCGATGGAATATTTCAATCATAGGACAATGATGTAAGCATATTGCTGGAAGCAAGGTAACCTGCCATTGACGCATGCAGGCTCAAGTTACTTAACTGGTTTCTAGGTATAATCCTTTCATGATTTGTTGCAGTCGACAAGGATAAACCCGTTGAAGGAGGGTGATGATGTTTCCCCCCATCATCGACACGAAACAAGATCAAATATTTTTGCTGGAGTAGATTGGAATGAGGAGAGACTCTTTTGGGACTGACTCAGGGATGACTGACAAAAAGGAAGGTAAGATGAATGCAAAGGTTGAATCAAGTAATCGACCTCCCTTGAACATTTAATGGCATGACAAATGACTTGGTAGCATTGACTCAACGAGGCGAAAACCAAGACACAACACAACAAATTATTGATGCATTCTTTGGATGAACCAAAAGCGCAGAATAAATCATGGGAGTGGTATGAATCAAGGATAAGTTGATTACCCAACTTTTTAAATGAAATGCAAACATGTTCCATGCTCAAGGGTGACAATAAGTTTCCATTAACACAGATGTAAATACATACTCTTTCCTTTAATTTACCCATCATGATTGATGGGTGCCTCTTTGCTTTTTCGCAAGTTGGAAGAGGGTAACAAACACTCGTTATAGCTCATATTTTGGATGATTCTAATCTCACATATTTTACAAACCTGATAAAGGAGGGGTTCGTTCCCAAAAAGGGTCCTTCAATGTTGAATTTTAACGAGTCCAAAGAAGGTTAACTCGACGTCGTTTCATGTTTAGAGAGTCTAAAAAGACTAAAGAAGACTCTAAGGTAAAAAATTTCATAAATTTAGTCCCCAAGGTCTGAAAAAGTATAAAACAATACCTGGAAGAAATATTCTAGTCAAACATTGACTAGAGTATTCCTTTTTCGCAAATAGTCCAACTGTAATATCTCGAAACTTTGACTATGTTTATATTATATATATTGGGCGTAATCCCCGATGCACATGATTTATTGTTGATTATATAGATACTGGGCGTAAGCCCCATGGCACATGTTTTATTTTGTTACATATACTGGGCGTAAGCCCCAATGCACATGGTTTACTTTTGTTATATATATATTGGGCATGGGCCTTGATGGACACAGATTATTTTATGTACTGGGAATAAGACCCGATGTACTTGGTTGATGTTTATTATGTGTTGGTTACAAGCCTAATATATTGAGATGACCTTTGTTATGTACTGTGCAGAAGTTCTGGTATACATGATTTACTTCTATGATGTGTTGGGCATAATCCCTGGAGCACATGGGTTACAAGACTATGTGTTGAGCGTAATATCTGGAGCACATAGGTAACCCCAACAGATAAATGATTTAGTGTTAAGCATAATCCCTGGAGCACTCCAACATGACGTTGCGCATAAGCTCTGGAGCATCGGATCTTTGGCCATTGTATCCCTAGGTGTATCTTACAAATGCATCCTAGTACTAGTGTTGAGAAAAAGGATCTAGAATTGCACTAGTGTAACACCCATTTGAGAGTGATGAGCATAAGCTCTGAATAGCACTAGGGGTTACCTTAATTAATGGTCTTGAGTTGGAAAGACTCTAAATAAAACCAACTTTCATCATACTTATTCAAGTTGATTAATTGAATCATTATCTATTTCTCATCAAGGACTGAAAGATACTTCCACGAATACGAGGTAATCCAACATGCAAGGGAATCTAGGGCTACCTATCCTAGTTGACCGACCAAACCCCACATGAGGCCTTGTTAAAGAACAGACATAATTTAAGGAAGCATCGATTAAACAATTATGCTATATGATGCATGAATAATAAATGATAAATAAATTAAATATGTGAAGTCTATATACATATATGAAAATATTATATATGTGAAGTTAATTGAAAAGAAATAAAAGATAAACAAATTAATTAAAGTATATATATATATATATATTATTTTATAAACTAAATAAATTAATTAAAATTCTTTTCTAAACTCAAAGTAGAAACTATTAAAAAGTTATAGTTATCAAAAATCATTATCTTCTAAATATATTACATATAATTCAAACTAGGAGTTGAATCCAAGAAGATATTAAAATATTGATGTTAACTCAAGATAACCAAACTTTCCCATTCCCAAGAAACCTATATAAGGGAAAGAGCCAAGAGAGGGCAAATTATCTGATCATTATTTCTGTAGAGTATTGGAGAGAATTCCAAGCCTTGTACTCAGATAATACAGAGGTTAGCTCCAAGATACCAGCAGCCTTATCCTTAGGTGTTCTAGATCTTCTTGCATGTTGGAACCAACTTGGGGGTGATCCGATTAAGAACTAGGAACGGTTCCGGGTCAAAGGTTGGGAGGAACGTGGTAGTTATGAGTTTATCCGGTTACCACTCCACAAGTCAACTAAAGAGTATTTCCTATTAAGTTGTGTTTGAAGTGTGCAGGGTCATAGAGCTACCTGCAAGCAACACAACCTCAGGTAAGAGGTTTACACTTTCCCTATATCAGGTTTTGTTCTGTTCTTAAATAGGATTACAGGCTGAGTTTTATAGTTATTAGAATTCCATTTAAAGCTGCAAATTGTCCTTCGTGCACTTTAAATAAATTATCTATTTCTGTTGATCCATTGACATAATTATTTAGTCATGGTACCCTGGGTTTTACTTAAGAAATTTTATAGATAGGTTAGCCTTTAAAAAGTTTTATTTTATTGTTTAGACTAAACCTAGGGTCGATCTCTTTTTCCTTTTATAAACTAGAAAAACAAACTCCTCAGATTTATTCGAAACCTTCAAACCCCAAACCTCTAATTTCAAACTCTACATTCGACTACAAAAATCAAATCCATAATTACTCATTTCATAAAGTCTATGGTCAATTATTTACAGACATCATAAACAACGTTTGTTCCACACAGGATCTTAACACAGGAATCGTAGATCCTAGAAATTCTACAACAGAATTAAAAGTAAATAAGTAGTTAGCCTTTTTAATTTAGGGCGGAGTCATTTCCTTGCGAGGATCTCTCTAGCAAAGCAAGCTTGTGCTAGAGCTCTGTTGTTTTTAAAATCTAGTTTAACACTCAGCAATTATTACAACTCAATCATCGGATTTTCAAACTTAAATTTCAAATAACTAGCAGCAAAGCCTCCTTACAAGTTACCCTGTTCTTATTAAATTAAAATAAAAACACTGAACATCAAATTCACAAAACCCTAGCTCCTTTTAAACTATCATTTTAACCAAGCATTTACACGCCAACAATAAACAGAAACAATAAGATAGAGTACTATAGGTTATCCTAAAACATATCGAAACTCACAAACCATCCTGTAGTTTAGAGATCAAATCCCTTGAAGTTCCATTCCACGCTATCATCGTTTCCAAGTTATACATTGGACTCCCTAATACTACCCACAGCGTAGGCTAAAGGCCATGCTGTCCTTAAATAAATTATTTAAAATAAAATGTACAAACAAAACTAAGATTTTACCCTTACAACCATAGCTGAATAAATAAAGAACCCCGCATAGTTAAACATTTAAGATAAACACGAAAGCTACCTACAGGGTTGAGATCATGCTCATAGCATCGAGCAGTTACATCCTACTAATTAAAAATAAACTATGAATAGTTCCATATCTATTTAAAGCTTGACAGAGCCAACTAATTATTCATCAAACATTTGACACATAGTTACCACAAACAAGATTCTCATTTAAAATTTAAACAGGGCCTTTCCCATAAACGTTCAATATGAAAACAAGATATTTACACAATAGAGTCTTTACCTTAAAATGAAATAAACGTAGACAGTATTTAAAAGTTAGAATCTCGGTGGAGTCCAACTCCATTTCAAAACATAGAGAATAATGGAAGTGCCAATTACAGTATTAACTCACATAAGAAATCAGAACATAGATATACATTGTCAAGCATTTCAGTATACAGACTAGAGTCAAACAAAGGTGTATAGCATGAAGCTAATGCTTTCGAACACAGTGAACCCCAATACAAAACCTTCACAACTATGCCCAGAGGGAATTTCATTAGACAACATCACCCTAAAACTGAAAGACGACTTCTCAACAGACCTCAAGATCGAATCGACCTAGAGTTCTACAACTCCTTGTCACTCCACAACACAGCCAGACACCAACCACACGCACTACCCAGAAATCAAAGAAAGACCCACTTATCACAGGCATCTCACAAACCAAGGTGTTCCATGGAAACCCGGGTCTTACCAGGTCCACTAGCTCGAGTTCTCCAATGTCTGCGTGTTCAAAACCTAGCCAAGCATGCTCCGGGAATCCTGGTGAAACCCTCCTGACAGCAAACATCAAACATTAAGTTAAATATACAACTAAAACCAAGATTTATGACTTCTACGATTTACTAATGAAACAAAGGATTACAAAGATATTACCTTTCCCACTCCATGACCTTTCCACAACATTACTCTACTACAGAGAGTACGCGCAGACCAATAACGAAGCTCTGTTCATGCGCATTCCTTCCCTCCAAGCCACATAAGGGCCGAGAGCTTATGCTCTCCCTCCCAAGTGCCAAAACAATAGAGTATTTTTCGCAATGGTTTAGGGTTTTTACCATACTGCCATCTTGGAGTCCCGCCTTAGGACCATCATGTGATAGCATTAAAAGATTCAACCACCTCCACTACATTTTCAATCCCTTTACCCTCATCCCTATAGTTGGAGCTCGTTTATAACTCTCACACCCTCATATGTGATGCACAAGGGCTTTAGCATTGGTTATATTTCCATAATATTACTTAGGTCTATGCATAGGCACCTGCAATACAAACATTACAAATGTGTTAGCTCATATAAGAAGCTAACTAATCCCAGGTTCCATAAGAACCCTTCACCCAAATTGGGGAGTTAAAATACTAACCCAACTAATCCAGTTACAGTGAAACCATAAATAAACATAGCTATTAGGACAATTTCACACAGAATACAAGTTAAACATCAAAACCAACATACAAACTTCATAACAGAGTAGAGTAAATAACATTAGTAGAGTGACAGTTTTAGTATAGGTTGAGTAGGGATACGAATACCATACCACAATTAAACATCGAAATTATCATAATTGAAAATACAAGTTAACGGAAAAGTGTCTCAGTTTCAATCTCAACATTATCACACAGTGATGTAGTTAATTTTAATGAACCTTAGATCTTATTGATATTAATACCCCGTAATAATTTTTTTTTTTTTTTTTTTGGATTTAAGGGACATTACACCAACCGGTCCGAAAAAGGGGTAAATTATCACTAAAAAGACGACCTTTCTAATACTTTTACAAGTGTGAAAGAATCAAGTTCGCTTGGCGATATTTACCTATTTTGGGAGTCTAAAAAGAGCTTAAAGACAACTCCATGGGGTTATTTTTTTGTAGAGGTTTTACGAGCCCAAAAAAGTGATAAAAGTGTACTCAACACCTTTTTAGTTGGTTTTTAACGAGCACGACTATGGTATTAAAAGTGCTCGGAAGATTTTTCGTATTTGATAAGGAGCATGAAAAAGTCAAAAATGAACTCCGCCATAGTTAATTGTTATTAAATTTCACCTGCAATCTTCACAATGAGTGTTAGAACCTTGTTTGACTCAAAACATTAATGAAATATAACTAACTTTGGTAAAAACAATTTAAAATAATGAAATAAAATATTCTATTCTATTCAAAATGAATAAAAAGGGTAAAAAGTAAAAAACTTTCACCATTGTGTTTTTACCAATTTGGTGTGAGTAAAAATCCCTTTCTGGTTCAAACTTGTTGTGGAGATTGTGGGAGCATCGTGCATCCGTTCTTTATTCTGTCAGATCCAGGTAACTACCCTCCTCATGCTCTTCATTTTCATGGTTGATTTTTAGGCTTTCATGTCATATTTAGGTTTTTTAGGGTCATTTTTGAAAAGTAAATGTGTGCCTTGGGTGGCGCACTTCTCCCTTTCGGGAAGTGCATCAACTAGCATTGACGCACATCCTGAAAGGGGAGAGTGCGTCACTGACGCCCTATGTGCAAAGTTGGGGTGCGTTGGAGGAAAAGCGACCCCCCCCAAAAAAATTAAGCAAATATTTTAGGTTTTCTGGTATGAATCTCTTCTAATGCCCTCTTCAATTCATATTCATGTAGGTTCCATCCAACAAAATGGTGCAATGGAAAGAAAGAGAGCATGAATCAGAATATGCTCATGCAACCAATGAACCTAATGCTGCACTAAATTTGAGAGAGTGTGGACTCTTAAAGTTCTTTCAATTTCCCGGAATGAGAGCTCAAGTTTGTCTATTAGACCACTTGATCCGGATGTGGGACCCCGATCAATAATATTTTCAAGTTGGGATCAATATCCTTTATTTGGAGTTAGAGGAATTCTACTTCCTTATGGGGATTTCAAGTAAAGGAGCTCCTATTTCACTTTCTGGACCTAGAGGTGGTGATATGACCACCGAGGATCTAATCGAGTAGTATTGCAGTCCTGGAACCCAAATTCTAGGTGGGAAAATCCCCATCAAACATGTATGAGATCGACCGTTAAGGAGTGTTTTGTTCACCATCGAGAGGGTAGCATGTATTAGGGCCTCTCATCAAGCTACGAGGGCTCATATGCTTTGTGCTATAGAGTGCATGGCTCCCACAGTGTTAAACTAGTGAGAGGGTGTCTTAGGGAACATGAAAGAGCAGCTGACGAAATGTAGAAAAGGAGAGCTAAATTTTTTTGGCTATGGATCAATTGTGGTATCCTTCTTCCTAGAGTGGGTTCCTCTTCTTCATCTGCAGATAGAGATTACTGAACTTGAGTCATGAGATCCACGTATGCTGAGGTGGGATGAGGTGATGGCTTGTCACAGTGGTGGCGGACCTATAATTATTTACGGTCCTTCATTTTTCAGATGGTTGCGTAGTCAACTACTCATGGTTGAAGAGTATGAATATGCGGGCATGGATTTCTAAGGAGATACAGATCTAGCGCTCCCAGAGATAGCAATGGGGTGATCTAGGTAAAAGGAATTTCCTTTTCCTTTCAATTTTTTTATGTATTTTATAATATCTCATTTTTTTGTTGTACTGAGACCTTATAACTTGCTATACATATATCGGTCCTTCGAGGCCAGCTAGATCTTCACCTATTGATAGGGGAGGAGCGGTCAAATCCATGGAAGCAGTTGATCGAGAGGCAGTAGAGGAGATCCAGGAGATAGAGGAGAACCTCCCAAGACTGATTGTGGAGTAACGTGGGATCATGAAAGATGTAGACTTGGTTCAAATAGGAGACCACAACTTGAGAATCCAAATAGAAAATAATGTGCTCCACCCCATGGGAGGAATCATTGATTAATAATCCAATCACCACACGATATTCGATGGTATTATTAGTTGCAAAACCTAGGCAAACTCCACCTGAGCTTATAAGTTCATCGACAAGGGAATAAAGTATGCATGCCGTCGAAGCAAGGTTTCGGGTGTGTCGGCTAGAACCTTTTTTGAATTCAAAATAGGTTTTCATCTGCACATTCAAGAAAAACATGGTATATGCAGTCATAGTTGAGATGAGACCCCTACACACGAAAGGAAAAACTTCACACCATATCAAACACATATACAAAATGTACAATGCACTTATGCAGGATTGTCCTAAGCATAGTACCTTTTAAGGTAGATCCCATTTCTTGGCTCCCCCAGAGGTATCCCGTCATAATCAACTAACTCATAGGCCCCTTTCTCTAAGACACACTTTGATGATGTAGGGACCATGCCACATGGACTCAAAGTTGCCTACCCCCATTTTATTATACATTTGATCATATGTCAAGAGCAAATCACATTCATTGAAGATGTGGGTTTTGACTGATTTGTCATACTCGGATTTGATGCACTTTTTATGTGATTCATTAGCAAGAGAAGCATCACAATGAGTCTTGTCGAGTTTGGCTAAGTACATAAATCTTTCTTCCTCTGTAGTAGTGTTCAGCAGGAGTTCAATAGCTAGTTTGAGAGACAAGATTTCACACTCAATAGGTAATACTGCCTCCAGACCATACACCAGTTCGAAAGGTGTGAATCCGGCAGCATTTTCCACAGAGGTCCTATATGCCCAGAGGGATGAAAAAAGCATTAGATGCCAATTTGACTTGTGGGCCCCTACCATGCGTTGTATCATGGTTTTCAAGACCTTGTTTATGGCCTCTACTTGTCCATTTGCTCGGGGGTAGTAGGGGGTTGAGTTCTCATTTGGCACTTAATTCAGCTACCATTTGGTTTTGAAAGTGTGAGCCATGGTCAGTGACAATGTCTTGTGGAACTCCAAATTTGAAAATAACGTGATTGAACATAAAGAGTGCGAAATATTTTCCATATTCTTTGTACGTAGGCATAGCCTTGGCCCATTTTGTAAATTAGTCTAAAACAACAATGAAATAGACATGCCCCTCGGCCGAGGTAGGATTATATTGTATGAAATCAATGCCCCATTTTGCAAAGGGGCCAATGACAATAACTAGGTGTGATGAGGCAGGATGGGAGCGCTTTTTGGAATGGAAAATTTGGTAGGGGGACACTTCTTAATGGCTTCCATACAATATTTGAAAATTCATGGACAGAAGTATCCAACGCATAAAATCTTATGGGCTGTAGCCATCCCAAAGAGGTGACCCCCACATGCCCCAAAGTGGAAGTCATTCAAAACACGCTCGGCCTCCTAATGAATTAAAAAACGTCATAGAATCGAGTCAATACCTCGGCGATATAGGCTGTCACCGATTATTAAGTAGTATTTCACATGATAGCGAATACGACGATGGTTGTCATAAGATAATTGGGGCTGAAAGCGTTGGTTTTGGATATATAAAGTAATGTCTCCATACCATGGGTCAGATGTACTGACCAGGAACAACGAATCACCCGGAAGAGAGTCGATGGGCTTAGCTTCTTGATCAGCAAGAAGAAGATCATATATTAGTTCCACAAATACTAATGATTTCTTTGATTTTGATTTCTTGAATTGTAGGTCGAATTATTGGAGAATTATTTTTCAACGCGATTACTTGACTCCCAGTACTTGATGAGTCAGAACATGGTACATGGGGTTCAAATCTATGGTTATGGTAGTTGTGCGGAGTAAATTGTAATGACGAAATCTCTGAATAGCTATGACACCTGCCAGAGCCAACTTCTCAACATGTGAGTAACATGTTTCAGAGTTAGCAAGACTCTTACTAAGGTAATAGATCACATGTTCTTGCCCATTATTATCTTCCTGCACTAGTACCATACCAACCATAGAGGTAGAGGAAGTAAGATAAAGGAAATATTCCTTGGTATAATCGGGTGGCTGCAACACAGGTGCATGTGTTATAGCATGTTTAATATTATCAAATGTGCTTTGCGCGTAGTTATCCCAAACAAAAGGAGCTCTGGCTTTTTTAACAATCGCATGAAACCATGTGTTTTCTCTGCATAATTACACACAAAATGACACACATATTTTCCCTTCCCTTGCAAACTTTGAAGTTCGGTAATGTTTGTTGGTGAAGGTAGGGCTATAATAGCCTCTACTTTCAAGGGATCAATGTGAATCCCATCTTTCGAAACAATGAATCCAAGAAGGTGTCCAGACTCAATACAGAAGATGCACTTATGAGGATTTAAGCGAATATTATAGCGTCGACATATGAGGAAAATTTATTTCATATGTTCAATATGAAATTCACGATGATTTGAATGGGCTAGAAAATCATCGAGATAAGGATCCATGAAATCCTTAATATCATGAAAGGCATATGACATAGACTGCCGGAATGTGGCACCAGTATTTTTAAGGCCGAAAGGTAACTTGCGATATGCAAATGTGCCCCATGGGAAGATGAAGGCGGTCTTGTGTTGGTTATTTGGGTGGATTTTGATTTGATTATAGCTAGAGAAGCCATCCATGAATGAGAAGATGACACTACCGACGTAGTTATCGATAATCTGGTCGATGAAAGGGGTAGGATAATTGTCTTTGGGACAAGCCTTCTTTAAATCCCTGTAATCGATGCATACTCTGATAGTTCCTTGCTTTTTCATGACATGAATGATGTTAGAGACCCAGTATGTCAAGGGGACAGGATAAATAAAGCCATCTTTTAAGATATTTTCAACCTCTTCCTTCATAGCCACAGTATTTTGAGGGTGCACAGGACATAGTTTTTTCCGGATGGGTTTTTCCTCAGGATAAGTCTTGATCTCATGAAAAACGATGGCGGGATCAATCTCAGGCATTTCCTCATAGCTCCATGCAAATACATCATGGAACTGTTTGAATAAGTCCATGTAAGCTTCGATTTCTTTAGGAGAGCAATTTTTCCCAATGTGAATATGTTCCATGACATCAAGTTTCACTGAGATGTCAATGGAGATGGTAGTTGTGATATTCACCAAATTTTCTTCAGTTACCATATCTATATGAGAATAGGAGGTTGAGTATTTTGAATGATATCTGGTGAAAAAATGGAGGTAATTTCATTCTCTATTGTATCCAGGGGTGCGAGGAAGGATGATCGATGGTGATGGTCCTTCAAGGGAAGCTCATCTAAGCTCATAATTTCCATGATAGATTCATCGGATGGAAAGGTCTGGAGAAGATAATATAGAGATGGAGAAGAAGATTTTATCCAAGATGACATAGAATAGGAGGTTGATTCCACTAGGTTATGGTCATCATGTGGGTCAAACACTGATTGGAGAGCATGATATGTAGCCTGAGCTAGGCTAAGAGGCATCTGGTTTCCAATCAAGTCAACTTCAGTAGAACAAGAAGCAATCAAGGGATCGGTTGACTTGGAGGAATTTTGGGCCATGGAGGATATCATGTTCACCGTGGCAATTTGTGATGGGGGATCGGGCGTTGGAAAGACTCCCATAAGTGATGAGTCCTTGAGGAGTCCTACACCCACACTCTCGTAACTAGGTGAGGATTTACCTAGAAGAGGGACATTATTCACAAGATGAGAGTTGGTGTCAGGTGTACAAGAATCTAGTTGGTTGATGGTGACATATTTCCCTTGGTGGGGAAACTACACAATGTGAAAAACTGAGGATGTCAGGGAAATCATCGTAAAACCAGTTCCAACCAAGTAATATATTATAGTCCAAGGGTGCATCTACTAATTCCACATGAATGGAAATGGTCTTGCCTCCCAAATCAATAGCTAAGGATTATAATATTCCATGCCATTGAAATCCGTGTCCATCAAATGCTTTTAACGTGGTAGGATATCGGTTCAGTTCATGAGATCCAATGGCTCTCCAATAGGATAATGACATAACTGAAGTAGAGGCTCCTTCGTCTAGAACAGTATGATGGATTATTTTCTCGACACTGTTGGTAATGATTTGAATTATAGTTGATGGGAAATCCCCGACTTAAAGTATTCCAGTTTAAAAATAATAATTTTGGATGTTTCCATATCTACAGCTCTAATGGAAGATAGCAGGGTCTTATGCTGATTAGGACAGTTTTGTAAGACTTCGATCGTTGACATTGAACAGGGTTCCTGGGCCAAATATTCCACAATGTTGTAGGTTTTGGTGGCCAGGGAATTACCATTGAAATTCACTTTTCGAAACGTGCTTTTGGGTGGGCGCAACAATGCATCTGATATGGGTTTCTCTATTAACATAGGACCCTATGGGGGAGGAGTAGTGGACACAAAAGTGGAGTATTTTTCAGTATTACCTCCATTGGATTATTTTTCTGGAACAGATACGTATGTATGTTCCTTGGTGGACAAACTAACCGTCTCACTTTGCATCATGAGGATATGAGAGGTCGAGGATGCTTCTCCTTTCGAGGGGGTCGGTTTTTGTGCAACCATCTACTGTTGTTGTGTTGGAAAGGGGCTAGTTAATACGGCAGGTTGAGTATTTCCTTTAAGGAATTTTTGGACTTCTTCACGACGGGTGCATTCCTTCGTGAAGTGGTCATCACCACACATTAAACATGGAAACTTAGACTTTCATTTTGGTTTAGCATTGGTTGTGTCCTAATTGGATTTGTGTTCTTGTTGGTTTGAAGGTTTTTTGGATTTACCCTTATTCTTCTTCTTACCACCGGATTTCTGAGATGAACCAGTTTTAATTGAATTCACCTCTGCGGTCGGATCAGGATTGGGTGAATTTGTGGTGTTTTTACCAACCTGTGTGATCCAATTGCAGGCTAAGTAAGTTTGTGTGTGTGTGTGTGTGTGTGTGTGTGTGTGAGAGAGAGAGAGAGAGAGAGAGATTTTATATTTCTTTGTATACTATTTTATTCTTATCCTTGAAATGGTTTCAATATTTTATCAAATTGTTGTCTAATAGTACATAATGACTACATTGTATGTTAGGTTAATGTTGTTGATGGCGACACTCCAACTAGTAGTCAAGATCCAACTGGGCTCTTAATATTTGGACGAGATGATCCAAACCATCCAATAAATCTTACTAAGGAAAAAAAATCGACATTAAAGAGAGCACTACCATGTGAAAATTTTGAATAGTTGATGGCATTAGCATATGATGATGACATTCCACCTTGCATTTCTAGTGAAGATAATGATGAAAATAAAGTGCATGAATAAGGATTGAATGAAATGCTCACAGGTTTCTTTGGGGATGTAAAAAATGATGATCCCATATTTGATATAATAATGATACAGGGATAAATTTCTAATAACATAATGTTGATGATATAAACCTTAATGACTCCATCAAGCAAGTAGCGAAGACAGTTGTGTTCAAATCGGGTGCAAGTAGAACATCAAAACTAACTTGCACACTAATATTACTAGAAATCAAGTCATTGTTTGGTTTGTCTGACAAAAGCTTCACTACCCTTCTAAGGTGAGTTGAATTATCTTTGTGGAGTTGCATAGTCAATTGTTGTAACTAACTTGTATATATCTATTAACTTCATTTTTATTTATGCTTTTTTACGTTAAACCATATATTTTAAAGAATTGAAATATTTAATATATTCGATGTATGACAATCTTATAGGGCACTAAAAGATAAAACATTCCCTGAAGATAATGTGTTTCCATCAAATTCCAGAGAATCACGTCAATTATTGGTCCATTTGGGGATTGAATATAAGAAAATTCATGCATGTAAGAATTATTGCATTTAATACAGAGACGAATACAAAAACTATCAAGAATGTCTTGTATGCAAGGAGAAGAGATATCGTATAGATCTACAGAGTACTACAGTTCCAAATAATGTTTTAAGGCACATGCCAATTATACATAGACTTCAACAAATGTTTTGTTGCAAGTCACTTGCACAATTGATGGATTGGCATGCAAAGAATAGGAGTAAATATGGATTCATGCGAATTCCGACATATTGCAAAGCAACGAAACACATAGAAGATAAAGAGCCAACAAAATTCAAAGATGAGTCAAGAGGATCATACGAATCAACCAACCATGGAGAAAATTGCATTTTTCTTCAACTTTATTCTTCAAATGGAGGCTATCAAATCTGAAAATGCACATGAGTATACCTCATACCAATACCAAAATGTGTGGAGTCACCAAGGTGAACTTGAGATGGCTTCAAGCATTGCTTGCTTAACCCTTACAAAAAAAAATCTTAAAAAATATTCAAAGGAATAAGGGATTTTTCTCTTCATGGAGTTTCCATGTTAGAAGAGAAAATTGCAATAAAAACCTCCAACAAAATGTTATGAAGCATGATCTTCAAAAAAATTGAGAAAAGCGATTTATCCCCATCAATGACGCAAAAATGTTACAACATGAACTAACATGTATGATTAAATCCCTAAAGAACACGACTATCCCAACTATAACCTAGAGGTGTTACCCCATATCACCTCAATAACGACCTCTACAATTTAGGTTTCCTTTGATCCAACTCAAAGGGGATTCCGTAGGAATAGGATGAAATTCCTTCTTCACCCTTTCCCCGGAGACTGAAAAGTAGAACATCCTTGTCCTAATTCTCACTCAATGTTGAGTCTCTCTCTTGTGTCTTTCTCCTCTCCCCTCAATTCCCTTTTATACTTTTGAGTTGAACGGAAACCCCATCTTCAATTGGCAAGATTAGATCTCATTCAATTGAGATCAAGGGATAAGATTCTATTTGATTGACTTAAATCAATAAAACCCCAAAACTTAGTGTTTTCTCTAAATTAACCCCATTTAATTATAAAAGGGCATTCACTTTAATGAGTCCTTTAATTAAAGTGAATTTCATAAATACATGAGAGGTCATGGTGACGATTCCCATGGGAAAGACACCCACTCATAGAAATAATTTTCCATGCTACAAAACATCAACACTCCCTCTTGGCAAGGAAGGTATTTCTAGAAGAGACACCTGGTACTAGTTTTTCCTTCAATCCTGGTACAATTTCCTATACATCATCCTACCTTAACTGTTGATATGTTGCTTCCTAGGAATTTAAAGGATCATCACCAATGACGATACACATGAGGTCCATTTGATTCTTTGGAGGCCTTCTCTCTTGAAATATGCTCCTAGTATCCTCAACTTGCTCTTGAGCATCATTCAATGCCATATCATACCAAGTAGGTTTCCTAATAGAACTAGAAGGGACTAAATCCCTCTTCCCATCTGAAGGTTGACTCCCCACACTAGAAATCTGTGAAATATTCTCACCCTTCATATCCTTCTACTCATTTTCCTATGCCACTAACATTGATCCATGATCCAAGATCTCCTTGGGATCCACCTACAATATTTTCCCTCTCTAACCCCAATGCTCACTAATGTGTCTTTGATAGCTCCCTTTGGACATATGAGTACTTCCCTTTCTTGATTGTTATGGAAAAACCCTTGTCCTCCAAAAATGATAATGAGAGCAAATTCTTCTTCAGATTTGGCACCCAAAGCACCTCCTAGGCCTCCAATAAACCTCCTGACTCAAGTTGGAACCAAATAGTCCCCTCCCTCTTCACTCCATACTTGGAATCATCACCAAGCTCCACATGGGTTCCTAAGTACTTATCTATCAAACTGCTAAAAATATCCCATGCTTCAGTCATGCGATGCGATGCACCACTATCCAAGTACCAAGCACTCATTTTATTGGTGTTGATGGTAAGGCAGGAGACCAGTTAGAAGTCCTTCTTAAAATTTGTTGCAAACTCATCCATCTACGTCTCTGTGGATGATGTTGTATGCTTCTTCTCTTGACCTTTCTTATTCTTTGGACACTGTGATGAAAAGTGTCCATTCTTGTGGAAAATAAAGCACTTGAATTTACTCAAGTATTTCTTCCCTAGTTGTGAGGATCCTCCTCACTGTTACCCTTGGAACCTTGTCCTTTGTTCTTATGTGCCTCGCTGACAATAGCCAATATCTCCTCCTCCTCGTGTTCTTGCTTGCATGATTTAGACTCCTCGCGAGTATCTTCCTCGATGCAATCATTCCAAAGACTCTGCCAATCTAGAATGTTTTCCTAAGCTACAAACCCTTTGACAAATGGATCCAAAGACTTAGGAAATATATTCAGTTCCACATTCACGAGTTCTGCATCAATAATTGTCTCCCTAATAGCTGCAAGTTGATGATGAATCTAGGTGATCATCATGAGGTAACTGGTAACATTATCCATCTTCAACATCTAGACATATTTGAGCTTGCTTCTCAAGATCAACTTCATGTTCATGTTCTCACTCTAGAACATGTCCACTAGAGCTTATGATACATTGCATGCAATGTTGTCTTCTCTGCTACATGAGGAATCAAATTATCCTTAACAACATCTAGGATAACTCTTTGGGCCTTTATCTCCTTTTTCTCATAGGTTTTCAAATCAACTGGATTTGTTGGTTTGGTAACTGTCTTCTCCATAATCCCCCAAATATCATGCTCCTTCAATAATAAGACAACTATTGCCTTCCATGCAAGGAATTTAGATGCCCTATCTAACCTATATTCAAACCTAAGACCGATTGCTACCATAACTGGATCTACCACAAATAATTGTCTTGTGCTTTATCCTTCAAGCACCCACCAAGATCTACTGATGTAAACACCAAATCTACACTAGATATGCTTGTTGGTCACTCAGATCTACTAGATCTGCTGCAATAAACTTCAGATATGATCCCTCTCATAGTCTAATCTTTGATACCATTTTACGTTTTTATATCTTTGTCCTAGATAATTAATTCCTAGTGGTTTTCTTTCCTCAAAAATTAACTTTTACCCCATGGATTAAATTATATTATTGATATCTATTAGAAGAAAATTGCAGTTGAAGTAAAATAGGAAACAAATCACAACAACACATACAAATTTTTGCACCTCAAAATCAGCTTTTCATTAATTTAAATTCCAAGCTTACAAGGGATCCCTTACTAGGAAAATGGTTGGAAATAGTACAACTTCAGAAGTTATTATTTTTGTATTTCATCTTGTTATTGTACCTCCTACGGGAGAAGATATCAATGTATTTGATCATGCAAAACCCTTGAAAGAATCAATATAAACCCTAGGATGAAATCACAAAGAAAAGATTCATTAAATGTAATTTTTGTATTCCCCCAAGACAAGTCGTCCCAATGGGTAAACTGCCCCAAAACAGTGGGCAGTATGCCCCAAACAATGGGGATAACTTCCCCAGTCAAGACGGCCCAATTAGGGAAAGTTATGTCAGCCCAGTAAGGGAAAAATTCACCTTTTGATGTGTATAAATAGAGAGTTTGACCTCTCATTTGGCCATTCACTCAAGCAAGTTCGCTCTAACCAAGAGAGGTTCTCTATTGCAACTAGGAGACTTTGTTTTTAGGTTCTCCACTATTGGAGAAATTTCTCTTTTGTTTTCTTAGGTTTGCGCTACTACTATCTGGATGTACATTGTTATCTATTGGAAGGTCTGAGCTAAGGGGAGACAAATAGCTTTTTCTATGGTTGGGAGATGATGGTTCTTATCATCATGGTTAAACAAGCTCCACACTCATTTTGTTTCTATGCTTTTCCATTCTTTTAGTGATCCTGGTTATGCTGCTATAAACATTAAGATGGTATTAAAGCAATGTTGAAAGAGACAAGTGCCAGAAACTAGGGCTTCCTGAATTGAGGGTTTCCAACCACAAAATTGATCCGGAAAGACCTCTACTCCATTCTCCCTAGGAAGGCGCAGTTATCTATGGACGAATATTTTCATCCAAAGAAATTTCAAATCTGACCTAATTTCTACTAGGGACAAGAAACTAGGGTTTCATTTTTTGAGCATCTTGTCCACAAAATCAGAAGAAAAGAAGGGCTATTCATTTCGCACTAGGAAGACTAATCTTTCTATGGAGTTAGATTCTAGATCCAACAACTTTCATTTTTGACCTATTCTCTAGCAAATTCGGGAAATTAGGATTTCAGTTTGTGAGCTATTATGTCCACAAATTCATAAGAAAAGGAGTATTATTCAACTTGCCTTGAAAGGGCGCATTCATCTGTGGAATCAGATTTTTCATCTTCCAAACTTCTTTTTCGACCCTCTCTAGCTAGGGTTTCTGAAATAGGTTTCAATTTTTTAGTCTTCAGTCAAGATGGTTGTTGGACTCAGAGTAGAAGATAGATTAGAGGGATTCTCAAACTTCTGATCTTGGAAAAGCAGAATGCTCATGCTCCTAAATGAACATGATCTCAAGGATAATATAATCAGAAATATTCCAGAGCCAGAGGGAGCCAAAGAGAAATTAATATTCAAGAATGAAGCCACAACTATGAGGATATTGATGGACTTAGTAAAAGATCATCTTGTACCTCTCATTACAAGCCAGGATTCAGCCAAGAATATGTATGATGTATGATGCTTTGAAGAATCTATATAAGAATGATAATCCTAGCAGAATTTTATCTCTAAAAGATCAACTTCGTCAAGTGAAGTTTACAAAAGATGATTCAATTTCTTCTTATTCTTGAAGATTTCCCAAATCATAGATCAACTAGCAATTGTTGATGAAAGTGTCCCTGACAGAGATCTTCTGTTGACATATATGAGTGGACTTTCTCCAGAATGGAAGCCATTTGTGGAAGGGACATGTGCTCGTGGTCAGTTACCTAGTTTTTATCAGTTTTGGTCAGAATGTGTCCAAGAGGAAACAAGGGAGCTTGCCTCTACCTCAAAGGAAAAAGAAGAAGAACTAGTTCTTGCAGCCAAAATTGGAAGGAAGAGAGGAAATTGGAACAAGGGCAAGAAAGGGATCCTGTCAGTCCAAAATGCAAAGATCAAGAAACATAAATCCAAGCTTCAATGTTACAAATGTGGCAAGTTAGGTCACTTTGTTGTAGAATGTTGGAAGAAAGGAAAAGAAAAGCATGATGCCCCTACAGTCAAGAAGAGAAATAAGCACATCTCAATTGTTGATTTTGACGAAGAATCTTCACAGGAAAGGCCAAAGAATGCATAAGAATTCTTCCTTTGATTGAAGACTTGAATCTATACATGAATACCTCAAAGAGTTTTTTTTTTTTAAGTTCAGAACTTGAAGGTCAAAGTATTCTTGAGGACTTCAATGATCACTGCAAGGAGTTAGCGATCAAGTGGGAGTCCACAAAACAAACAAAAGATAAGTATTTAATGTGTTTTTATATGATTCTGAAATTGTGCATTAGACTTATATAGTTTTCTATTATGCATATATATATGATTGACAAAGTTGTAGGCTCATGTAGTGCATATCATGCATATGGTGAGTAAGTAGACTATAATGTTGCACATCATCACGTTGGATGGGTGTTGTGATTGAAGCATTGGCTAAGTTGGTTACATAACTGTGCATAATAAATTGTCATTGCATTAAAATGTCAATACAAGTAGATTGAATTTCATGATCATGCAATATTACTAATTTTTTGACTGAATCTAACTTGTAGGAAAGATCATGTGCTATGACCTACAAGAAAACGATGATGAGACTTGTTCCAAAGAACAAGTGATCATTACCGATGCAAATTCAGTCATATGTGGACCCATAACCCACAGGTCCAAAGGATCTCATATGGAGATTGATGATTGAGAGAAAGAGGCTCCAACGTACTAAGTACCAGATGCAGAGTTACAAAGGGAGTCTGTAGCACAGAGGGAATAGATTATGATGAGACACTTTCTCCAGTCGCCATGCATGCTATTATTAGTTTGAAGAAATCTCTTTATAGGCTTAAGCAGGAACCCCGGGCCTCATACTCCAGGATCAACAGTTTCCTAACATAGCTAGGCTTCACTAAAAGTGATGCAGATCATAACTTTTATTATAAGGTTGATGATGGTCATCCCTTGATATTGGTACTTTGTGATGATGATCTCTTTCTTACAAGGGATGAGACTATGATTTATAGGTGCAAGATGGAGATGATTCGTGAATTTTAAATGGCACACCTGGGGGTTGATGCATTAATTCTTGGGCTTAGAGGTGTGGCAAGGACCTGATGAGATCTTCCTTAGAAAAGGGAAGTATATCATTGAGATCTTGCACAGATTTGGTATGATGGAATGTAATTGCATTGTTACACCTATGGAAGCAAATCTAAAGAATTCACTTGCTTCTACCATATCTTCAGATTTAGTAGATCCCACCATGTACCGTCAGTTGATTGGCTCCTTGTTGTACCCAATTAATACCAGGAGAGATATTTTCTATGCAGTAAACATGTTGAGTCAGCACATGGTCAAGCCGAGACAATTACATTGGGTAGCATCTATGCATGTGCTGAGATATCTTCGTGGTACTATTGGTTATGGATTGAGATATGCCTCAGAAAATGGAGTGAAACTAGTAGGCTTCACGGATTTAGATTGGGCCAGTAGTGCAGTTGACAGAAGGAACACCTTTGGGTGTTGTTTTAGCTTCAAATCAGCTATGGTTTCCTGAATCAACAAGAAGCATACTTATGTGGCACTCAGTATAGCCGAGGCATAGTACATCACAGCTAGTGAAGCTAGTAACGAAGCATAATGGATTCGGAAGTTGCTTGTACATTTGTATGGTCATGAACTTGATGTGACAACAATATTCTGTAATAGAAGGGAGCAGTGAAGCTCCAATATATCTCTACAAATGAGTAGATTGTAGATATCCTTACCAATACCTTTTCTAGAATGAAGGCTTGGAGTGGTGTATATTCCCTTCCTCAAGAAGTGATATTGATGACCAGTGTGGTTTTTGACGAGGCACAAGTCGAGACTTGTGCCTGAATCCTTTATGGAGTGTGTCCCTGTGTGGGATGGTTCCTTTGTGGAACGGAATCCTTTGTGGAGTGTCCCTTTGTGGGATGGTTCCTTTGTGGAATGTTCTCTCGTGTGGAGAGTGATCCTGTATGGAGTGTGTGTCACCTACCCAAATTCTGAGAATATTATTTTATTTGCAAAATACTTTATGTTAAATTTTAATTACAAAGTTTTGTAAGTATGACCAAGTTTGGTAAAGGATGAATGTAATTACTGATTATTATTATTTAATAAATTAAAGTAGGAGACAAACAACCAAGGGAGCTGTTAAATGAGTGTTCACTGACCCACTAGGAGGAATGGAAGTTGTTAGAAGGTATGGGACAGATGGCAGCATTTGCACTTCACCACTAGTTGTTGGTTATGGGACAACTACCCCTAAAAATGTGGCATTATCCCCTAGGTGGGTGTAAGTGAGCAGGCAGCTCATTAATGACTAGTTAACCACTAAAAGGCCTAGGCAACCTACATAAGGAAATTCTAATTGGGAAGGAAGCCCCCTTACAATATTTTTTGCATAAATATTCCTCAAGTGCATCAGGTGATCACTGAGAGATTCGAATAGGGAGGCTATGTGAGAGTGAAACTGTGAATCTACTAAGTATACTAAGAAGGCAAAACAGAGGTGTTGGTGCAGGTCTCTTTGACTGCTGAGTCTTGATGACTGGAAAATCTACATTCTTTTGCAAGTTGATGTACTAAGGCTTCTACAGAATCTTCCTCCTGGTGGTTCAGTGAACAGGCTTGGGGGTCCTAAGGCAAGTAACTTGGTTGTCTTCAGGAATTGGTTGGGTGGAACAAGTTCCTTGGGCTGTTTGTTTCTCCTACAGATAACCAGGTTTTACTGTTCCTACTTTTGTTTACAATTTAATGTTTCTTCTTAGTAGAATTATTAAACTCTGTCATGTAAAAGAAGTTATTTTATTTTCTGATCCAAGTATGATTCTGAATGAAAAAGCTTGGTGAAATAATTGAATTGATAACCATCTCTATATTTTTCCCCATGTTCTTCTCTGCATATATAGTACTCTAGTATAGAGAAGTAAATTAAGAAAGAAAGTGATAGCAAGAATGCCATTGATTGGAAAAATGATTACAGTAATGTGCTTGTTAAAATTTTGTCCTATGTTTAAACACAGTAAACATTATAGTATGGTATAAACAACAGTATAGAATTCATCTAATTAATACATGAAAGAAAAACACAGTATGTTTCTGCACAGTGCTATATACTTCTTGTAACTCTATTTATTTCAGATAGCAAGCAAATGCAATCAATATTAAACACTTCATGTTTTTCAAAGTAATTGTATTTTCAAGAATTAATCCTTGTATAGATTTATTACAATTATATATATTTTATTTCTTCACTAACTTTCACCTTTGATTTCAATTATTGAATATCTACACACTTGTATCAAACCATAGATATTACAGACCCTAGTTTCTGTTCATAACAATTAAAGTTTTCCAAACACTAACTAACATTTTGAGACTACTACAAGACAATAAACTCCACTTAGCAGAAAACACGATTCTGTGCTAATGACTATTGATAGCTTATAACACTAGTAAGAACACTTATACAATATCGAAACCATTTGATGCAATACAAAAACTTACTAAAATCTAGATAGTAATCGGAAGCTACGGGTAGGGTTTCTTTCGTAAAACAAAATAGAACATTGTGGTATAGCTATTCGAAAACATATAACAGTCAAACTATTTCATTGATATTCCAAACATGATTATCAACGACGAGAACAAAGTACAGGAATACAATTTTATACAATTATGCAAACTATAACTCTCGGCCCAAGACATCCATCATTGCTTGGCATCACCATAACCATTGTTTACACATTGTTCTCAACTATTATTCAAAAACATAACTTTCCATTGCAAAAACGAGCCATTGTCAATAAGTGTAAGGGAACCCTCGATTCTTGATTTTTTTCCATTTAAAGTTTATAACATAGAATTACATTACGGACCTGTTAAGGTTCCACAATACACGGGGCTTTCCCCTCATCAACCAATATCTTAAAACAAGGCGTGAAGCAACAAACTACACAGGGTTTTACCCTTAAACATCTAGCAAAACAATTAAAAGTTCGAACTTCCTTTCAAACAACACAACCAAGCATTAAAGATCCGAATGGCATCTTAAGAGAACTGAAGATTATCTTCTGTACTGCTAATAACAAAACAAGACTTAAAACTTTGCATTTGGCCATCAACGAAACAAAATTGAACGGTTCCAACTCTTGTCACACAGAAAACACCATCAAAGGCACCTACAAGGTTTTCAAGAACCACCGAGGCTTACCCGGAAGCAGTTGTAGCACTTCCATTTCCAATCCTTGGTATAGAAACCTTCCAACGAAGTGGGTACCTGCCAAGTTACAAGTTCGAAGGGTTAAAAGCATGCAAATTCAAATAAAAATCAAGTTCACAGTATTACACTCAGTATCAAACTACTTACCCTTAGAATGGAGCCTCTGAACTTAGAAGCACCACTCTTGCAAAGGCGACGAAGCTTGAAGATGTTTGCAGCATTCACAAATGCAAGAACTCAGAAGATGATATCATAAATTGGGAAATCGAACCCCAAATTCAAATCACTCTCAACAACTGACAGAAGAACCACTCACATCTAGTAGAACTGTATTGTGTCTCTATTGCACAAATGCATAAGCCTAAAACCTGTAAACTTCATCACTCAAGTCCTGAGTTCAAGACCGAGGAAGGAGTCCTCTTCTCTGAGAAACCAAAAACCCTACATTGCAGCATTTCGTTGGCCCTGCTAACCTCCCACTAAGCGTAACAATGAAGACAGGAAAACCAAATGTCATGACTTACCAACGCGTTCTTAGGGTTTCATCCACCACCCTCAATCCTACAGAGATAAACGATGGATAGTGGCCATTCCAGGCACGTTGATATTCGAACCAACAATGCAATCAATACCATTTAATTGCTACATCTACCAATTGCCATATAAGCGAACCGAGAGCTTGTGCATGGCACAACTCAGCCTTATGTTGGCGTTCAATGCAATCACAAGCACGTGAAGACCTTACAACTAAGCTTCCACTTCACTATCGAGTTGATCTACTTTAAATGCCAAGACTTGTCATTGCTAGTGGTAATCATGTCAAGTACCGAGCTTTATACCCTATCATCATCATCGTAGTTATTGCAATGTTAGATCCTTGTGCACTTTTCTATATAGTTTCGAAGGCTTATTTAGGCATCGTGATAATAGTATTATCACATGCTATTTTGTTTAGTGTGAATGCTTGGTCAATACAAATGTTTACATTTCATGGTTGTTTTATTTAGTTTATGTATAGTCGTATAGGGTAAGATATATATTGCATATGATTGCTATGTTTTGACAAGCCAACGAATATTATAAGACTAAGGTATAGTTAATACATACTACAACGCTAAGATCATAGTATAAGAACTATAAACACTATATATTCCTTATGTTAAGTCTTGTAACAATAATCAAATGATAATTGTTAGACTTACGATAGTCTATAGATTTTGTTGTTGCATAATATAATAGTAGAGTTCTTTTTAAATAATATAAACTTTATTATTTTCCAAGATTTCAAATAGAATTACAATTGGACATTGGGTCATTGAGTTGTTATAGTAATGGATATTTTTAGATGACTTCTCATTGTTAAACAATAAATAGCATTATAACAAGCAAACTGACAATGTGTTGAAGAGTTGGTAATCTAGCACGTAAACTAGGATTGGAACCAAAATACCCATACCTCTAGTAACTTGTTTTCGTAGGGTAGTACTTAGTTTTGTTTCATGTTATACTCACGATGAATTGATGAACTCTTGTACTCTTAACTCATGGTTGTTGTAGAGTTTCTTAACTGCGTTCTGCACATGGAAACATATTTCAAATGCCTTAGCTAATCGTATCTAAGTAAACCCCAGGGTACCTCGTAGGACCCCTTCGTCAACATACAAACAAACTGTCAGCACATCATCAAGAACATCACAAAATTACAAACTGTGTACAGCATGTAATCATATTCGGAACTTAAGAAAATATGTAAATTGTATTCTTATGCATAATCATAAAAGATCTTTCGTTAAGGAGATTAACATCCGCTTAAATATAAAATGGAAAATACAATTATATCACATTTATTGGAGAAGTATGATGTGTCATTGTTATCAGTTATCTTAGTTAAGAAATCTAATTAAGTTATATGTTCCGCATTAATGACTTTGATAATTATTGCTATTATAAAAAAAATTAAATTTTGGTATTTTCGGGATGTTACATCTGGTATCAGAGCTCATGTTTGAACTCTAGGCCTGAAAAAGGTCCAAGAACACGCAGCAGAAAATTTATTACAGCAGAAATCTTACTAAATCAAAAATTTAAACTATTGTGTTATACATAAATTATTTTGAGTTACAAGTATGGAAGGATCAGCTGAACATTTAGAAGACATATTTCAACCCAATAGTCATAGCACCAAACAACATTTCGAAGGAGAAGAATTCCATGGCGAATTAAATGACAATTCATCAGGATTGTTACGAGCATTTCAAGAATTAAAAGCAGAAATCAGATCTGTAAAACAAGACAATGAAAGAATTCTGAAAGCACAAGAAGAACTTAATCAAGTACTGTTCGAACAATTCCCAACTGATGAACAGAATAGAGAAATTGAGAATACCTCCAAAATTGAGGATTTACCTCATCGAGACAGGGGTAAGAAGATGAAAACTAATGATGCAAACAGTATTTCTACATCATCAGAAGTTGCCCATGACAAACACAAAAAGAAACGAAATTATTCAAGTGACAGCGGCGAAGGAGACTACAAACCCAAAAGGAAAAGTCACAAATAGTATGAATAGATTTCAGGGGAGTTTAAGAAAATCAAACCCCCAACCTTCAATGGTGAAACTAAGAAAGGAGAGACAGCAGAAGCTTGGCTGTCCGGCATGAAAAAGTACTTCCAAATTTATGATTATTTTGAATCATTGAAGGAAAATATGGCAATCTACAACTTGATTGGGAAGGCATATATTTGGTGGCAGGACATCAAAAGAGTGAAGGGCATCAAGGACAAGGATGTAAACTAGAGTACTTTCAAACTATACTTAAAAAAAAAGTTCTTATCGGAACAATACTATGAAAAAAAATCAAAGGAGTTCTATGACTTAAAGCTGGGAAATATGAACATGAAAGAAATGAACAGTAAATTTCTGAATTTACTGAGATATGTGCCATACCTCGTGGAATAAAAACCGAAGATCCAAAGATACTTGAGTTGTCTACCTTTCAACATCAAGGACATGATTGAGTATGACAATCCAAAGACCTTAGAAGAGGCCATGAGGAAAGCAACTTTCTGTTATGACACCAATCGGAAAAGAGAAGGAATATCAAACTGGAAAAGTCATAAACCCAACAATTTTGAGCTGAAAAAGAAAAATTCCAAGTTTAACGGAAATTCTGGTTTCCAAAAGAAAAAAATTTAGAATCAAAATTTTCAAGGAAACAACCCCAGAAACAGTCAGCAGCAAAATTTTACAGCTCCTAGAAACACTCCCAATGCTACCAGGACTAATGATCAAAAGGCACCTATCAAATGTTTTGAGTGTCAAGGTCCTCATTATGCATCAGAATGCCCCAAGAGGAAGCGGACAACTAACAACATTCATTCCATTCAGACCGAACCTACTGTTGGAGACTTGGCAAGGGAGATGCCCATAATTAATGCAACACTCGACAACAGACAAGCAGATCATCAAATGTCTATGGTAGAGATTGAAGGTATGCTACAAAATCATCCTGTTACTATTTTGATTGATCCAGGTGCTAGCTTAAGTTATATATCACCAGATATTGTAGAAAGTTTTAAATTGAAAACAGAAAAGTTTAGTAAATCTTGGTTAGTTAGACTGACAACAGGAACAAAAAGGAAAGTATCTGATTTTATTGAAAGATGTGCTTTATCCATGAATCAGTTAAAGACACAAATCAAGTTGAATGTTTTACCTTTAGGATCCTATGATATTATAATTGGAATGGACTGGTTAGAAGCCCATCATGTCATTCTGAACTGTTATGAGAAAATTTGTACATGTTTAAATGATGAAGGAGAAACTATAGAAGTAAAATATATTCCAAGAAAGACAACCCTTAGACAGATTTCAACCGTGCAAGTAAAGAGGGCAGTTAAAAAAGGATGTCAATTGTTTGTAGTAAATGTAGTAAATGATGAGTTTATTTGTAAAGAGGACAAACTGAAACTAGAAGACATACCTGTCCTAAAGGATTTCAAAGATGTTTTTCCTGAGAAGATTCCAGGATTACCTCCTAAAAGAGATTTGGACTTTACCATCGAGTTAATACCAGGAGCAGTACCGAATTCTAAAGCTCCATATAGGATGAATATACTGGAATTAAATGAGTTGAAATCACAGTTGAAGGAATTGATTGATAAAAACTATATAAGACCCAGCATGTCTCCTTGGGGAGCACCTGTTATATTTGTTAAGAAGAAAGATTGAACCCTAAGACTGTGCATAGATTATCGCCAGCTAAATAAGATGACAATCAAGAATCGATATTCGTTGCCCCACATAGACGATCTATTTGATCAGCTGCGTGGAGCAACGATATTTTCAAAGATTGATCTAAGGTCAGGATATCATCAAGTGCGGGTGAAGGATGAGGATATTTTCAAAACAACCTTTAGAACTCGATATGGACATTATGAGTTCGTAGTCATGCCATTTGGCTTGACTAATTCCCTGACTGTATTTATGTGTTTAATGAACAATATTCTGCACAATTATTTGGATAAGTTTGCTATTGTGTTCATAGACGACATTTTAGTGTATTCTAAAAGCAAAGAAGAGCATGACAAACATCTACAGATTATCTTACAAGGTCTGAGAGATCATCAACTATATGCTAAGTTTAGTAAGTGTGATTTTCACAAGGACAAAATTCAATATTTAGGACACAGAATTTCTAAGGAAGGAATCTCGGTTGACCCCGATAAGATAAAATCCATTAATGATTGGCCGGCTCCTAAGGATGTGTCGGATGTAAGATCATTTATGGGTATTACTGGATATTACATAAAATTTATAGAGGGTTTTTCAAAGATTGCAAACCCCATAACCTCCTTGCAGAATAAAGGGAAGAAATTTGTGTGGGATCAGAAATGTTCAGATAGTTGTAAGAAGTTAAAGGAGTTACTAATTACAGCGCCTATTATGAGGATTGCAGATCCTAATAAGGATTTTATAGTTTGCACATATGCATGTAATGACGGACTCGGTGGAGTCCTAACACAAGAAGGGCATGATGTGGCATACGAATCTAGAAAGCTGAAAATACATGAGAAGAACTACTCTACTTATGATTTAGAGTTATTAGTAGTAATTCATGCTTTAAAAATGTGGCGTCACCACCTTATTGGCAGAAAATATACATTGTTGACAAATAACATGGGTCTGAAATATTTATTAGATCAGACAAATCTGAACGCTAGACAAGCTAGATGGTTAACTTTTCTAAGTGAATACGATTTCGAAATTCAGCATATTAAAGGGAAAGAAAACAAGGTTGCTGATGCATTAAGTCGTAAAGCAAAACTGAATTTTATTTCAGCCATCGATACTTACTCAACAGATTTAGAAAATCAGATCCTTGAAAGGAGTGAAACAGATGAAGAATACAGAAAATTACAAGAAAAGACAGCAAATAACAGTTTTGAAAATTCTCTGGCAGATTACAGTTTAAAGGAAAATGGACTGTTATTATACAGAAACAGATTGTATGTACCCAACATACCAGAAGTAAAAATTCTGATTTTAAATGAGATGCACAAAAGCCATTACTCTGGTCATCCAGGTTATCAGAAAACCATCACTATGCTACGAAAAGAGTACTATTGGCCCAGAATGAAAGATGAAGTAGCAGAGTACATAGCTAAGTGTTTGGATTGTCAAAAAGTGAAGGTTGAACATCAACATCCGGCTGGATTGTTGCAGCCATTGCCTATACCTAACTGGAAATGGGAAGTGATAAGCATAGACTTTATTACTGGACTACCCAAAAATCAGAAACAAAATGACTCTATTATGGTGGTAGTGGATAAACTCAGCAAGGCAACACACTTTATACCTGTGAAGACTACTCATAAGGCTCCAGATATTGCAGAAATCTTCATGAAGCAGATTTTTCGACTACATGGTATACCGAAAGTGATAATTTCAGATCGTGACTCTAAGTTTACTGGAAAATTTTGGAGGTCTTTATTTAAAGGGTTGAATACAACCTTAAACTTCAGCACAACATTTCATCCACAAACGGATGGACAGACAGAAAGAGTGAATCAGGTATTGGAAGACTTGTTGAGAATGTATGTTAAGGATCAGCCTGGTAAGTGGGAAGACTACTTGCATTTAGCAGAATTTGCATATAATAACCATTATCATGCATCAGCCAGACTTAGCCCTTTTGAAATTCTTTATGGTAGGAAATGTGATACACCTGTTTCTTGGAATGATCCAATAAATAGAGTTGTTTTAGGACCTGAATTGTTGTGGGAGTTAGAACTAATTGTGAAATCTAAAAGCTGCCTAGGATAGGCAAAAGAGTCAAGCATATCTTAAAAGGACTCATAAAGAGTTCCAGGTTGGTGAACATGTTTTTCTCCAGGTAAGACCGAAAAAGGGTTCATTGAAATTGGAAAGCTGTGCCAAGTTGGCACCCAGGTATTGTGATCCTTTCGAAATATTGTCAAGAGTTGGACCAGTGGCATACCAACTGGATTTGCCACCAAATTTAAAGATACATAATGTTTTTCATATATCATTTTTAAAGAAGTATGTACACGAGGCTACTCATGTTGTAAACTGGAATGATGTACAGGTGGGACAAGACGGTGATTTTCAGGTGGAACCGGACTGTATCCTCGAAAGGAGGGAAACTCTGCTCCAGAATTGCACCATTGGGCAAGTAAAGGTGCAATGGAAGCACCTTAGCCCAGAAGAGGAAACCTGGGAGTTAGAGAGTAGTATGCAGGCAGCATACCCAACTCTGTTTCAGGAACACTCAAAGAGTGATTAACCAATGTTGAGGAAGATGTTGAGACTTAAGGGGGGGTGTATGTCACCTACCCAAATTCTGAGAATATTATTTTATTTGCAAAATAATTTATGTTAAATTTTAATTACAAAGTTTTGTAATTATGACCAATTTTGGTCAAGGATGAATGTAATTACTAATTATTATTATTTAATAAATTAAAGTAGAAGACAAACACCCAAGGGAACTACTAAATGAGTGTTCACTGGCCCACTAGGAGGAATGGAAGTTGCTAGAAGGTATGGGACAGATGGCAGCATTTGCACTTCACCACTAGCTATTGGTTATGGGACAACTACCCCTAAAAATGTGGCATTATCCCCCAGGTGGGTGGAAGTGAGTAGGCAGCTCATTAATGACTAGTTAACCACTAAAAGGCCTAGGCATCCTACATAAGGCAATTCAAATTGGGCAGGAAGCCCCCTTACAATATTTTCTGCAGAAATATTCCTCAAGTGCATCAAGTGATCACTGAGAGATTCGAATATGGAGGCTATGTGAGAGTGCAACTGTAAGTCTACTAAGTATATTGAGAAGGAAAACCAGAGGTGCTGGTGCAGGTCTCTTTGACTGCTAAGTCTTGATGACTGGAAAATATACATTCTTTTGCAAGTTTATGTACTAAGGCTTCTACAGAATCTTCTTCCTGGTGGTTCAGTGAACAAGCTCGGGGGTCCTAAGCCAAGTAACTTGGCTTTCTTCGGGAATTGGTTGGGTGGAACAGGTTCCTTGGGATGTTTGTTTCTCCTACAGACAACCAGGTTTTACTGTTCCTACTTTTGTTTACAATTTAATGTTTCTGCTTAGTAGAATTATTAAACTCTGTCATGTAAAAGAAGTTATTTTATTTTCTGATCTAAGTATGTTTCTGAATGAAAAAGCTTGGTGAAATAATTGAATTGATAACCATCTCTATATTTTTCCCCATGATGTTCTCTGCATTGTACTCTAGTATAGAGAAGTAAATTAAGAAAGATAAGTGATAGGTAGAATGCCATTGATTGGAAAAATTATTACAGTCATCTTCTTGTTAAAATTTCGTGCTATACTTAAACACAGTAAATAGTATAGTATAGTATAAATGGCAGTATAGAATTCATATAATTAATACATGAAAGAAAAACACAGTATGTTTCTGCACAGTGCTATATACTTCTTGTAACTCTATTTATTTCAGATAGCAAGCAAATGCAATCAATATTAAACACTTCATGTTTTTCAAAGTAATTGTATTTTCAAGAATTAATCCTTGTATAGATTTATTACAATTATATATATTTTATTTCTTCACTAACTTTCACCTTTGATTTCAATTATCGAACATCTACACAGTTGTATCAAACCATAGATATTATAGACCCTAGTTTCTGTTCATAACAGTTCAAGTTTTCCAAACCCTAACTAACATTTCAAGACTACTACAAGACAATAAACTTCACTTAGCAGAAAACACAATTCTGTGCTAATGACTATTGATAGCTTATAACACTAGTAAGAACACTTATACAATATCGAAACCATTTGATGCAATACAAAAACTTACTAAAATCCAGATAGTAATCGGAAGCTACAGGTAGGGTTTCTTTCGTAAAACAAAATAGAACATTGTGGTATAGCTATTCGAAAACATATAACAGACAAGCTATTTCATTGATATTCCAAACATGATTATCAACGACGAGAACAAAGTACAAGAATACAATTTTCTACAGTTATGCAAACTATAACTCTTGGCCCAAGACATCCATCATTGCTTGGCATCACCGTAACCATTATTTACACAGTGTTCTCAACTATTATTCAAAAACATAACTTTCCATAGCAAAAACGAGCCATTGTCAATAAGTGTAAGGGAACCCTCGGTTCTTGATTTTTTTCCATTTAAATTTTATAACATATAATTACATTACGGACCTGTTAAGGTTCCACAATACATGGGGCTTGCCCCTTATCAACCAATACCTTAAAACAAGGCGTGAAGCAACAAACTACACAGGGCTTTACCCTTAAACATCTAGCAGAACAATTAAAAGTTCGAAGTTCCTTTCGAACAATACAACCAGGCATTAAAGAGCCGAATGGCATCTTAAGAGAACTGAAGATTATCTTCTGTACTGCTAATAACAAAACAAGACTTAAAACTTCGCATTTGGCCATCACCGAAACAAAATCGAACGGTTCCAACTCTCGTCACATAGAAAACACCATCAAAGGCATCTATGAGGTTTTCAAGAACCACCGAGGCTTACCCGGAAGTAGTTGCAGCACTTCCATTTCCAATCCTTGGTATAGAAACCTTCCAACGAAGTGGGCACCTGCCAAGTTACAAGTTCGAAGGGTTAAAAGCATGCAAACGCAAATAAAAAGCAAGTTCACAGTATTACACTCAGTATTAAACTACTTACCCTTAGAACGAAGCCTCTGAACTTAGAAGCACCACTCCTGCAAAGGCGACAAAGACTGAAGATGTTTGCAGCATTCACAAATGCAAGAACTTAGAAGACGATATCATAAATTGGGAAATTGAACCTCAAATTCAAGTCACTCTCAACAACTGACAGACGAACCACGCACATCTAGTAGAAATGTATCGTGGCTCTATTGCACAAATGCATAAACCTGAAACCTGTAAACTTCATCACTCAGGTCCTGGGTTCAAGACCGAGGAAGGATTCCTCTTCTCTGAGAAACCAACAACCCTACATTACAACATTTTGTCGGCCCTGCTAACCTCCCACTAAGTGTGACAATGAAGACAGGAAAACCAAATGTCATGACTTACCAACGCGTGCTTAGGGTTTCATCCACCACCTTGGATCCTATAGAGATCAACTGTGGATAGTGGCCATTCCAGGCACGTTGATATTCGAACCAACAATGCAATCAATACCATTTAATTGCTACATCTACCAATTGCCATGTAAGCGAACCGAGAGCTTGTGCATGGCACAACTCAGCTTTATGTTGGCGCTCGATGCAATCACAAGCACGTGAAGACCTTACAACTAAGCTTCCACTTCACTATCGAGTTGATCGACTTTAAATGCCAAGACCTGTCATTTCCAATGGTAATCATGTCAAGTACCGAGCTTTATACCCTATCATCATCATCGTAGTTATTGCAATGTTAGATCCTTGTGCACTTTTCTATATAGTTTCGAAGGCTTGTTTAGGCATCGTGATAATAGTATTATCACATGCTATTTTGTTTAGTGTGAATGCTTGGTCAATACAAATGTTTACATTTCATGGTTGTTTTATTTAGTTATGTATAGTCGTATAGGGTAAGATATATATTACATATGATTGCTATGTTTTGACAAGCCAACGAATATTATAAGACTAAGGTATAGTTAATACATACTACAACCCTAAGATCATAGTATAAGAACTATAAACACTATATATTCCTTATGTTAAGTCTTGTAACAATAATCAAATGATAATTGTTAGACTTAGGATAGTCTATAGATTTTGTTGTTGCATAATATAATAGTAGAGTTCTTTTTAAATAATATAAACTTTATTATTTTCCAAGATTTCAAATAGAATTACAATTGGACATTGGGTCATTGAGTTGTTATAGTAATGGATATTTTTAGATGACTTCTCATTGATAAACAATAAATAGCATTATAACAAGCAAACTGACGATGTGTTGAAGAGTTGGTAATCTAGCACATAAACTAGCATTGGAACCAAAATACCCATACCTCTAGTAACTTGTTTTCGTAGGGTAGTACTTAGTTTTGTTTCATGTTATACTGACGATGAATTGATGAACTCTTGTACTCTTAACTCATGGTTGTTGTAGAGTTTCTTACCTACGTTCTGCACATGGAAACATATTTCAAATTCCTTAGCTAATCGTAGCTAAGTAAACCCCAAGGTACCTCGTAGGACCCCTTCATCAACATACAAACAAACTATCAGTAAATCATCAAGAACATCACAAAAGTACAAATTGTGTACAGCATGTAATCATATTCGGAACTTAAGCAAATCTATAAATTGTATTCTTATGCATAATCATAAAAAGATCTTTCGTTAAGGAGATTAACATCCGCTTAAATATAAAATGGCAAATACAATTATATCACATTTATTGGAGAAGTATGACGTGTCATCGTTATCAGTTATCTTAGTTAAGAAATCTAATTAAGTTATATGTTCCGCATTAATGACTTTGATAATTATTGCTATTATAAAAAAATTTAAATTTTGGTATTTTCGGGATGTTATAGTGTGGGCCCAGAGGGGTGAACTAGCTGCAATTATCACCTCCTTCCAATTGTAATGATTGGTAAATTGGAAGAAGTGTATTCCTGGGGAGTGTAGCCTCCTTTCGATTTGAGATCGACAAAGTGCTTGGAAGAAGTCTCTTCTTCGGGAGTGTAGCCTCCTTTCGATTTGAGATTGATAAAGTACATGAGGAAGTAATCCTCTATGGTCTAGAATGATCAAGTTGATTAGGTAGATCAGATATCTTCTTTGAAAATAGGATATGGTCCTTTTGTGGAACGTGCTCCTTTATGGAGTGTGTCCCTTTGTGGGATGGTTCCTTTGTGGAGTGTGTCCCTTTGTGGGATGGTTCCTTTGTGGAGCGTGCTCCTTTGTGGAGTGTCTCCCTTTATGGGATGGTTCCTTTGTGGAACGTGCTCCTTTGTGGAGTGTGTCCCTTTGTGGGATGGTTCCTTTGTGGAACGTGCATCTTTGTGGATGGTTCCTTTGTGGAACTTTCTCCTTTGTGGAGTGTATCCCTGTGTGGGAATGGACCCTCTTATGATAAGAAGATGTGTTCCAACGTCATGATCATATGTGCTCAGAAAAGATGATCGAGTGTGTTCCGACGTGATGATACCTCTCTATCTAAGAGGGAGTTTTGATGATGTAGGCACCCAATGGACTGGGTTGAGCCGAGGCACATTGTATTGATGCACGAAGATTGATTTTTTGACACTTCTCAAAGGACAGAGATTGTGTTGGAATACCTTCCTTATTATATAGAGAGGTTAGAGATAACTGTGATGTACAAATGATATCCAGATGTGTTCCACTATGATCATACTGATGATGCCTCCCTTGCTAAAAGGGAGTGTTGGATTAGTAGCTGCGTGGGGCATCACCTCATAGGTCAACCAAAGAAATAATAATATTAGAATATAGTGTCCGAAGAACGCCTTCCTTGTTGAGAGGGAGTGTTGGAAATAGTGCAACTTCGGAAGTTACTCTTTTTGTATTTCATCTTGTTATTGTACCTCCTACGGGAAAATATATCAATGTACTTGATCATGTAAAACCCTTGAAACAATCAATGTAAACCTTGGGATGAAATCACAAAGAAAAGATTCATTAAATGTAATTTTTTGTATTCCCCCAAGACAAATCGGCCCAGTGGATAAATTGCCCCAAAACAATGGGAAGTCTGCCCCAAACAATGGGCAGAATTTCCCCAGTCAGATCGTCCCAATTAGGGAAAGTTAGGTCATCCGAGTAAGGGAAAAAGTTGCCTTTTGATGTGTATAAATAGAGAGTTTGACCTCTCATTTGGCCATTCACTCAAGCAAGTTTTCTCTAACCAAGAGAGGTTCTCTATTGCAACTAGGAGAATTCTTTTGGGGTTTATCCACTTTTGGAGAAGTTTCTCTCTTGTTTTCTTGGGTTTGCGCTACTACCATCTAGATGTACATCATTCTCTATTGGAAGCTCTAAGCTCGAGGGAGACAGGTATCTTTGTATATGGTTGGGAGATGATTGTTCTTATCATCATGGTTAAACGAGCTCCACACTCATTTTGTTTCTGTGCTTTGCCATTCTTTTAGTGATCCTGGTTATGCTGCTATAAAATTTAACAAAAATGGCCTTGAAAAATACACAGCAAAACTAGCGAAAATTTCCCTTCAGAATACCAACATCATCTGAAATTCTACCCCGGAAATCTTCACGAATAACCTAGAAAAAAAATTGTTGCCTTTTACTGCCCTATCCATACAGTTGTACAAAATCTATAGATATATACCGTACGGTCATCTTCTACCCTATTTGTATAGATGTACAGATTTTGCACGTCTATTCGTAGGTTTGTATGGAATTCGTACTTTGTGTTTCGTACAATTGGACGAAAGTCGTACAATGTACCTTCAACTTTTTCTACTTGCTTTTTCTTTCCTAGTTGCACCTCTACCCTGACTGGTAAGCCTTCCTTATGCTCTCAGGTTGATATCTTCTTTTCTCCTTGGCCTAGAAATTAAAAAACTCCTTCTTGCCCTCTTGGATGAAAGTCCTTCTTCATCCTTTCCCCAAAAGACTGAAAATCAGAATGTCCTTCTCCTAATTCTCACTCAATGCTTGAGTCTCTCTCTTGTGACTTTCTCATATCCCCTTAGATCCATTTTATACTTTTGGTTTTAATCAAAACCCTAACTTCAATGGCCAATATTAGATCTCATCCAATTGATATTAAGAGCTAAGGTTCATTTGATTAACTTAAATAACTAAAGCCCCAAAAAATAGGATTTTCTACAAATTAACCGTAGTTAATTATACAAGGGCATTCACTTTAATAATTCCTTTAATTAAAGTTAATTTCCTAAGTACCTAAGAGGTCAATGTGACGATTCACATGGGAAAGACACCCACCCATGGAAATACATGTCCATGCTATAAAACATCAACATATGCTAAGGTAACCCTTCCTTGGAAGGATTTACAAGAAACCCAAAGCCTTGGGAGGTATTTTCATGCTTTTTGTAGGTGTTCCAACCGAGTAAGCTAATACAAGGCCCAAGGAGAAGTGTTATAGAGGCTTTATTTTGCCCAAGGATTGAAGGCACTAGTCCATCTTCAACCAAAACCATAACAAATTTTTATTTTCCTTTTTTTTGTCCAAAGGTGAAAACTAATTCTTAAAAGCCCGAAAAAAAAAACATTTCAAATTTTCACCAAATAAAGCCAAGGTAAAAGTCTCTTGTTCTAGTATCTTTTAGGCTTAAAATTACGAGATTTATTTTTTCTTTTGTTTCATTTATTTATTGCATAAAAACTGAGATAAAACAGCCCTAGTTAGTATTTAATTTCACATCTTGCTTAAGGGTTCCATGCTAGGATAAATCACTAAATAATTTGGATTATAAATATGAATTTTATTGTTGGTTTTAGTGGCTTAATTGGCTAATTCTACAATTTTTTTAATTATGGAAATTACTACAGTAAACTACCTTCATTTCTAGACATTTTCTTAGCCATCTAGCATCTAGAAATATCATATTATAATGCTTTAAGTTTCAATTTCTGGGTAAATTCTGAAATTTTTCTTAGTCTCTTGCTTCATTTTACTACTACAAACACCTTGGGATTGGAAACAAATAATTCTAGAAATTATATGAGTTTATTGCTTCATTTGATAGCAATTAAAATTTTATAACAATAATTAAACTTCAAGTGTTCAATTTGGTTGATGCTGGTTTATATAATTAAACTTCAAGTGTTCAATTTGGTTGATGTTGGTTTATAACTTCTTATTTCATTAAGCACATTGACTAAATAGTTCACTTCTATAATTTTGGTGTTAGATTTTATGGTATCTCGGGATGTCCTCCATGATTCAGATGCCTTGCATGGATGTACATCAGCAGTATAGGCATCAATATGGAGTAGAGGGTGAGATACACTCTACTTAGTGGCATGAGTCCAGTGGTGACTGCATGCAGACCTTCCGGGGTGTTTTTCCTCGTGCATGCATGAGATTTGCATGGCCAGTCAGTGATTAAAAGATGCATGCAAAAGTGACTTTTTCAATGCACCGATATGAGGTTTTCGGTAAACCTAATTGATTGGTGAGATTATATATAGAGGCAGGGGTCCCCGGATGAGGTGTCTCAATTGAATTATCAGAGAGTGATAGATCAGGAGTGAGGAGGGCGCATTAGTGCATGCAAGGAGACTTTCTGAGAGAAAGAGGAGATTCTTCAGGAGGGAGAGTGGTCATATCTGAGCTAGATCAGAGACTAGTTGCTCCAAAGGCACTTGGAACCCAGATCTATGGACTGAGATAGTTCACCTGAGTGGATTCTGTGGATATTGTGGAGGACGAATTCCAGAGAGGGATATGTGCGCATTACCTGAGGAGAGAGGAGCTCATTCAGAGTCTGATCCATCGATTGAGTGTCTGAGACTTTTAGGGTAGCCTTGCCTCATTTTTTGAGGAAGGTCTGTGATGATCAGAGCTCAAATCTGATGAGATATGATCCAGTACGATAATTTGACATCCAGAGGGGAGGGCGCACTTTTCCATGCAAAGGAAGGGCGCATTCACCAGTTGAGCAGTTGGCCTTATTCCCGAGCAGAGCAGATCAAAGCAAAGGATTGAGAGAAGAAGTACAATCAGAGCTACCTGCAAACTGACTCAGATCCATATTGACAACTAGGGCATATTTCCTTAGTGCATGCATCAGCTGATGCATGCAGATCTAGGGTATTGATCCGTTCAGGATTGATTATTACATATGAGGTAACATTGTTGTATTTACTTCTTTCATATATTTCTCTGGGCTCGAGATAGAAGAAATCCCCACATGATTGTTGGTTTTCCCCATTTGGGGTTTCCAGGGTATATGCAGTGTCATGTGTGATTGATTTGAGCATTTCAATGTTTATGTTGTAAAGAGAACTATAGTTATTGAGTCTTATTTCATTATATCATTATTGATATACAGAGACTCAAACTGCTTGAGATCTCAGGGCTATCCAGAGGGAGTAGTGATCTTTGGATTAAAATTTACATTTGGAATATTGCATTTTTATTTCAACACACCTAATGGCTAAGTGCATCTTTTAATTCTTGGAAATTTATATTGTGCATTTTACATATCTTGGGAATCTTTATATTGCACAAGCTCTTGATGATGTTCTTTATTTTATGGATCATGGATGTATGAAGAAATGTCATTTTGGAACTTTTAATTTGAAGCATTGGCACACTAAATTATAAGTTCTAAAGGCCACACTTGGAGAATTCATTTTCATCACTTCAAGAAGGTTGCAAAATATCACATTAATTAACCTTGAGTGACTCCTTTTTCAAAGATTTTATCTCAAACACAAACTCACTTAGGGCCAAACTTCATCATATTTCAAGGCATTAATTTAATAACTTGTCTTGTGTGCAATTTCATTTTGTGGAATTATCTTTATTATGGCAAATGAACCCACTTGCTTCATCACATTTTAATTTCAAGTCTTGTGAGTTACTTTCTACAACTTATTTTTCTATAATTGATCTTACTAAATGTTCATGGTTCATTTTATCTAGCATTTTTTAGCTTTCCATTGCAAGTATTTGATCTATTGTTCAAATCAATATCTTACATGGTTGAATGTTTTTTTAGTGGATTAACTTAGTAACTAACATTAACACAATCTTAACTAAGTGTTTTCTCCATTTAGTTCTCTCCAAACTTCACTCAATCAACCCATAGGGAATCCTCCCTTGACCTTGAGTGCTAATCTAAAAATGGGAAGTTTGCATTGAGGTGAAATTGGTGCATTCATCTGAAGTTGCTCCTTGATAGCACTAGTGGATTGGGACTTTTCTAGAACGTGTTAAATCAAGTTGTAACAAAGCCACAGTCACATCAAAAGAAAATTATATCATACTCAGAGAATAAGAACCTTGAATACCAAACACCTAATCACTCATTACTCCAAGATCCTAATAATCATGGGTTCAACTTGGAACCAAGTAAGCACTTCATTCCCAAGATTGATATGAGAAATTTTGATGGAAATGGTCCAATAACATGGATATTCCAAATGGAGCAATTCTTTGATTTATAGCAATTGCCAACTTTACAAAAGGTAACTATTACATCCTTGTATTTAGAACCTAATCAATTTGTATAGTACCAATAGCTTTGTGACAATAAAAAAGATTCCATTATCTTTTGGTCTATATTTACATATGAATTGATATCACATTATTGGGATATTAAGAGCAGCACCTTATTTAGCCAATTGCAAAATTTCAAGCAAGAAGGTTCCATTATAGAGCACATTAAGAAATTTTAGAAGTTGAATCTTAGAGTGAAGAACATTCCATAGGATAAATTGTTGAATCTGTAATGTGCATTTTAAAGGAGAGCATTCAACATGAGGTACGTCTCTTTGAACCTAAATCATTGGAGAATTATTTTAGTTTGGACAGAGAATTTGATAGTAAAAATATGGCTACTATGAGGGCCACTACTAACACCTATAGAGAGGGAAATGTTTCCTCCCCAACCTCACTCATCTCACAAGGTTGACTTCTCATCTAGTGGAGGAAAGGAGAACAAGGGCTCTATGCCGTTCAATTGTGATAGCACATACAATAAGGGGTATTAGTGCAGTGAGAAGAAATTATTCTACATAGATTGTGAAGATGAAGAAGATATAGAACTAGAATAATGTCAAGAGGTAGATCTAAAATATACTACTCCAAAACCATATCTTGCCATGCATTAGTTGGAATTACCACTCCTCAAACTTGCAGGATAGAAGGATATATCAAAAAGAAAAAGGTAACAAGCTTTATTGATTTTGGTAGTACCCATAACTTCATTAACTCCAAATTATCCAAACTTTTCATTTTTTATATATATCCAACACCAAAGTTTCAAGTAATCATTGCAAATAGAGGTAGTGTAAATTGTTCAAGGAAGTGTCATAGTATTAAGCTTACTATGGGGAGTATTTAATGGATAATCCAATTATTTTAATCCAAATGGGTGGTGCTAATGTTGTACAAGGATTTTGTTACCCCTCATATTGTACAAGGACTTGTCCATGCGTAAAGATGCAGATGATCCAGATGATATCAATTGTATGGCTTGTATAAGCCATTCATGTAAATTGTATCACTATATCAAGTGATCCATGGTTGTAATGTAATGCAATATGATGTTATCATGCAAATGAAATGTGTGTGTATATGTAAAGGGAAAGTTATCACACATACTCAGCTCCCATGTGATGGTCGCACGTAGGGACTGTCTCTTGAGTGTTTTTTTAGCCTGGGATTATTTACATTTTCACTAATGTAAAAAATCCAGGGTTTTATCTCTCAAAATCCTCCAAGTCAGGGACATTGCCTAGGTCCAATTTTTCATACACTAGAGCACCTGAGCCCTATTGATCAATGTAGTGTAAACATATCATGTATATGGTCACCATGGACACTTATGTAATGTCAAAGTGAATTCTAGATTCTTAGGAGTTCCTCTTGCACATGGTTGCATTATAATTCTAATGTCTTAGTGGTTTAAACACATTAAAAGGTTAGGACATGGTTTCCCTAAGTCTAACTTTAGTTAAATGTTCTAATTAATCATTAAATTTATAACTTAAATTCCCCCCTTCTAATGTGAGACATGTTAAAGTTTATAGTAGCATAACCAGGATCACTAAAAGAATGGAAAAGCACAAAAACAAAATCAGTGTGGAGCTCGTTTAACCAGGATGATAAGAACAGTCATTTCCAAACCATAGACAAAGCTATTTGTCTCCCCTGAGCTCACACCTTCCAATAGAGAACGATGTACATCCAGATAGTAGTAGTGCAAACCCAAGAAAAGAAGAGAGAAACTTCTCCAATAGTGGAGAACCCCAAAAATCAATCTCCTAGCTGCAGTAGCGGACCTCTCTTGACTAGAGCGAACTTCCTTAAGTGAATGACCAAATGAGAGGTCAAACTCTCTATTTATACACATCAAAAAGTGACTTTTTACCTTTATTGAGCCGACCTGACTGGGGCAATTCTACCCATTGTTTGGGGTAGACTGCCCACTGTTTTGGGGTAGTTTACCGACTGGGCCAACTTGTCTTGGGGGAATACAAAAAATTACATTTAATAAATCTTTTCTTTGTGATTTCACCCCAAGCTTTACATTGATTCGTTCAAGGGTTTTACATGATAAAATACATTGATATCTTCTCCCGTAGGAGGTACAATAAGAATAACTTCCGAAGTTGCACTATTTCCAACACTCCCTCTCAACAAGGAAGGTATTATTCGAACATGGTATTCTAATTTTATTCTTTCTTGGGTTGACCTATGAGGTGATTCCTCACGCAGCTACTACTCCAACACTCCATATTAGCAAGGGAGGCATCATCAGTATTATCATACTAGAACACATCTGGATATCATCTGTACATCACGGTTATCTCTAACCTCTCTATATCATAAGGAAGGCCTCTTCTGATCCAGTCCTTTTGACCATAACAACTGTTCCCAATGGAACGTTGTTCTCCACTGGAACCACATCATCTTTCTAATGATAATATATGATCTTCCTGATCAACTTGGTCATCCTAGACCAAATAGGATTACTTCCTCATGCACTTTATTAGTCTAAAACTGAAGGGATGCCACACTCCCTAGGAAGACACTTCCTCCAAGCACTTTATCAATCTCAAATCGAAGGGAGGCCATACTCTCCAGGAAGACACTTCTTCTAATTTACCAGTCATTATAGCTAGAAGGCGGTGATGACTACAACTAGTCCACCCCTCTGGGCCCATAGTCCACATAAGATCACTCTCCACATAGGAGAACATCCCACACAAGGATCATCCCACATAGGGATCCACTCCACAAAGGACTAATCTCCACAGAGGAGAACATCCCACACAGGGATCCACTCCACAAATGAATCCTCTCCACAAAGGAGAACGTTCCACACAGGAACCATCCCATACAGGGATACACTCCACAAAGGAGAACGTTCAACACAAGAACCATCCCATACAGCGATACACTCCACAAAGGAGGAAATTCCACACAGGAACCATCCCACAAGGATACACTCCACAAAGGAGCAATTTCCACAAAGGAACCATCCCACAAAGGGACACACTCCACAAAGGAGCACATTCCACAAAGGAACAATCCCACAAAGGGACACACTCCACAAAGGAGCGCGTTCCACAAAGGAACCATCCCACAAAGGGACACACTCCATAAAGAAGCATGTTCCACAAAGGAACCATCCCACAAAGGGATCACACTCCACAAAGGAGCACATTCCACAAAGGAACCATCCCACAAAGGGATCAGGAATAAGTCTCGGCTTGTGCCTCATCAGCAACCATATTGGTCATCAATCTCCCTTCTTGAGGAAGGGTATCCCCATCACTCCAAGTTTTTCACGGAAGTATGCAAACTTCACTTTAGACAAAGGCTTGGTAAGGATATCAACAATCTGCTCATTTGTGGAGTTATTGTTAAATTATGGTGACTTCGGGATGTCCTCCATGACTCAGATGCCTTGCATGGAGGTACATCAGTACCATAGGCATCAAGATGGAGTAGAGAGTGAGATGCACTCTACTCAGTGACATGAGCCCAGTGGGGGATGCATGCGAAGCTTCTGGGGAGATTGACCTATGCATGCATGAGTATTGCATGACCTGCCATCATTCAGTGACTGCATGCAAAAGTGACTTTTTTGCATGCACCGAGAATTAGGGTTTTGGAAAACCTAATTCATTGATGAGATTATTTATAGAGGTAGGGGGTCCCCATATGGGGTTACTCAGTTGCATTATCAGAGAGAGATATTTCCAGAGTGAGGGGGATGAATATGTCCATGTGGGGCGACTTTCTGAGATAGAGAGGAGTTGCTATAGGAGCTAGGAAGGTCAGATCTGAGCTGGATCAGTGACCTTCAGTTCCAGAGAGGCTAGATACCCGTTCCTGTGAGCTAAGAGATATCAATAGTGAGAATACTGTGGATATTGGAGGAGGTCGAGTTCTCTTGGAGGAGGATGTTTTTCCTGAGGGCAGAGGAGTTCATTGTGAGATGGATTGACCGATTAGGAGTCTGTGACTTCCAGGATAGCCTTGCCTCGATATTTGAGGAAGGTTAGGGATGATCGAAGCTCAGATCTGTTGAGATCCGGAGCAGTACAAGCATTTGACACCTAGAGGGGAGGGTGCACTTGTGCATGCAGAGAGGGCCGATTTCATCAGTGGGCACTCTTCAGACCGAGCAGATCAGAGCAGAGAGATCTAGAGAGGGAAGATCTATCAGAGGCACCGTCAGAGCACTCACATCCAGATTGGCAGTTAGGGAATACTTCATCAATGCATGCATCAGCTGGATGCATGCAAATTAGAGTTTGTCCTCGTCAGAGGGATTGAGTTACCGGCTGAGGTAATTCTGTATTTTGTTGCTTTTTATACTTCTATATGCTCTAGGCTAGAGAGAGAAGATAGCCCCATAGTTAGCTGGTTTTTCCCGAAAGGGTTCCAGGGTATATCTATTGTCTATGTGGTTGATTGCATTTATATGTTAGTTGGTAGATGCAGATCTAGTGGTTTGAGTCTATGTTTTTATGAGTATGTATTGACATTGAGATTCATACTACTTGAGGTCTTAGATTGATCCAGAGGGAGTAGTGATCTCTGGATCTATATATATTTACATGGTATCAGAGCCCTGTTGAGGATCAGGGTGAGTAGTCACACATAGATCTGCAGTGGTGGCGACTAGATCTGAGGTAGATCTAGTAGATCTGTGGAGATAGAGATCAAATCTACCAGATCTAAACATTCCCGTTCATATCTAAGGGTTTAGAGGTCAGATCTATCAGTTCAGTTGTTTTGTGGTCAGATCTGAGATAAATCTGCCAGATCTGTGCTCAGGAGAGACTCTTGTTCACTGTGGGTTACAGTTTCTTCAGTTGGGTAAGTATGGCTACTGGTTTGAGAGTGGAGGACTGGTTGGATGGTGCCTCCAACTATAGTGCATGGAGGGCACGTATTACTCTCTTGTTGAAAGAGAGTGAGTTATGGGATGTTGTGAACAACACGACAGAAAATCCCGTTACTGTTCCGTCTGATGCCACTACCAAAGTAGTGTATGACAAGAAGAATGTGAAGGCTCAGAGGATCCTACTTGATGCGATCAAGGATCACCTCATCCCACATGTCTCTATCAAAGACAATGTTTTTGAGATGTGGGATGCGTTGACTAGTGTGTACCAGATCTCCAATGAAAACAGGAAGATGGTTCTCAGAGAGAAGCTGAGAAGCATCAAGATGGGGAAGGATGAGAGCATGGTTACTTATCTCACCAAGATCTCTCAGGTGAGAGATGAGTTGGGAGCAGTCGATGAGAAGGTAGAGGACAGTGAGCTAGTTCGACAGGCCTTGAATGGCGTGTCTGTGACATGGGCAGTGTTTTTTCAGTCTATCATAGGTCGTGAGAACCTTCCCAAGTGGGATCGACTGTGGGATGATTTCACACAGGAGGAGACCCGAAGATGGTACATCCAGAGTTTAGTTTCTGTTATTCCTGAGGAGGAGGATGTGGCTCTCGCAACAGGCGGGAAGCAGAGGGGCATACAGAAGAAGGATTTGAGCAAGATCAAAATATTCACCTGCAATGAGTATGGACATTATGCAGGACGGTGTCCACATAAGAAGAAGGGGAAGTAGACGAAGGATGAGCAGGTGGAAACAGCAGATAAGGTTGATGAGTTCTCTTCTCGGTTTGAGAAGGAGTTCTCACTAGCCACAGTTCACTCAGGACATGATAGTATCCCACCAGAGATTCAGGATGATCAGAGATGGAGAGTGGACATTACTCTTAGCTGTCATATGACAGGAGTGTGAGATGCATTCCTGATCCTAGAGCATACGACAGTACGGTTGACTCGAGATGGTCAAGGGGTTGACCATTTAGTTGTTGGTGTGGGTAGAATGATATTTATGCTTGATCGTGGGGAGCTTTTGGAGGTTTCAGGAGTGTTCTTTGTTCTAGGACTGAGAGGGAGTGTTCTCTCAGTGGCAGCATTGGCAGCTACAGGATACCCTGTAGTGTTTCACAGGGATCAGTTCTTCGCCTATCCCAAAGGAGTAGACCCAGTGTTGTTTGGTCACAGGATTGATGGTGAGTACTTGGTTCATGGACAACCTACTTCGGGCACATCAGGATGGATGAGTGAATCCTCTTCAGATGCAGAGGGGGATGATGGGCGATATGCTCACAGCAGAGATGAGGCCAGGAGGAGTGGTCCTGTTCAGCATATGGGTGAGCGAGAGGCTCACCATGATGAGGATCAGGGCAGTGATTACGGAGTTCCGATGGATGAGCGAGATGCTCATGAAAATGATGAGTCACAAGAGATTAAGCCTTTGTGCTCATATCATATGGATGAGCATGCTACTCATGCAGGCACCAGTCAGAGAGTGAGCTGGTATGACATGGTTGAGATGGACTTGGCTCAAGAGAGAGCTCAGTCAGTTCAGTTAGTGCAGAGACGGAGGGAGTTGACTTACAGAGATGAGTCAACCCAGGGTCATAGGAAGATGATCTACATAGCAGTAGATCCACTTGACAGAGATCTTCAGGGTTGGTTACAGCAGCAGAGACTCAGAGGGAGTTTGATTCAGAGTGCAGTGACAGAGTCAGCAGTGGTTGACAGAGGGGCTTCTTCTGAATCCACACATATGGAGATTGATCAGAGTTCTTCAGGTCAGAGAGCAGTGTCAGGCAGATCAGTTAGATCAGTGGCAGCAGTGGTGGACTTGATGGATCCAGGCATCAATTTCAGGACTTCCCTCATTAAGAGGGAGTGTTAGATTATGGTAACTTTGGGATGTCCTCCATGACTCAGATTCCTTGCATGGAGGTACATCAGTACCATAGGCATCGGATGGAGTAGAGAGTGAGATGCACTCTACTCAGTGACATGAGCCCAGTGGGGGCTGCATGTGGAGCTTTAGGGGAGATTGACCTATGTATGCATGAGTATTGCATGACCTTCCAGCATTCAGTGACTGCATGCAAAAGTGACTTTTTTGCATGCACCGGGAATTAGGGTTTTGGAAAACCTAATTCATCGGCGAGATTATTTATAGAGGCAGGGTGTCCCCAGATGGGGTTACTCAGTTGCATTATCAGAGAGAGATACTTCCAGATTGATGAGGATGAATTTGTCCATGTGGGGCAAATTTCTGAGATAGAGAGGAGTTTCTACAGGAGCTAGGAAGGCCAGATCTGAGCTAGATCAATGACCTTCAGTTCCAGAGAGGCTAGATACCCGTTATTGTGAGCTAAGAGAGCTCAAAAGTGAGATTACTTTGGAGATTGGAGGAGGCCGAGTTCTCTTCGAGGAGGACGGTTTTCCTGAGGGAAGCGGAGCTCATTGTGAGCTGGATTGACTGATTAGGAGTCTGTGACTTCCAGGATAGCCTTGCCTCGATATTTGAGGAAGGTTAGGGACAATCGAAGGTCAGATCTCTTGAGATCCGAAGCAATACGAGCATTTGACACCCAGAGGGTAGGGCACACTTGTGCATGCAGAGAGGGCCGATTTCATTAGTGGGTAGTCTTCAGAGCGAGCAGATCAGAGGATAGAGATATAGAGAGGGAAGATCTATCAGAGGCACCATCAAAGCACTCAAATCCAGATTGGAAGTTAGGCATACTTCGTCAGTGCATGCATCAACTGGATGCATGCAAATTAGAGTTTGTCCTCGTCAGAGGGATTGAGTTATCGACTGAGGTAATTATGTATTGTACTGCTTTTTATACTTCTATATGCTCTGGGATCGAGAGAGAAGATAGCCCCATAGTTAGCTAGTTTTTCCCGAAAGGGTTCCAGGGTATATCTGTTGTTTATGTGGTTGATTGCATTTATATGTTAGTTGGTAGATGTAGATCTAGTGGTTTGAGTCTATATTTTTATGAGTATGTACTGACATTGAGATTCATACTACTTGAGGTCTCAGACTGATCCAGAGGGAGTAGTGATCTCTATATCTATATATATTTACGGTTATATTGGAGCTTCATTGCTCCCTTCTGGACTATGTCTCTAGTGTAGTGATATTTTATCTAAATGTGTTTGGACCTGTCATGGAACATAGGGTTACACAGCTCAAGTTATCATAGAATAACATTGTCACATCAAGCTCATGACCATACAAATTTGCAAGTTGTTTTCGAAGTCATACTGCTTCCTTATTAGCTGCACTAGTTACGATGTACTCTGCTCTGCTATACTGAGTGCCACAGAAGATTGTTTCTTCCTGAACCAAGAAACCATAGTTGATTCCAAGCTAAAATAGCACCCATAGGTTCTCTTTCAGTCAACTTCACTACCAGCCCAATCTGAATATGTGAATCCCAACAACTTCACTCCATTATCTGAGGTATATCTCAATCCATACGCAATTGTACTACGAAGATATCTCAGCACATGTTTAGTTGTTGTCCAATGTACTTGTCTTGGCTCAACCATGTGCTGACTCAATGTGTTCACTACATAACAGGTATGGCATAATCATGTAACTTCTTCAGATTTGCATCCATAGGTGTATACATGGACTTACAGTCCATCATTCTGAATCTCTTCAGTATTTAAATGGTGTATTTTCCTTGACTCAGGAAAATATCATTGTGCCTCTGCCATAGTCATCTCCCTTTGTGTTGGAGTGTCCTGCTCCCTCTGCATATGAGCATCCTTCTCCCTCTAACTTCATGTGTCAATTTTTTGCACTAGCTTTCATGGAGAAAAAGAGCACATTTGGTTACTAAAATGTAAGTATCCATCCTGGTGACGACCACGTACATCAAGGATCCTCTCAACTGTTATTCTGAATCTACCAGCAACGCTATTAGTGTAGCCAAATACTCACAGTCATTATGCTCGATCTGATCAGGATCTCAATTGTGTTCTTCCTTATCCTAGGAAGATCTCAACACATCACCAATAGGACAAGATCCTCAACTTAAGGGATAACTCCTACTTAACTGTTAGAGGGGGAGATGATCTCATCTCCTTAGGATCTATCACCTCTTCATCCTCGATCTTCAAATTGGATCCTCTGGGCCTGTGGTTCATGTATCAAATATATCTAGATGTGTTAGGTCCTCGTCTGTTTGCATTACTTCCATCTAACTGCTTTGTCTAGGATTCATCCTGTTAGGTTGAGAGTCGTGCTCCTAGAAGCGTCCTTCCTTTGATCAATCTGAACATCATCGGGATTCATGTGTCCACCACTTGTTCATCGGAACAAGTCTCACCATACTTTTCTTGTACGACATATCATATGGTCTTTTCCCTACAAGTCCAATCCCGTAACATGGTTAGAAACATACCATAATCAAATTTAATCAATTCATATAACAATCGTTCACAAATATGTAGGCATATTAGCTAATGCTTCAGCACAACATATATATGGAACTATCTGTATGTTCGATATCTCTGTTGGAACATACTACCAATAGTGTGTACTACTCTAAGCATGTTAGAAGGAGATAGTTATAGGTTCATAAAATTTGTGTAGCATTACTGTTATTTAAACAATCATATACATAACAAATACTATATGAGCCTATTGTTCATCAATAAAGGAACTAGATCACATTGCTTTGCATCCTTCCTAATTCTAGGAATATAGATCTGCATACAAATTGTTATGGAAACATATTCAAAGTCAACAGATCTAATCTATAAGAGCAATAAATCCAAATATTTATCTTTTATTGTTTTTTGTGGGTGGGCTCCCACTGCCTCCTTGTGGGAACCATGAGAGACCTATGTTCTTCATTTTTGTTGGGAGATCATCACAGTCTAGATCTTCATATCATCACCTCAACATGGGGAGCACTATAATAAGAACTCCTTTCGATGATCTTCTGCATTTTCTTCAAAATCATCATTCCTTGACTTCTTATGTAGAGTACCTTCATCGATATCAGCAGTTGAGGCTTCATGTTTCCTCTTCTGGTCCTGGAACCTTTTCATTGGCGAACTTCAAAATATCATTTTGTTCTAATATGAGAAGAACCCTAGACTTCCAAGAATGAAGTTGGAAGCCCCATCAATTCGATCTTCAACCTTCATGCCAATCATCTTGACTGCAGAACTGGATTAGAAACCCTAGTAGGAGCTAGGTCACAAATGAAGTTTGGAATATTGCAAAAATGACTCCACAGATAGATGTGCCTTATCAAGGCAAGTTGAGAGAAGGTAAGATCGAGCCAAGTCTATGGACTGGACATCACAAAAATTGAAACCCTAATTTCTACAGTAACTATAGCAGCTACATAATTAGGTCAAAAAATGAAACTTCTCATAACTGGAATTTTCCTTCACCAAAAAATGCGCCTTCCCTAGGGAAAAATTTCCAATGCACTTTTCAAGCCAAGCTGAGAAGGGGAGGCCCTTAAATGTGAAACTTTAGTTTTCGGCAATGGCTTCTTTTAGAACTGCTCTGATCCCATGTTAAAGTTTATAGCAGCATAACCAGGATCACTAAAAGAATGGAAAAGCACAGAAACAAAATGAGTGTGGAGCTCGTTTAACCATGATGATAAGAACAATCATCTCCCATCCATAAATAAATATATTTGTCTCCCCCGAGCTCACACCTTCCAATAAAGAACGATGTACATCCAGATAGTAGTAGCGCAAACCCAAGAAAACAAGAGAGAAATTTCTCCAATAGTGGAGAACCCCAAAAAATTAGTCTCCTAGCTGCAGTAGCAAACCTCTCTTGACTAGAGCGAACTTCCTTAAGTGAATGACCAAATGAGAGGTAGAAATCTCTATTTATACACATCAAAAAGTCACTTTTTTATTTACTGGGCCGACCTGACTTTCCCTAACTGGTCCGACCTGACTAGGCCAAACTCCCCACTGTTTTGGGGCAGACTACCCACTTTTTTGGGGAAGTTTACCCACTGGGCCGAATTGTCTTGGGGGAATACAAAAAATTATATTTGATAAATATTTTCTTTGTGATTTCACCCCCAGGTTTACATTGATTCTTCAAGCATTTTACATTACCAAATACATTGATATCTTCTCCCGTAGGAGGTACAATAACAAGATGAAATCCAATAAGAATAACTTCCAAAGTTGCACTATTTACAACAAGTCCCTCATCATATTTTCATGCAAATCTCATGCATCCCAATGCACCCTCCTTTTTTTTGTAACCATGCAAATAATCGTCTAACCATCCTAAGCCATTCTAGACCCTTAACTTCCCAAATGACCCCCTCAAAGTGTCAAAGTGTCCCCCTTTTCCTCACACGTGTGAGTCTTCCTCTCCTTATCCTCACATGTGTGGCTTTTCTCTTTGTTTTAACCTTTAATTTGTCCCTTGTTTGACTTGATGAGATCCCCAGCACCACACAACCTTTTGGGAGTGAGTTAGAGACATTAGAATCCCTCCTAGGCCCACACGTGCAAAAAGAGAGTAATATTTTTCCCTAAAACCCAAATCATCTGCTTTGTTTGGATTATTCTTCCCTTCCTAAGCAAATCGTTGCCCCTCATTTTTCCTATTGACCCTTCCTTTTTACTTTCATTAACCACTTAGTGACATTTTTATTATTATTTCTCATGTCAAGAGGGATTTGTTAGGTTTTTTAGTCTTTTATTTAGGGCTTTGAATCTTCTAGAAGCAAAGAGTTAGTATTTTTTTAAATAGAGGTTGAGCTTATAAAGCTATAAAAGGAAAGCTCATGTCTCATTTCATTTGTTGGTTGTTGGTGATAAAAGAGATAGATATCTATGTGCAAGACATTTATTTTCTATAATGAAAAGACTGACGCGATGAGCCTGGCCCGAGATGCGCTCTCCTAGAGTTTGCTCCACTGCCCTCTGGGCTCGCATGGTTTTGATGCCTGCTAATCCTTCTCCGGAGGAGATCCGCCTCCATCTGGACCTTTCTTTCCAAGCCCTGGTCGCCGCCTCCCCCCACCTCTTGCCACGGACTTCTCCAGCTCTTCTTTCATTAAACGTGCCACTGCTCCAAGGATCCAGATCACGTCCGCAGCTTCAAGAATGAAGGACCTTTCCCTAAGTGAACGGGGCCTTATTGGACAGTTTACTGGTCTCTAGCCCTCGCCTAAAACCATGGAAACCTGGATCTCCAAGAACTGGATGCCCCTCATTTCGGGAGGTCTTCAGCATTGGTTTTGTGGAAAAGGGTTCTTCACTTTCCTGTTCAAATTCAAAGAAGACAGAGATCTTATCTTTCGTAGTGGCCCTTACTTCTTAGGGCCACGAGGGCTATATCTCAATCGCTAGAGTCTCTCTTTTGACCCGGAGAAAGACGTCCCTTCAGCAGTACCAGTTTGGGTCCGCCTTCCACATCTACCTCTACACTGTTGGAACGACGAAACCTTACATGTAATCGGAAACTCTCTCAGTAAATTTATTGATAAAGCTGAACCAAAAGGTCCCTTCTTCTCCTGTGCCAGGATTTGTGTTGAAGTATATTTAGAAAAAGGGCTACCATAAGGAATAAATTTGGTTATGGATGACTGGGAATTTTATCAAAAAGTGGATTATGAGCAGCTTCGTTTTAAATGCAAGAAATGCCATGAGTACGTGCATTTTGTAAAAAATTGCCCTAAAGCAGTGCAAGAATCCAATGAAAAAAAAATCAAGAAGAGACTTGGCAACAGACAAAAAAAGCGGGGGGGGACCCTATCCCTACAAACAACAACAATGGAGCACAAGCAGGAAAAAACAAGGAGCAAATCAAAGAAAATATGGGCCCCTCTACTAGCAATCAATTTGAATCTCTAACTCCTGAGGAAGGAGAAATTCCCAACCTTGAAACCCCTGATCCTAATCCTGAAACAGAAGAACAAAGGAACCCAAATCCCCCCCTGCAGATACAGTCAATGAACTCATCATAGTAGACAAAGTAAACGAAGAATCAATAATCACTGAGGGCACTTGGCCAGAAATGGTTAAGCAAAGCATAATTAATCCAACATTCTCATCTCCAGGCAATACATCCTCACAAGGAACTCAGGAATTATCAAAGCTAGGGCCATCCATGTCCACTCGAAGTAGAAGATCCAATAGACAGCACAGAGAACAGGAGGCAGAAAGAGAAATGGAGCTAGGAAGGCAACTGAGCATTGAGGATACCAAACTACTTCAGAATAATAAGAACTCTGGCGGTCTCAAAGATACCAGATCCCGAGCAGGATCTATTGCATCAAAAAAATAATGAAGCTCGTCTCTTGGAATTGCAGAGGTATGGGGGGCACAATCAAGGTAGAATCCCTCAAAAATATCATAATATCTAAGAAACCAGACTTTCTACTACTTCAAGAGACAAAAATGGAAAAATAAGAGGTACTAAGTCTCTCTCGCCTCTTCTGGAAAAATAGCATAGGCAAAGCCGTTAGCTCTAGAGGAGCTTCTGGAGGTTTGGCTCTTTTCTGCAAAATGGATAATTTCAAGATCATCTCAGTTACTGAAAATAACCATTGGATGTTATTAGAAATTCAAAACAACAGCGATCAAGATCACCTTTTCATATGTAATGTATATGGCCCTACGCATTACAGAGATAAAATCACCTTCTGGGACTCTCTGTTATCTCTAAAGGATAACCTCCATGGGAAGGATGTCATCATGGCAGGGGATTTCAACACTACAAAGTCAAGAACGGAAAAAAGAGGAGGATCTATTGTCAGAGACCCCTTTGGCAAAAATTTAGAAGACATTATGGCTCATATGGACCTACTAGACCCGCCACCAAAAAATGGAACTTACACTTGGAGCAACAAAAGAGCTGGTCTGGGACACATAGCCGCAAGACTTGATCACTTCCTAGTAAGTTCTACTTTTCTTAAAAAAAAACCTCCTTTTGCTTTCTTCTATCATTCCCTCAGCTACTTCATACCATAAACCCATTTCTCTTTCCATCACCCCCCCTTACAACCTCGTCCCTATCCCATTCAGGTTTAATCCTTTCTGGCTCAACAATGCAAAAGCCCTAGAGATCATCCTCTTGGCCTGGAACACTCCCTTCTTCAATTCACCCATCTTTATTTGGGAATCAAAACTTAGGGAAACTCGCTCTGCTCTAAAACGGTGGGCTGCCTCCTCATTCTTAGAACCTGCTACAAAAAATTTGAATCTCCAAGCAAACCTAGCTGCACTCCAATCCAAGATGGAGAACACGGAAATTACCAGGTCCTCCCTCTTCCATGAAAAAACTCTAAATTTTGAGATTCTGAAAGCTTCCAGACTTGAAGAAGAGACTTGGAGATTAAACTATCATCAACTCTGGCTCAAAGGAGGCGATAGAAACACCACCTACTTCCATAAGAAAACCAAGCCCAAACAGAGTCACAACTTCATCAAGGAACTCAAATATAGCAACAATCAAAAAGTCACTGAACAGGGTGAAATTAAAAAAATCGCCTTCCAACATTTTCTTCATCTCTACTCGGATAGCAGGGACACAGATCCAAATAGTCAAGCAGAGCTTCTTGCAGGTATCCAATATTCCATCTCTGATCTTGAAAATAAAGAACTGGATAAACCTATCTCATAGCAAGAAATCATTGAAGCAATCTGGTCCCTAAAAACTGATAAAGCTCTGGGGCTAGATGGCTTTACAATAAACTTCTATAGAGCTGCATGGGAAATCATAAAAGAGGATCTTAAAAAGATGCTTAACTGGACAAGGAAAAAAGAGAAAATTGGGGGAGCCACAAACTCCACCTTTCTAACTCTGATTCCCAAATATAGAAACTCTCTTTCAATTGACAGATTTAGGCCCATCTCTCTCTGCAATACTTCATACAAGATACTCACCAAAATTATAGCTACAAGAATGAAGAATATTATGGCGCATATCATCTCGGACACTCAAGGAGGATTCATTGCTGGAAGACAAATCATGGACATCATCATAGTCCAAGAATCCATCCATTCCAGTATTGAACGAAATCAACAAGGTATGGCAATCAAATTAGATATGGAAAATGATTTTGATAAAGTAAATCACTTTTTTTCTCTTTGAGATCATGCAAATATTTGGCTTCTCCCCAAGATTCATCAAGTGGGTCAAAGCCTATATTAGAAGCCCCTAGATATCCCCTCTTGTCAATGGTAGACCTAATGGCTTCTTCCAAGCATCTAGAGGGCTTTGGCAGGGCTTCCCTCTCTCCCCCTTTTTATATCTCATTGTTGCAGAATCATTGAGCAGGAAATTACCAGCTTTACAAAGCAATGGACAGCTTAAAGGCTTAAAAATTGCTATAGGTGTAAGAGTAGCAAATCATGCTCAGTTCGTATATGACACCATTCTCCTCGGGGGAGCCTCCACCATTATTGCCAACAGATTCAAAGAATCCCTCACCACTTTTCTCCAGGCCTCTGATGGAAAAATTAACACCTTAAAATCCAAAATATATGGATGGAACTATACTAAAAGAACAATGGCAAGGATCTCCAGAACTCTTGGATACGAAGGGAAGCTAAAATGGAACTCCTTTAGCTATCTTGGTGTACCTATTCAACAGGGGAAAAGAAAAAATCTTCTGACTGGTAGGGGCTGGTTCAAAAAATAAAATAAACAAATTCAATCCTGGGGAGCTAGATGGCTTAATCTTGCTGGAAAAATTGTCCTTATAAACTCTATCCTAGCTTCTTTCCCTATTTTCTCCTGCTCCATTTCTTTAGCTCCTAAATCTATCATCCTAGATATCACTAAGGAACTCATAAGTTTTATTTGGAAAGGTGGAAAAAGCAGTGGCACTAAAAAATTCCACTTAATCAATTGGGATACTGTCTGCAATCCAAAATGCTGCAAGGGTGCTGGGATCCGTGACATAGGAATGATGAACCTCGCCTTGGGTGCCAAAATTATTTGGAGAATCATATCTGGGGAAAACGCATGGTGGAAGGAGATTCTCAGGAAAAAATATATGCAAGGAACCAGAAAACGTTGCATTAACGACCTTCCATCGGTTGAAAACAACTCTACAATTTGGAACCTATGCAAGAAAGCCGCCTATGTTATTCAAGACAATCTCCATTGGTCTCCAGGCAATGGAAAGAAAATCAAGATCTGTACAGACAATTTCAGGGCCTCCCCCCATCCTCTCATACTGAAAGATTAGCAAATATCAAGCATTGGATGGAACAACATAATATCCACACTATCCATGACATCTCATCTTGGCACTCTAATGGAAGATGGGCCGGTTGGAAAGACATTGCAGTCCCCGATCACCTCCTCCCTAAATTCACGGCTTTCTAATCCCTTCTCCACGGATCGATCCCGATCCATCTCAACCTTCCAGATTTCCATGTGTGGGGAAAACAAGGTCATTGTACAGTCAAAGCGGGATATAGGAGCATCACTGAGAACAACAAAAAAGAAACTATGTGGATAAACATATGGGGGAAAATGACATGCCTAAAGTCAACTCCTTTTGCTGGCTCTTAGCTCATCATAAAATCCTGACTGCTGAAAATTTAAAAAAACGTGGCATTGTTGGACCCTCCAGATGCATTCTCTGCAAAGTCTCTGAAGAAACCTTAGAACACCTTTTCCTGGAATGTTCTTTTTCCCAGGAGTTTTGGTGCAGTGCCCTCAGTGAGCTCTGCATGAATCTCATTGTTCCCACCAACTGGAGAGACTTGTTCACCTATTGGAAAGATTATTATCAAGGTTCTCTTCACAAAAAACCAGACTTCAAGAAAATTTGGATCACCCTGCCTAAGTACATTTGCTGGAAGATCTAGACCAATAAAAATAAAGGAATTTTTGAAGACACCCTGCTCTCTCCCTCCAAAATTGCCTCCTCTACTAAAGCCCTTTGGATTGAAACCACTCTCTCAAAAGTTTTAAATCATCTCCACCTAGAATCTCTCACCACTGAAGAGAGAAATTGGTCCGCTAACTTTATTACTCACTCTACAACTCTCGCTGGAATCCTTCCAAAAAATAAACCTAATTCTCTGGGATGGCAAATCCAGAAGAACCCGGATGTCAACAGCTGGTGGAAGAATCTTGGATGTCACTCTTTTTTTTTGATGGTGCCTCTAAAGGTAACCCCGAGTTGGCAGGTGCGGGAGGGGTCATTTTTCGACCCTGGTGGAAACAGACAGGTAGAGTTTGCTCGAGGACTTGGGAAAACCACAAACAACAACGCGGAATGGCTAGCTTTAAGCTCCTCCATATTCTCCGAGAAAACAATCAGGCAGTGGATACCATGGAAAATAAAGGGGTTCAAATTGATCATGGTTATATTACCCTTAATGACAATGGTTTTGAAAAATGTTGGATCCCCTAACCCCCTACTTACCCCCCTAAGTCGCCACCTTTTCTCCATGCTTCACACCATTCCCATCCCCCTCTTGAGCATTAACCCCTGCTCTTCACGTGGCGCTTCTTCCCTGCCACCTTACAATCGCCCTGTCCTCGAATTTATGGTGCATTGGGCTTCACCCTGTCCTCCTTGGGTTGGCATGCACTACAAATCTCTCCCCCTTTCGTATCGCTCAAGCCATTCTTCCTGCTCAAGGTTGAACCCTGTATGCCCTTCCCGTCTCCGTTTCCATCTCTCTTGTGTAATGGGTGACTCCCCCTCTGTGTTTCACTCAACATCCTCTGTGGGTGCTTCCTCTGACGCTGGACTTCCCCCTGCAAACTGCCTTCTCTGCCATACCTCTCTGCCCTTCTCAACCACAGCCCCTTCTACATTCCTGAACTTCCTTCTCTGCCATACCTCTCCCTGGACTTCTCAAGGAAATCCCTCTTATCCCATGCCCTTAACATCGCCGTCGTTGAAGACATTGAGATGGCAGACACTGAGGAGCAACTTCGTCGCATTAGGGGAAAGAATGCTGAGCTGAAGCAAGCCATTGGAAGGATCTACACTTTGCTCTCTTCTACTATCACAGAAGTAAAAAACGGGAATACCCTAATGAATTGAAGGATTGGCACAATCTCTGAAACTCTGGACTATGCAGTTCTCAGCATTTCGAACATAGACTCCAAGACAGATGACAACAACAAGAATATCACTGACGTGGAAGGGAAAATAGACAAGCTACGAGACGAGATCAGTCATTGCCTTTCAGCCATGCAGGGCAGCGCAGAATCGAAATATGGAAAATAGCATGAACACTCGATTAAAAGTGTCCCAGGACCTCCTGCTCAGCACCATGGACGCCGTTGAAGACTCTCAGAACCCTGGTTTTTTTGCTTCTCCGTCTACTCTATATAGCCAATAGGAATAATCTCTTTTGTTTATAGCATAGCCTATAGGGCGGAAACAACTCCAGCTATTATTTTTTGCCACAATTATGCAGCTCCAGACTCTTAATTTCTGTATTTACAGTATGTTTTTCTTTGTAACTCTTTTACTAGGGCAATTTGTAAGGAGTTACAGTCTCCATAGAATAGGATTCTACAGAAACAGCTCCAATTTTGTAAAAGAGAAGCATGATAGTACAGACAGTAGCTCTATCAGAGAGCAGTCTCTTTCCAACTCTGTAATCCTTTGTATTTTAATATAATGACTCTCAATTGTTTATGTTACAAAAAGACATTTATTTTCTATAATAACAAAAAAGTTGGTTTGAAGGTCATATATTGGAGCTTCTCATTAGTGATGGTATCTTTCTTATTCATGGTTATTCTATTGGAGGTAATTGTCCTAGCATTGTGTTATATTTATCTTGAGATTATTTAAGAAAAATATTGTCCAAAGGGATTGGATCTATGGTAAGGGTTTAGTATAGATTCAATTGATTTTCTTACATAGAGGGAGGTTTTTCTTTGTACTAATCCTTATTAAGAGTTTGCAAATCTAACCCCTTCTAGTGTAGCATTTCACTCAAGTAATAGGTAGAAGAGGATCGCATCCTCTCTTTATGGTTTTGCATGATTGTAGCTTCTAATACATCTATGAAGGGTTGGAGGGCTTGAACACTTTCTCTTCCTAGGTGATCTTTGTGGAACAATTCCATTGAATAAATTCTTTGTTGACTCAATTAGCCCCAAAAAAAGTAAGGCACTTTCTCTCTTTTTCTCTTGCAACTATCCATAAAATTAAAGCAAATCTCTTTAATTTTCCTTGTTTTAGTTGGTAGAATCTAACCATAAAAGAAAACCCCAAAAAAATATTTTGGATTTCAACTAGATTTATTGGTTAAATTAGAATATCATATGTAGATCTTTTATTTTTTGAATTTTCCATCTGTAGAAAAATTTTCAAAAAAATAGTTACTTTTTTCCTTGAAATACCCATAAATTTTATTTCGAAAAATTAGCCATAAACTAAATTATTGAATTTGTTGTTACTGTTTACCCTAAATTTCATAAAAAATAGGAAAATTCTCAAATTCAGTAATCTAGAAAATTGATTATTTTACTTCAAAATTAAACAAAATTACTTTATTAAAGCGTTATGTTTTTTAAAGTGTTATTTTTTTTTAAGTGTTATTTTATTAAAAATAAAATAATTTTTTTCTTCATTGAAAATTACTCAGATTGAGAGATTGTGTATATATCTCATGGTTATACATTATTTCTGAATTTGATTGAGGTATTTACTACAATATTTGAAATCTGGAAATTTCCTTTAAAAAAAAGGGAAATTTTTTCAGATTTAGGAATCTGGAATGTTTTACTACAAAATTAGACAGAAATACTTTGCTACAATTTTTTGTAACTTCCATCAACAGATAACTTTAATATACAGCAGTTAGTTGGGAAATTTTCACGAGTTAAAGTGATATTTTTAATAATTTTCTTTGCTGTTGTATTTTTGAAATTCCTACAATTTATATTGTTTTTAGTAGTTTCCATAATTGAGTTTCTTAATTGTTGCACCGAAATAAATTAATCAGAAATTGAGTTTCTTAGTTGTTGCACTTAAATAAATTAATCAGAAATACAATAATGAAATTTACAATGATTCTAAGTTCTAACCACTAAGCCCTCTGAGCTCTAATCACTAATAACTAATAATCAAGCCAAGCAAGTGGAACTATTATCATAGCACAGGAAAGATTTTGTCAAGGGCACAAGAAATATTTTGTCAAAGGCAACTAATCATGAGATACAATGCCAAGTATCAAAAGATAACTTTCAAAAGCCTAAGTGAAAATTCAATCCATGGGAATCATGTAAGCACCTCTATGTTCTCTTCTTTTTTCTAATATAGCATCCAACCTCTGACATTGTTGAATGTTCATCATTTGAAGGCAAGAAGCTTACCTCCACATTTCTATCCCCGTTATGGAGGCTCGTGCAACCTACACTCACATGGATTTGAAAGGATGTTAAAACCACTCAATTACATAAGACATAAATTGATAATTATTCTAGTAAAACAAAGCACAAAAGATATATATTGCCTTTGTCATGCAAGAACCACAAGAATGCAATCAAAGTTTGAATTGAAAACTAATCACACTTAGATTGATGTAAAGCATTAAGCAACCTTGCATTCATGAGTGTAAAGAGGAATGAGCCATCTTCAACATCATCAAAGTGTCATTGTCAACCAAGAAGAAATGAAGATGAAGTTAGAACAAAAACTAAATCAAACTACTATGTACAAGTTAGCTTACCTTAAAGGCAAGCTAATCAAAATATAACTACTCACGGCCATATACTTTCAGCTAGGAAATGTGATTTTAAGGCAGAAATTTGTTTAGGGTGGTAAGATATAGGTTTCAAGCTTCATTGCAAAAAATTTCAAGCCCTAAATGTGAGCCTCAAAGTTTTTTCTAATTCTGGAAATTCATGGCATTTCTTATGCTCATCTAATGTCGAGAATCGCCTTGGAAACAATTGCAGATATGTAGACCCCCATAATCCCTTGTTATTTGAGAGGAGGAGTTATGATTATGATGGGTTGATCCATGATGCCCATGATTACATATGTCATATCCAAGCTTGGATAGAAGATGCTTGTGGTGGTGCATGCCCTTCTTGACATGATTTTAGTGCCCTTGGCCTTTCCACAAGCACATTTCAGATTATGGATTACATCTCATGGATATTCCATTTTGTATTTATGTGGCATTTGATGTATCCTTATTTTGGTTGACGACCAAACACAAGGGAAAATATCATAGCTTTAATGACATGAGCACCTGGTTGCACTGGGTTCATAATTTCACTTGATATTTGCTTCATCACATGCTTAGAGTAGGGTAGGCTAATAAGCTCTTGAGATAATGAACTCTTGAATTTAATGTGGTGTTTATGGATGTTGAGGTTATCCATCCTACCACATGGGTTTTTTTTTTCCATGGCCATGATGAGATGAGCGCATGGTTGCATTCGAATTATGATTTCACTTGATATTTGCTTCATCTCATGCTTAGAGTAGGGTAAGAGAATAAGCCTTTGATGTAATGAATTCTTGGATGTAATGCGATGTTTAGAGATGTTGAGGTCATCCATCCCCCCACATAATTTTTGGTTTTGATGTTTTAGGATGGTCATTGTTATCATGTACATATTGAGATGAGCACATGCACTCCTAAGATGAGCATATGTCCCACAGTTGGAGCCAAATGTTACCCTCTATTTTGCATGTGTGTCTTCATGTGATTTTTATCACATTTTTAGTAGGGGTTACGAATTGAGGGAGCTTTGGGATGGCATGTGTTCCTTCATGACATATTTTTCTTTCATTATTGTAATGATTCCCTAGTGTTGATGATGCACTAACATATGGATGTTCATGATGGGATATGGTTGATATTTCTATGGTAGCCTTAGAGGCCTATCTTAGTGGATTTCTCTAGCTCATGACACATGGATTTCACTTGAGGCGCCTTTGTTGGTGATTCTACATAGAGTGCCTTCCTTGTGGCACTTGTTTGATGGCGTGGAGATCTTTCTCTTGTCCAGCACTCTTTCATTTTATCACATGGATGACTTCATATCACTATTATGTACCATATTTGGTTGAGCACCCTCTTGTCTCTTGTCTTCTTCATCTTTGGCTTGTGGGGACATATTCTTGGATTGTAAAGGGAGTCATTCCCTCCATCATTATGATGGTTGTATATTGTGGACACATTCTCCTTGGTTTCCATGTTTCTATCATGGATTGATGGTCTCCTTGGTTCATGGCTTGATGAGTTGGCATGGAGGTTGGGCTAGGTGATATGTGGACATTCATTCCTTACTTTGGTGAAATACTACACATGGAAGGTTTTACATGTTCTAAACACTTTTGTTGGTCTTCCTTGATGAGTGCCCATCCTTTGGAGGGTTGTTTACACACACATCTAGGCCATTTTTTATGGGACGTTTTTGGAGGGGTGTCTTAGATTCGGGAGCAACTATATTTTTGTAGAGTGACTAGGATTATGCCATCTCAACACCATTAGATGCATATTGATTGTGGGATTTCTGAAAATTGGTTATAGTAGAAAATCCGATAAATATTAAGAAAGTTAGAAATTCCATAACTGTCATTTAAAGAGTTGCACCATATTTTTGTTAGGTGCTCCTTTTGGAGCCTTTTCATGGAGAGAATTCACCTTATTTTCAGGAAGCACTCCACCCTTTGATGCTTTTTTATTGGATCATTATCTTTGGATATTTCGAGGCTAGGTTTGACTTCTTGTCATCATTCACACTCATTTGATGGATGCACCCCCTTCTTGGGCCTTTTCTTCCTTGGATATTGTACATGTGGCATTGACCACTTCTTTCATGTATTATTTTATTATTGTGGGTTAGTAGTTTGAGTATTTGTATTTGTTTACTCCATCCTAGGCTAGATCTGGATTTTATTATTTGTTAATTGTTGTGAAGAGAAGGATTGAAACATATATAAGGGTTAATCCTATCATTCATTTGCATGGTTATATTTTTGGAGCTCTCTCTCTCTCTCTCTCTTGGGATTAACTGATACATATTTTCTTGGATAAAATATTGTTGCAAAGTTTCCCTTCTTCTTCATCTGTGGCACTTTGATCTTCCTTGGAAATTTGTGGTTGTAAGTTATCTTGGGGCATTTACATTGTCATTTCTATGTTTTTTCTTGTCCATTCAAAGGGTATTACTACCTCATTGGTGATAGGGTTTTAAGTTAAACTCTATTACATCCTTTATTTGCATGTTATTTATATGGTAGTTATGTGTTCTATATTTACCTTGATTTGGATTGTGCAAACTTAACCCTTTGTTTATAGAGTGCATCCCCAAGAGATTGAAAGGAAGGATTCTTCATTTGGTTCCTTCCCTTGTGATCCCTACTTCACCTTCAACCTCATCGAGTAGGGGTTGGATTAGCTCATGCAATTCTACTCTCTCAATGACATATTAATAAAGGTCCTCTTAGTTCATAATTATTTGACTCCATCTACCCTTGATTAGATTGGCACTAGTCCTTTGAGTGACCAACTTTTTCCTCCCATCACCTCCTTTATTTCCTATACAATGGAAAATACAAATGTTTTGCTAGACCTACTCTTCACATCACCTTGCACTTCATTGTTTATATCCCTAGTAATCATATCTTAGGGAATCCCTCCTTGAGTTAGAGAAGAGCCAACCAAAAGAGTGAAAAGAGTTGGTGTGGTGACATTGTCCTCCCCTCGAGTTCCCCTTTGGCTAGTATTTCTTCTTTTAAACTTTAATCATACATGTTAGTTGGAGAGGTGATATTTGTGGCACCATTTCCAAGAGAAAGTCCAATTTCCCAAAAATATGAATACTATGCTTCATTATATTTTTTGAGAGAATCTTATTGGATATTTTTCTTCTTGCATGGCGACCCCATGAAGGGGCAAAGCCCTTGTTCCTTTGCATATTTTTGAAGGCTTTGTTGTAGGTAGAGGTGAGCACGTGCAACATTTTGAAAGAAATTTCAAGCCTTATCTTGGCGACTCCACATATCATTTTGGGTTGGTATGAGATATGATTATGGTGCATTTTCATATATGTAATTTCATGTTGAACATTTTGAGGTGAAGAAAATCTATTTTGAAGGTGAAGATCATGGTCCTTCGGTTGAGAAGAAATTTTCTCAACTTGATTTTTCGAGCATCCATGAATCTCCAAATGAGGGTTATGATCTGGATGTATTGTTTGATTATACTCCATTATTTCATGGGTATGATTATTCAATCGTCCTACATATTGCATCCTTCATCAAAATTATGGTGGATTTTAATATTATTCATAAGGATGATTTGATGAGAGTATTTGTTTGTACTTTAAAGGATGATGCAATAGAATGGTATGAAAATCTTGGTAGCAAGGAAATTTCTTCAATTGCATATTTTTTCAAAGTGTTTCTCCGACATTTGCATGAAAAAAAATGAGTGAAAATATTATTTAAGATGTTAATGCACTCCTACCTCATACAACACACCATTATTCAAAAGAATCCCTTGAAAAAGCACATGAAAAAATCCATAATTATGTTTGTGAAAAATATCAGAAGCACTCTTTGGAGATATTGTTGAGAATACACCTCATTTTTCCATTGAATAACATGTTGATGACCTAGGTAATGAAGAAATTAACGCACCTATTGACGAGAGTTTTGTTAGCTCAATTTATTCTCAAAACTCAAAATTTGATGGTGTATCTTGTTGTGAATTTGAGGAAATGTATATTGAAAACAAACCCTTATTAGATGATGAGGAAGATAGTACATGTATCTCCTATTTTTATGACGATTTAGATGCAAGATTTGAGCTTTTGAGCATAGTAGGGACATGGAACCTATGGAATATTTTGGGGATCCTATTTATAATGCTTGTAATGATGCATCTAAAGAGGAAATTGCATATTCGGAAGTTTTTGAACAGCCAAACACATAGGAGCATTTGCAGCCATATGCACCAATTTGTATTGTATTTCAACCATCTCCAATTTTTAAGTGTGTTTTGGGGTAGATATTTCACACCGATTTCCATCCATACTTGAAGGATATTAATGCAGATCTTTCCATCCATTTGAAGTAGATTTTGTTGATTTTTGGTAGAGTTAGGGTTTAATCCAGAAAAATAAACAATCAATGTACTTTAATGCAAAATCACTTTTAACATTTAACAACTAGTACAAAAAAACAAAAAAAATAGTACAGCAGTAGCTCTAGTAAAACATTATTTTGATCTCTTTCAACTTTTCACCTTTAACACTACCAAATGGTCACCATGTTAAAGCAATCTTTAGTAACATGTAATCGTTAATAGCAGTACAACATATACAGTGCTTATTAATAGAAAATAAAGAAGACAAGTTTTAGGGTACTTACCTGAAGCGTGGAAACCTTCCTACTTTATACTCAGAAAATTTTTGCTTTCAGAAAAAGGAATGTGCCTCTCAGAGGCCATTCAATCAATAGGAACCAAATGACCCTACTAGAGGGTTAGTAAAAAACATCGAGAGAGAGAGAGAGGGAGGGTTGTAGAATTCAAACAAGAACAATCAAGGACAGTCAAAAACTAAGTGCAAAAAGTCTGAACCTCAGGAAACAACAAAAAACTTTAAGCAAGCATATCAGAGTCAGAATTTCACTCAAGTATTAGACCCTAATAATGTCTTGAATGTATTTGTAAACAATCAAGGAGAACTTTTTACAAATACAAAAAATAAAATCTTGGTCATCACATATGAGCTGCTAATAAGTAGAGCAATACCAAAGGGGCTCATGATTTCAACAATTGAATACACAGCAGTGATATATCAGTCCTTAAGGCCTCACAGCCTACACAAGTGAGCCACCAACAGACCCTAGGACCTCACAGGTTCCTCTAAAATACACCTAGAAGACAGATCTAGGTTCTTAGCCTACTTCAATCAACTAGATCGGAGCACAACAAACAGGTCTAGGGTCTCGGCCTCTCCAAAAAAGTGAACCAGACTACAACAGGCAGAACGGGCGTCTAAACAAGGTATTAAACATCAACCAAGCATGCAAAAGGTATATCAGGTCTCTTCAGTAGCAGACCGATCCTCTCAACAATAGATCTGAGCAGTGTGAAATAAAACAGGGTTTAGATGAGCCCACGTCCTTCCTTTAACAAGTCATGACTAGGGAAACAGGTGACCCTAACATCAGTTTTGTGATATGGAAGATATCCAACAGATGGGCGGCTCCACCAATCAACAGAACAGGCTTCTTGACGTCAAGCAGACAGAGCTGAGATAGATAGATGGATGATAAATGATAAAGATAGGTCTTTAATATATAGGATCAAAAACTCATAGAAAGGTCAAAACATTATTTAAGTTAGGATTCCATCAAATTAGGAAGGTACCACTTAATAAAAAAATAAAAGATAAAAAATAATAAAAAATAGAAAATAGAAATAAAAAGTAAAAGTAAAATTAAAAAATAAAAGATAAAAATAAAATAAAGTAGAATGTCTTAGGTGGGTACTAGGGTCACATAATTAAATAGGTGAGGGAACAATGACCAATCAATATGGTACAATTCAAAACCATAAAAAACAAGAGTGGGTATATTGACCCATAACCCTTAGGACCAAAGGGTGTACCTCAAACATGGACAAGCAACCATAATACCCATAAGACCAAAAACATCAAAGGTGGTACAAATCAAAAGATAACTCATGGTGGGTAAATGACCCTATCAAAGACAAGGTACCATAAGACCAATAATCAACAAGGTGTAAGGACCAAAATTAAATCAACCAAGGTGGAGAAGGTACAGCCAATCATCTCTCTCTCAAATGTACAAATATTCCATATAACCTGAGAGTTCATCATCACTATATAAGGAAGGGTCCACACTGGATGATGTGATCATGTGGTCCTCTAGACCGCTCAGGTCAAATGTTAGTGGCTTCATCAAGGGGTGGCTAGTCCCTTGAGAAGGCCATCTAACTCAACCATCTCGAAGACCTAGGAGAAGAGGACATCACACATCATCATCTCGGTAACTGGACAAGAACCTCCATTCTCAAGTAATGGCTCTCATCCCCAGGCTGACCTTTCATTCCTAGACTGAAACCCCCTGCAAGACCTACATGGTCCTTGTGACCAAGAATCTGCGTGGTCCTAGACTACGATGTCTCTGTCTCAACCTACAGGATCTGCTTGGTCCTCGCGACCAACAAATTGTCTGGTCCCAGACCATAATACCCTAGAGACAGATAGGGGCCCTAGCCACATGCTAGGGACTTTTCCATGGCATCAACCTGCTTGGTCCCCGACCAAGAACCCTAGGAGACAGTTGGGGGCCATAGGGTACCTTCTAGTGTCTTACTCTCTACTCTGCATGGTTAACTTGACTAGGAATCCTATTTAAGTGGATAGGGTACCATCCTCTCTAATAATGGGTCTCGCAGTTGCACCAACTTTAACACTCCCTCTCAGCAAGAGAGGCATTCTCAATAACACTAAGCTTGTCAAGGAAAGAGGCTTATTCAACACATCTGTTGACAACTGCACCATGTCCTTGTCATGGTGAAACAACCTGTCATAGAATACAGGATTTTCTGAGAGCTTCAAAGAGCTATGAATGTCAACGCACACCTTGATCTTATAGATCCACTTGGAGGTTACACTTGTTTTCTCTTGTTGTCTGAGAATCACTTTCCACATATCATTATCCATTATTAATTGGATAGTATCTTTCCAAACATGAAGTTTGGTTTCCTCCATATCAGTGGTTGATCCTGAATCAGTGTCATGGATCCCACTGGAGCATCCTTGGAACCTCTCAATAAGCTCCTCAATGAGATCAATTTAAGGCTTCTTGTACTTCTCCCTCTACTTCTCTAAACGATAAGTCTCATAGGCTTCCATATCTAAGTCACCGAAAGACTCCCTCTTGATTTTTGAAGCTTGACAGGGTTTATTCATTAGAGCTTTAACAACATGTCCTGAGACCTTGTAAAGGTCCCCCTCATAGACTCCAATCTCAATAGTTGAGCTCATATTTCCACCTTTAGTCCATACTAGTGCCTTTCCTTCTGAGAAGGCTACAGAGAACCCCTTGTCTTCTAAAATTTCCACTGAAATAACATTTCTCTTTAAACCAGGAACATATAAAATTTCCTCAACAGGAATTAACGTACCTAAATCAAGATTTAAGTAATTTGAACCAACTCCTTTGATTTAGAGGGTATTTCTATTTCCCATCTCCACTTTCTCATTGAAATTCTTGGCCTTGTAACTCACAAGAGCCATTTTGTATACGGTCATATGCTTGGTGGCCCCATTGTCAATCCACCATGAGTCTAATGAGTTGGAGATGGATCCTAAGAGTGATGAGATCAAGAAGAACTCTCTTTGATCTTTTTCTTTGGTCTCAGCTTTAGATTTCTTTTGTTGAGGCTCTTATTCTTCTGTAGCAGTTGAATCATGATGCTTCCCTTTATGCCAATTAATGGTAGGAGGATTTCTACAATCGTTTGCATAATGACCAAGCTTGCTACATTTAAAACATCTTACTTTTGACTTATGAAAGTGCTTACCTTGAGGTCCTTTACCTTTGTTCTAGTGATGAGGGAAACTTCTTCCTTTCTTTGTCTTGGCAGCAAGAGCATGATTCTTTTCAGCAGGAGGCCTAGATCTACTCTGAATTCTACCTTCTTCTTCCAAGCAATCATGCCATAACCTATCAAAGCTTGGTTGTATTTCTCTTCCATTCACTGTTCAAAGATATGTCTCCCAAGATGTAGGAAGACCATCTACTGTTGCTTGGACAAGATCATCATCATCTACTTCAACTCCAATTTCCATGAGTTGATCTATTATCTGAGCAATCTTTGGGAAGAAGGAGGCAATTGATTCCTTCCCCTCCATCTTCAATGAACGAAGTTGCTTCTTCAAGACCCTCTTCTCAGTAGGTGCCTTCTTCTCATAGATATTTGCTAGGGCATCAAAGAATTCCTTAGTTGTTCTTAGAGGAGCTATTACAGGCATCAAATTATCTTTAACTGAGTTACAGATGACCCTCTTTGTTTTAGCTTAATTCTTCTTGAATGTTGCTCTTCCTTGGGATGATGTGGGCTCTTCCACAACCCTAGTGACCAAATCATTCAAGTCATTCTCCTCCAATATATTCAAGACTCTATCCTTCTATGCATTAAAGTTTGAGGCTCCTTCAAGCCTATCTTCTGCCTTCACTGAGTTAGAAGCCATCTCAAACCCTTACAGTCAACTTGCCAAGAACACCTATAAACTTGTAGCCAAGTTGATTAGGACATAAATCCTTACCTTAGGACCTATGTAGCATTAGTAGATTTTTGAGGTCTAAAATGGGCCTCCTAAGGGAAATAATAAAATAAGAGTTCTAAATTTTAGAGAGGAAAAAATAAACTACTTGTTCTTATCGTATTTTTGACATATCTCTTTAACGGTTTACCCAAATTTCAATTTTGGGCACTCGTTGGATGCGGATTTTAATTCCGCATCAAACCCATACTCACACTGCATATTTTTCATGTCATGGGTGCCTCAGAAGTAAGATATCCAACAGATGGGCGGCTTAACCAACCAGTAGAATAGGCTTCTTGACATCAAGCAGACAGAGCTAAGATAGATAGATGGATGATAAATGATAAATATAGGTCTTTAATATATAGGATCAAAAAATTCTAGAAAGGTAAAAACATTATTTAAGTTAGGATTCCATCAAATTAGGAAGGTACCACTTAATAAAAAAATAAAAGATAAAAAATAATAAAAAATAGAAAAACAGAAAAAAGTAAAATTAAAATTAAAAAATAAAATAAAGTTACATAAAATAAAGTAGAATGTATTAGGTGCGTACTAGGGTCACATAATTAAATAGGTGAGGGAACAATGACCAATCAATATGGTACAAGTCAAAACCATAAAAAACAAGAGTGGGTATATTGACCCATAACCCTTAGGACCAAAGGGTGTACCTCAAACGTGGACAAACAACCATAGTACCCATAAGACCAAAAACATCAAAGGTGGTACAAATCAAAAGATAACTCAAGGTGGGTAAATGACCATATCAAAGACAAGGTACCATAAGACCAATAATCAACAAGGTGTAAGGACCAAAAGTAAATCAACCAAGGTGGAGAAGGTACAACCAATCATCTCTCTCTCAAATGTACAAATGTTCCATATAACCTAAAAGTTCACCATCATTGTATAAGGAAGGGTCCACACTGGATGATGTGATCATGTGGTCCTATAGACCGCTCCTAAGGTCAAATGTCAGTGGCTTCATCAAGGGGTGGCCAGTCCCTTGAGAAGGCCATCTAACTCAACCATCTTGAAGACCTAGGAGAAGAGGATATCACACATCATCATCTCGTTAACTGACCAAGAACCTACATTCTCAAGGAATGGCTCTCAGCCCCAAGCTGAGCTTTCAGTCCTAGACTGAAACCACCTGCAAGACCTACTTGGTCTTGTGACCAAGAATCTTTATGGTCCTAGACCAAGATGTCTCTATCTCAACCTACAGGATCTGCTTGGTCTCGTGACCACGAACTTGTCTGGTCCCAAACCAAAATACCCTAGAGACAAATAGGGGCCCTGGCCACACGCTAGGGACTTTTCCATGGCATCAACCTGGTTGGTCCCCGACCAAGAACCACAGTAGATGGCGGGGGGGCCTAGGGTACCTTCTAGGGTCTTACTCTCTACTCTGCCTAGTTAACTTGACCAAGAACCCTAGTTAACTTATTAGGGTACCATCCTCTCTGAGAATGGATCTCGCAACTGCACTAACTATAACAAATTTTTGCGCCTAAAAACGTAGAATTTTTCCAGCCATGTTTAGCCTCATATTTGGATCATATCATGCCTCATATTTTTGCATCCATAAAAGATTATTTCGGGTTGGAAATTGTATGGAACAACAGGTTTATTATGATAGAAATTTCTAGCCACCTCATTCTTTCATGTCTTCTCTTTTTAGGCATGTATTCTTAACTATGAAATGTGATTTTAAAGTAGAAATTTGTTTAGGGAAGCATATTAGTTTCGAGCTTCATTACAGAAATTTTCAAGCCCTAAATTTGAGCCTCAATTTTTTTTAAGTTTGGAAGTTCATGTCATATCTTATGCTCATCTAATGTGGAGAATTGTCTTGAAAAGGATTGCAAATTTGAAGACCCCCGTAAGCTCTTGTTGATCGAGGGAAGGAGTTATGATGATGACGTGTCGGTCCATGATGTCTATATAAGCTTTGATATAGGACTCTTTGTTGAAAAAGTACCTAGGAAGTGTTTGTTCACCTAGTAGTGTCTTGGGGTGGACAAGGACACTTTAAGTTGTGACCCCTAATCATAATTAATTAATGAAGTGAGATGCACTTTATATTTTTAAAGTGACTTCATTAAAAGTTTAAAAAATCATGATATCCTAAGTCCATATTTTAAATTAAAGTCAAGTGAGTATTTAATTAGATGTGGTGTCTCTACTTTATTAAATGACATGAGGTGCACTAAATGTCATTTATTAATAATTAAATGAGCATTTAATGAGAACCATCCATCTAATTTGATCTTGACCATTGGATTGGAAGACAAAGTTATGATGAACAAAAAGGGCTAGAGAAAGGCATTTCTAATTCATTATTCACTTTTCAAGAGAGAGTTTTGGAGAGGAGGATAAGAGAGAGGAGAATAGGGTTTGAGGAGATTTCACACATGAAATTTTCTGAAGATTCAGAAGAAAATTGAAGAGAGATTCAGAGCACAAATTTCAAGAAGAAGTTTGCACAGATTTCGAGGAAGAAAGCTAGCACATATTTTGAGGAGGAGATCCGTACAGCAGGAGGAAATCCATACAGCAGGAATCTGTACAGATTCCGTACAGCAGCACGTTTTCCAAAATTCGTACAACATTTAATGTCATCCGTACAGGCACATTTTCCAAGGAAATCGTACTGCATTTATTGCTGTTAATTTTGGCACATAAAACGAGGAAAACAGCAGGCACAGAAATCGAGAAAATGGGCCATACAACCCACACGTGTGAATCCGTACACTCTGGTTTTTGGCACTGTTTCGAGGCAACCGTACAGTTTTCTCAGTAAATATTTGGCACGAAATTCGAGGCAGCAGTGAGATAAGTATTGTTGTTGTAAAGTTGAAATTTCTCTTTTAATTAAAATATCTCTCTCATATAGGTTTTTCCTTCGGGGTTTTATCCTGGGCTATTGGCCAAAAATTCCTGTGTTAATTTTTATGTGTGAATGGCTATCATTAATTTCTAAGATTGAAGTTATTGACTGAAAATTAATTTTCTGAATTTTAATGGTGAAAAGAATCTCATGTGTTTTAAGTTGAAGTCATTTTTTTATGGAAAATTGTGCATACTGGGGTTTGGGCATTAAACTATGCAGAGAAGCTTCTAAAGCTTGAAACCGGGTTGGGATGTGAAAAACTTTCATGTTATCAGAGCATGTTTAAAGTTCAGAGTTTAAACATTCAGAAAAACAGGGGTTTACTGGAGAAGAAAACAAAAATCAGATTTGAAGAAAACGGTGGTTTGTGAAAAAATTTCAGATTTGAAGAAGTTAGGGTTTTGACAAAAATTTCCAAATTTGGGAAAATGTCTTGAATAGGTTGCTTGAGTAATACAGGTTGTAGCCATGGTGTCTGGGCTTAGGGTTGAAGACATATTGGATGGGGCTACTAATTTTAGCCCATGGAAGGCTAGAATTAAGTTGATACTCGAAGAGAATGAGCTATGGGATATAGTCAACAGTACAACAGCAAATCCTGTGACAGTACCTGTCGATGCTACTGATAAGGCAACTTTCATGAAGAAAGATGTAAAGGCAAGGAGGATCATACTTGATGCTGTGAAGGATCATGTGATCCCACATATTTCAACGAAGGATCATGCTTTTCAAATGTGGACTTCTTTAACCAACCTTTACCATAGTTCGAATGAGAATAGAAAGATGGTGTTAAGGGAGAAGTTGAAGAATGTGCATATGAGCAAAGGGGAAGGCATGGATTCCTGTCTCACCAAGATTACACAGGTGAGGGATGAACTTGCAGCTATAGGATAGGTTATACAAGGCACTGATATGGTGCGTACAGCCTTAAATGGCGTGACTCAACAGTGGAGTGTGTTTGTGCAGACTATTATTGGTAGGGAGAACATGCCATCATGGGATAGTCTTTGGGATGATCTTGTACAGGAGGAGACACGTAGAGGATACTTACAGGGAAGTTCCTCACATCATAGAGATGATGAGGAGAATGTGGCGTTGGCAATGAAGGGAAAAAAGAAGAAGTTCAAGAAGGGTCCCAAGGGTGGGGCCAAACAGCATACAAGTGAGTAGAAGAAAGACTTGAGTAAAGTCAAGTGTTTCGCATGTCAGAAGTTTGGACACTATGTTGGACAGTGTCCGAACAAGAAGAATAAAGGGCAGCAAACAACAGCGACAGCAGAGATGGATGACTTTTCTTCACGGTTTGAGGGAGAGTTCTCTCTATATGTTGGATGTACAGAGAGGACATCTTTAACCAGCAGTGATATGGAGAGTGACATGGAGGATCAGATTCAGTGTTCGTTATTGGTTGGCCATTCTTTTAGTGCTACCACTACTACTACCACTTGGTACATTGATAGTGGAGCTTCGAGCCATATGAAAGGTGTACGTGATGTGTTCACAGAGATGACTGAGACAGGCTTGATTCTTGAGGTAGTATTGGGAGATGACACAGTTGTGAAAGTAGTTGGGCGAGGGACTGTTACCTTTGAGAGGGAGTCCATGCAGCCTATGTCATTGAGGGATGTGTTGTATGTCCCTGGGATGAAGAAGAACCTTGTTTCAGTTTCCTCTATTGAGGACAGGGGCTTTAGAGTATGTGTTCTAGATGGGAAAGTTCATATCTTTCCCAGAGCAGCAGGACCATCTACTTCATGTGCCATTGGAGTGGGGTGTGGGAAACTGTAAACGCTTCTCTTCTAGCCTCATCATGCATTATCCCATACTAGCAGTAGCATCGAGACATGTGAGTTGTGGAACAGGAGGATGGGCCACCTTCATCATTCGACATTGAGGTTGTTGAGGGAGATGTCAAAAAGTTCCCCTCAGTTCGGCACAAAGCAGGGTGGTGTGTGCAGAGGGTGTGCTTTGGGAAAGTACACCAAGACTGCTTTTCCAAGCAATGACACCAGAGCAGGTGGGATTCTGGATTTGATTCATTCAGACTTATGTGGACCTATGTCTTCAGCTTTAGTGACAGGTTTTTAGTATTATATCAGTTTCATTGATGACCACTCCAGGAAGACCTGGATCTACTTTATGAGAAGTAAAAAATCTCAGGAAGTCTTGCATAGGTTCCAAGAGTTCAAAGCTCTTGTGAAGAACCAAACAGGGAGGAGGATTCAGGCACTCAGGTCAGAAAATGGGGGTGAGTATACCTCCAAGGAGTTTGATGAATTTTGCAGACAGGAGGGAATCCAGAGGTTGTTGATAGTTCCATGCACTCCACAACAGAATGTAGTTGTGAAAAGGAAGAACAGAGCGATAGTGGGAGCAGATAGAGCCATGATGCATGATCAGAGTCTTCCTTTCTTTCTATGGGAAGAGGCATGTAGCATTGTTGTTCATGTTCAGAACGGGAGTCCACACCGAACATTGGGGTGTAAAAATCCTGAGGAGATGTTCACCAGAAAGAGACCTGAGATAGGTCACTTTCGCATATTTGGCTGCCTTACATACTCTCATGTCCCTTCTGAGAAGAGGACAAAGTTAGAGCCTACAGCGGAGAAAGGCATTTTTGTTGGATATGATGAGACTTCGAAGGATTTTCGCATATACCTTCCTGCACAAAAGAAATTTGTTGTTAGGAGGGAGGTTAGATATGAGGAGGAGAAATCCTTCAGGAAGTCTTATGATTCAGAGGTGGAGGAGCAGTAGGTTGTGTCTCCACAGGTGACAGGGTCACAGAGTCAGAGTACAGGGTCACAGGTTTCAGGAGTGACTGGGTCACAGGTTACAGGTACATCAGTTTCAGGGACTCAATCTATAGGGACTACTGGTATAGGGACAGGTTCACAGGTTTCACCTTCATGTGATTTGGGTGGTACAGGTTCAGGATCATCAGGCACAGGATCCCAGACCATAGGTACTTCCTCAGGTAGACAGATGTCTGATGAGGAGGTTATGGAGGAGCACCTACAGGAGGAAGCTACTTCCAAGAAATGTAAGCCAAGTTGGCTTAAGGATCTTGTGAAGGAATTTGAGCAGTCTATGGGACCTCCCAAGAGGGAGGTGAGGGAGAGCAAAGTACCAGAGATTTTTTCCAGTTATATGGCGATGGTGACTAGCTTGAGTGATTCTAAGCCTACTACATTTGAGGAGGCTAACCCACACCGGGTTTGGAGAGATTTCATGATGGAAGAGTACAAATCCATCATGAAGAATGGGGTGTGGGAGATTGTTTCGAGGCTAGAGGGGAAGTCACCACTGACTTCCAAGTGGCTCTATAAAATCAAGCATGATGCAGATGGCAGCATCGACAAGTACAAAGCTTAGTTTGTTGCACAAGGGTTCTCACAGGTAGAGGGAGTTGTTTACTATGAGACCTTTGCACCGGTTGCTATATTTTCTTTGATCAGAGGAGTGATCTCTGTTGTGGCAGAGATGGGTTGGAGGATTCATCAGATGGATGTGAAAACCGCTTTTTTGAATGGTTTTCTACAGGAGGGGATATATCTAGAGAAGCCTCAGGGCTTTGAGATTCATGGGAGAGATTCACATGTTTGCAGGCTGAAAAAGGCCTTCTATGGTCTGAAGCAAGCCCCTTGGGCTTGGTATTCCAAGATTGATTCTCATTTTCTATCGATTGGGTTTCAGAAGACTGAGGCGGTTTCCAACCTATACTACATTGTGGTTGGTGGTGTTCCGCTCATTCTTCTTCTATATGTTGATGACGTGTTCATTACAGGAGGAGAGCACCTGATTCAAGCATGTAAGAAAGATATTGCTTCAAAGTTTGAGATGACCGACCTTGGACTGATGCATTACTATTTGGGGATGGAGATATGGAAGGAGGATGGACATGTTTTCCCGAGTCAGGGAAAGTATGTTGCAGATATTCTGAAGAGATTTCAAATGGAGGGTTGCAAGCCCATGTCCACACCTATGACCACCAACTGGACAAAGCTTCATGTTTCTGAGGGAGAGTTGGTGGATCCTACATTATATCGTCAATTGATTGGTTCATTGATGTATTTGGCCAACACTAGGCCAGATATGAGTTTTGCAATTAACACTCTCAGTCAGTTCATGGTGGAGCCCAAGAGAGTGCACTGGATAGCTGCAAAACATGTATTGAGATACCTTGTAGGTACAGGAGATATGATGGAGTGGGATTGGTTGGCTTTACAGATTCAGATTGTGCAGGTAGTGTTTTGGATTGGAAGAGAACTTCCAGTTGTTGTTTCAGTTTGGGCTCAGCAGTTGTGTCTTGGTTCAGTCGGAAACAAAAGTCAATAGCATTGAGTTATGTAGAGGCTGAGTATATGGCTGCCAGTCAGGCCAGTTGTGAAGCCTTGTGGCTTCACAAGTTGATGGTTGATTTATTTGGTCGGGAGATGGGACCCACTGTGATACATTGTGATGATCACAGTTGCATCAGGCTCTCTAAGAATCTGGTATTTCATGACAAGTCTAAACACATTGAGATTAGGTATCACTTCATTAGAGATTATGTTCAGAGAGGAGCAGTACAGTTGCAGTATATTTCTACTGATGAGTAGGTGGTTGACATTCTCACAAAGTCTTTGGGTAGAGGGAAGCATGTCTATTTCAGAGACAAGTTGGGAGTGGTGAAGAACACCTTCCTCGGTAAGAGCGAGTGTTGAAAAAGTACCTAGGAAGTGTTTGTTCACCTAGTAGTGCCTTGGGGTAGACAAGGACACTTTAAGTTGTGACCCCTAGTCATAATTAATTAATGAAGTGAGATGCACTTTATATTTTTAAAGTGACTTCATTAAAAATTTAAAAAGTCATGATATCCTAAGTTCATATTTCAAATTAAAGTCAAGTGAGTATTTAATTATATGTGGTGTCTCTACTTTATTAAATGACAAGAGGTGCACTAAATGTCATTTATTAATAATTAAATGAGCATTTAATGAGAACCATCCATCTAATTTGATCTTGACCATTGGATTGGAAGAGGAAGTTATGATGAACAAAAAGGGCTAGGGAAAGCATTTCTAATTCATTATTCACTTTACAAGAGAAAGTTTTGGAGAGGAGGAGAAGAGAGAGGAGAAGAGGGTTTGAAGAGATTTCACCCATGAAATTTTCTGAAGATTCAGAAGAAAATTGAAGAGAGATTCAGGGCACAAATTTCAAGTAGAATTTTGTACAGATTTCGAGGAAGAAAGTGGCACATATTTTGAGGAGGAGATCTGTACAGCAGGAGGAAATGCATACAGTAGGAATCCGTACAGATTCCGTACAGCAGCACGTTTCCCAAAATCCGTACAGCATTTAATGTCATCCGTACATGCACATTTTCCTAGGCAGTCATACTACATTTATTGCTGTTAATTTTGGCACAGAAAATGAGGAAAACAGAAGGCATAGAAATCAAGAAAACAGGTCATACAACCCACACGTGTGAATCCATATAGTCTGGTTTTGGCACTGTTTTCGAGGCAACTGTACAGTTTTCTCAGTATATATTTGGCACAAAATTCGAGGTAGCAGTGAGATAAGTATTGTTGTTGTAAAGTTGAAATTTATATTTTAATTAAAATCTCTCTCTCATACAGGTTTTCCCTTCGAGGTTTTATCCTGGGCTATTGGCCAAAAATTCCTGTGTTAATTTTTATGTGTGAATGGCTGTCATTAATTTATGAGATTGAATTTATTGACTGAAAATTAATTTTCTGAATTTTAATGGTGAAAAGAATCTCATGTGTTTTAAGTTGAAGTCAATTTTTTATGAAAAATTGTGCATACTGGAGTTTGGGCATTAAAATATGCAGAGAAGCTTCTAAAGCTTGAAACCGGGTTAGGATGTGAAAAACTTTCACTCTTGTGGTGGTGCATACCATTCCCTTCTTGGCATGATATGGTTCCTTAACCTTGTCCACAAGCACATTTCAGATTTTGGCTTACATCTCATGGAAATTCCAGCTTGTATTTATGTGGCATTTGATGTATCCTTGTTTACGTTCGTGACCAAACACAAGGGAAGGTGTTGTGGCCTTGATGAGATGAGCTCACGGTTGCATTGGGTGATAAATTTTGAGCATTAATTCACAATACTCTAGGATCTTTACTGAGAGAATAACGTGTATAGTATATCAATGCATAACAATCATATCAAGCATGTCAAGCATCACAAGAATCAAAAGCATGACAGACAAGAGACACAGAGTTTTCGTGGGGAAAACCCTAAGGTGAAAAACCCCACAACTTCCTCAGAGATAGAGAGAGCAATGGCTCAACCAAAGTACAACCAAAATACACTGAGATAGTCTCCTAGTAGCAGATGATCCTCCTCCTCACTAGTGCGCCACTTTCTGAGTGAGAGAAGTATGAGTTTCCGAGTGATCCAAATAGAGATCTCCCGATCTCTATTTATACTTAACCTATTTTCCCAAAATCCTTATGGGGCTGACTTTCCTAGTTAGGTACATCAATTACATATTACATAAAATAGGGTCGACCCCACACATGGTGGTCTAATAACCCATCGGCAAGTTCACACACTTGTGACACTTGTCAATACACATGACGACACTTCCTTATAGAGGAATAACACATCTCTTATAAGGGTACAATAAATATATATGAAATACATAGATGAAATACATTCCGAAGTTACATATACATCAACCCTCCCTCTTAACTAGGAAGGTATTTCTTGACACAGTTCCGCTAGACAAGTCTTCTTCTCAGGATCATCGTCATCGATGCATCATCATCATCATCGTCACTGCTACTGCTATCTCAACCAATCTCTGACTCTACTTGTCATAGGAAGTTCTACAGAGCCAATCCTTTTTCATACTGGATGTAGGCCCACCGCCTGCAGGTCTTCATCATCACTGGCAATACTGTGCAATCCTCAGGACTTATTACGTGGGTCACAAAGCCTTGCAAGAGCATCCCAGGACTTATTACGGGCACACAGCCCAACCTATCGGATCTCCCAGGGAGCTATTACATGTGACCCTACCACAAAACCTCGAAAGAGAATCCCATGACTGATTACAAGCACACATCTCAACCTATCGGATCTCCCAAGGCGCTATTATATGTGGTCACCACAAAACCTTGCAAGAGCATCCCAGGACTTATTACGGGAACACATCCCAACCTATCGGATCTCCCAGGGCGATATTACATGTGGTCAGGGAAAAACCTTGCAAGAGCATCCCAGGACTTATTACAAGCACACAGCTCAACCTATCGGATCTCCTAGGGCGCTATTATATGCCATAGGACAAAACCTCGAAAGAGCATCTGCCAGATATCCCAGGGAGCTATTATATGCCAGCGGAAAAACCTTGCAAGACTATCTGCAGATCTCCCAGGGCGCTATTATATGTCCTCCCAAAGCAAAACCTCGAAAGAGCGTTTGCCAAATCTCCCATGGAGCTATTATATGCCAGCGAAAAAACCTTGCAAGAGAATCTGCAAACCTCCCAGGGCGCTATTATATGCTTATCTGCACAACCTGTCCACGGCCACAGAGTATCAACCTGATACTCACCATAAATCATCCTGATGTATACATGATCATCCTGATCATCATCACTACAACATCCTGCTGCATGTCATCTGGAGCAACATCCTGAAGCTCGTCATCCATGATCATACTGATCATATAATGCATCTACCTGATGCATACCAAGTATCTACCTGATACATATCGTCATACATGATCCACCTGTTCATACAATGTATCCACCTGATACAAATACAAAAACATGATCCACCTGATACATATCAACATACATGATCTACCTGATCATACACAGTATCCACCTAATACATATATAGATACATAGTCCAAGCATCCAACATGATGCATATACAAAACATATACAAATGATCTTACTGATCATATCCAACATCCAACATGATGCGTACATACATATACATATAAATGATCCAACTGATCATATCCAGCATCCAACATGATGCGTACATACATATACATATAAATGATCCAACTGACCATATCCAACATCCAACATGATGCGTACATACATATACATATAAATGATCCAACTGATCATATCCAGCATCCTCCTGATGCATATACAGAGCAGTAACCGAAGCATCGTCCTGATGCTCATCATCCACTGCTTACATCCACAGCCATGTGAAGGATCCTCCTTCCAACATGCTTGGAATGGCTTCTGCAAATGTGTCCATCACTTCCTCCTCGAAGTGTCATCAATCTGAAGAACACCAAGCCTCTCCCTGAAGTACTCGAACTTCACCCTGTCTAGTGGCTTCATCAGCACATCTGCAATCTGCTCGTCCGTCGCAATGTATAGGAGCTTCATAGCTCCTCTCTGCACCATATCCTTGATATAGTGATATTTGATCTCTATGTGTTTCGACCTGTCATGAAACACTGGGTTCTCGAACAGCTTCACACAACTCTGGTTATCACAAAAGATACCAGTAGCATCCAACGGGAGATCAAATAACTCAGACAGTAGCTTCCGAAGCCATACTACCTCACAACTAGCTAAACAGGCTGCAACATACTCTACCTCAGCTGTACTCAGTTCTACGCAGGACTGCTTCCTGCTGAACCAAGAGATCACACCTGATCCCATACTGAAGCAACATCCAGATGTGCTCTTCCTATCTGTAGCACTTCCAGCCCAATCTGAATCAACATAACCCTGCAAGTTAAACTTTTGATTCGCTTCATACTTGAGCCCATAATCCACTGTACCCTTCAGGTACCTCAGAACATGCTTTACAGCAACCAGGTGAACACTCCTCGGATCCGTCAAGAACTGGCTCAATGTGTTCACCGCAAAGCAAATATCTGGTCTCGTGTTCGTCAGGTACATCAAGGACCCAATCATCTGATGATACATAGAGACATCAACCGGCTCAGATGAAGCTTCAGATTCGATGCCATAGGTGTGGCCATGGACTTGCAATTCATCATCCCGAATCTCTTCAGGATATCTACTGTGTACTTCCCTTGACCAAGGAAGATCCCACCTGCACTATGCCACACCTCCATTCCTAGGAAATAATGCATCATTCCCAAGTTGTTCATCTCGAACTCGGCAGCAAGCTTCCGCTGCATGTTGGCAATCAATCTATCCTCACCTGTTACAAAAAGGTCATCCACATACAATAGTAGTATCACAGGATTCCCTTCCTCAACCTTGTAGTAAAGGTTGGAATCCGCTTTACTCTTGGTAAAGCCCAAACTGGACAGAAGGTTGTCTATCCTACCAAGTTCTGCACACATATATGACTACACCATTCAAGAAAGCTATCTTGAAATCCATCTGGTGTATCTTCTATTTCATCACTTTTATATTTCTCTATGTTTCCATCTGCAGCATGCTTGATCTGATAGTTCCATTTGGAAGTCACAACAGACTTCCCTTCAGCTCTTGGGACCGCATCCCAAACATCGTTCTTCATGATCGACGGATCATGGTATTCTTCTCGTATCCTGGGAACTTCAATATCTTCAATAGATAATTTTGTTGTTTGAACAAATGTTATAGTCCTTCTTTTGTAGGTGGAGGTATACGGTCTTTCCTACAAAACAAGTTAAAATGCATGATTAGAAACATCTCATAATTTTCATACAAATTCTTACACATAGAGAAATATGTCATACAGTCATGCAATTATCTTAGCCAATGCTTCAATACAACATTTATCCATGTTCCACAACTTTCTAGATGCCTTCCAGTCTCTACTAGAACATTGTTAAGAGTTTGCACTACTCCCAACATGTCAGCAAAGAGGTTTCATTCTAGATAAGTAGCACTGGAATGTTGTACAGTGCCATAGGCCACTTACCCATCACATGCATATTAGTAGTATACTGTTCATTAATACAATCATTCTAATATGCACAATACATATCCTAAGTCTAGGAACATGAGCATACATCATTGAACAATTTTATTTAAACCATCAAATATGCAAGAAATGATAATTAAAATACTTGTCTTTGTTTGTTTGTTGGGTGGACTCCCTCTGAGTCTTTGCTTCCCTGCAGGAGCTGCTGGAGTCCTAATCTGAATTAGCTTCTTCTACACCTTTCTGTTGTGGAATGTAGAGAGATGGTAAACTCCCTCTGAATATCTGCATCCTTGCAGAAGCCACTGGAGTGTGCTCCCTCTTGATCTTTGCTTCCTGGATTACCTGTTCTTGAACTTATATTCATTCTCGATCCCTGTGCATGCTTGTTAGTATCATCATTGTGTTATCCTCGAGGTCTCATACAAAATCATACATTCATTAGTATATTCTCAACACAATAATCTCAAGCATGTATAGTCATGATTATTTCAAACAGAAATAATAAGCATTATCATTCAAGGTTTATATAGGACTCTTATGGTTAGTCATATCATAAGAAACATAACATGTCTAAACCTATGATTACTCGAACCTATGACTCTTTTGGTTAGTCATATCATTAATTAAGGTAAGACACATAATATGCATACACCCATGATTATTCAAACCTATTTCTTTATGAACAATCATCATCAATCATGCCATGCATACTTATATAAGAGATCATATGATATAAGGAAAACATACCTGTTCACCATATTTGCTAGTTCTGTCTAGCAATGTTTTCTTGTTCTCTTCAATGACCTACATAACTCATAAGTTAACCTTTTCAAAACCAAATCATACATACCTCCATGTGATCCATGACTATGGATGAATCTTTGTCTTCATGTCACCATATCAAGTTCAAGTTGTCCCTTTAATTTGTACAAACCTCCCTCTTGCTCTCCAATCACCATTGCATCATCTATGGTCTTTCCCTTTGGCCACATTAGGACTTGGCCATCCACAAATGCAACCCTCATACCTTTTGCATCCAATGCAGAGATGGAGAGTAAGTTCTTCTTGAGCCCAGGTACATAAAGGACTTCTTTAATCTTCAAAGATTCTCCAGAATTTAGGTTGTAGGAGGCTTCACCACTTCCTTTGATTGGGTATTGAAAATCATCCCCAAGTTTCACCTTATAGGGTGATTCATGTTCAAATAGGTTTGCAAAAGATTCCTTAAACCCAGTCATGTGTTTGGAAGCCCCACTGTCAATTAACCAATCATTACAACCATGGGATATTGTACCTGTGAGAGCAGAGATTAGGACATACTCTTCTTCACTTGATGAGTCATCTTCACTTTCTGCCCTAGCTTTCTTCTTTGGAGGTTCATCATCTTCGGCAGCATGAGCATGGTACCTTCTTTTGTTACCCTTCTTCTTCTTGTTGGATTTGTTGTTGTTGTGGTTGTCCCTTTTGTTCTTGGTACATTTTGAAGCAAAGTGACCCTTCTCATTACAAGTGAAACACCTTAGATCTTTCTTGTCTTTGTGATAATGATGAGAAGATTTCTTCTTGTGATGGGATGGCTCCCTCTTGAACTTTCCCTTCTTAGTGTGAGCTGTGAGAGCTTGATCTTCATTCCCCATCTTTTCTTCTCTTGCCACAAGCCTTGCTTCTTCTTGAGAACATTCCTCCCACAATCTACTAAAGGAGATTAATTTCTTTCTGGCACAGATCCCCTGGATAAAAGAGTCCCATGACCTAGGTAGGCCATTCAAAGTGGTCATAACAATTTCACCATTCTCCACCATTTCATCTACAGCTTCAAGTTGTTCCTTGATCCGAGAGACCTTGGAGAAATAAGATTGAATGGTTTCTCCATTCGACATCTTGACTCCTTTCAATTGATTCCGTAGAGTCAGCTTCCGATTTATGTTCTTCCCTTCAAATAAATTGGTCAAAGAGTCAAACATCTCCTTGGGTGTCTTTAGAGAAGACACATGGGGTATGAGATGGTCTTTGATGGAATCAGCAATGATTCTCTTTTCCTTGACCAAGTTCTTCTTATGCAATACCTTAGCCTCTTTATCCTCTGGGATAGGCATGTCTTCTTTTATGTATGAGTCCAACTCATTCTCTTCCAGGATTAACCCAATCCTATACTTCCAAGCTCGGAAGTTATCAGCCCCTTCAAGCTTATCCTCAAGCTTGGTGTGGTGAGACATCTTAAAGAGTACTTCAAATGGAAATAGAAAATATTTAGGTCTTACCACTTGAAATGCTAAAAACTGGATCTGGTCCTGGATTAGGGTTTGTCGAAAAAACCCTAAAAATTCAAAATATGAATTTCAACTTTCTAAAAGGATAGAAAAATGTGGCTTGATGAGCTGATCAGCCTGGTGTATTCAGAATTTGAGATCAGCAAAGCTTTACCCTTCAGATTTTCTTTTTTGTCCTCCCAGGTTCACTGGAGAGAGCCCTGAATTAGGGTTTGAGTTTCTCGGAGATCTACCCAACCACAAATCTCGATCCAAAGCTCTAAACTTCGATTTTTGCAAGGAGCTTCCAGCTATGTCTTCAGATTTCAGAAATTCCTATTTTTGTGGAAACCCTAATTGTTAGGGCCAAATCTCAAAATGCTCAAAATTGAATTCTGATTGGACAGATAGATTCTCCTTGATGAGTAGAGTCAATCTACTATACTGCTTTTCCAAAATCTATGGAGAGAAACCCTAGTTTCCGTCACTGCACAATGTCTTCTTCTCAGGTTAGCTCTGATACCATGATAAATTTTGAGCATTAATTCACAATACTCTAGGATCTTTACTGAGAGAATAACATGTACAGTATATCAATGCATAACAATCATATCAAGCATGTCAAGCATCACAAGAATCAAAAGCATGAGAGACAAGAGACACAGAGTTTCCGTGGGGAAAACCCTAAGGTGAAAAACCCCACAACTTCCTCAGAGATAGAGAGAGCAATGGCTCAACCAAAGTACAACCAAAATACACTGAGATAGTCTCCTAGTAGCAGATGATCCTCCTCCTCACTAGTGTGCCACTTTCTGAGTGAGAGAAGTATGAGTTTCCGAGTGATCCAAATAGAGATCTCCCGATCTCTATTTATACTTAACCTGTTTTCCCAATATCCTTATGGGGCTGACTTGTCTAGTTAGGTACATCAATTACATATTATATAAAATAGGGCCAACCCCACACATGGTGGTCTAATAACCCATCGGCAAGTTCACACATTTGCGACACTTGTCAATACACATGACGACACTTCCTTATAGAGGAATAACACATCTCTTATAAGGGTACAATAAATATATATGAAATACATTCCAAAGTTACATATACATCAACATTGGGTTTATGATTTCACTTGATATTTGCTTCATCACATGATTAGCGTAGGGTAGGATAATAAGTTCTTAAGGCAATGAACTCTTGGATGTAATGTGGTGTTCAAGGATGTTGAGGTCATCCATCCCGCTGCATTGTTTTTGGTTTTGATATTTTTCCATGGCCTTGATGAGATAAGCACATGGTTGCATTGGGCTTATATATTTTCTTCAAGTCATGCTTAGAGTAGGGTAGGAGAATAAGCTCTTGATGTAATGAAGCTCTTGATGTAATGAACTCTTGGATGTAATGTGTTGTTTAGGGATGTTGAGTTCATTTATTTTGCCACATGGTTTTTGGTTTTAAATTTTTTATATGGTCATTGTTATCATGTACATATGAATATTATGGGGTTCTCATGCACTCCCGAGACGAGCACATCCCATACTTTGAGCCAAATGTTAACCCCCATTTTGCACGGTTGTCCACGTGTGATTTTTTTCACATTTTAAATATGGGTTACAGGTTAATGGATATTTGGGATGGTCTATGTTACTTCATGATATATTTTTTCCTTCTTATTGTGATGATGCCCTAGTGTTGATGATGCGCTAACATATGTTGTTAATGATGGGATACGGTTGATATTTCTTTGGTGGCCTTTGAATCCTATCTTAGTGGAGCACTCTAGATCATGACACATGGATTGCACTTGAGGCCCATTTGCTGGTGATTCTACATAGAGTGCATTCCTTGTGGCACTTGTTTGATGATGTGTTGATATTTCTCTTATCTATCACTCTTGCCTTTTATCACATGGGTGACTTCATAACACTATTGTGTACCATCTTTCGTTGTGTGCCCTCTTGTTTTCTTCATCTTTGGCTTGTGGGGAGATATTCTTGGATTGTAAAAGGGGTCATTCCCTCCATGGTGATGGTTGTTTATTTTTAACACATCTCCTTGGTTTTGATGTATCTATCATGGATTGATGGTCTCCTTGGTGCATGGCTTGATAATCTGGCATGGAGCTTGGGTTAGTCGATATGTAAACATTCATTCCTTACTTTAATGCAGGGTTTTTACTTGATGGATGGAATGTTATACAAAATATCCACCAAGGATTTTGTATAATAATAGCATTGCTTCAAAATAAGATTCATAAGCAGTGACAAAATTATAAACTCTGCCAAGAAGTATATCAAAGAAAATCAAAACTTAAAGCCATTAAATAAGAAGGGAATCTAATCCAACAAGTTTAAAAGATCAAAAATTTAATGAACATAGGAATTGTTGATGAAATTGTCATTGATGCCAACATGGACTTGCAGTGGCCCCACAGATAGTCATTGATGCCACCAAGTCCCTCCTACAAGTGCACAACTACGGATGATCCCAGTACCCTCACATCCAATGCCCTGGAGCCCCTACAGAGATGGTTTGCACTTTGGAGCACCTTGTACCCAGTTGACAAGGTCCTTGTACCCACAAGGATGGATCTTGGAGCCACCAACTTGTTGACGATGTTGAAGACCCTGGAGATGGTCCTGAAGCCCTGGTAGATGATGGAGAAACCCTAGATGGGTTGGAGAAGCATTAATGACCCATTTTGTGGTGACTCATGCTCTGATGGTGTCATGGTACCCCACAAGAAGGTCTTGCAACCCCACAGGTGATGTCATGATGGATCTTGACCGTTGGAGGTCCTTATTATCACATATATAGTAGCCGGGCTACCATACATTATTTTTCAGATTCCAGAGCACATTTCAGCCAGTTCCTTTACTTTGAGATGATGAGATGAGCAGCTATCTATGGATCACTATTACATTTTGGACAGCATATGTATTCCCCATGCCTTGACTGAGTCTCAGGACACTCAGAGAGATGACCGATGTAGCCATTATACCATTGGTACAGAGCAGTCAGTAGCGCCCAGAGTTACAGCAGCAGTTTCAGAGGACAGATGATGGTATAGGTTGATGAGAATTCAGGTATATGACTCAGCAGGTATATCATTATGTTATGGTTATATTGATTTTATACTTATTCTTATAGCATGTCTTAGCACTTAGTCTCATGATCTGGCGATCATATAGATATGTGGACCTGGTTGATCTTATTATAAATATATTATTGTCCCTACTCAGACTTAGAAGTTCACTATTCATACTCATTGGTATTACCCTCCTTAGGGAGAATAGAGGTGATCATTCCACCATGCCTTGGCTTGCTAGTGTCGGCTCCATCATTCATTGTCTTCATCCATCCATTGCCTACCTTTTAGTTTATCACCCTGACTTACTACTTGACTAGTGACATGGAGGATCTTTTCCCCACTGTAGCCTCTGTATTGGATGAGCTTCCCTGTTTATTGTGTCTCGGCTCTGAGTTGGTGACAAAACTTGCCTATGGCGAGTTGGAGTTCCTTGTGAATTCCCCCTAGTCACTAAAGTTGTGTTGGCTAAACCTGAAACTTTTAGTGCTGCCATGAATACAAAATCTGGAAAAATGAAATGCTATATCTTGTATGAAAAGCCCATTCATGCAATGTGTTTCTAAACACACATGAATGAAAGGCATGCCAAATGAAAATGGCCATGAAAATAAAATGTTATATCTTTTGGAAATGTAAATACCTAGGTAAACAAGCTGTCCATGACACACCTAGAAGTGCTCAGGTAAACAAGTGCCTTAAAAACACACCTGCAGCAGAAAGCCTAAAATAAATGTAAATCTATGCAATGTGTTTATAAACACACATAGATCAAGGCTATGGAAACTTCAGGCCCAGAAAGCAATGGAACTTAAATGCTATATCTAAACAATTGCTGGCCTTATTTGTATTATGGATTGTGCGCATATGTTAAAGGTGAATAAACCCTCTTTGAACAACTCATCCATTTGTGAGACACCGCCATTCCCTGTGTTGTTGCTCATTCAGTATATACTATGGTGTGTATTCCCTTTCCCTTTTCCAAATTGTCACAAAGTTAAGTCAGTCAAGTCATCCCTTAGCATAGCCAGTTATTTTAGCCTTCACCCTTCACTAGCAAATTGATCACAGCTATGAAGTGAGTATGATCCTGAAAGTCTAACCTGAGTAATAATAATAATTAATGATATTATATATTTGGACTTAGATCACCAGTAATGATTACTTTGTGTTATAATTGTTATTTGAATAATTTGTAGAGCATGCATTAACCTTGGACACTTTGCAGCAGCTTCTGATGATGGTGTGAGTTATATTTGGTCATGTTGACTTGGTTAGACCAAGGTCAACAATAGGACATGAGATGGTTGGACCTTATGATGATATGGATAGATGATATATGGTCTATGTACATGTACACGATGATTCTATGTAGCAGCTACAGGGTTATGATGATGATTCTTGGTTTACAGCAGTGTTTGGTCATTTACAGATTATTATTATTGGCCCTGTTCCGGTATATTGGATATATATTTTGATCATGCAGAGACTCATATGGTGTATGAGTACACATCTTGGATGTATTTGGACCTTCTGAGTCCAATGAGACAGTTTGTTTTCAGTTCCGGGCACTTACAGTGATGATTTTGCCTCAGTAGGCTGTCCTAGTGCATTTTTGGTCTGTCGGAGGCCCTGTTAGAGCAGATGTGATTTTTATCCGGTTGACCTAGGGCGCTGATGATGGAGGGGGTGGTCCAGCCACTTGTTTTTACCATATTACCCCCCTCCCGGACACACTGGTGCCCTCACCTTGACAGCGCAGGCACTCCACGAGGCAGTTCTGGGCAGTTTCACGCTTCCCGAGGCATTTTAGGATTGGTAGAAATGGCTATTGAGGAAATCGATTTGGGCTACTGAGGAAATGTTATGGCATGGGATGATCAGTGATGATAGATCGGGGTCCTCCACACCTCCTCCAGCAGTTCCAGCTTCATCGGGGCCCACATCCATCACTTATGGCACTTTCTGGGGATTTCTGAGGTCTTTTTGAGGTCTACGATTTGACCATGGAAGCACGATTTGGTACATTGAGGATTATTTTATGATTATTGTGCTATGGGGATTGACCAAGGAGGGATAAAATTACCCCTTGGACCCACCATAAGACCTTTATTATTTTTTGTCATCATGATTTGGTGGAATTCCCCTCTTCTAGGGCGATTTTGTCCACTCACATAATATTTTATTAGTGATCCATGAATTTTATTGTTGAGCTCATCTCAACCATTGATTAGACATTTGTATCTTTTAATCTTAGCCACTCATTCAAAAAGTGGTTAGGATTATGCTCTCTCCCCATCCTATTTAAGGAGGGGGCCTCTCATTGTAAAATTCATCTAGAGATTTTTGGCTCTTGGCTCTTGGAATAAAATTTCTATCTTTTGGAGTACATGCTTGGATTGGAGTGGATGTTGGTTGTTTCGATTGTAAATGCTTTTGTCCATTGCACTGGAGGATCTATTGTAGCTATCTTGCATATTTTCCATATCTTATTTACAGGTTAAGAGGACGATTTTGACAAGTGCGAATTGGTGGGGAGGCTTGCCCTTCAAGCTTGGAAGAAGTCGTTTTGGTTTGACAGGGAGTAGTTTTGCCTTTGTGTCAACTATTCTATGTTTCTCTCTCTCTCTTGCTTGTATCTACCTTCAACATGTTAAACTGATTGATGCTTTGCTCCTTGGCTTGACAGGTTAGAAGGAATTACATGTGGCTTGGGAAAATCGATTTGGCAAGAGGGCTTCAAGAATTCTCCATTTGATCTTTGGCAAAGTAATCCTCGTCTCAACTAGCATGCATCTCTTCATCCAGGTATGTTCCAAGAGGTATGATCTTCTACTTCCTTGAATCTTCCATAATTTCTAGATCATAAAAACCCTAATTAATTAAAACCCTTATTTTTGGTATTTCTTAGATCTACTTAGATCTAGCCTTGCATTTGAAGAGATAGTGAAAACACACCTCTATAGCATCCACCCCTAGTTGGATCTATAGTTTGGTGGTGATTGGCTTAAAATTGACACACTTTTCAAAGCAAAAAAGCCCTCTTGAACCCAAATCGCACTTCCTAGTGAGAGGCTTGTTTGGTTAGATCTAGCACATGGGTAGGTAAGATCCCACTTGATTTGCAATCTAGACACTTGATAACCTACCCCCAGATTCTTACTTTGGTGAAATCTACCTTGTGGACATCTTTCCATGTTTTAAGGGGTTAAAACCCCCTTTTTGAATTCCTTGGCACCTCAAAACTCAGATCTACTAAGATCTAGCCCTTGGATTGACTTGATTTTTTGGACATGCATAGATCAGGGTACTAGCTACTTGGATCTATAGTTTGGTGGCCATTGGACTTGATTTGGTCCACCAAACCCTCATTTTAGCCCTCCTTGAGCAAAGTCGCACTCCCTTGGGTGAGTGAATTTTCCCACTTTGAGGAGGTGGGTGTTTGAGATTTTCGTGGATTTGAAACAGCCATGCTTTGAAACCTAGGTCTAGACTATCTTTTTGTGACGATCTGCCTTGGGGGTAGCATTCCTTGTTTCAAGGGATTGTGGTCCACTTAGGGTCTTTTCTTGAAAACCTAGATCTAGCAAAATCCAACCATTAGATCTCATTCAGCCCACTTGACTTGGATTCTAGGTGTCCCGATCTACACTTTGACATACTTTTTGACCCCATTAGCCCATCTAACAAGGCACTAGTCCTCCTCAAAGCAAGTCGCACTCCTTGGGATTTGTGTCAAAACCTAGATCTAGTACATGGGTACTCCTAGAATCAACTTAGATCCATAGATCTAGTCTTTATCTAACCTATAGTACCAACTTCACACCTAGTTTCACCTTGTGGGCCTACTTAGAACCATTTCACACTTCCAAAGAAAACAAGACCCACTTGTGTAAACACATGGTACCACACCTTGACATTATACCAAACAATGTGGCCTAAACCATACGTAGGTTGAAACACCAACAATCTCTCACACCACCTTTCAACCATACCTCAACTTCTAGGTCCACTTAGCCTTGCATTGGTTTCCGTAACTCATCATTTACTTACCTTAAGAAACCTTTGTGTAGGTCCAATCAACTGTGATTGGGTATAGGGTCTCCCCCTTGGTCTAGTTACACCCTGACCTAAAGCGAAGCGTGCCTCGGTTGACGTGACTCCCACCTTGCATTGGGAACCGTGGCATCTCTTGGGTCACCTCTTTAGTTGCCTGTCTCCTCTACCGTCCCGGATGGGATACCACTAGGGGAAACTACAAGTTGTGTGATAACATTTTTGGCGCCGCTGCCGGGGAGGTAGAGGCCTACCTTGGTTCATCATACCTTTGTATCTCTTTCTCTCCCTGTGTTTCAAATGACATACATCTTGGTAGTAGAGCTTTAAAATCTACCTGGCGACTCCTAATAGTGACTCCGTTGAGGAGCGAGCTCATAGTCATCCTTACAACACTCGAAGTAAATCAAATCCAAATCAATTGGAAGGAACCCCACTCACATATCACAAAATAGATCATAAAACCCAATCAACTAATTTCTTGTGGAAACTTGTTAACTCGGGTTCTCCAAACCGTGTCTTGGGATCCCCTTTGTTCAATTCAGTTCCTCCTTTATCTCCTAATCATAACTCCAGTCCAATCCCAGTCAATCCAATGGCTGGACAAGGTCAATCCAACTACGGTAACAACAACCAAAACAATCCTCCTGTTGCTCGTGCTTTTGGTCACAAGGCTAGGGCTTCTCCTTTAGACTTCTCTCAGATCTTGGGTGCTCCCCATAGTATTCCAGACAAGTACTTTGAAAAGATCCCAAAATTCAATGGCAACTGTGCCACCTCTATTGAGGACCACATAGACAATGTTTGGGCTCATATGGAAGCTTATGGGGCTGAGGAAGAGGATGTGTTTATTAGGGGTCTCTTTGCATCCTTGGAAGGTGATGCTCACAAATGGTTTGACCGCTTGCCTGCATCATCAATCAATGGATATGATGTATTCACCGATAAACTCAAGCAAGAGTGGTCAGTCAAGTTAGATGGGCGCTTCCTTTTACACCAACTTTTTGACATCAAAAAGAAGGAGAATGAGTCTGTCCATGAGTTTAACCAACGCTTTGATAAGACTGTTGCCAACATCCCAAGTAACATAAGGCCCCTTGATCAAGCCATCTTGATCCATTACCTCAATGCATATGAAGGTTACTTGGGTTACCATCTAAAAGACAAAGACCCTAGTAGTTTGAAGATAGCCCAAGACAATGCCAAGAAAGCTGAGGCGAACGCTGCCTCCATGGGAAAACAAAATTTCTTTGACCTAATCAGTGGACCTTCTTCCTCCAGATCTGAGCCTAAGTTTAAGAAAAGTAAGGAACCTAGCAAAGATCCCAATGAAATGATGGAGAGCATGCATGAAATGATGAAAAACTTAACTCTCCTAACTAGGGACCTAGCCAAGACCAGAGAGGGGGATAGATATAGGCAACCCTATGGCCCTAAGCCTTATTGGAATCAACAAAAGAAGCCTAATGAAGGTGATAGAAGAAACCCTATGAACCAAGAACCTCCTATCATAAACTGGTCTGAAGAGCAAAAGTTGGAAGATCCTGAGTATACCACCCATGGTGATGATACTCCGGATTCTCCAAAGAACATTAATTGGGTTGATGACTTAAAATTTGACAAACACTTCGGAAGAATTTTGATTGATCATGAAGAAGATAGCATAGAAGAAACCAACCCTAGTGGTCCCATCTATGCCACTGAGCAAGTTAGTAGCGGTCAAGCTCCCTATAAAACCTATCAACGAAGAAAGGATGGTCAAAAGCCTATGCCTTTTAGTGAAAAGAAAAACATTGAGTTGCCTAGCCCAGTGAGGGAGCCATTCCCTTTGCCTGAGTATGATTTTGATATCAACATCGAAAGAGAGTTAGACAAAGTTATGCATAACATTCCACTCACTGAGTTAATGAAAATCCCTTCAATAAAGGAGCAAGTGGTGGAGTTTTTCGAGAGTATCCCTGAGACTGCCACAAGTAGTGGTGAGGACTCATCTTCTCAAAACCCAGCACCTTGTGATATGGTTGATGAATAGGATGACCCTCCCATTAACATCCAAACTGCCCTATATGAGAGGAAGAATGGGGGTCACCAACCATTTTATCGTACACTCCGCATAGGTGATATCCTTCTTCATAACTGTATGTTGGATTCTGGTGCCTCCATGAATGTGATGCCCTTACAAGTCATGGAAGCCATGGGATTAAAAATAACTAGACCTTATGGGAATGTTTGTGGGATTGACTCTAAACCAGTTAAAGTCTTTGGCTTGATCAAAAACCTAAGAGCTGACCTGTTTTCATGCCCCGACATATCCATGCTAATGGATATAGTAGTTATAGATCTCCCTCCAACCTATGGTATGCTCCTTTGTAGGAAGTGGTCCGCTGGACTAGGGGGACATCTTCAGATGGATTTATCATATGCTACTATCCCCAACTCTGATGGGTCTTTGGTTAGGGTGTATTGGGAGCCATTTTATGATGGACATCTTGAGAATTATGAGGATGGTGTGAGAAACACTTTTGGTGAGGGTGAGTTATTACCTGAGGGTATCTTTATGGTCATGGGTGGCCATGATGATGATCCTAGCACGGAAGAAGAAAGAATTATTGATGTTGACCCTCAGTCCATTCGAGGTGAAGTGTCGGAAGACCTTAGGACTTCGAACCAACCTAGTAGTGTAGGGCCAAACATTGAACAACCTGCGCCTCCTACTCAGCGAAACATTTCTGAGGATAACTTTGATCAAATTAGAAGGGGTGAGTATATACCTAGGACAGTACATGAGTGGCTTTTCTTAGTTGACCTTAACACAGAAAGAGGAAGACAAGGCTTACCTCACATCACTCCTTGGACGAATAACAATGAAGGAACACACCTTCACTCACCTGAGGGGAGTGATGAAGAACTAGTTGATTATCACTTTTCTGATGTGCCTGACCATTTGTCCCATTTATCCTTGGAGGATGGGGTCTTGAGACAAGTGAATGACAACTCTATGAGTTGGCAAGAACATGCCTCAACCCATGACGACCATGAGGAAGAATTTTCTTTAAGTAATCTAGCCATTTCTCAGGAAGAGCCTGCTGGGCCACGTTTGCTTCCATCTTACCCTAGCTTCCTTTTGCCTAGTGAGTTACCTAGTGGTGAAGAGGACATGGACTCCACAGACACACTTTATTCTTCACCCACATCTTTGGATATGAGAGATCAAAGTATGCTTAGCACAAGTCCTAGTCATGTGTCCATTCCTACTGACCATCTGGCACTTTTAGAAAACATGACCATTCCTATCCCATCGGAGAGGGTAGTAGCAAAAGTAATGAAAATCAAAACCCGCCACCCATAACCCATGCTGAAGCGGATGAGGATGTTGATATAGACTTTTGGATGGTAAGGGAAATTCCAAAGAACATCATTCACCCACAAATAGAAAATCCTCCTAGGAGAACAGTAAGAGAAGTCTTGATTGGTAGGGTAGCTGTACCGTTAGACGGTGGACCTCCCAGATTTGATGCAATTCCTCCTAATAGGAATTCAAGTATAGTTACACCTCAACCTCAATACAATTCCAATATCCAACATTTTCTTGAACATGTTGTTGAAGCCATCCCTCAGTCGGTAAATCACCAAAGGTTCGAAATCGGCGATAGGGTCGTGATGCCTAATGACTTATTCTATATACGATCCAGGGGATCGGGTGAATTTTGGGTTGGACCACTCACTGTTGAGCGCTATATGGGTGAGATGTGTTTTCTCACCACTGGGACTGGCCAACGTATCTTACTCCCTATCAACCAGAGGGAGTTAAGGGATTATCATCCCTGACCCTCCTTACCATGCCTTGCCTTGCCTGTTTAGAGTAGGTAGCTTCTGAATAAGCTCACTTGAGCAGTAGGATTCGTGTGCTTTTTATTTTTCTGTGTGATGAGTATTGCCCCTTTTTCTTTTCTGCTTGGAGTGTCTGCTTGTTTTTCTTCTTTATTGAGTTGAGCCTTGCTCCTTCCTAAGCTTGTCTCCTCTCCTGCTTGCATCTAAGAATTTGTAGTTGTCATTTCTACTTTTGGCTGCCTGTGCAAGTTGAGATTGCATGCTTGAAGAGATGCTCTTTTTCTCCTGCACAATAATAAAAATAATGAATGATGAAAGAATAATATATGCCATGTTAGTTTATATTTATATTTTGGCGCATTTTAGTTTATGTTTTAGAGTAGAAGTCATTTTTAGTTTTATTTTATATTTGTCCCATACATGCTCCATGAGGTGTTTTAGTGTTTGTGAGAGCAGGAACAGGTGCAAGATAAAAGCTGAAAGCAAGGATGGTGCAGTGTTGGATTGAAGATTGATGCAGAGCAGTTCGAGACCAGAGATTCTGAGGTTCTCAAGCGCTCTCTCCCTTAGAGCACTTGTCCCAGCCGGAGCCAGATGTTATCACATATATAGTAGCCGGGCTACCATACATTATTTTTCAGATTCCAGAGCACATTTCAGCCAGTTCCTTTACTTTGAGATGATGAGATGAGCAGCTATCTATGGATCACTATTACATTTTGGACAGCATATGTATTCCCCATGCCATGACTGAGTCTCAGGACACTCAGAGAGATGACCGATGTAGCCATTATACCATTGGTATAGAGCAGTAAGTAGCGCCCAGAGTTACAACAGCAGTTTCAGAGGACAGCTGATGGTATAGGTTGATGAGCATTCAGGTATATGACTCAGCAGGTATATCATTGTGTTATGGTTATATTTCTTTTATACTTATTCTTATAGCATGTCTTAGCACTTAGTCTCATGATCTGGCGATCATATAGATATGTGGACCTAGTTGATCTTATTATAAATATATTATTGTCCCTACTCAGACTTAGAAGTTCACTATTCATACTCATTGGTATTACCCTCCTTAGGGAGAATAGAGGTGATCATTCCACCATGCCTTGGCTTGCTAGTGTAGGCTCCATCATTCATTGTCTTCATCCATCCATTGCCTACCTTTTAGTTTATCACCCTGACTTACTACTTGACTAGTGACATGGAGGATCTTTTCCCCACTGTAGCCTCTGTATTGGATGAGTTTCCCTGTTTATTGTGTCTCGGCTTTGAGTTGGTGACAAAACTTGCCTATGGCGAGTTGGAGTTCCTTGTGAATTCCCCCTAGTCACTAAAGTTGTGTTGGCTAAACCTGAAACTTTTAGTGCTGCCATGAATACAAAATCTAGAAAAATGAAAAGCTATATCTTGTATGAAAAGCCCATTCATGCAATGTGTTTCTAAACACACATGAATGAAAGGCATGCCAAATGAAAATGGCCATGAAAATAAAATGTTATATCTTTTGAAAATGTAAATACCTAGGTAAACAAGCTGTCCATGACACACCTAGAAGTGCTCAGGTAAACAAGTGCCTTAAAAACACACCTGCAGCAGAAAGCCTAAAATAAATGTAAATCTATGCAATGTGTTTATAAACACACATAGATCAAGGCTATGGAAACTTCAGGCCCAGAAAGCAATGGAACTTAAATGCTATATCTAAACAATTGTTGGCCTTATTTGTATTATGGATTGTGCGCATCTGTTAAAGGTGAATAAACCCTCTTTGAACAACTCATCCATTTGTGAGACACCGCCATTCCCTGTGTTGTTGCTCATTCAGTATATACTATGGTGTGTATTCCCTTTCCCTTTTCCAAAGTGTCACAAAGTTAAGTCAGTCAAGTCATCCCTTAGCATAGCCAGTTATTTTAGCCTTCACCCTTCACTAGCAAATTGATCACAGCTATGAAATGAGTATGATCCTGAAAGTCTAACCTGAGTAATAATAATAATTAATGATATTATATATTTGGACTTAGATCGCCAGTAATGATTACTTTGTGTTATAATTGTTATTTGAATAAGTTGTAGAGCATGCATTAACCTTGGACACTTTGCAGCAGCTTCTGATGATGGTGTGAGTTATATTTGGTCATGTTGACTTGGTTAGACCAAGGTCAACAATAGGACATGAGATGGTTGGACCTTATGATGATATGGATAGATTATATATGGTCTATGTACATGTACATGATGATTCTATGCAGCAGCTACAGGGTTATGATGATGATTCTTGGTTTACAACAGTGTTTGGTCATTTACAGATTATTATTATTGGCCCTGTTCCGGTATATTGGATATATATTTTGATCATGCAGAGACTCATATGGTGAATGAGTACACATCTTGGATGGATTTGGACCTTCTTAGTCCAATGAGACAGTTTGTTTTCAGTTCCGGGCACTTACAGTGATGATTTTGCCTCAGTAGGTTGTCCTAGTGCATTTTTGGTCTGTCGGAGGCCCTGTCAGAGCAGATGTGATTTTTATCTGGTTGACCTAGGGCGCTGATGATGGAGGGGGTGGTCTAGCCACTTGTTTTTACCATATTACCCCCCTCCCGGACACACTGGTGCCCTCACCTTGACAGCGCAGGCACTCCAGGAGGCAGTTCTGGGCAGTTTCACGCTTCCCGAGGCATTTCAGGATTGGTAGAAATGGCTATTGAGGAAATCGATTTGGGCTACTGAGGCAATGTTATGGCATGGGATGATCAGTGATGATAGATCGGGGTCCTCCACACCTCCTCCGGCAGTTTCAGCTTCATCGGGGCCCGCATCCATCACTTATGGCACTTTCTGGGGATTTCTGAGGTCTTTTTGAGGTCTACGATTTGACCATGGAGGCACGATTTGGTACATTGAGGATTATTTTATGATTATTGTGCTATGGGGATTGACCAAGGAGGGATAAAATTACCCCTTGGACCCACGATAAGACCTTTATTATTTTTTGTCATCATGATTTGGTGGGATTCCCCTCTTCTAGGGCGATTTTGTCCACTCACATAATATTTTATTAGTGATCCATGTATTTTATTGTTGAGCTCATCTCAACCATTGATTAGACATTTGTATCTTTTAATCTTAGCCACTCATTCAAAAAGTGGTTAGGATTATGCTCTCTCCCCATCCTATTTAAGGAGGGGGCCTCTCATTGTAAAATTCATCTAGAGATTTTTGGCTCTTGGCTCTTGGAATAAAATTTCTATCTTTTGGAGTACATGCTTGGATTGGAGTGGATGTTGGTTGTTTCGATTGTAAATGCTTTTGTCCATTGCACTGGAGGATCTATTGTAGCTATCTTCCATATTTGCCATATTTTATTTACAGGTTAAGAGGGCAATTTTGGACAAGGGCGAATTGGTGGGGAGGCTTGCCCTTCAATCTTGGAAGAAGTCGCTTTGGTTTAACAGGGAATAGTTTTTCCTTTGTGTCAACTATTCTATGTTTCTCTCTCTCTTGCTTGTATCTACCTTCAATTTGTTAAACTAATTGATGCTTTGCTCCTTGGTTTTGACAGGTTTGAAGGAATCACATGTGGCTTGGGAAAATCGATTTGGCAAGAGGGATTCAACAGTTCTCCATTTGATCTTTGGCAAAGTAATCCTTGTCTCAACTAGCATTCATCTCTTCATCCAGGTATGTTCCAAGAGGTATGATCTTCTACTTCCTTGAATCTTCCATGATTTCTAGATCATAAAAACCCTAATCAATTAAAACCCTTGTTTTTGGTATTTCTTAGATCTACTTAGATCTAGCCTTGCTTTTGAAGAGATATTGAAAACCCACCTCTATAGCATCCACCCCTAGTTGGACCTATAGTTTGGTGGTGATTGGCTAAAATTTGACCCACTTTTCAAGGCAAAAAGTCCTCTTTGACCCAAATCGCACTTCCTAGAGAGAGGCTTGTTTGGTTAGATCTAGCACATGGGTAGGTGAGATCCCACTTGATTTGCAATCTAGACACTTGATAACCTACCCCCAGATTCTTACTTTGGTGAAATCTACCTTGTGGACATCTCTCCATGTTTTAAGGGGGCTAAGACCCCCTTTTGAATTTCTTGGCACCTCAAAACTCAGATCTACTAAGATCTAGCCCTTGGATTAACTTGATTTTTTGGACATGCATAGATCGGGGTGTTAGCATCTTGGATCTATAGTTTGGTGGCCATTGGACTTGATTTGGTCCACCAAAGCCTCATTTTAGCCCTCCTTGAGCAAAGTCGCACTCCCTTGGGTAAGTGAGTTTGCCCACTTTGAGGAGGTGGGTGTTTGAGATTTTCGTGGATTTGGAATGCCCATACCTTGAAACCTAGGTCTAGACTGTCTTTTTGTCATGATACGCCTTGGGGGTAGCATTCCTTGTTTCAAGGGATTGTGGTCCACTTAGGGTTATTATTTGTAAACCTAGATCTAGCAAAATCCAACCATTGGATCTCATTTAGCCCACTTGATTTGGCTTCTAGGTGTCCCGATCTACACTTTGACATACTTTTTGACCCCATTAGCCCATATAACAAGGCACTAGTCCTCCTCTAAGCAAGTCGCACTCCTTGGGAATTATGTCAAACCCTAGATCTAGTACATGGGTATTCCTAGAATCAACTTAGATCCATAGATCTAGTCTTTACCTAACCTATAGTACCAACTTCACACCTAGCTTCACCTTGTGGGCCTACTTAGAACCATTTCACATTTCCCAAGAAAACAAGACCCACTTGTGTAAACACATGGTACCATACTTTGACAACTTATCAAACAATGTGGCCTAAACCATACATAGGTTGAAACACCAACAATCTCTCACACCACCTTTCAACCATACTTCAACTTCTAGGTCCACTTAACCTTGCATTGGTTTCCGTAACTCATCATTTACTTACATTTAGAAACCTTTGTGTAGGTCCAATCAACTGTGATTGGGTATAGGGTCTCCCCCTTGGTCTAGTTACACCCTGACCTAAAGCGAAGAGTGCCTCGGTTGACGTGATTCCCACCTTGCATTGGGAACCGTGGCATCTCTTGGGTCACCTCTTTAGTTGCCTGCCTCCTCTACCGTCCCGGATGGGATACCTCTAGGGAAAACTACAAGTTGTGTGATAACAGTCCTCTTGTATGGATTAGGTGGTTGAAGAAGTCCATGTAGCCCTATTTCCATGATCACGGTGTCCTTGTACCCCTATCACTTGAGGGAATGCATGATTGGGCCCCTTGTACTGTTGGTAATGACATTGTGGGTTGATGGGGTCCTAGAATTCTTGAATATGGTCCTAAGTGCATGAGAAGGTTTGGCACCAGCTTGCATGGTGGTATGATGGCACTTATGATCTTAGCACACTCTTACATGTGGTACATGTTGCCGCCTAGTTCCACACCTGGGGAAAACGCGGCAAAAGTCTTCAAGCTGCTGGTGTGGCCTTGAGGGCAAGTCAGAGTCAAGTGCTGTCACTTGGGACTCGAATCCTCTGTTTAAGCTTTCCTAGCGAAGCCAAGGGGGGTGGATCCTAAAAATAAAAACTAAGGTGTCTAATCTAGGAGTTAGAAAAAATATATTTTGATAACCAAGATAAAAGCAGCATATACTTATATAAAGTAAAACAATCATTCATCAATACATCATTTGCTCCCATTCACTATTATCATCATTTATTTGCAACATTTGTCAATAACATGAAATAATATCAATATAGACCAGTGCCTTATAATGGAGTTGAAATAGATGCATGAGCAGAAAAGTAAATGTTGTGCAAGTGTTCTTGGTTTATTTTAGAATTAATGTGAAAGTGATCTTTTTATTATGGCTGGTGGGTTCCCAATATACGCAAAGGTACGGGGAACATGTCCGTAATTTTGATGTGTGGCTTCCCTCTCAGACTTGGGATGAATCGGAGTCTCAAGGACGTGTTCAGATGTTGTACCAACGAGGGCAAGCCTAATGGTTTCCAAGAGGTCACTACTCAGTTTTGTCCCAAGCCTTCTGAGAAATTTGCCCATGACAACAAAATGCTCGCGATGTGCCAGATTTTCACATAAAGGTCTTTTTTTTATTCGGCGCAGTGTTAGATCCTATTACTAGCGATCTCCCCCTTTCTGATGCGTACCAACTGGATCAGACTGAGCTGCAAGTTGGCCACAGAGCATACAGGAAAAGACCTTGGTATTTTTAGAAAATTTTATGAACCAAAATTTTATCTTTTAAAACCCCAAGAGTCTCTTTTCAGGCATGTACTCGGGCAAGCCCTTGTACAGAAACCATACTTCGGGAAAGCAAGGGGGGCGTTGGAGTTTGTAAAAAAAAAATGATAAAACTATGTTTTGAGTGAACTTGTGGCCCGCTAGTGGAATAGACCAACAAGGTTAATTTTAAGCCTAGTTTGATTTTATTAGGTGCGGAAATGAAATCTAAACTAAAAAAAAAATGCAAACCACGAAAATTGAGTCGACACAGTTTCCCCCCCTGGGCGGATGGGGTGTGGGCGCTTGGTTAGCCCACCTGCTCTCGTTTAATACTTTAGTTACAATGCAATAGAAATGCCCCAGTCTTAATTGACTCAGTGGATTACAAAAATTGGAGAGAAAAAGGTATCCGGTTTGCAAAAATTCAATAATGGTCCTTCGGATTGCCTGGATCTTTGAAATTTTGGCAACACCTCCTCCAACCTGTTCATCTTTTGCTGCAAACCAGCAAGAAAACTTCAGTATAAGATGCCCAAAAACACTTTAAGAGTGTCTTTGAAACACCTCCTAAAAAACCCGGAAAATACTAAGTGTAAAAACTAGTTAAAATAACAGGATTTAACCAAGTAAAACAAGCATTGGGGCCTTGTTACTTGGAATCTTTGCAAGCTTTTAAGGGCTGCAAATTATCATCTCTTTAAATCAACCAAATGAACTTTCAAATCAGATCTAACACTACTCAAAACTTTTAAAGATTTGACAATTTTTTACAAGTTGAAAAAAGTAAAATGCTAGATAAACGAAAAGATCTAATTTATTAAAGATGAACACTTTGTAAATGGAATAGATCAGACATTTAGAGTAATAAATCAGGATGTAAAGTTCAGATTGCAAACCACTATTACTTTTTTAAAAAGTAACCAGTAACCAAGGTGAAAGTATGAAGTAGAAGAGAAGGAAATATGGAAAGTTTTTATCAATTTATCAATTTTTTCCTTGAAGAATCCTTGGAGCCTTCTTGGTGGAGAACTGAGGGGCTACGTCTGCAAAAAGATATTATAAAAGCAAAGGAAACAAACAAGATCCTCCACTCATCCACTTGAAATAACCTGCAAATCACATCAACTTTAAACCAAATGATCAAATCTAGAAATATACATATGAGAAATCAAAAGGAAATGCTCATAAACAAATGACACATTTAAATCAGATCTCTACACTTACATAGATAAAAGACTAAATAATAAACAAATTATCTAATCCTCCTTATAAATCAATACTGATCCTTCCCAAATCTAGATTTAGATGCAAAAGAAAACAAGTAGCTCAAATACATGTTACCTCAATGAAAACCATGACATTCACCCACTCATCAAAAGCACTACACCAAGCTTGACCTCCAAAGTCTCTTTATTCATTAAGCAAAATGACAAGTACAAAATCGAATTACAAGTGCTAGCTCTAACTCCCAAACTCCAACTAGAGAAAATGGAGTGGGAAGCCATGCTTAAATAGCCAAAGATGGAGAGAAATGGGTGGAATGAGTGGCATAATTCGTAGAGAAAATGGAGCTGCCCACTCCCATGTAATGGGCTGCCAAAATCAGCCCCAAATCAATTAAAAATCAGCCATGTGACAGCCCATAAACATAGCTGCAAATTCCATGATTGAAGGTGCTCAATTTTGGGAAATATGCCCCCCTTAAATGGGGAAGTAATCCCACTAATATAGCTGCCCAGAATATTTCCAAAATCAGCTCTTACAACTCTTAAAACATAGCTGAAATAATTCTGACTTCCAATCCCATAAAATTTGGAAGTTAATTTTTTATGATTTTTTTTATTTTTTCACGACTTTTTCATTTTTTTTTACTTTTTTTAGCATAAGTGAAAAATTAAACACCCAAACATTAGAAAAAGTGGGTTTAGGGGTTAAGGGGGTGCTCTGAGTTGGAAAACAAGCACCCCTAAGGCAAAAAAGACCCCTAGATGACATTTTTATGCCATTTACAAATTTTTTAATTAAACCATTAAAAAATGGCTCAATTACGGAAAAAATATTTTTCTCCAGAAATTAAAAAACAACCTAGGGGGACTTAGCACATGTCCATATGACTCAAAATTAATGTCTAGCATGTTCATATACATTGACCCCTAGATTTTAACAATCTTCTAAGGCTCATTAACCTCCCTAGGCATTCCAGCTTTGGAGGAGCAGGAGAAAAACCCAAAAATTATGTTATGCACTAATGCAAGACATAATTAATAGGTGAAAAAACTCCTTGGAATACCTGACTTAGCCAAAAAGTCCTAGGGAACCAAGTCCTTTACAAAACACCATGCTAGTACATTTTATTACAAACCCCGCAGGGCCATGGACATGTGGAAAAAAATAAAAAAAAGGGGGCCTTTAAAAGGCCTGCTGAACATCAAATCATCGAAAACGAACATGTAACATGTTCAACCTTGCCCGCTCACTTGATAGTCCAACTAAGTACAACTTAGCTGGCAACATCTGGCTCCAACTGTGGGACGTGTGCTCGATCTGGTCTTCAGGCAAGGAGTGCATATGAGAATACCAGAATCTCCGGTTTCTATGACCTGTAAAAACATCTCAACTTGACAAGAAACCTTTCAGTAGCACAAGTTTTTATAAGAGGCAAATGAACCATAAGTTGCTTTACTCAAAAACTAAAGAATTCTAAGTATAAAAAAGTAAAGTACTGAAAAATAAATGCTGAAAGTAAATGCTCATTTGATGAACTTATTTTCCTACTCTAAGAATAACAAAATAAAATGCTAAGTAAAATGATAAATCCAATGCAACCATCTTAACATTTTATCAATATAAAAACTTTTAACTTTGTGTTTGGTTACCAGCCAAAACAAGGGTGCCTTGTTTAGAAAATGCAAACCTGCATGATAATTCTGGATTGAAAGATTGGATGGTAGATCACAGGTGTATGATAAATCTTTGAAGTGCTTGCCCAAATGGTAAGTCCTCATGCAGGCCTCTTCTACCCATGACTGGATAGGGTTAAGAAAAACCTCAGAATTATAAGGCAGACCAACTACCTCATCATATTGGTCTAAAGGGCTCTTCTGATAGTTTATTTCTGTGAAAGTATAAACCCCAAGCTGCTCCAAATCATAAGAAACCTCATAATGTGGTGATGAAGGTTGAAACTGACATTCCACTGATTTCATCCTATCCAACTCTTCGTTATACTGCTGATCCAAGTCTTCATTACTAATACTTATGCATGGCTCTGATTGATCATGAGAAGTATCTATATGTTCGTCTTCCATGTCAAGATTCCCCAAGGTCTCAAAATCAACACTCCCCTCTCTTGATATATCAAAGATGGGTTTTTCTAAATCCGTCCAATAATCATCATACCCATCCTTGTAAATGAAAGGGGAGTCTTTGTCTATTGCATCACAATCTTGGCCATACCCATCCTCATCTTCGAAAAGAGTGCTTTCAAAGATATCACAAGGAAGCCACCTTGCACAATTTTCATGAGCATGATACTCATCCTCAGAAGGCTTGGTTTGAAAGATATTACAAGGCGTAAAGATGTCCAAGACTTCACCATTATGTGGAGAAAATGGAGGAGTGTCATCATAAACCATACAAAATTCATTACAAGTTTCTTTAGAGGCTTTTGTAATGGTTTCTTCCTGAGGTGAATCTGAAGTACTAGCATCATCATTTACACTAAAGTAATCTCGAGATCCCAAATCTTCAATGGCAAATTGAGGGAGCTCTTTTGAAAAATCTTCAATTGGAAATGGAGACCCTTCATGAATTTCTTTGTCAACTTCTATAATGGATTCCTCTTTAGGTAAATCAAGAATACATATGTGATCATTTTCATAGGTTTGGGAACACCCTATATCTTCAGTCGAGGGAGTTTCATGAACTTCTTCAAGAGGATCACTTGGGATGGGCTGCTCAGTAGTGGAAATCATGGACTCATCCAGCCTTGCCAAGTTATTTAGGTATGTGAAATTTCTTTCCATGACACTTATCATATCACCATCACCATCATACCATCTCTGAAAAAACATAGCAAAGAAATTTGCTAGGGAGGTAATGCATCCATTAGGAAGACCAAAATACCACCTCCATGCATCTCCTTTTAGGGACTTAGCAAACATCAACATCTTATTATCCTCGTGACAAATATTGACCTCACCCAACAGTGAAACAAAAGATATGATATGAAATACAGGTGAATCACCATTTCCATGAAAAATCGAAGCCTCAACATATCCATCAATTGGGAGATATGGCTCAGAGTTAGGGAAACCCGGAATGTGTGAGAAGTCGATGGGAAGAAATGCACTGGAAACCTGAATACCATATTCTTTTCTTTCATCATCCATATCAGGAATCAAGCAATGTTATTCTGAAGTAATCATGGAGCAAATATGGTACTGAATCAATGGAGTTGTCAAAAGGTGAGCTTTATATATTTTACTGTAATGCATCAGGCTCATCTACACACAAACAGTCTCAACAAACTGTATGAGAAACAAGGGTTTTATCCCTTCAATGGAGTCGCCATGTGAGAATAAAAATATGCATATTAAATAATCTCACAAAGAATTATATTTTTGCTTTTCTTTGAAATTTTATAAAAGGAAAAAGGTTAGTGGAGTCGCCAAATGAAAAATTAAAAAATCTAATCTAAAGATTCATCAAACAAAGCAAAAACAAAAAAGGAAAACTCAAAAGTCGTATTCCGGGAATAAAAAAGACTTATCCCCAACAATGGCGTCAAAATGTTGCCTCCTGGTTCCACACCTGGGGAATGTGAAATTGCCCACATAAGATCCAAAAAGATGATGTAAACCTCACAATGAAAGAATTTAGGAATAATAGAAGAAGAGACAAGCAATAGAACTTAAATCCAAAGAAACTCTGATTGAGGCAGAATAATTACACATGTTACATTAAACTGAATAGTAAACAGGTAAATATACAATGTTGAGTATGAGGATTCGAATTCACTAGGAGGAATTCGAATTAGCCTTCATGCACAGATCCATAATCAGTGGAGAGTCATCAATGCCTAACTAGGAGTCCACCTTCTCATCAGTGAAGTCATCAATGCACAAGTAATGATCAACCGGGAGTCAAACTGAGTCTAACTGAATGTGGTTGGTGTAACTAGCACATGAAAGCACTAATATAGTGAAGAAGGTTCAGTGGGGGCGCCATAGGAGTTAACTGGAGTCAGAATGGTCAATCTAGTCTCACTGGAGGTCCAACAGAGTGATAAACTCAGTAAAGAGTCAGTTAAGCCTTAAATCAAGGGAATAACTGAATATAACTGGACTGGTAGGTGAGGAAGGTGCCCTTGTCATGCAGTGAGGAAAAGGAGGGCGCATTAGTCACTAGGAGGGCTAGAAATGATCTGAAGGAAGCTCCGGGGGCTAGTTTGCTGAAGACTAGGTGTTGGGACTGATGACCTAGAATGCATGCAAAAATGCATGCAAACCCTAATTTTTGCATGCATGACTAAAAATGAAAATGACTGGAAAGCTAGTAGGACTAGGATGGAGTATAGGAATATCCTAACACCCCCCCTTAATCCATCCTGGGCCCTGGTAACTAGGACCAAAGGTCACCCATACAATAAATGTAATGATAATAAAAATACATAAGTGTCCATAAACCGAGGAAACGAGGAAAACCTCATGGGAAAAATACCCCCCCTCAAAAGAACAGTAAATAACTCAAAGAACCATCATGCAGAAAAGAAAGAAGCTTTCATCAGTGAAAACTTTTGCAAAAGACTTGGCAAGCTGATCCCATGTAGGAAGGTCTCCCACTGTGTGGAAGATGAAGCAAGTCTTTCAGGAACTTTTTCTGTATCTGGAGCGAATGGAACATGAGTGGTCTTCCCAAAAGATGGAAGAGAGAATCCCATCATCATGCTGCATCTCTCATGGAGAGATGGATGGCATAATGCAAGGTTAGCATGCTGCTGAAGTCTAGTAGTTCTGCAAGCAAATAAATCATCAACTGTGTTCTCAATAGTAGCAAGGACTGTGTGAGAACATATTTCTCTTGAATATGGACTGAGAATAGGTGTTGGTTCTGAATCTTCTTGAACCATGATCTCAACATCAAACTCTTGATCTTCTTCTTCACTAGAATAGGAGTCACTGGAAGAGAAGTCACTGTGATCTTCATCAGAATCTGAAGGAATAGATGGAGAGAAGGGCATGAAGTGTGAGAACTCATATGCCTTTGAGGCATGATTAGCAATCCCATTCGCTATAACCTTTCCAGTGGAGATTTATGTAATCTCTACTGTGTCTGGACCAAAAATTACTTGTTTTGGAGATCCTGTATGAGTCATTTGATATACTGACAACAAATTAGCTGTAAGAGAAGGAACAAATAAGACATTTTTGAACTTACCATGCTCCATATGAACTGTACCCAAACCTTCGGCATAAATCTAAGAGTTGTCTCCCATGTGAATGGTAGGCCCATCTTGGAGATCCAAAGAGGAGAAGGATTCTTCTTGTGCCATCATGTGGTTGGAAGCTCCAAAATCTATGAGGTGAGCTTTTGTCTTTGAAAAACCAGCCATCAATGCATGACAATCATCAGATCCACTTCCAGAATCAGACATCTTTGCTTCTTTTGGAACAACAATTTGGTTTTGTTCAAGAAGCTTGGTTAGAAGATCAATCTTCTTATGCATGCAGGCATGCTCAGGATGATTTCCTCTCTTGCAGTAGGTGCAATTAGGTCTCTTTTGTTTGTCATTCTTGGATCTTGAAGGTTTCTTGCTTTTGCCTTTTTGTCCTCCTTTTGCATTCGCTCCACTTGATTCACCAGCTAAAAGAGCTAGATCTCTGGAGGTTTTGATGGAACCCATTTGAATCAATTTGTCCTCTTCCTGAATGAGAGCGGTAGTAAATTTTTCCAAGGTAGGAAACTTCCATCCAGGGATTGACATTCGCCCAGAATGGAAAGTAGAGACAAAAACAGAAAATTGAGATCCAAGTCTGCTCAAAATGGAGAGCACTAATTGTTCATCACTTTTGGTGATGCCACAGTGCTTGCATTGAGTAACCAAATTCTGAAATTTTGAGATGAATGTTTGAATGCTCTCGAAATTGCTAGGTTGCAGAGAAGCCAATTCATTTTCAAGAGTGTAGCCTCTCATCCCATCTTGTTTGCCAAACAGATTCCCCAATTTTGTCCATAACTCATTTGGAGACTTAACTCCTTCAACATGAAACAGTAGATCTTCTGACATATGGAGGCATATGAATCCCAAAGCCTCATCCATTTTATTTAGATGCTTGGTTCTTTCAACAGCATGATGAGGAATAGCATCTTTTTCAAATACTATTCGATTTAGACCCTTGTGATACAAGTGAAATATGATCCTATCCTTCCATTCGAAGTAGTTGAATGGAGTGAGGATCAAAGGAGAGGAAGGAGAAGCATTCAAAATGCTCATCTTGACTGCTAGAACAAGTGCAAAAAGAAACTGTTGAATCTGCTGCTGCAACTGCTGGAACTTCGAAATACCTACAAAAAACTCTCAAGAATGGAGGTAGAATAAACTCTCAAATGGCTCTGATACCATGTGAAATTGCCCACATAAGATCCAAAGAGATGATGTAAACCTCACAATGAAAGAATTTAGGAATAATAGAAGAAGAGACAAGCAATAGAACTTAAATCCAAAGAAACTCTGATTGAGGCAGAATAATTACACATGTTACATTAAACTGAATAGTAAACAGGTAAATATATAATGCTGAGTATGAGGATTCGAATTCACTAGGAGGAATTCGAATTAGCCTTCATGCACAGATCCATAATCAGTGGAAAGTCATCAATGCCTAACTAGGAGTCCACCTTCTCATCAGTGAAGTCATCAATGCACAAGTAATGATCAACCAGGAGTCAAACTGAGTCTAACTGAATGTGGTTGGTGTAACTGGCACATGGAAGCACTAATATAGTGAAGGAGGCTCAGTGGGGGCGCCATAGGAGTTAACTGGAGTCAGAATGGTCAATCTAGTCTCACTGGAGGTCCAACAGAGTGATAAACTCAGTAAAGAGTCAGTTAAGCCTTAAATCAAGGGAATAACTGAAGATAACTCAATATAACTAAATATAACTGGACTGGTAGGTGAGGAAGGCACCCTTGTCATGCAGTGAGGCAAAGGAGGGCGCATTAGTCACTGGGAGGGCTAGAAATGATCTGAAGGAAGCTCCGGGGGCTAGTTTGCTGAGGACTAGGTATTGGGACTGATGACCTAGAATGCATGCAAAAATGCATGCAAACCCTAATTTTTGCATGCATGACTGAAAATGAAAATGACTGGAAAGCTAGTAGGACTAGGATGGAGTATAGGAATATCCTAACAGGGAAAACGCAGCAGAAGTCTTCAAGCTGCTGGGGTGGCCTTGAGGGCAAGTCAGAGTCAAGTGCTGTCACTTGGGACTCGACTCCTCCATCTAGGCTTTCCTAGCGAATCCAAGGGGGGTGGACCCTAAAAATAAAAACTAAGGTGTCTAATCTAGGAGTTAGAAAAAATATTTTTTGATAACGAAGATAAAAGCAGCATATACTTATATAAAGTAAAACAATCATTCATCAATACATCATTTGCTCCCATTCACTATTATCATCAGTTATTTGCAACATTTGTTAATAACATGAAATAATATCAATATAGACTAGTGCCTTATAATGGAGTCGAAACAGATGCATGAGCAGAAAAGTAAATGTCGTGCGAGTGTTCTTGGCTTATTTTAGAATTAATGTGAAAGTGATCTTTTTATTATGGCTGGTGGGTTCCCAATATACGCAAAGGTACAGGGAACATGTCCGGAATTTTGATGTGTGGCTTCCCTCTCAGAATTGGGCTGAATCGGAGTCTCAAGGAGGTGTTCAGATGTTGTAGCAACGAGGGAAAGCCTAACGGTTTCCAAGAGGTCACTACTCAGTTTTGTCCCAAGCCTTCTGAGAAATTTCCCCACGACAACAAAATGCTCGCGATGTGCCGGATTTTCACATAAAAAAAAAAAAATTATTCGGGGCAGTGTTAGATCCTATTACTAGCGATCTCCCCCTTTCTGATGCGTACCAACTGGATCAGACTGAGCTGCAAGTTGGCCACAGAGCATACGAGAGAAGACCTTGGTATTTTTAGAAAATTTTATGAACCAAAATTTTATCTTTTAAAACCCCAAGAGTCTCTTTTCAGGCACGTACTAGGGCAAGCCCTTGTACAGAAACCCTAGTTCGGGAAAGCAAGGGGGGCATTGGAGTTTGTAAAAAAAAAATGATAAAACTATGTTTTGAGTGAACTTGTGGCCTGCTAGTGGAACGGACCAACAAGGTTAATTGTAAGCCTAGTTTGATTTTATTAAGTGCGGAAATGAAATCTAAACTAAAAAGAAAATGAAAACCACGAAAATTGAGTCAACATAGTTTTCCCCCCTGGGGGGATGGGGTGTGGGCGCTTGGTTAGCCCACTTGCTCTCGTTTAATACTTTAGTTACAATGAAATAGAAATTCCCCAGTCTTAATTGACTCAGTGGCTTACAAAAATTGGAGAGAAAAAGGTATCCGGTTTGCAAAAATTCAATAATGGTCCTTCGGATTGCTTGGATCTTTGAAATTTTGGCAGCACCTCCTCCTACCTGTTCGTCTTTTGCTGCAAACCAGCAAGCAAACGTCAGTATAAGATGCCCAAAAACACTTTAAAAGTGTCTTTGGAACACCTCCTGAAAAACCCAGAAAATACTAAGTGTAAAAACTAGTTAAAATGACGGAATTTAACCAAGTAAAACAAGCATTGGGGCCTTGTTACTTGGGATCTTTGCAAGTTTTTAAGTGCTGCAAATTATCATATCTTTAAATAAGCCAAATGAACTTTCAAATCAAATCTAACAATACTCCTCAAAACTTTTAAATATTTGAAATTAAAAAACAACCTAGGGGGACTTAGCACATGTCCATATTACTCAAAAATAATGTCTAGCATGTTCATATACATTGACCCATGGACTTTAAAAATCTCCTAAGGCCCGTTAACCTCCCTAGGCATTCTAGCTTTGGAGGAGCAGGAGAAAAACCCAAAAATTATGTTATGCACTAATGCAAGACATAATTAATAGGTGAAAAAACTCCTTGGAATACCTGACTTAACCAAAAAGTCCTAGGGAACCAAGTCCTTTACAAAACACCATGCTAGTACATTTTATTACAAACCCCGCAGGGCCATGGACATGTGGAAAAAAATAAAAAAAGGGGGCCTTTAAAAGGCCTGCTGGACATCAAATCATCGAAAACGAACATGTAACATGTTCAACTTTTCCCGTTCACTTGATAGTCCAACTAAGTACAACTTAGCTGGCAACAGTACCCACACACTTAGTGGCTTGATGATGGTTGCATGATGTTGGTACTCTTGTGGTGATGAAGATATGTATAGTGGAACCATTGGATATGTTTTTTGTTTTAATGATATGGAGACCTTGAACATGATGACATTGAAGCCCTCATGCCTTTGATGATGTCCATTGAAGCCTTTGACCTTGGAACATATGCATAAGGTAACATGGTATTTGACACCATTATGAGTGGGGTATTTAATGTCCGGTACAAATTGAAGATTTTAAGAATGAAGGACCATGTATTTGCAAATAAGTCCATCATAAGATGATAGCCCTCGTCATGTCGTTTATGACGGTAGGTGGCACGTCACGTGGTTCCTCACGGTTGATGAAATATGAATTTTTAAAGTTGAAGTACATCATCTTTTGGGTCAGGCGACCAAACAAAATTAAATTAAATTTTAAATTAAATAATAATAATAAAAAATTGACATGTCGGCTCCAAAATTGTATGGAAAATGTGTATAAATGGAGGGCTCACGACCTCATTATGGCATGAAAAATTTGGCAGAGCTCTGAGGTTTTTCGCTAACTGTCTGAGGAAATTTTCAGAGGAGCAGCAGTCAAAGGTCTATAGTAGACTCGAATTTTGCAACATTATTTTTATTTTTTGGGGGGCAACCTATAGGTGGATTTCAAGTGGATTGGAGCTATCTTTTTGGATTAGAGGAGCAGTACTTGCAGCAGCCAAGTGAATGATATTTTCGGTGGATGAGCAGTCAATTTTCAGATGGTTTTAGGGATGCCTCAATAGTGCCTTTCTCAATTTGCAGGCAGCAGCAATAGCAACAGTAGATACGAAATGGAGGCATTGCATACCTAATGATTTGCAGACCCTTTTTTTTTCTTCCACAATCCAAACTTTGCAGACATATACAACAGCAATAAAGAGTATTGTGAGCTAAGGAGAACTCGGTGGCAGCATGCCCTAATTCTTCCACAGTTGGGGGCCTAAGATCTTTATGGGTACAGTATGATAATGGTTTGATACAATGATGAAGTCTGTGTGAAGTCTGAACTTATGAAAGAATGATGCCCTAGTTCCAGTGCATTGACGAATGAAGGTATGTATGCTCTAAAATTGTGTGTACCCAGAAATCTGATACAGTAAGATGTTTGATGAATGTTTTTGAAGAAGTATTAGAGTATGTACAGTCCACAGTTACATGTTTAGTGATATACAGTGGCATTCATACAGTTAGTTTGATTTGAAGACTTGTTTTGAAGTGTTGACACACATACAACTCAGATCTACTGAATGGACAAGTAAATTTACACCACTATACTGACATCTAGTATGTCATGATGATACTCTCCCATGTGAAATGACATTTACTGCAAGTGATGTTTAAAATACAAATATAGTGATGTAACAGACCTTGTTTGATGATGAAGACATACATTGTGCATATTGACAACATTGAGTAAACAGTGACAAAGAGAAGAACTTGTGACTTGACAATGATGCACTTAATTGAGACAACCCTTGAATTGACAGTGATGGCAGCAGCAGCACTCATGGCAGTGACAAAGAAGACTTGACAGTGGTAGATTGATATTGTTTGTTGATGTTTGACAAACCTTGTTGTTGAAGCAAATCTTCTTGTATGATGAGATAAGTTGGTTTTTACCTTGATGATGATATGATAGTGCCTTGAACACTATAATGCATAACCTATGATGTTCCAGACCTTGCCTTGATATTCTATGACGATGATGGTGACAGTCTTCAGAAGAGTCACCTGTATTGACCAGTGTTACAACAACAAGCATAAAATGACCAATAGAGATTAATAAGCAGTGTTGACCAGCAGAAGAAACATTGACCATAGGTTGATAAGCAGCAACAGTATGCAGATGAACTAGATGATTGATGAGTAGACCTATGAGCAGCAGTAGTGATGATGAGCAGAGATGATGAGCATAAACAGAGATAGTTGAGCAGCAAATTGATGACAATCAGTGATTGGCATCAAGATTGCAAGTAGTGACCTGCACTTGAGGATTGGACTCCTCGAACCATTGTTAGTTGGAACTAAGAAAACCAGGCCGGGTCCTGTTAGAGAGTTGGTGCTCTTTTTATCAGTTGGTGTTGATTGTAATCGAGAAGATTGTTGTCTTCCATGTACAATAAATAAAGATCAAATTACAAATATCCTTGTGTCTCTTTGATGTGATGAATGTGCTTATGACTCTTGATTGATTTAACTAATGCATTTTTATTGATATGCTATGATTGGTTAAAAGAAGGTAAAAAGTTTATAATTGCACTCACACTGATTCACCCTGCCTCTCAGTGTGGCCATTGTGTCCAACAGGAATGACAACAAAGATTTCATTAAATGGTTTGTATTTTTAATTCACTTCTTGTTTTGCAAAGACAAAGTTAAAACCCCGAAACAAGCTAAAGTGATTCTTACTCTAGCTCTTGGATACCAAATATTTCTTCACCGTTGCCAAGTGATGCCTAGCAATCTAAAATGCATTGAATCCCTTGGAAACTCAATTAAATTGTCGCTTAGCCATTCTTCAGCAACTATTTCAATAGAAGCTTGATTTTCTCAAGTAATGGACAATTCTAAACACAAATAGGCTCAACAGCCTCGTTGTGGTGATGGCAACAGAAATCCATAGATTTCTCAATCTTGTTTTCAAACCCCAAACAGTAGGAAGCCATTAAAAAATTGAAATGCAACTTGGAAAACCCCAACACAATAGAAAAAAAATCCCAAAATGAAGTAGATAATTGAGTTTAGGGTCATTAATGCCAATGATCGATTTCAAACAACTAGTTCTCCAAGGTGAGCAACATGCATTTTGGAGGGAAATCACTAACCTCAAATATTAAAAAGACCCAACTAATGGGTTTCAAGGTGTGTTAGTTTCCCAACCCAACTGAAATATCCAACTCCCTCTTAACCAAGAGATCAATTCAATCAAATTAGTTCTGATACCATGTTTAAATTTCACAAAATGCATTTTAATGCAAATTCTAAAATTCCAACTCATACTGGAGGCTTTTCAGAGCTAATCCTTGTGAAATTTTGACCTTGGGGGTTATCTGAAATATTAATTCATAGCAACAAATAATGAGCAATATTTCACTTCAATTCAACCCAACACACAAGGTAGATCAAAAGAAAAGATACCAAACACATGCCAACAAGTTTCAACTTTTAGGGCACACTTTTCCAAGCATATACCAAATCCTAAAATCAGTTTATTGCAATGGATTACAACTAAAAATATACCATATTATCTTCAAGTTATACGTTAAATCACTCAACAATTTCAGCCCTATGCTATGTCAAATCAACAAGAACAAGAACAAATGGAAATTACCAAATCAATAAGATAATTCAAGGTGAAACTCAAATATGTAATTACGCAATTTTGGATAGTTGGAAACTTCATATATATATATATATATATATATATATATATATATATAGAGAGAGAGAGAGAGAGAGAGAGAGACAGAGAGACAGAGAGACAGAGAGAGAGAGAGGGGTGGAGAGGGGGGGGAGGGGAACATGTGCATACCATAGATTATTAAAATGCTTATACAATATCTATCTCTTTAAACCCTAGCTAGGTAAAACCACATAAACCCTAGTCTCCACCAAAGATACTCAACAAGCTAATATCAACACTGGTAAGTCCTCCTTGGCTTCAACACTTGCCTCACACAAGTGTCCAAGATGTCTCCTCTTCTCCTCAATCAAGCATGACAAGTAGCACTAGGGTTTCAAAAACCCTATTCTTCTTTTCTCAAAAGAGCTACAACAATAATGCTTCTTTAACCTTTAGGGTTTATCACAAACCCTAGCTTCTTAACCTCATTTAGGGTGAAACCCTAATGCTAGAAAACCCTTGAACTTTTCCAAGAACATCAATACTCCAAGATAAAGAGGGATATTAAAATGAAGAGTACCACATCTCTAACACAAGATGATGAATGAATGAATTGAATGGAAGTACTATCTACTTCCTCTATTTATATGAGAGATAAGGGAGGCCTACAATATAAATGGGGCATAAGCCTCTACAAGCAGCATGACTCTACACAAATAGGCTAAATGGTCTCTCTCTCAAAGTGACACATGTCAAGATCCAAGGTGAAGACATCTACAAGCAGGTCTCCAAGGCATGGGCACTCCACAAGATCTGTCTAGCACACCTCCATAAGCCTTCAATGCTCCAACACTACAAATCCATGTGCTCCTCCAAGTCCACTACACTTACATGAGCACTCCCTCAACCCAAGCATCCTTGAGTCAAGTACAAGCCTCCATGCAAGCAAACAAGTGTACACATGGTATCTAGGGCTCAATTACCTCCTCCAAGATGCCCAATGCTCCTCCTCCAAAGCAAGTCATCCTCCAAGCACGCAACCAAAGTCCATGTGCAGACTACATAAGAATTCATCAATCTCCATAGGTCTCCAACACTTCAGGGAAGACTGTCATATAAACATCTATACAAGTTCTAGTAATTAGCGAGCAAGTCAACTCCATTCTATTTATCCATCACGAAAAAACCAAGGTTCATTCATACCCATGCACCCCACATAACATTAAGTACTCCAAACATGGTGTAAACACTCTCGAAGTAACTCTAAAAACTAACATAACTAAGACCCAAACAAATTTTTTTTGGGCCGCAAACTTCATTGGAGAATAAAATATAAGAGATTAACATTACTGAAAAAGTGTTGAAGAAATTAAAAAAAATAACAAAGATTAATATTATATAAATTTTATTATTTATGTTTATAGTTGGTATCAAGTAATATTGATATGTGTTCCAGCATTCAATCAAATCAATGCAGCTAGTTTTATTTATAAATGTTTCCTTCTCAGTATGACTCGTCTTGTGTGATTTGGGATTGTTGTTGTTGTAGCTACGTGAGGTATCCTTACTAGCTAAGGCCGACCTACAAAAGAAATAAAACAAATTGTAATTTTATTTATTGTAAAAGAGAAGTCGGCCAATTGAAATAGACAAGTCGGCCCGAGTAGAAAAGTCACTTCAAATTTATGTATAAATAGGAGGGACACCTCCTCATTTGGATACACATCTCAAGCAAGGATATGTTTGATTTCTGGTTGTAGAAGACAATTTTTGGGGGCCATTCTTTGGCATCTCTTCTCTTTGTGATCTTCATTATTCAAGATCACTCTTATCTTTGATGTACTTGTATTATGTATTGAATCTTTGAATAAGAAAGGTTTGTTGGGTTTTTCCCGAGTTTGGGTTTTCCTAGGGTAAATTATTGTCTCTATTTTGTTTATGTGCATAGTTATTCTTTCAGTGATCCTATATTTGTTTCTAAGTTGAAAGAGATAAAAATTATACTACTATTATTGAAAATCTAACATGGTATTAGAGCAGTGTTGAAAGGGACTACTGTTGGAAACAAGGGTTCCTTGTTTCCACCTCTTACATCCATAGATTAAGCTCGCCCTTGGCATTGTTGAGCTAACCCTAGGAAGGCGCATCTCCTTGTGGAAGCAGATTTTCATTCTGAGAAGTTTCAATTTTTGACCTAATTACTGTCAGGGTCAAGAATTAGGGTTTGCAATTTTGGATTGTTCTAACCATATATCCAGAAGAAAAGGTGGTTCATTCAACTCACTTTGGGATGGTGCATTCTTCTATAGAAGCGGTTTTCTCAAAATCTAAATTCAATTTTGACCTAGCTCCTACTAGGGTTTCTGAACCAGATTGCAATCTTCCTTCTCAGTCAAGATGACAAGCATCAAGGTTGAAGGTAGGCTTGATGGAGCTTCAAAATTTCATTCATGGAATCCTAGAGTGCTCATTGTTCTAGAATAAAATGACCCTCTAAACTTCTTTGTAAAAGGAGTATCAGAACCAGAAGAAGCGGGAAAGGCTCAATGGAAGAAGAGTGATGCCAAGACAAAAAGGATCCTAATAGATTCAGTCAAGGATCATTTGATTCCTCAAATTTCTCAAAAGAAGACAGCTAAATCCATGTTTGATACCTTGAAGAAGTTGTTTGAGAACACAAATGTCAATAGGGCTCTTTCCTTGAGACAACAACTCTCAAATGTCAAGATGACCGAATCAGATTCTATTGCATCATATTTCATGAAGATCTCAGAAATCAAGGTTCAATTGGGAACAAATGGAGAAATTATTGCAGATAGAGAACTAGTCATGATGACTCTAAATGGCCTCCCTCAATCTTGGGAACCATTCATTCAAAGTGTGAGTGGAAGATCCAAGCTACCCAGGTTTGTGAGATTATGGGAAAACTATACACAAGAAGAAACCAGACTTGTAGCTAGAGGAAATACTAGTGCCTCTCATCATGAAGAAAACCAAGCTCTCGCTACACATACCAAGAGAAGAAAAGAAAGAGGATAGAAGAGTTATGGTAGAAAAGACAAAGGTGAAATATCAAGTCCAATTCCAGAACAGAAGAGGAAAAAAGATCTTTCACACATCCAATGTTACAATTGTAAGAAGCATGGTCACTATGCTAGTTAGTGTCCCGAATCGAAGAAGAGAAAACACCATGCCTCAATTGTTGATGTTGATGAAGAGACTTCACCCAAGAAGTCAAGGAATATAGAAGATGTGTAGAAATTTGATAAAATAACAAGTTCTCTTTATGACATTTTATCAAACACTTAGAATGCACATCTAGGTTTATCATTTATCTGAGTTGTGATTTATGTATCCATTGTACAATAAATATTCTGATAACTGAAACATAAACACTTATACATTCATCCAATGACCTAGTTGAAGAGCTGAAGACAAAAGCATACTCGTTGAAAACTCTGAAATTTTTAGGGCCAATGCCCAGGGGAAAACATTCACACTTCATGAGGGAAAACCCAGAGAGATTTTATTAAAGAGCAGCAATTTAATTTACAGTAGAGATATTAATGCTTAAGAAATCTGAAATACATTGGGAAATGTGCCATAAACAAAAATAAAATACCAACAATAAATACAGTTGTATGGCCCTGTTGTACGTCCTTCTCCACAGCAAACTGCCTCGAAATATGTGCCAATGGATGCCCTTGATTTATGTGCAATGTTCTTCAGCAAAATAGCAGAAAACTACCTTGAAATCTTTGCCAAAGACAGCTCCTTGATTTTTGTGCAAATTAATGGTGTTTTACAGACTGTACAACCTGCTGTACATATCCATACAGTACGGTTTTCCTCGATTTCTGTGCAGTGGAATGATCCCCTTCTCCTCGGTATTTATGCCCAAACAAAACTCTCTCCTTCCTGCTATAATCAATGCTCTCTCTCTCACAAATGGATTTGCTCTCCTTTGAAACCCTAGATCTCTCTCTCTTTTTCTCTCTTTTGTCTTTCTGTATGTTTTGGCTCTCCTCCTAAGATGTATTATATAGGTGATGTTATCCTCCCTAAACCCTAACTAATTCAAACTACCTTTTGAATGGCTAAGATCACTTTAGATCTAAGGGCTTACATTAATTGCACATTAAATGTCCTTTTTAATCATTTAATGCACAAATACATTTAATAAAGTCACTTAACTTTTAAAACATAGTCACTTTTTATATTTCAAAAGTACATTTTCTAGGAAAGACAACTTGTGTCCCCACCATGGTAAACACAAAAACATGATAAGGTACCTAACTCATTACAATTTTCAACAGTCCCTCTTAATGAGGGAGGTCCCAACACAATCGCCTTGACCACTGTCAAGAGCTTCAACTAAATTTGGAAGCTGATGTCGGAACATAACTGGATCTTGCTCATCTTCTCTGCGCGGATTGAGTCTTCCACCAGTACAACTCTCCCCATCTAAAAGTACCATTTGTGCATCTGCTTCATTCTCAGACTCCAATTCGGATAGCCACCCACCTGAACCTGGAAGCATCACTTCTCCATGTAGAAAGTAAAGTTTGTCTTTTTTATTCCCAAGTAGAATAGTATTATCAGAGTTTCATGTCTGGTAGAGGAACACATTTCCTCTTTTGATGAAAAATCCATACCCATCATCCTCCAAGGATGATATAGAAAGTCTGTTGACTTTCATGCCTGGGACGAACAACACTCCCTCTACTTCAAGAATTTCTCCAAACCTGAGTTGGAATTTTACAATTCCAACTCCTCTGATTTCTACTTAAGTGATTCCAATACCTGTTCCAACAAAATGTCCTCTGGCTATTTCTTCAATCTTCTGAAAATTTCCATATTTCCTTATCATGTGGCTTGTTGATCCACTATCAACTACCCACATGTCATGGAAATCTATAGTGCTCCCTACACTAGTTTGTACAGAAACTAAAGAAAATTCATTTTCAAACTGGGAAGCAAAATCTCCCATTTCTGATGATGGTGCTCCCTCTTTTTCTTCATTCCCTTTCCTTTTCGGACACTGACTACCATAATGACCATTTTTATTACAATAAAAACAACGTACCTTGCTGAGGTCATTTTCTTTCTTCTTCCATTTTCCCCTACCTTTAGTTGCAAGGGAAACATTGTCTTCACTGTTATGAGCTCCATTCTGGAATGTCCCCTCCCGGGACTCTTCTTGAACAAATTCATCCCGTAACCTTGTCCAATCTGGAAGCTTTTCTCTGGCAACAACTCCTCGCACAAAAGTGTGTCAAATTGCAGTGAATCCATTGAGAGCATATCTCACTAGCTCTTCATCATCCACTTTCTCACCTGCAGCACCCAGTTAATATCTAACTTGGGTGATCTTTGCGAGATAAGCAGAAACAATATCAGTTTTTGTCATCTTGGTGTTCCTCAACTTCTCTCTGAGAACCATCTTCTTGCTCTGGTTCTTACTCTGATATAAGGTACATAAAGAAAACCACATTTCAAAAGCATAAGTCTTACCAGAGACATGAGGTATCACATGATCCTTGATAGAGTCCAAGAAGATACTCTGAGTTTTGATATCCTTCTTATCAAAGTCATCTTTTTGTGTGGGATCTGTAGGAACTGTTATTGTATCAGAAGCTCCAACAACACCCCACAAACCTTGCTCCTTGAACAATATCGTGGTACACTCCTTCCATGGACTGAATTTGCCAACTCCATCCAGCCTATCTTCGTACCTTAATCATGTTGATGCCATGACCCTCAAACTGATAACCACCTAAAAGACTCTTATGTTCTAAGTTCACAAAGAAATGCAAACTGTCTTCAGCAATCTTACAGTGCCAAGCTCTGATACCATGTAGAAATTTGATAAAATAACAAGTTCTCTTTATGACATTTTATCAAACACTTAGAATGCACATCTAGGTTTATCATTTATCTGAGTTATGATTTATGTATCCATTGTACAATAAATCTTTTGATAATCGAAACATAAACACTTATACATTCATCCAATGACCTAGCTAAAGAGCTAAAGACAAAAGCATACTCATTGAAAACTCAGAAATTTTTAGGGCCAATGCCCAGGGAAAAACCCTCACATTTCATGAGGGAAAACCCAGAGAAAGATTTTATTAAAGAGCAGCAATTTAATTTACAGCAGAGATATTAATGCTTAAGCAATCTGAAATACATTGGGAAATGTGCCATAAACAGAAATAAAATACCAGCAATAAATGCAGTTGTACGACCCTGTTGTACGTCCTCCTTCTCCACAACAAACTGCCTCGAAATCTGTGCCAATGGTTGCCCTCGATTTTCGTGCAATGTTCTTCAGCAAAATAGCAGAAAACTACCTCGAAATATGTGCCAAAGATAGCTCCTCGATTTCTGTGCAAATTAATGTTGTTGTACAGACTGTACGGACTGCTATATGGATCCGTACAGCACGGATTTCCATGGTTTTTGTGTAGTGGAATGATCCCCTTCTCCTCGGTATTTGTGCCCAAACAAAACTCTCTCCTTCCTGCTGCAATTAATGCTCTCTCTCTCACAAATGGATTTGCTCTCCTTTGAAACCCTAGATCTCTCTCTCTCTTTCTCTCTTTTGTCTTTCTGTGTGTTTTGGCTCTCCTCCCAAGATGTATTATATAGGTGACTTTATCCTCCCTAAACCCTAACTAATTCAAACTACCTTTCGAATGGCTAAGATCACTTTAGATCTAAGGGCTTACATTAATTGCACATTAAATGTCTTTTTTAATCATTTAATGCACAAATACATTTAATAAAGTCACTTAACTTTTAAAACATAAAGTCACTTTTTTATATTTCAAAAGTACATTTTCTAGGAAAGACAACTTGTGTCCCCACCATGGTAAACACAAAAACATGATAAGGGACCTAACTCATTACAATTTTCAACAAGATGATGACCGTCAAAAGGAGTATTTCTTTTAGTACACCAATGATTGCATTATCTATAGATGAGGATATTGTTGTTGGTGATGTATGAAGATCCAGGTTGCAATAAACTTCTGACAAGCAATAAGACAAAGATCTAAGGACTCCAGTGTTCCCTGTAAGGAGGCAGTGATCAAGAGGGAGCCAACAAAACAATTAAAAGTGAGTATTTGTACTATCATTTGCGGTATTCTTTAAATCTTTGAATGTTTAGTTTAAAGGATAATGTTCATAATAGTTATATGTAGATATGTGATACAATTTTCTTCTATGCATTTATATATGACTGATATTGATGAGCAATAGGATCATGTAGTGCATATATATGTCAGGTAAGTATCCTATAGTGCTAGCAACGCAGCAACCCATGAGCCCTTGTTGGAAGTAGTCTAGGATGAAACCTCTTTGCTGACATACTGGAGCAGTGCATGCTACTAGCAGTATGTTTCGGTGGAGATGGAAGGCATCCAAATAGTCACCAACTATGTTTGGGATATGGATGGATGTTGTGTTGAAGCATTAGCTATGACGGTTACATGATTGTGTGAACTATTGTCATTGGATTGAAATATGAATTGATTTTCGTGATTATGCAATGTTGCGGACTATTTGACAAAATCTAACTTGTAGGGAAAGACCATATGCTATGGCCTACAAGAGAAGGACGATGGGACTTGTTTTGAAGAACAAGTGATCGATGTGTAGTCAACAAGGGATGCTCAGAAATGGCTCTTAAGATCAGATAGCAGGATGGCTTCCGTGACAAAGGGAGCAACTATAGTGGATGTGATGACAATTCAGCAATAACAACAGACATATGTGGATCTAGAGCATTCAGTCATATGTGGACCCATGACCCACAGGTCCAGGAGATCTCTTATGAAGACTGATGATTGGTCTTTCTCTACTACAGATGTTCATCCTTCTGATGAACATAAGGAGTTGCAGTTAGTAGCAGCAGATAAGTTCTATGAATTTCATCAGTTACTTAAGTATGCTACATGAGATGTGGGGACTACATGAATAGCAGTTGGATTCCAATTGAACATTGCCTGTGTCTGAGTGGAGAATTAGCATGCTCTAGGACAAGAACCACTTAGTTGACCTTAGAGGAGGTGCAGTATACATATATCCAGTTAGAGCAGTGGCTCGAGATTCAGCATGTGCAGATGACACAAGTTGTTGATGATGTTTCCTTGATCGTGATGATGTATACTAGTGATCAGTTCCCCACCGAGACAGAGAGATTTCATTAGAGAAATTTTGAGGTCAAAAAATGGCCTCAAAACAAAGAAAATGTACTATAAAAAACAACCAATCACATTCTAGTAGATGACATCATCCCCCTTGGTGAGGTGTCATTGCATGAGTTAAGAATGCTTATTTGTCAAATTTTCTATGGTGGATGAAAACACATAGTTAACCAAGGTAGTGGTGTAAGTACTTTTAAGTCATAAAGTAAAGTACTCATAATGATAGTCTTTTCATAAAATAATATTATTGTCATTTTCAAGTAAAGTACTCACAATGAATGTCTTTTCACACTTTCTCATAAAATAATATTATTGTCATTTTCAAGTGAAGTACTCTTAATTCATAAAGAAAGTCCTTTCACGTTTTTTTATAAAATAATATATTATCATTTTTATGTTTTTAATTTTAAATTATATATTCACTCCATTCTATTTAATAACATAATGTCAAACTAATAAAGAATATTAATAGATTTAATAAATAATAATAATAATAATAATAATAATGCAATGTGGATTATAATAATATTATTAACATTTTACATGTAAATAAATTCTCAATTAAATTACATTATATTAAATTCATGAGAAAAGTACTAAATATAAAAAGTCAACATAAAATTAAAAAAATAGCTCTTAAAAATATTTTTTATTATTTAATTTCATTTGTAAGTTCAAGACAAATAAATGCTAAAGGACAATAAATTTTTGGGAATTTACAATGAATCTTAAGTCACATCAATGTAGACTTATTTTATTAATTTTATTTCTAATGAATTTTGAAAAGCAACTCAACCATGGTTATTTATATTGTGCATAGAAAATAGTATGGGAGGTGACTTGTCATATATACCTACCCCATAAAACCCCCAATTCATAATATTTTAATATATCTCACATTTTTGTAGTACATCTCTTAGGAGGCCATTTTTTGACCTCAAAATCTCTCTAATGATTGATAGGTACAGAGGTAGTTGGCCTCTGAGTTCAAGATGAAGTGTCTCAATCTGATGCATTACCTCTTGAGATTAGAAGTATGACAGAAACCATACGAGATATCCCTCAATCAAAGGGAGTACACAGTTGAGATCCTGAGAGATTCAAGATGTAGTTTAGATTGGCATCAAGGATGACACCTCATACGTATTGATGTACTAGTCAATAAGTAGCTCCAGAGGGAGAGTATGATGCAAAGTTGCAGAGGGAATCTATAGCAGAGATCCAAAGGGAGTCTAGATTGCCATCCAATATTATTGAGAGAACAAGAAGTTCATCTCAGTAGACTCACTTGATGAGACATGACACTAATGGATGAGCTACAGTGTCCAGTAGTACAACTTGCAGTGGTATGCTCTAGTGAAAAGGGAGTTGAAGATTCCACCATAGAGGGAGTAGTTGTAGCATATCAAGATTCAGTACCATTATATTATAAATATGGTGCAGAGAGGAGCAGTTCAACTCCTATATATTATGGTTGATGATCAGATTGTCGACATTCTCATAAAGCCTTCTCCAAAGTGAAGTTTGTATACTTTCGTGAACGGCTTGGAGTGTTGGAGAATGTTTCCCTTAGTGAAAGGGAGTGTTGATGAGTCCTATGTGGACGAACGGTCCTGTGTAAACCGAGATGAGTTCTGTGTGAACTCCTAGTCCCATGTGGATGGACGGTCCTGTGTAGACCGAGATGAGTTTTAGTCCTGAGTGGACGGACGGTCCTGCGTAGATCGAGATGAGTTATGTGTGAACGTCTAGTCTTGTGTGGACGAATAGTCCTATGTAGACCGAGATGAGTTATAGTCATGTGTGGATGGATGATCCTGTGTAGACCAAGATGAGTTCTAGTCATGTGTAGACCAAGATGAGTTCTAGTCATGTGTGGACGGATGGTCCTATGTAGACCGAGATGAGTTATGTGTGGACGAATGGTCCTGTGTAGACCAAGATGAGTTCTAGTCTTGTGTGCATGGACAGTCCTATGTAGACCGAGATGAGATCTATTCCTGTGGATGGACGATCCTGTGTAGACCGAGATGATTTTTAGTCCTATGTAGACGGACGGTCTTGCGCAGACAAAGATGAGTTCTATGTGAACTCCTTGTCCTGTGTGGACGGACGATCCTATGTAGACCAAGATGAGTTCTAGTCCTGTGTGGACGAACGATCATGTGTAGACCGAGATGAGTTCTGTGTGAACTCATGTTCCTGTGTGGAATGTTCTCATGTGTGGAGATGACTCTTGTGTAGAGTACGCATGTATCCCTGTGTGGGATGTTGTCATGAGTGGACTATATTGACCTTTGTTATGATGACGAGATGTACGAGAGAAGTTGTGATGATCAGATGATACTCATATGTGTTCCAACGTGATGATACCTCCCTAGCTAAGAGGGAGTGTTGTTGTTGTAGCTACATGAGGTATCCTCACTAGCTAAGGTCGGCTTACAAAAGAAATAAAACAAATTGTAATTTTATTTATTGTAAAAGAGAAGTCGGCCCAGTGAAATAGACAAGTCGGCCCTAGTGGAAAAGTCACTTCAAAATTATGTATAAATAGGAGGGACGCCTCCTCATTTGGATACACGTCTCAAGCAAGTTCGCTCAAGCAAAGATATGTTTGATTTCTAGTTGTCACAAGACAATTTTATGGGACTTCTTCTTTGGCATCTCTTCTATTTATTATCTTCATTATTCAAGATCACTCTCATCTTTGATGTACTTGTATTATGTACTGAATCTCTGAATAAGAAAGGTTTGATGGGATTTTCCCGAGTTTGGGTTTTCCCAGGGTAAACTATTGTGCCTCTATTTTGTTTTTGTGCATAGTTATTCTTTCAATGATCTTATATTTGTTTCTAAAATGAAAGAGATGAAAATTATACTATTATTATTGAAAATCTAACAGGGATCAATGCGTGTGTTCATAAAGAACATCGTAGCTACATTTTTAGAAAGGGTGACTAACCTTAATCCCACTAATAGAAATTATTGTCCATCAAACAATGATATGGTGTGCCATACCCATTGGAGATGACTTCATGTGCTTCGTAGAGAACATCCAAGGAGGAAGACAATTCTCAATAGTATATATATTCCACAAGCCTCTCTGCATGTCTTAGGCTATAACTTATAAATACCAAGTACATGTTAAAAATGTTGATACCTAATGAACGTACAAAATTATAATTTGAGTTTGAAATTAAAGAGCCAAAGTTCAAGAAGTGGCCACAATAAAAGCATCATCAATAAAAAAAAGTGAATCTAGCAAACTATATTTTTTTAATGTTTGAATATTTATCAAGTCTTTTCAGCAGAAAAATCATCTTCCTGCTATTCTGAAGGAATCAAGGAAAGCTAACACGCACGGGAAATCTCAACAAACTTCCTCACATATCGTGGATGGTAGGTCGAGCAAACCGTCAGCCGGATATCCAAGCCAGAAGATGTCTCAACGGAATTGAACCCAGGTGGATGGAATGAGATCCATCTATCCCCACCAACGGACCACCGCTATCAAGTTATGAAGAATTATGTTGCAATCACCATTTAACAAAAGTTAAAAAAGAAAGTTGTATAGTAATTATGGTGCAAATTATATAAACAGCAAACTTTGACATTGAATATCATAGATTAAAAAATCTTTTTTTTTATTGGAGCTATAAAATCTTATTAAATTTTATGCATAAATCCAACTTGTACTTGTATCTTACCTTTATGTGGGTGGAGGATCAGCATTGAGAAAAGAGGTTTTACACACTTCAAGATATGTCCACCAAATAGTGACAAAAATGGAATAATATTGCTTAATAGTATCTAGGATGACCTAAAAGTATTTAGTGGGTTGATAAACAAACCTAAAAGTTGCATATGGATTGCCAACATTTGTTTTGAATTGTGTTGAATGCTTAGAACATCAACTAACAAGATATCAACAATGCATTCAAAAAACGTAATAGGAAAATCAAAATCTCAAGAACAAATCCAACCATAACTTCTCTAAAATCATTACATACAATAATCAACATATCAACATCAACTTAAACAAAACTTATTCCATATTTCTAAATATCAAGACACTAATGCCCAGTCAAAAAAAATAAAAAAGGTCATCATATAGTATCAATAAGTATCAACTTAGGGTGTTTGGCCCCTTTTCGATACGACAAGATTGTTCAACGCCCCAAAGATCTTTCCATCTTGGTTCCTCGACCATCACAACATCAATAAAGAAAATTCTAGTTGAAACAAAGATGCACATTTCTACCAACTATGTTTTAAGGACAACACATCCTTTAATGGAACATGTATTGTACATATATATACATATATACATTACATAATAATAATTGATTATCAAATGTCATAACCCTTTAGCTTTGTGACCATTGAAGGATATTTATACGATCACAAAAGGTCTTGTATAGGGATCATTCATATTAATCATATTACAATATATTATATTTATCCTAATATGATTTTTTGTTCATTTGTAATAGTTGAGCCCTTGGTCAACCATAGCATCTTTAACTAGGAGCCCATTGAATTGGATTGGAATTCAAAGATTGGGCCTAATGATGTGGTGCAAAATGTGTTAGGATATTCCTATACTCCATCCTAGTCCTACTAGCATTTTCATCCTTTGCATTTTCAGTCATGCATGCACTTTTGGGGTTTGCATGCATTATTTAGGGTTTGCATGCATTTGTATGCATCCCAGTCATCAGTACCAGCACCTAGCCCTCAGTTAGCTAGCCCCCGGAGCTTCGTTCCACTCAGTTTCGGCCCTCCTAGAGCTTAGTGCGCCCTCCTTTCACCTACTGCATGAGATAGGCGCCCTTTTTTACCTACCAGTCAGTTATCGTCAATTCTCTCCTTGATTTAAGGCTAGACTGACTCTCAACTAACTGTATCACTCCGATGGACCTCCAGTGAGACTTAACTACCCATTTTGACTTCAGTTAGCTCCTCATGCGCCCTCCACTGAGCCTCCTTCATTCAGTTAGTTCCAGTTACACTCCGTTACACCTACCACACTCAGTTAGACTCAGTTTGACTAATGGTTGACAGTTACTTGAGCATTGATGACTCCACTAATGATGAGATAGACTTCTAGTTGTGCTCCGATGACACTCCAGTGATCTTTTGATCACTCCATGAAAGCTAATTCGAATTGCCACCTTAGCATTCGAATCCTCATGCATTGTACTACTTATTTGTCCATATTGTGATTAATTAATTAGTGTGTGTGAAGTTATTTTGCTTCTATCCGAGTTCTACTATATTATTATTCTGTTGCTCATTATACTGCATTGACCACTCTTCTTCTATTTTCCCGCTTAATCATAATTATTCTCTTGTGAGGTATACATCATCTCTTAGATCTGTTGTGAGGATTTTCACAAAATGTGCATAAGGTTGTGATAGTTGTGACTATGAATGGTCTAAAATGTGCACAAGGTTGCGATAGTTGTGATTATGGATGGTGTAAAATGTGCATAAGACTGTGATTATGAATGAATGTAGCTCATAAAAGGAGGTAAGAAAATTGATTAATTATCCAACATAATGCATGTTAGTTGAATGGAGGCTAGCAAGTGAATAAGCTACAAGACAATATTAATAGACCTCTCTAGTATTAGGTAGATGATTTAGAGTGGTTGGCAAAGTAGGCAATGCAAGTATTTATGTAAGGTTTACATGGGCTCAAGGTCTAATTTCATTGTGCATTGTCTCTTTGTTAGTAAAAGTAGTGGGTATGTGAGAAAATGGTGGGTAGCTCTTCTCGTGAGGGTAATAGTGCTTCATTGTTAGGGGGAGTGAAGTGCTTTGTTGAATAAAAGGTGGTTTCACTTAGTAATCAAGGGTGCATCGTTAAGTTGTGGATTACCATGAGTGGACAAGTACACATAGTTGAGAAACATTGAGAACCAAAGGGGAATCCTTGTGATCTAACAAATGGGTACAAACTTGGGTACTAGAGTTAACATATAAAGCATTTAGGGCCTATAGAGATAATGTAATCAATAGGCCTACAAAAGATGCATTACTTCCTATGTTGATTCATGAACCAACAATTCTAAGTAGTGTGCCCCACGTGCCACAATGAAAACACTTTGATGATACTCACTATTGAGGAATGGTTAATTAAGTTTGGAGAGCATGTCTTGTCTTATTTTGTGCATTCATTGGGTCATTAGTTGTGCTAGTGGCACATAATTGCATACGGTAGAGGTTAGCATTGAATTGATGAAGATGATCAACTAAGCCTTAAGGAATCATATGTAGATGGTTCTGAAATGATGCCAAACCCCAAGTATGCTTAGGGTTGGATTCTTGACAAGATATAAACGAGAATGGATATTGACCGTTGAGGCCAATGGTCGCTTACTCTACACTTGAGAAAATGTATTACTCAGAACAAGTCTCCAGAGCCAAAACATAGTCTTGCACAGTGAGTTGTTGGTGAGCAAGATATGAAAACATATGAGTTCACCCTCATCCAATAGCCTAGACAGGCAACTAGAAACAAAGTCCTTCAACAACAAAACCAATGTTAATTATGTGTTGTGGCTAGTAGTTAGCTAAGTTAAAAGTAGAAATGCATTGATGTAAGTGAAGGATAAACTTTGTAATGCTAACATTGGCCTTGCACAAAACTCAACTGAACATTGAACTAAGCCAACCATGCCAACTCAAAGCATACACATAATAATATGAAGAAATCTTATACAGAGACATCTTAGAAAGTAATGCACATGACATGAAATCTAATCAGGAGAATGCACAAGATCTTAAGTTGAATAGATTAGATGCCAATTGCTTAGCTCCCACCTTATTTCTCTATAGGTGACGTTGTATAATACCAGGTGACGTCTAAGGCACATTAATTACAAAATTCTCGACAAAAACCATCCTAAACAGGGTTGGAGAAAAAACATATGTTCAAACCATAGTTTTAAAAACAAGTCAACTCGAATTCGGTCGAGTTGACCCCCCTAGGTTATTAATCAATCCTTAAACCGACTTGGCCAACGAGTTTGGTATCAAAGTGGTCGAGTCAAGGTCTAACTCGATTGGATTGGTACCAAACTAATCAAAACAACCGAGTCCAACATAACTCGGTCGATTTGATGTGGCTCCGACCAAAGTGCATACGTGGAAGCAAAAGCTATTATGGCTCCTTATAGAAACAACTTGCTTGACAGTGACAAAAGCTGACTTGGAATGACAATATAAAATTCTTAAAGTAAAAGTTTTCATTTTCTTATATTTCCCTTTCTACCCTTTTATGTAAATTTGTTATATTATCATTAATTGTTTCAAGATGTTTGAGGGGTTTCATCCTTGTCGGACCTCATATGAGGAAAAATAGAATTTCACATCCCATCCAAAATTCAATAGAGTTAGCGGTTTTCAGAATTCAAGTTAATTGAACTACACCAAACTGAAGACAAGTCCATTAAACCATCAAAAGAAGCCAAATGTCGCCCTACTCTTCAACTACATGCCACCTACAAAATATAGACCTGTTAAAAAATAGACATGCCAAAGGATGGTCATATAGCTCATGTCAAGGATCCCATTTCCAACTATGGTGATAGGTTTCATGATTGATAATGTTGATCAGTGATATGTACTAGGCTAGTAACTTGTAGGCTTGTAGCACGTTGAACTTTGGATTCTAAAGGCCACTTAAAGCTTTGTTGATTATGTATTCGTTTCACATATATATTGTGCTCTATGCCATTTTGATATATTCACCCTTAGATGGTTATACATTAGCAGACTTCTCATATTTTGTCTCTAAATGTTTGGAATTTTTAAAATAATATTTTTCCTTTAAAATTTTAATATTTTATAGTTTTTTTGGAAAACCAAGTCATTAAGTTCAAACCGGTCCGAGCCATGGCCAAGTCCGAGTCCAAGTCTGACCCTCAACCAAGTCCTAGACCGAGTCCAAGTTTACTCTCGATCTAGTCCTAGTCCGAGTCCAAGTTTTAAAACACTGGTTCAAACAAGGTTACAATAAAAAAATTGGCTAGTGGGTGTACATTGGAAATCATCCCACGACAAGCCACAAAATACATTGTCAACAATGTTTATAGAATAACCATGACAACATATATGAATCTAGCACTATGGTTACATAGAGTTGATATCTATTACAACTTACCCTATCCACCATTATGAGCTCCCTTTCCTTACAACTTACCCTATCCACTATTATGAGCTCACTTTCCTCTCGTATGGCATTCCTCACTATAGGGCAATTCAAAGAGTTGAATTCATTAAAATGACAAAAATATTAAATAGACTCGGGATCGTTAAGGGTTGTACATTCCAACAATACATGTTCAATTTCTACCTCTACCCATTCAAAGTATACAGCCAAAGTGGCAACCATAACAATCTTGAAAATGTAAATCCTTGGTGTCCCTGCCTTATATAATAAGAAGATTGACATCTTATTTTCAATGTTTCTCCACACCAGTTTGTAAGTAGTTACGATTTAGATGGGAGTCCCAAGATAGACTTGTACTAAATTGCAAGCACCTTGCTTGTTTTCCTTTTGCCACCTCAACCACTTATCTGCCACTTTTGTGGATACCGTCTTACCCAATAGTATTTACATTGTCTAAAATTTTATTGGCTAATCATACCCTCATCAATAAATGTGTCATTGTCTTAGGCACCATGTCGAACTTCATTGTGTAGCTTAGCCTCCGTATTCATTACCATGTAGTTCATTTCTCTTATAGTTATTTGTTTTAGTGTAACATATGTTATATCATCCACAAGATTTAGTGCAATTAAGATGGCTAAGTGAACGTTCTACTGTCAAACACCCATTATTTAGTCATAAAAACTTGTGACAATATATATTGCCCTCTTTAGCACACAGTAATTAACATAGGATTATGGAATAAACAAGCATTGTCAGTTACAAGATTGAAAAAGTAATTCTGCAAGTTTATAATAAATATTGAAAATGATTGATTGATATAAATTAATGGTGTTAAAATGCTACTAACTGTCGATTGGGTCTAGCTTGGGTGTCTGAGAGGAGAAGTTATCCTCCCCACCTAAGGTCAAATCCAGCTTGTAGCACGTTTGCCACTCGAGAGTCAATTGGGGCTGGCAAGGTAGTAGTAATCTCATTCTCGTTTAAGTTTAATGATGGGATGAAATGTTTCCAAATATCTTAAGCCAAGGGTATTAACTCAACCAATTGTTAGCAATGTTGCTAAGCATTTAGGTAGTTCTGTGGCTAACAAAACCCTGGTTCAAATACACCTAGGTTAGGTGCAATAGTCTACACCCACTAGGTTAAGTGTACTAGTTTATGCCGACGAGTTTACTGAGAATGCCATCTCAAATGTGGGAAAGAATCCCTTGAGTTTTCCTATAAGATTTCTCTTGGAAAGAAAAGCAATGCCACTAATTATATTTTCTTCCTCATATTTTTTCCTGAAAGTTCATAACTTCATATAATATGACAATGATAATATTTCACCCTAATCTGCTTAACCTTCTTAACAATACTGCCATCAGCTTTTAGTTGTTAGTCACTCATACGTGTTATAAAATAGTAATAGGTTTCTCAGATTTGAAAGAGTCTAGATGGTACAATTCTACAGTAATTATATTCAACAAAAACCTCATACTCAGAATATGTATTTTTTCAAATAACGGAGGTAAACTAACAGAAGAAAAACAAAGACATCAGTTTCAGTTCACTAGAAATTCCAGGTAATGTAGCTTTATTCTAGTCAAAGCACAAAAGAATAAAATAACATCAACTCTATAATAATAATAGTCCACATAATCTGTTTCGTGCTAAGAAGATGCCATTTTGATCGGTATCTTCTTCATGGGTCTTTATATGGTTGCCCACATTTTACTTTCTTTATAGTTCAATGTAACATGATAGACTCCCAAAGAGAAAGGAAAGCAAAAAATACAAATGTAAAAAGAGCGATGATGATGGATAATGTGACTACATAAATTTCCAATGATCATGATTCATAATAGCCCTCACTTGTAAAACTCACATCTACAAGACTATGGAAACTTTCATGATTAGAGGTTGCATCTTATCTAATTTAGAAACTAACATCCCAGGAATAACCTGTGGTCAATAAATTAGAAAAAACTAGCCCAATGGATTTATATCTAGTAATTTATTTGATATATGTCACCTACACTGAGTTTCATAGAAACAAGATGACGATCTGGGGCGCTCAACATTTTCCTTCCCTTACAAGCACTTCCTTCCCTTGGGATTTAAACACCCCTTTGACTTTGCAATTTGGAAATAATTGACTCTGCCTTCCAGTTTGCTCACTGAGGTATTTGACAAAAACAATAAATACTTCTTAGTATGCCCTTCCCCAGCAGAGAAATGACAAAAGAGGAAAGAGGATACTCAGTGTACTGCAGGAAGCTATCCCTATAAGAACATGTTATCTGTTCCCCAAGAAACTTAAAGTCCTACACTTGCCCCAAAGGCAAAAAAATGGTAAACGGATTTTACTCAATCTGATCTGTTCAGAGTATCGGCCATAGTTTCTATAAATAGGCAAAATCCTCCAAGTTATCAATAATCACACAGCTCTATCACAATGACAAGATAAACAAATGCAGAAAAGATAGAATGACATACAGAAAGATATATTATTAATGAATCAATGAGTGGCTCATTCCTCACCATGAATCCAGCCCATTCTTGAAAGCAAATCATACACTTTATCCACTTTGCCATGATCAACTTTAAAAAAACGATATGCATCAGATCTTTTTACAGAAGAGCCTTTCAGACTCTCTAACATTAAAACTTCCTTCATTTGAAGATAATGAGCTGGTAGCAATCTATTCTGAGTGCAAAGTTGTTGTTCCTGCAATGTAAACAATGTTTTTTAATGTCAAACATGTGAATCCAGAAATATAAAACTTAAACTCAGATGAAAATAAAACATTGAGAAAATACAAACATTTGTGATCCAATTAAACTAACAAAGAGGTTTACGTTCAAAATAAAAATAAGTCAAAGAAAAACAGAAACATCCAAAAAAAAAAATTGGAAGTAAACAGAATTGACTCGTGACAAAAGACCCAAACCAAAAGTAGAACTTGAGGAGATTTTGGATTATATGCGCATTTGTGAGAACTGATGGCTCATAACCATTTTTAGAACAGAACTTCTAATTATATTTTGTTTCTAATATTAAAATAATCTTATATGGAGTGGCATGTGCTGGAAGGGTGATGGTTGCAGGGAGGGGGCAAGTGGGTTGGTTATTTATAACCCTGATTGATAATAAATAGACACTCAGTTTGCATGGGGCATTGGAACTGCTACAAACAATGAAGTCAAACTCTACCAGTCTACCAAGGCTTGAAAAGCATAGCTAAGAGTACCAGTAATGACATTACATAGTGTTGAAATAATGTAACTTCGAAGAATATTCTACTTGTATTATTCCTCCTTCAGGAGATGTCTTTAATGTAAAAGGTCATGTAAAAGTCATGAGGTTAAACTTCCATTGTAAGTCGAGTCATTAGTACCCAAAAGAATGTAATATAAATATTATTTGAGTCTCCCTAGAGAGGTCGGCCCAGTTAAGTTAGTGAGGCCAACCTAGTTAGGTTAAATGTCACGTAAAAGGTAAAGTATAAATAGAGAGTGTTTCTTCTCATTTGTACCATTCACTCACTCAAGCATTGCGCATTAGAGGAATGTCAAGTAAAAGGTAAAGTATAAATAGAGAGTGTTTCCTCTCATTTGTACCATTCACTCACTCAAGCATTGCGCATTAGAGGAGAGAGAAATATTGCAAAGGAGGAGGAGGATTACTCTTGGCTCTAGAGTTTGTTTTTGTCTCTATTCTTTATGAGACTTATTTCTTTGGGCATTGTACTTTGGTAATCTATATTGAGGAAGTTCTTGCTGGGTTTTCTTCCCCTTGAGAGTTTCCCAGGATAAATTGTTGTGTACCTTGTGATTGTGTCTTTCAAAGATCCTATTTATGTTGTTGTTATTGTGAAAATGTATTAAATGCTAATGAAGTTGAAATCTAAGTTATTGCAGCATATAAACTTAACATGGTATCAGAGCTATACTGAAAAGAGCAGCTTTCAGTAAGGTAAATCTCTCTCTCTTTCTCCGGAAACTAGTCATCTTGGACTTTTCACTATAAATCACTTTTGGCTAAGGTTCAGGATCTGAAACTTGGGCAGGCCAAAGATGAAAGGTTCATGTACCTTGTGTGTGAGTTTCAGCCTCAAATTCGCTGTACATTAGGAGATATGATCCATGAAAATCAGGGTTCCAGCCTCCTCCAGAATTCAATTTTAAACAGGTGACCTAAGGAGAAATGTTATATCTCGGGCTAGGAAGATCCAAATCGAATTTCATAAGATGTTACAGAAAGTGCACGGACTGTAGTTTCTCTGGTATGAGTTTCAGAACCCGAAGATGAAACAGTGACACATGGCAGTCCGTACAAGTTCGCTATACTGAAACAGTCCATAAACAAGTCATCTTGGGAAACTTAGAATAAGTTCCACTTGGTGAATCCAGTCCTGCTCTAACCTGTGGGGTTGGATAGAGTACAGATCAAACTATCACAGAACGAAGTTTCAGACCTTGAGGAGCAGAAATTTCGGAGATAGATCAGAATTAAGAGCCGACAAATTTGTAGTAGAAATTGAAGAAACTAGGGCCTCAAGTATTTTGCAATCCTATCCACAGATTTGGGAAAAGGAGTACATTGCCTAAATCTCCTTGGGGAGGCGTCTCTTTTCCTCCAATCAGTTTCTCAAGATATCAAAGTTGAAAAATTAGGGTTTCTCTGTCAAACCCTAGGTCAAGCCAGAAGCAGTTCTTGGAGAAGCAGTTTCACAAGGTCATGCTCATTCTTGAAGAACATGACCTAGAAGGCTTCATAAAAGAAGAATAACAAAAGACATCATGCTCATTTTTCCGAAGAAGAAGAAGAAGAACCTCCCAGGAAGTTACCAAAGGAAGAAATTGAAGAATATGTCTTATAATAGTGGTGCTTCAAAGCACTCTCTCCATTCTTGAGGAAAAGGACTCCCCTCAAGTTTCACTAGGAGAATAGGAGAAGCCACTTACAAGCTTGATTCAAGAACCCCGATGAAGATGAAGGATAAGACTTGATCAACATTATAGATCATAAGCAAAGGACCTCAGAATCAGATGATAAAGTAGAGCTCACCATCAAACATTCCAATAATCCCTGCAAGGAGACTAGGATCAAAAGAGATCCCACCAAACAAATTAAGATAAGTATTTGAATTGTCATTTTATCATTTTATCAGTTGTGTACATATCTATATTCCTAAATTTAGGAAGTGTAGCATGCATGTTAGAACAGTTGCATTAATGAACAGTTTACTACTAATATGCATGTGACAGGTAAGTGGCCTATGGTATTATACAACATTCCATTGCTACTTATATAGAGTGAAACCTCTTTGCTGACATATTGGGAGTAGTGCACGCTCTTAATAATGTTCTGGTAGAGATGGAAGGCATCTAGAAAGTTACCGTATGAATACGGGATATGGATAAATGTTGTGTTGAAGCATTGGCTAAGATAGTTGCGTGACTGTGAGACCTATATCTTTATACATAAGAATTGATTTTATGAAATGTTTCTAATCATGAAACTAAATTTGATTTGTAGGAAAGATCTTGTATAATCTCCTACAAGAGAATAATGATGAGACTTGTTCCAAAGAACAAGTGACGATGACATTCAAGAAGACTTATAAATCATACTACAGTTGAACAAAGTGAGAGTGAGTCGACTATAACAAGACGTTTCCTTAGTGGCAAATGATGTATATTACACTAGACAGATGGTGAAATTAAAGTAGAAGTAACCTCCAGAATTCAGAACTCTCTACAAAGAACCTCATGTGCGACCTTGAAGAAGTATATGAAGAAGATGTAGCTCTCAGAGTTGCAGAACCGATGAAAGAAGAAGCTCACTGCAGAATTTGAGATGAAAGACCTTGGCTTGATGCATTATTTTCTAGGTCTTGAAGTATGGCAAAGCCCAGAAGGAATCTTCCTTAACCAAGGGAAGTATGCAAGGGAAATCTTTGATATGTCGGAGTGTAAAGCCATGGTCACACCCATGGATACAAAATTGAAGTTGTTAACTGATGCTTCGTCAGAGTTAGTGGATGTGACACTATACAGATAGATTATTGGATCATTGATGTATATGCTTTGCTGTGAACACCTTGAGTCAATATTTGGTTGAGCCCAGACGTGTTCACCTTGTAGCTGCAAAGCTTGTGATGAGGTACCTAAAAGGTACGATAGACTATGATCTTTGATCATGACTTCAGACTGTACGGTTATACAGATCCGAGATATGGTGCAGAAGGAAGCTATAAAGCTCTAATATGTGAGCACAGATGAGCAAGTTGCAGATATGTTGACTAAGCTTCTATCTCGTGTAAAGTTTGAGCACTTTCGTGACAAGCTTGGTATAGTCCATAAGGAATTCCCTTGAAAGGGGGAGTAGTGTTGATGATACTATGGTGGCGCAGTTGGGATTGATCATCCTTAGACAATGATCCTGTAATTCTGAAAGGAACGATAGTCTTAAATGTTGATCCTTAGACTAAAATCCTAGAATTCCGAAAGGAAGGATTGTCTAAAATGTAAGTGGTGGACAATGATCCCGTAATTCTGAAAGGAAGGATCACCAGGGTGTTGGACTAGAATCCCATAATTCCAAAAGGAAGGATCACCAAAGTTGTTGGACTGGAATCCCGTAATTCCGAAAGGAAGGATTGTCCAAGATCCTGTAATTCCGAAAGGAAGGATCACCAGAGTTGTTGGACTAGAATCCCGTAATTCTAAAAGGAAGGATTGTCCAAGATCCCGTAATTCCGAAAGGAAGGATCACCAGAGTTATTGGACTAGAATCCCGTAATTCCGAAATGAAGGATTGTCCAAGATCCCGTAATTCCGAAAGGAAGGATCACCAGAGTTGTTGGACTAGAACCTCGTAATTCCGAAAGGAAGGATTGTCCAAGATCCCGTAATTTCGAAAGGAAGGATCACCAGAGTTGTTGGACTAGAACCTCGTAATTCCGAAAGGAAGGATTGTTCAAGATCCCGTAATGCCGAAAGGAAGGATCACCAGAGTTGTTGGACTAGAACCCCGTAATTCTGAAAGGAAGGATTGTCCAAGATCCCGTAATTCCGAAAGGAAGGATCACCAGAGTTGTTGGACTAGAACCCCGTAATTCCGAAAGGAAGGATCACCAGAGTTGTTGGACTAGAACCCTGTAATTTCGAAAGGAAGGATTGTCCAAGATCCCATAATTCCGAAAGGAAGGATCACCAGAGTTGTTGGACTAGAATCCCGTAATTCTGAAAGGAAAGATTGTCCAAGATCCTGTAATTCCGAAAGGAAGGCTTGTCCAAGATCCTGTAATTCCGAAAGGAAGTATCACCAGAGTTGCTGGACTGAATCCCTAGTTCCGAAAGGAAGGATTGTCCATGATCCCTAGTTCCTAAAGGAAGGATCACTAGATGTTGTTGGACTGAATCCCTAGTTCTAAAAGGAAGGATTGTCCATGATCCCTAGTTCCGAAAGGAAGGATCACCAGATGTTGTTGGACTGAATCCCTAGTTCCGAAAGGAAGGATCACCATATGTTGTTGGACTGAATCCCTAGTTCCGAAAGGAAGGATCACCAGATGTTGTTGAACTGAATCCGTAGTTCCGAAAGGAAGGATTGTCCATGATCCCTAGTTCCAAAAGGAAGGATCACCAGTGTTGTTGAACTTGGTCCCGTAATTTTGAAAGGAAGGATCATGTTGGTTGTTGATTGATGTTGTTGTTTCAGTATTTACTTGTTGTTGATTGATGTTGTTGTTTCAGTATTCACTTACTAATGATTGGTGATGTTGTTCCAGTATTCATATACTGATGATGATGATACTTTAGCTCTGTACTGAAGATGATGATGACGATACTTCAACTTTGTACTGAAGATGATGATATTGATGATGATGATGTTCCAGCTTCATGCTCCAGTTGATGATGTTACAGCAAGTCGTCCAGTTGCTGATATTGATGTTGTTGAAGAACTTCCAATGATTTATAGATGTACCAACCAATGTTCAAGAGATGTTGTTGATGATGCCTCCTCCTCCCTCCTTCCGATGATGTTGTGTAGAGCCACACCTGTTATTGTTGATGTCAGTAGAATACCCTTCTTGTTAAAGGGGAGTGTTGAAATAATGTAACTTCAAAGAATATTTTACTTGTATTATTCCTCCTTCGGGAGATGTCTTTAATGTAAAAGGTCATGTAAAATTCATGAGGTAAAACCTCCATTGTAAGTCGGGTCATTAGTACCCAAAAGAATGCAATATAAATATTATTTGAGTCTCCCTAGAGAGTCGGCCCAGTTAAGTTAGTTAGGCCGACCTAGTTAGGTTAAATGTCAAGTAAAAGGTAAAGTATAAATACAGAGTGTTTCCTCTCATTTGTACCATTCACTCACTCAAGCATTGCGCATTAGAGGAGAGAGGAAGATTGCGAAGGAGGAGGAGGATTACTCTTGGCTCTAGAGTTTGTTTTTGTCTCTATTCTTTATGAGACTTATTTCTTTGGGCATTGCACTTTGGTAATCTATATTGAGGAAGTTCTTGCTGGGTTTTCTTCCCCCTTAGGGTTTCCCAGGATAAATTGTTGTGTACCTTGTGATTGTGTGTCTTTCAGAGATCCTATTTATGTTGTTATTGTGAAAATGTATTAAATGCTACTGAAGTAGGAATCTAAGTTATTGCAGCATATAAACTTAACACATCGATTTGTGATTCTTCCCTTGTCATCAATGCCCTCTAATCTGAGAGGGGTAATGTTGCTCCATCCTTGGCAAGATTGTTCTTGAGAACAAAAGCTTTAGCTCTTCATTTACCCATGTCCACTACCACTATGTTCTCCAAACAAAATCATGAAGCAAATGCTATGGCAACAAAGGGGCCAGCCTATCTCAAGATATATTGATGGACAAGAACCACATTGGGACCACGATGAGCCAGTTTTTTGTATCATGACATGGTCACTTCAGCAATTATGTACACAGTAGAGTGATTTCCCACACCCTCCTCCATCATCACCCATCCTATCACATTAATGGAATTGGAGGCATAGTTAAAGCCCCTCTGTCCTATCTCCTTCGCACATGTGGCTACATGTGGCCTACCCTCTCCTTTGGCGCCATTGCTCTGAGCTCAAGCAGGCATCTCCTTCCCCCCTACAATCTATATCAGTATCTTTGGGCACCTGGATTCTCTCCTCCCCCACGCATCTCTGATTAGTGAACCAAGGGCAGAGCCTCTCCTCTGCACTGGTCTCAACTATGCATAATTGCTTCCCCCTACCCACACGTTTGTCGACCCCCCCCTCTGTCTAGCATCAACTTCCTCATTTCCTGTTATTTAACCTGGGCTCTCGTCCCCTCCTTCGACAGAATGGATTTCCATTGTTTCAAGTGCAAGGTGGAGACATAACTGGAAGCATTTCAGATAACAACTTGCAAGAACGAAAGTCATGCAAATGCAACCTTTGCCCTGGATATTTTTATATTTTTATAAAGTGAGTGTGAGAAGGTATAAATAAACCTCTCCTCACTTCATTTTAACATAACAACTTACGGGATAAAACTTTCTATGATGATTTTTTCCCACACCAGGGCTCTTGGATTGATGCGCACCTCTTGAGGAAGGGTTTTTCTTGTGGTTTGGAGCAATATTTTTGGAGTATCTTTTGTTCATGCTTCTTACTAAGGTGATGCTAAGAGTTGTTAGTATAACACATGCACAAGGAGGTATCTTTGTTTTCTTTTGATGTCTCTTTGTTAATTGCTGAAGAATGATGCTTGTTTAGGGTTGAATGATGGCCATTAATGCTGCATTTTGTCTTAACTAGGTCTTTCTCTACCTTTAGTCACTATAGCATTGTTAGGACCTCCTTCAAAGGAGTCCTTCTTAAGCTTGAGCTTTAGGTCTTCAAGTTTTGCCATAACTATGGCTCCATTAACCAACCTTTGAGGTTGTTAAAGCCCTAGTTGCCAAACTTGCCAAGTACCATCTCAAGAGGGGAAGCCTCTTTCCTTGATGCCCTAGGGTTAGGCTAGAACCTTTTAAAACCCTAAGTTGCCCTATTTTCTATTTCTCTTAAAACCCTAGATTGTGGTTTTTGTAATTATTAGATTAGTTTTGGTTTGGTTAGTTAGCATTATCTTGTTTCTTTTATGTCTTTATGAAATAAAACTAAAAGGAAACCCTATTTTCTGTTTTTTAACCCTAATTGCAGACCTTGTTTGGCCCTTGCGGCCCTCCTTTCCCTCTCCTACCCTCGCTCTCACTCTTTCCTAGCTCGCCCCCCTCTCCTTCTCTTACCCTAGACCTTCGCTCTCCCTCCTATCCTCCTCGCTCCATCCTTTCTCTCCTTCACTACCCTTTCTTCTCCTTCTCGCTGCTCTCTTTTCCCCCTTCTTCTCTATTCATCCTCCTTCTTCCACCTCTTCTTCTTCCTTCCCTCCTCCATTCGCCTTCCTACCTTCCTCTCCTTTTCCTCTCCCTTGCGTCATCTCCGGTCCCTCCTTTCCCTCCTTCCTAAGCCCTCGGTCACCCTGGTTCAGACCTCGGGCCTCCCTTACCACCTTCGCCCAAGGCCTCTTAGGGTTTGGACCTCCCCTTGTTTGCCTTTGGGCTGCCCTAATAGGGGTGCAGTCACCTCAATTCAGTCCCCTTTCATCAAATACTCAGGTCTGTAAAAATATTGCAGACTTGTGCAATTTGACCATCCATAAACACTACTGCAACACCAACATAAAAAGTGACAAGCAAAGGGTTAGTAGTTGGATTGTGTGCCTTTTCTGGTCTATTACTGTAAGTCTAAAAATTGACATGAAGAAGGTCTGAAATCAGCAGTACATACAGTATATTATCTTTAAATCAATTGCATGACAAATTGAAGAGTGAAGTTATTCAAGAGATAGGTGACATTGTTCATAATTTTGCTTCTGATTTGCCTTACACACAGTGATGACTTTACTGCTCTTCTGATCTGCTGCTATAATGATATATGCGTTCTGATACATCTTTGATTGAGTAGATAAGAGTGGGAAAGATAATTAATTACACTTGTTCTCTTATTCATACTGCTGTTCTACTGCGCTAATACATCTCAATGCAGATCTGAAACATAAAGATTAGTTTTACAAACTGGCCTTCATCGATTGATAAGTTATTGTTCTTGTCTTCCTAAGATTGATCTTGCTACAAATCTGAGGTGATCACTGTATCTTTATTGTTCCTCATAAGGTGATGATGGATGGTCTTTAATATGCTTGAATATTGAACTTTGATACACTAGCCCATATTTCGGTTGTTGAATAAACTCCACCATATCGCTAGGAGATATGAGAACTTGACATTAATAATGCTATAAAAGTAATTGGGTTCTTGGAACTACGTATATTCCTCTACGATACTTCGCACCTAATTTGCTATCTTTGGACACTTGTTGACTATTTATACTAGTGTTTGTATCACTACCTTTGATGATTGAATAGTATGTCTTCTTCACTCTCTTGAATTCATTGTCTAAGGCACAGGTCGCTAATAATTGTTGTCAAAGAAGACATAGTTTTTCGTATCCTAAGGTGTTCTGCAGGTCACATAAGGGCTCTACCCCTTGGAGGTTCCGACTCTCCGAAAAAGTTAGAGAATTGGCTAAGGTGACAGTGGTCCCTTCTCTCATATTTGTCATCGGAGACTAGCAATGCTATAGTTCAACCGGTAACAAAGGGTAAATCCACAGGGACTAGGCGGAAGAGACTGTAATATCCCCTCCATAATTCAACCATGGCTCATTCCACTAACCTATTTGATTCCCATAGGTTTGAGAGGAAATTAATGACTAGGGAATTATTTAGCATATAGTCACTATGCAAATTAATTTCTAAACCAAGAAGGGGTGATGAGGGCCACAAATTTGGAATAATAATGGACAAATATTCATGAAAGAGGTGGAATTGGTCTAATCAGCCAAGGAGGACACATAGGATGATGATTGGGTCCCACATAAGATGTAACCCCCATCCAAGGTAGAAGGAATCCAATCATGAAGGCATCTCATGAATTGTAACTTCTCGAGCTAAAAATAGTCAAAGAAGGGCGCACTAGGGGAAGAGTAACTCCCAAGGAATCTCATGAAGTGGCAGCAGGCTCAAAATAGCCAAGGAAGGCGCATTAGTAAAGTGTAACCCCCAAAGGAATCTATGACAACTTATGACAGATTATATGACAAGTTATGACAACCTATGACAACTCCAAGTCCTAAATTTAGCCAAGGAGGGCGCATGAGGGGGAAGTGGTCCCACAAGTCAGTTGTAACTCTCCCAAATCAAAGGAGAGGGACCCTACTTCGAATTTCCAAGGGTGGCTAAGGTCCTATTTGGTCCACATAACATTAGAAGTAAGTTTATGTGTCATGAATAGTGATTCTTTCCATTAATTTGAATTTTATTATTATTTTTATGAGAGAATTCTAGAATGAGGGGGGAAAGCCTTCATGAATTATAAAAAGGTTGTAGGCACATGAGGGAAGGGCTTTTGATCATTTGCAATTCGAATTGGAGAGCTTGTGAGCTTTTCATGCTTGGGAGATGTGCCCCTTGCAACTGTAACTAGTTTCGGTGGTGCAAGATTCCACCCTAGCTAGCATGAGAGGAGAAGTCTCTCTGATTTCTCTATGGAGCTTCAGTGAAGGAGATCAGGTCCATGTTCAGTAGCTGGTTTGAATTCATGTTGGTGTGTTTGAGTTTTAGTTTGTAGCAGTGAAAGTTCATTGGTGTTTTCTGGCATTGGCAGTTTGTGTTGTGGTAAATCTCGGTTGAGGAGGGCGCACCTATGGTTGCTTATATATCTTGGTGGCTGTTCTAGGGTCTGTATGGAACTCATATATGTTTGGGGGTGCACCTGAGAGAGCAGATCTGAATATTGGGGTAGAAATCTTGCTTGTAGAGGGCGCACTAGTTGGAGGAAATCACTCATTTGGAGCTACCATTTTCCCTCTCTAATCTGCTATCCATTTGCAGTCATTCTTCAACTATTGTAGCAGGTTTCTCTCATGTATTTGCAGTTGTAGCAGCCATCAGTATTATGAATGTAATGCCCCATCTATATAAAAGTCTCAGTGTTTTTCCTTCATATTGTGCTCAATCTCCTAGTGTTTGTTGTCCTATGCGTAGATCTATTGTTGTGGCTATGCAATGCTCATGAAATGTGTGTAAAATTTTAATATCAGTCCCATAAAGTCTGTTGGGGAATCATTCACATGTATTTGGGTCTGTTCAAGTCAATTAGGAGCTGTTAGGAAAGAGTTTGGGTCAATTAGGAGTTATTGATTGATCTATGTGAAAATCTGCAAAAATGGGTCATACAACCATAAGTATTTGTCTGTAAAACTTCCCTAACCACCACTTAAAGTCTATTAATGATCAGTTTGAGTGTGTTTGGGACTGTTAGGGTACATTCAAGGTTGTTGGGGACAAATTCGAGCAGCTTAGGAGGTGTTTGGGAAAGCTGGAATCAAGGGAGTTTTCAGCTAAAAATTTTTACTAGTTCCTTCTTGTAGTTAAATGTTGAGTTAATATCTCTGATTTTTTTAATTAAGGATATTATAGTGGTATCAGAGCATGTTCCTCGACAGTTGTGGGCTCTGAAGTAGATAAATGAGTCACCGAAGTCCGCAAAATATTCCCCCTATAAGCCATAAGAGCAAAGAAAATATTTGGTTGGAAGAGGAAATAGGTTCCACTAAAGGTGTATTCAAAGAATAATCAAGAGTGGAGGGAAGTATGAATACTATTTCCAGCAAAGTAACTACTGAGGAGAAGGAGGAGTTGTTCATGAAGGATCTTCTGGAAACCTTAGATAGATTGGCCAGTCGTGAAGGCGAGGGGATAGGCGTAGTTAACTATAGAGGGAAACCAGCACGCGTGGCAGCAAACAGGAGGCAGAGGCTTGTCAAGGTTGTGAAGTTGTGTGTGGGAGCAAATCGTGCTCTGTTGAAGCCAGCAACCAAGCAAATTGTGGAACAATACACAGGCTACAGTGTTAGCAGTCGAGAGCATGAGCACAAATGCGGACGAGGTAGAGATTGCGCGACGCCAAAGGACCAGGATCGAGCCGTTGGGGGAAAAGAAACAAGTCGTGAGGGTGCATATTAGTCACAGGCTAAGGCCTACCGGCAACGTAAAGGAGCTACTGGGCAATGTGTAGGACAAGCGGCAGGATCGTCGTGGTAGAGTGCCAACGATGTGAAGCAAACTCGAGTGAGTTGTGGGGGGAGCAGTCGGTCGAGATGCCAGGACAGAGATCCTTTGTGTGGAGACCAGGGGACAAGTGCGGATGTGGAGGATAGTAGCAACGAAGAAGTGTGGGGCTGAGTCGCCGGGCATCGGAGTGAGGGTGTTGGGCAACAAAGGATCGTTGACTAAATTGGAGGAAGAAGAGAAATTTGGCAGCCGCTAACAGCCAAGTCAGCTGCCAAAAGTTAGATCAATCGTTGGGCAACTCCGAGCAGGGGCAGATTGCCCAGAAAGACTGCGGGCAGGGCTATGAGCAGCCCAGGAAATTTTCGGACAGCCCAGAACTGCAGAAAATTTCGGGCAAGCCCTAGAAAATCTAAGCAGCTACCCAGAAAAGTTGGGAAAACCAAAGAGATTTTGGGAAGCAAGTAAAAGGGGTCCAAGAAGAGAGCAGCCAAATCTGGCAGCATTTATGGGGTCTAAAAGGATCTTGGATCTCGGATCAAGGTCAGTAGCAGTGTTGACGGTTGCAGCAGTTTGGGCACATGATTGGTTGAGTTACATGATGTTTGTTGTGATGGCATTCAATATCTTGTTTAAGATGACACTGATGGATGAGGAGTGCAGATATTCATATCAGAGTGCAACAGATGCAGACGAGAAGTCTTCCAATTCAGAGGGAGCAGCTGCAGCAGTAGTGTATGTGTTTGATCTTGGTGGATGTTTCTCCGGAAGTACCTTCCTCGCCAAGAGGGAGTGTTAGATTTTGGTAGTTCAGAAGGTACTTCTGATTTGGGGATGTCTAGCAACGTAGAAAGCGCTAAGCATAACTCTCTAGACAATCTAGTAACAAGTGTCCTTTGTAATACTTTATGGTCAATGGTATGAGAAGGTCCATGGTATTGGGTGAGCACATGGTATTGGGTGTCCAATGGTATTGCCCATGGCTTTGACATAAAGTGAAGTTATAAAAGGAGTCTAAGGAGAGTGTTCTAGTATCATAGTCACAGGAGTAAAGGAGATCTTCTGTAGTGGTCAGCATCACAGTTGCAAGAGACGGATTTCCTCTTGTAGTGAGCAGTCTAGATCTTAGTTTGAGATCATAGCCTTTCCAAGGAAGAGTCACTTATTTGTTGTCTAATGGATCCAGAGTGGACCTAGGGTTTGCCTATCTAGTTTGCAGATAGGATTTGGGGCATCTTCCTGTGTGTTTTGGTCCAGATTCGAAGGGTTTATCCGGAGGACTATTGTAGTACTATTGTAATCAAATCCTGCAATAAGAAGACAAACATTTGTTGGTTTTCCTGAAGGACTGGGGTTTCCAGGGTACATCTTGTGTTGTGGTTTTCTCTGTGCTTGGTTGCTTATCAGGGTATTGTTATTTCTGATTCGGTTTTATGTAAGTTTGGGGTATAAATCAGTGAATAAATAATAATCAGATCTGGTAAGCTGGAATTTTCACATCAAGAAGCTTAAAGATGATAATAAATCTCTGGAAAGCAAATTAGGGAAAACTATCAGAAAAGAAGCATCAAAATCTTCAGAAGTAATAATCCAAATTGTGGAAAGATGAACAAATAAAGTTCCAATCCACATCACAGCTAAGGAAGATGCAAAGTCAATTGAAAAAAGGACATATATGAATGTTGGAGTACAGACGATGGAAACTCCAAGTATACTTAATAATAAAAGTTCATTAATTAACAATGCAGCATCAATGCATGAAGAAAATAAACTTTGAGAGTAAAACACTACAAGTATGATAAGGGAAAGCCATGCTAGCAAGACACCTTATTGACATCCCAATCACAAGAGCAGACACTTTAACCAATCAAAGTGTCGACATAGCTCATAAGGAAAACAATTGTCATATCATTTGAAGAATGTTGATGCCAGTATAATTGAGAACAATTTATTCTGGGAATCATATAAGCGCAACGTTCCACAAAGGATCAATTTAGGATGGTCAAATCCTTTTACAATTCGTTAATTTTGCTCAACACTTACAATTTTGTATCATCTTGTATCATCCACAATAACAGCATCCAGAATCGAGTACCATGCGAATACAACACAAGCTATAGCAAGACATAATTCCTTCCGTAATTATGCTTTGAGGACAAAGCATTGATAAGGGGGTGGCAATGTAATAAACAAAATATATATAATATATAAATACAAGGCTGTTGGGAGCGGGGAGCGGGAGTGGGAGCGAAAAGCAAAACTTTCAAAAGCTTCCATTTTGGGAGCATTTTGGGAGCACATTGGGAGCGTTTTGGGTATAATACATATTTTAATATATTTTGTTGCATATATTTACAAAAATACATGTAGAATGCCGAATTAGATATGGAAAACATGAAAGCATAGATATAATCATTTAGTACACATATAGCATCAATCATATACGAGCTATAACTTATAACATTGTCATCCAATGATCAATCATCAACAACATCAACCTTCAAGTTTCAACATATAATATTTGAAGTCAACAAACTCTAACACATAACATCAACCATGAAATGAAATGGAGCATCATATTCATTACCAAAGAGTTGTAAGATAAAGGAAATGCTCCTACATCTGAAAACCTACTAGTGGGTGGGGATGTAGCATCTCTGTTGTATGAATTTGATCACCATCCTGAACACCGAATAGTTCAGCCTCCAAGCGCTCTAATATTATGGCTCCATCCTCCAAATTAGCCTCCTCTGGATACTTGTCCCAAGATTCTTGACCGTATCACAATAATGGGACAACAACCTCAAGTTGTATTGCACATAAACCAAGCTTTTTGCTCGATCTACATTCAAATTGTTTCTCTTCACATTATGGATGAAGTTGTAGTTTCTCAACACCTCTATGCAGAAGAAGTGTTAACAACCTATGAAATCACCATCACCGCCAATTTATGCAGATATGTGGTAGAGGAGCAATACATGTTCCACCATTCGATAGGACTCAACCTATCTCTCTCTTTGGTTGCATCTAGGTTACCAAAGGCTCCATGTTCATTGGTGTATTTGCTCAATTCACTTCATACTTGAGCACACTCCTCTCCCAATCTACATCCAACTATTTCTCTTCATTTTGTGGATGAAGTTGTAGGTGTTCCAACACCTCTCTACAGAAGAAATGTTAACAACCTATGAAAGCACCCTCACCATCAATTTATGCAGATATGTGGTAGAGGGGCAATACATGTTCCACCATCCGATAGGACTCAACCCATCTCGATCTTTGGTTGTATGCAAGTTAGTAAAGACTCCATGTTAACTGATGTATTTGCTCAAAAATTCACTTCGTACTTGAGCACACTCCTCATCAGAGACTGGCAGCCAACAGGTCTAATGCAAGCATATAACCATTATGCACCTATGGATCTGTGTGTGGTTTTCTCCTAACTCCACCCCTAGGTGCTAGTTGGGCCAACCAAGATAGAGAATAATATTTTGGTGTAAGGACATATGCTAGGGCATGGAGTGGAACATTCAGGTAGGAAAAGTTTCACATGCTTAACAAGTGATTTTTCTTGATTGAAGGGTACATTTTATTAAGGTCATGATAGAGGAGTTCAATCAACTTCAACAATTAGGCATCAACACCACCAACATCAAGGTACTTAGAGAGGTTGATGTGCTTGATTAAATTCCAATCCCTTACCCTCATACATGATAGAATCCAGTGGATATGTTGCAATACTGAAATCCTAAAACCTATTAAGTCTGTTGAAATCTGAATGGGATCTAAAATTCTACTTTTTGCATATGAAGTCCGATAAGGTTGGAACCACTCTCAAACATCCTGAAACAATTAATGATAATGTTAAAAATTTAAGTAAAAGGATAGAAAATGAAAGACAAGGAGAATGTTAACATTACCATTTAATAAATCCCCTAAATGAACCTAACCATGCCCAAAAATTCAAGTGGAACCATGTCTTGGTTCCAAAAACCAAAAAAAGAAAAAAAATCACCTCAATTCCCGAGAGCGCTAAGGGAGCAATTAGAGAGCGTTTTTTTGCTCCTGGGAGCAACCTGTTGGGTATGTTATATCTCTTCACATGGTCGCTGCGTGTACAACACGATCCCTACGGCACCTTCGATTCGCCTGCGCCGGGCGCGTCCGGAGGGGGGGGTTTAGAGGGGGGGGTAGCCCGACAGGGCCCACCCCCTTCGTTTCGGACCGTTAGGTTCCGAAACGACACGGAGGGGGCCGTTAGGCCCCCGGAGTCCGCGCGGAGCGCAAAATTTTTTTGGGTTGCTTTTTGCTTTTTCGCGATTTTCGACCCATTGTACTCTATCTAATTCCGGTAAAAGAAATTAGGGTTGTAACCTAATTCGGGTAAACGAATTAGGGTTTTAGATGCTGCAGAATACCATTTATTGTATTGTACATGTAAAATAAACATATAATGAGAAAGGAGCTATGCGGCTCTAAGTTTTGCTGGTTTTTTCCCGGTTAAGGGTTTCCAGGTGAAAATCTCTGTGTAATGTGTGTGCCATTGTGTATTTTCTGTAAATGCTTAAGAATCGATATATGTTTGTACTTCACTGTTAAGGTTTAAAACTTACACAACCAAGGAGAGATGAGGAAGCACTCTGGGAGCGACGCTCCCTCATCGCTCCCTGAAAATCCAATGAGTGATTTTTTTTCATCAGGGAGCATGCTCCCTAAAATCGCTCCCATAAGGGAACGATCAAGAATCGCATTCCCAAGAGCGATTCCAGATTGCTCCCTCTAGGAGCACGCTTCAGGAGCAAAGCGGTAGGGGGGAGGGCGCTACCCCGAAGTATAGTATAACTATAAATAAATATTAACAATAAATCAATAATTAATATTAAATAACTAATATGCAATGAAGAGACAGCGTCCTAGTGAAAGGTCACGTCTCTTCACGAAAAGGCACCGCTGCATGGATACATATATGAGCCTTCATTCTCATTGCAATCATCACATATTTTATATACTTATTATATACTTGTCCATTTATGGATTATTCGTCCTATTTACATTGGATGTTTCTTTATTGGCAAACTTTGTTCATCACACTCATCAAACCCTAGGCTGGACATATAGATCGGACCGCTCTTTGAGGCTCATATATGAGATATATACAGGTAGAGATGGCTCTAGAGTGCAGCAAACCCTTCGTCAAAGTCATGGCAACTGTCACAGGTATCCAGATTTGATTTATGTTTTAGGTCTATCAACAGCGTGGTTTTCTTGACAATCGTTCATTGCCAACAAAGGCACTGTTTCCATTGGCATGAACAGTGCTTCTTTTAGGCTCCTTCTTGGACAGGCCCTTAATCACACAGGAAATATGCTGCTGGAAATACACAGATCTGGAAATACTGCTCTTTGGAGTTGAAAATCCCTCTACACACTGAGTTTGAGACTGATCTAAGGATGACATCGATAGAATTGTCAGGATCTTTGATTATTGCTGCTATAGGGCATCATATCATGCTGGAACAAACTGCTGTTAATAGGACAGGGAACACAAAATCAGATCTGGAGATACACGCTTTACTGCTGTAAATACTCTCTTCTGATATGAGGATTCAAAAGAGGACTTTCAAAATACGCAAATGTGGCTGATTGATTCCCTAAACTTCGTTGTTTGCCATTAGTTCCATCCACAGAACTCAAGGTTATGACAGCAACAAAAAGGAGCAACACCCTTATCACAAGATTCAATGGCATTAAAGACAGGTCTGAAATATATTGCATTCTGTTGTTTATCTGTGCAAATATGGCAGATTCAGAAATGGGAACAGCCCTCCAAAGATATCTACAGCTGGTTGAGAATCATCATAAAACCTTCATGTAAACAAGCTAGAGTGCTCCCCTGGAATCTCAAGCATAAACCTCCATATGCCATGTCAAATCAATAGATGCTAGAGTGTTCCATGACATGAGTGAATGATGTATAAATGGCATGTATCCTCATCATCATCAGGGCATAATCAAAACATCAAGTATGAATAGCATCAAGATCCTAGGCCATCCAATTTTCCATCAAGATGCAACCTCCATGTGATAAAAATCACAAGTGGACACCCCTGCAAAATGGGAGGTAACATCTGGCTCCACCTGCAGGACACGTGCTACTCTTGGGAATGCATGAGAATCCTAGAATCTCAACATATACATGATAACTATCTCAAACACCAAAACCAAAAACCATGTGGCAGGAGGGATCACCTCAACATCCCTAAACACCACATCACATCAATTGTACTTTTATTACATCAAGATTTGGCTTTAGACAAAAGAAGCCAGCAATACAAAGTGAAATTTACTCTAATGCTCATATGATAGAGAACCTATTCTTCTCCTTCTCTACTCTAAACATCAGATGAGGCAAATATCAAATGAAATATTAAACCCAGTGCAACCATGTGCTCATCTTATCAAGGCCATGGCATCTTGCTTTGTGTTTGGGACCATCAACCAAACCAAAGATACATCAATCAGCATGTGCAAGTATGCTGAAATATCCATGGTGAAATCATGAACATACATCATATAAATACCTTGCCAAGTATGGTAAGTGTTCCTACAAGCCTCCCCTATCCAACACTGGATAGGACTTGAATCAACAAGAAGCTGCCAACCTGCAGAATTATCAATGAAATCCGCAAGAGTAAAAGATTTAGGCTTCTCCAACATCACAATACTTTAAGCTTGGTATGCAGGAGAAATTTTGAACATGGAAATGGACCTTTGCCCAAAAATACATGGCTGGAAAATACTTAAAAGATCACTGATTTTGCTTATCTTGCTATACCATAGTATTTTCAAAATGTAAACATGAATTTCCACATGCAAAAATCAGATTCAAATTTCAGATTTGAAAAAGGAGAAAAGGGATGAAAATTTTCTGTAATGATATGAGCACCAAACTGTCCCAAATCAGGAGAGAAATCTGCAGTTGCACTAGGAGATGAGCAAGATGGTTGAGAATGATCTTTTTCACCAACTTCATCATGGACCTCTTCAACGGCTTCTTCAATATGTTCTTCAAAGGAATGGTCCTCTTCTTTGGTTTCCTCTTGATCAAGAGTCAAGACACTCCAAAGGATCATCAACAACTTGCTCTTTAAACATGCCCTTGATTTATTCAACATAAGGCACCCATTTCTCATGATCATTGGGGCACCAATATTTGCAAAACACCTCAACCAATTTTGCAAAAGATGAGATTTTACCAAGGCCTTTGAACCAAATCCATGCACTCCCTTCCAAGCTATGTGCAAACAATCTCATCACAACATATTCATGAGTAACATGATTTGAAGTATGCACCAAAAAATATGAAAAGCACGAGATGGCTAAATCAATACACCCACAAAAATTTGGAAGAAATTCAATAGCAACCTTTAGTATCTCACAAGGGGAACCTTGGAATCTTGAGAAGTCAAGGGGAGCATAAAAATCAGTCGTCCATGGAGGTAATTCCATTTTCCTTCACCTCAAGCCTTCAATATGAGAAACCAAATCTAAAATTGTACATGAGCATACCTCATACCAATACCAAAATGTGTGGAGTCGCCAAGGTGAATTTGCAATGCCTTCAAATGTTACTTGCTTCACCACTACAAACAACCAATCTACAAAACCTGCAAAGGAACAAGGATTTCCTCCCTTCATGGAGTCGCCATGTGAGAAGAGCTGCAATAATAACCTCCCACGAAATGTTATGAAGCATGATCTTCAAAATTTCCAGGAAAAGAGCTTAATTCCCGACAACGATGCCAAAATGTTACAGCTTGATAATGCATGTGTGATTAAATCCCCGAAGAACAAGGCTAGCTCAACTATAACCAAGAGGTGTTACTCATTGTCACCTCAGTAACTACCTCCCTAAACTTTAGGTTCCCTTTTCTCCAACCAAGGGGTGTTTCCCTAACGATAGGATTGCTAAAGCTTTAAATGAATAACAAGGTGAAGAGGATGCCTAGCAAATTGGGTCCTTAGTAGTAACGGGGGGTGATGGGAAGATCATGAAGACTAGTACCAATCCCAAGGAAAAATGGAGAAAGGAAACTAGACCAAGAAGGCGATGAGTTCTTGAATTGACAATGAATCAACTAGGTAAAAGATCAAAGATTTTGAATTGGATCAGGAAAAAATAAACAAATACAAAAAATTAAATATATACACATATTTTGAATTTTTTTTTAAAACATTTTTCATAGATATTAGAAATAGCCATGTCCATATACTGCAAGATATCAATAGATGTCCAAAAGAATCAATAGATGCCCAAAATATATCAATTCTTCGACATTATATTCGTTAATATTAATATTATTAAAATATAAATTATAATTTATTATATATTAACATATCATATATAATTATATATTATATATAAAAAATTTAGACATAACATTTAGTAAATAATATAATATAATTTATAACATAAAACAAACCAAGGTATATAACATATCAAAAAATTAACATATATATAAATTAAGGCATGCTATGATATAAAATTGAATCTCAAGGTATTTCGGGTGCGATATAGAAATAGATGCTCGATGTTGAGTGCATGCCAAAAGAATCCTTTTTCAATTGGGAAGCAGGAAACCTGAAATAGAGATTTAGCCCAGGGAAGCCAATCCCATTGTGTATACGTAATTTTGACATGCATTCCAAACATTTCATTCTAAAATTTGTCGTTGATCATCCTTCCCTGTCTGTCCACAGCCGTCGATCACCATTGACTACATCTGCAGACGCACAGATAGAGGAGAGGAGAGAGCTCAAAATCAATCACAAATTTGTCTATCGTCACGCGGATAGAGGAGAGGAGAACCACAAGCACAAATGTGACTGACATCGTCGGGATATAGGAGAGGAGAGAGCTCGAAACCCTCGAAAAAGACCACCATCTACCATCAACCACAATCAATCTACAGAGGAGAGAGATCGAAAACAATGATGAAAACGGCGAATCCTATGACTTAGAAATCGGTCAGCCCGAGTTAAACTCGCCCTAAGTCGATTCGGATCGTTTTGTTGCCGAGCCAAGTCAAACTCGCGAGTCTTTCGGTTTGACTTGCGAGTCCTGTAATGTTGGGTTGGGGAAACTAGGGTTTCTTTCACAATTCATTAACCAAGCCCAGCATGCTCAAAAATGATAAATACAAATCACTAGCATATCCCATAACGGGGCAACTCAAAACATTGCAACTAGGGTGTGGCATATGCAATAAAGTAATAAGAAAACCATATGTTACATGTATGGTGGAGTTAATATAATCGCTACTATCCAAGTGATCCAAACCTACAGTGCTTCTAGTTGTGAGCACAATTGGAGTGAATTCAAGAACATGCAACCTATAGGAAGCACAGCCTATTAGTACAACTTGAGTGGGATTAATGGTTAATAGTATGTGTTTCCTCCTAGGAGGTCACAGCTTCAAATTCAGAGGGGGGTAGGATATGTACACCTTTGTAGACTTTAGCAATCAAATGTTGCGCGAAAGGGGACCCTTGTCCCACATATAAGGGCACTTCATACACCAATTTGGTGTCTAGCTTGGTCATGACCTTAAAATTAGATTATTATTATTTATTATTATAAAAGTGGTTCAATGATTTAGTGAATGTATATTACATTCTTTGGCGATAAGTAAAAGGTTGGCGAGCTAGATTCCTTTGTTATATTATATTTTTTACTATGAAATCATTCTTAATTTTATTTCCCTCATGTTTATCTAAAGAGCCAAAATTAAGAATTTAAAGTTACTTATTATCATCAAGTAATGTTAATGCAATCAAGATGGACAAGATTGTTGTAACATTGAATTGGATTTGTTGAGAGAGGAGCCAGCATTCACAAAATAGGAGCTAAAGTGATTGGACACTGGGTCCTCTACTGCACGGTCGCATCCCTCAAACCTTTCCTAACATTTTGCACTCTAAAAAAGGTTTGCACCTCAAGGGATTCGATCCCTCTCGGCACTTCGATAGATCCGGGGTTAAGACAGATCTATGCTGGTTTATTTTATTATAATGATCCTTTTTTTAAGTTTTTTAGCTTTTCATTTTTACTGAGGTCAACTTATTATCGTTACAAACATAAAATATGGCTATAGATGCACCTACAAACAACAAAGAGAAATAGCAAAAAGAAGTACAAATGAGATTTAAACATTATTATTTTCCAGCATTATTTTTATTATTGCTTTATTTTTAGTTTTGTAAAATATTATTAGGCCAACACATTGGTACAGATGTTTCAATCTCTTTAATATTGAGCCAACATATGAGCATAAATGTTACAATCTCTTAAATATTTGGGGTAAAATTTAATATGGATCTATTTCATAATGGTATTTATTTTTAGATTTTTGTAATTTGCTCCAATTTTTCTTTTAATTTTAATCGTGACTCTACATTATTTTTTTATTTTTTTTTTATAGCGAAGTTGTGTTACAAACATGACCCATCTCACCCACCTGGGCTGTAGAAAGCACCTCTCAGCACAATCAAGATGTTAGCCATTAGGAACATACTATGTCAAAACACCATGAAGAGACCTCATCCAACAGCTACTAGCAGCAACCCAGCATCAAAACAATCAAAGGAGTGCAACATGGCAAAGCCAAAGCTCACATGTACCCCAGGCATCAAATGAATCACCCAGCAAGATCGATCCTTGTGATAAAAATCACAACATACAAAATGAGGGGTAACACTCACGACCAGGGATTGGATGTCATTAGTACAATTCTACATCTCTATCTTTGCACCACACCTCATAGTCCTCATCAAATGAAAAATGACACGAAAAGTTCAAAGACACAATATCAAGAAATTCAGTAACCTTGACTGCTTCCTTTACAAAATGCTTTGAAGTTAAGTTACACTAGCATTCACCATGCATGGGCTTTTCCCATTCTCTTTAATAAACGGATTGACTGATCAAACCCATATGCTCCTACATATTATGAATTAATCAGGAAAAATCATGCTAAGAACTCCTATCTACTTTGGAAAGCTAAGCAAAGATAGTAAATGTTTAAGACAGGTTGGAAGCAATAAGCTTACAGTTAAAGTTAGCAATTCCGCGCCAGGAAAGCCCGTAATGTCCCATCGTATTAAAGATTTCTTTGTTCCCTTTTGCCCTGTAGCTGCAGGACATGTGTTGTTGCCTACAGGTGCCTGCCCTGCATTACTCTTTATCTTTTGGTTGTCCACCATACCACCTGGACTACCATCTCCTTCTCCTCTTTCTCTGTTTGTAGTGCGATTTGCACGCTGAGCTACTTTTGCACTTGCACTCAGTTGACAACTTTCCTTTGATTTCTTCTGACTGGCTTCAGCCTCTCTCTTCTTTTTGTCTGCCGCGTACTGTTCCCCTTCAGCCACTGTGCGACAACCAGCAGCTCTATATTCCTGCAAATTAAAATTCAGTTTCATGAAGGTTGGCAAATTTGTTAAATTCAGTCAAAAAACAAACACATGCATTAAAAACAAATACGAGAATTGGAGGAAATCAATTTACCTTATCCTAAAAAAGGTGAGAGAAAACAAAAGTAGAAACCAGATAAACATCACAGTGAAAAAAGTCTGCATACTATTACAGAAGAGTGAAGACATAAGATATGTGCACCTACAAAGGGAAACCAAATAACAATGCGGTTCTTTGTCCAGGCCAACGAATATTGAAGAGAAGTAATGTTATTATAACATGCAAACAGAATCAAAGCTCCAAAAAAAACTCAATACAGATGAATTTTTAAGTTTTTACCATGACATTATTTAAGTATAATGCATAAGTGAGCTTAAATTACTTTGAGCCCTAGTTTCAGCATTCATTAATGAGATCACTTAATTTTTTTCTTTTTCTGTGATGCATATCATGGCATTAAGAGATGTGGTATCCCTCTGTATCCGTTATGAACAACAGTGAGAATTTGGATTGCTGAAGTTCCACTCTGCACCTAGAGTGAAGACATAAGATATGTGCACCTGAAAAAGGAAACCAAATAACAATGCGGTTCTTTGTCCAGGCCAACGAATATTGAAGAGAAGTAATGTTATTATAACATGCAAACAGAATCAAAGTTCCAAAAAAAACTCAATACAGCTGACATTTTAAGTTTTTACCATGACATTATTTAAGTATAATGCATAAGTGAGCTTAAATTACTTTGAGCCCTAGTTTCAGCATTCATTAATGAGATCACTTAATTTTTTTCTTTTTCTGTGATGCATATCATGACATTAAGAGATGTGGTATCCCTCTGTATCCGTTATGAACAACAGTGAGAATTTGGATTGCTGCAGTTCCACTCTGCACCTACAACCCATAAAGAGTCGTATAATGATAGCCTCAGATAGCCTCAGAACCTATAGATATACATGGACAAAGAGCTGGAAAATGAGATACAAGATGATTTGGTGCCATCTAAAACCCCTTTGTAACCTAGTCTGTTGATGATAAATCTACCGCACATGCATCCTCCAATCAATGACCTGAAATGAAATAAGTAAACGAGCATTGACAGGAACAGATGGCATATTGGCATGATTATGAAACAAACCAGACAAAAGAGCAAGAGAATCATGTGGGAGGAAGTCCAATGATACTCAGGTGGGCAACAGTAAGCATCTTAACAGTGGGCAGGATGACAACAGAATGGATTTCAAAGTAGTATTCAGTTGATATTGAGCTTGGATTCATGTTTATAGGCTTGGAGTTGGCAAAGGGATCCCTCGGTTGCAACAGTGTTTATACAGGGGGAGCTGACCCAATCATGTACATGGCTTAGGAGGATTGATGGAGCCTTTGGAGGCTTGTTGGAGGAGTGTTGGACACACCTTGTGAAGCACCCTTGCATTTGAAGCCTTGCTTGTGTACGACATCAGTTTGGAGCTTGACATGTGTACCCTTGGAGTGTAGCACTCAACTTATGTGAGCCTACATGTGATTATTGTAGGTTGCTTGTAAGGGCATTGGCCCACATTGTATTCTTGGCCTCCCTTACTTCTCATATATAGAGAGGACGGAGAGACTCCCTTCATTCATCATCATCATCATCATCATTGCACTCTTCTCTTTGTACTTGTCTTCTTGGAGGAAATCGCTAGGGTTCATGAGGAAACCCTAGGAGAGTTATGAAAGGGAAAGAGGACATCTTTGTGTGACTAAGGTTTACTCTTGTGAAGAAGACATTGAAGATGATGATCAATTCACAATTCATCATTTTTATTAACTATTTTGTAGAGATGTGACTAGGAGGAGCACAATAGTCATCCTCTCTCTCTTATATCTTCATTTGTACTTGATCTCTCTCTCTCTCTCTCTCTCTCTCTTGGAGTCACTGGGGTTTCTTGATCTTCTTGGAAAATCTTGAAGTCTAGGGTGAAGGTTTCATCCCTTGGAAACTTCAAGATTGGGGTTTGAGATGAAACCCTAGGTTGTATTTGGTTAAGATTCAAGAAGAAGAGACATCTTGCCTCAGAGGACTGCTTGAGTGATTCATGCTTGCTGGAGCTCCTTGGTTGAGCTAGTGTTTTTCTTGATTTTCCCTATCTAGGGGTTTGGAGGGATAGTGGATTGTACGAGCCTTGTGATAAGGCTATGGTGTGTCCATGAATATCATCTTATGCAAATTAATGAAGTTTTCAGAAGTCCAATACCAGTGTAGATTGCTGATTTGATTTTCAGCCATCTATGTTCTTCATAGTTTAGAATTTTCAGCTATATATGTCTTACTGATTTGACATAAGTTAAGGATGATGATGTTGTAATTGAAGAAGATAAGGGTTGTTCTGCTGCTTTATTTACTGCTGTAAATAAGGGTTTTCAGATTTGATTTATGCAGGATAAGATTTCCCTAGAGGGCTGAAATTTATCAAAACACTTTAACATCTTTTCTCTTGAATTGCTTGGATATTTGGGGTTGCTAAGGATCGAAATATTGTCCACTGCCACTTTAGTTTTAATTGTATTTCATAACAGCCCTGAAGCTGAAAATTCACAGGGGTTAAGATAAGGAAACCTCTAGGGTAGAGGTGAAATTTTTGTTCTGAATCAATTGTCATGTGCATAAATTTCATCACAGATTTCTGAAAGAGTCAAGTACTTTTATATTTTTTGGGTCTATCAAGGAGACTTAACACCTATGGATTCAAAATGCTTGTTTCCCCACCTAAATGGGGTTGATTATGATAATAGGGTAGAGCACATAACTAACCTTCTTCAGACCAAGGATTTGAGGATGCACCTGGTAAGAATCCTTTCTCCAAATTTTCAAGGTATGACTTCATCAGTTTTACATTTCAGCATGTTTGGATCAAGTACATGGGCCCATCTATTGGTATATTGTCTATATGATCCTTATACTCATGCAGTTATTGACAGCGCAAGTTTTATTTTTTATTAAGTACTTATTGACCTCACCACATTTGAAAATGTTCTATGTTCCAGGAGTCAGTGATTTTATAGTGGGGATGCCTTGGTTGGTGATGCGAGGCATACTTCTCATCTATTGGAGTTGGTTCATAGTGACATTTTCGGGCTTATGAGAACTTGTTTGCAAGAGAAAACTAACTGATTTTGCACCTTATTTGACGCAGTTTCCACTCATAGATCTACAAGGTCTATCTTGTTATATTTAATAGAGAATTCTATGGATGAAATTGCCAATTAAATTGCTAGTTGTAGAAATCTCTCTACCTGTCCACAGATTTGAGGCCATGGTGGACTCTACCTCAAAAACCCATTAGTGTGAGGCCCTTGACAACTGCAAGAGCAATCCATGATCAATTTTCAACCCCACTGATATTGCCATGGTGTCATATTTTTCACACTAGATGTCCCAGATTTAAAATCTACTGAGAAGGATAAAATTTCTGGAAACTGAAAACTAGCTCCACTATGAGGTAACTTATCTCAAACAGTTGGCTTCTGAAATGAAACACCAAGAAAACACAGTTGCAAAACCCACTTTCAGAGTCCTCGAGTCTCCACTCTGAAATCTCGAACATCAAAAATCTGCATAAAGAGATGAAATCACAGCAGGCCTTATTTAAACAGGAACCACAAACGCAACAACAAACCCTTAACTCTTGGATTTAGGTGGTCTGGAAAAGGGGTTAAGCACATCAGTAACAATCACAAGTATTGTAACCTCTGTTACTAGAAACAGTACAAAGGAGTACCACTTTTCCAAGAAACAGAAAATAAATGGCAGCAAAACAACTACATCCATAATGTATGTCCTTCCATTTCTTTGAGTCAAAAACAGGATGATGTTTATCATGGGTGTTTCTCTACCCATGGTATTTAAAAATATAAAACATTCATGAAATTAAATAATAATAATAAATAAAGATAAAAACTAACAAGCAAAAGGAAAGGCTTCAGCTGCTAAATGTGAGTGCTGAACATTCTAAGAAGAGGGCAGTTGTCACAACCACACAACCATACAAATTGAATTAAGTATTTGAGAAAAGATCAACTGTACATGAGGCTTGTGCATAAAATAAAGCTCATGGAGCTATATGGAGCAAGGACTCCCTTACTAGATCAATTGGCTATTTCTGTGTTCACATATAACTCCAAAAATGATTCTTGAATTTTGGAATTTTTGTCTCTTTAATTTTTTTTCGAGTCTTTATTATCATTAAACTCCAGTTACAACAATACTCGAGTCCATTTCATTTCGCACTCACAAATCACTGTTATGAACACAATGTTCACTACTTAGATAGACTATATAGCAATTATTAATAATTGTGTGGTCAGACTATACACCGGCCAGTTGGCAAGTTCCACATTGAACATGTATTAATAACATGTGTTGTAGTAGTCTTTTCACTTTCATTCATTAATCCACCATTTATCTTATTAATGAGTACTTAGCTCTGAAGTGAATTTTTGATATACTTGAACAGGTTTTTGTTGCTTACTGGATCTGGGTTACCAGTCATGTATATCATGACCGGTTTAGTACATGCAGTCACTAGTTCATCAACATGAGAACGAAAATGGAGTGAATATGCATTCATCCATTCCACCAAGCATAATAGCTTCACCTGAGAAGAGGCAAAATATTTAGTGTTTCTTCACTCAAATTTTAACTATCTATCTCAGTTACAACCATTGTACCAAGTTGGACCTACTGGAATGTGGTATTATGGTGGCTTGCAAGATGATGGTTACAATGACCTTCATTTGGAGGTTTCTGTATCAAACACAATAATAAATAAATAATAAATAATTTCAATAATAAACATAATAAGGCTAATAAATCATACTTATGTCAATCTCGTAATAGACAGAATCTGTTTATTCCAATTTTCATAGGACAAAGAAAATAGAATGTAAGATGAACTCCTCCAAGGTGATCAAGGTCGACCTAGTGGCTCTGGTCCAACACTATATCAGCAACAACTAATATTGCAAGAGATGATATGGATCAGAAAGAATTTGATTACTAGTCTACTCTGACCTGTCCACAAGATTATCTGATTTTATGTTATCAACTTATCACTGTGTAGTTTTGAATATGGTTGACTATGGTATTCTCCAAACTTTTAATGCAATGAATAAATAGTGTGCTTACCATGATAAATTCAATGTTCTAGTCTATTATGATGTGAAAGTCATTTGTTTTACATTGACTGAAAACTTTGAGTAGAAATATGATGTCGTTCAATGTTCCTTTATGATGTAGTAATTTGACTTAAAACATTGATGAATTGCATGTGGCTGTTTGGTTTTGAGTTTTAAAATGGACTCACTAAATTATCTCACATGAGAATAATATTCATAATATCGAGGGAATTGTTTCTTACACACTAAAAACCATTAACAACAGCTGCTCATTTTGTTGATGTTTCTTGTTTAATGTAATATAGGTTATGAGTCATGACTGCTTCATAGTTAAACAATAAAACATATTAGTGATATTACACTAATGCCATAACATATTAAATTAATGACCTGAAACATTACAATTTACAGTCACTAGTCAGTAAATTATAAATTTGTATTCAATGGTTAACTTTACTCAACCTCAGTCCATCCTCTAGTGTAAACTACAAATCAGCCTCTGGTCCAAGATCAATTCACTTAAGAACCAACCAATACAATGTGGCCAAAATATCTAACAACCAAGGACGATTTACTTCAAATTTTATTTGACTCTAAATAAATCTAACCTTTTCTTATGGGAGTAAATCCATCAGTTTTTGTTACATGCCTTCGCATATTTGTTATAATAAGCTAGAATTTGATAAAAAGGCAGTTAACCATCATGATGCCAAAAGGATATTTATTAAATTAATAATAGGAAATGCAAATTCCCAAAAACAATTATCAAACTAGATTGGTGTGATTGACTAATTAGGAACAAATGAAAATAAACACTGGAAACACCTTATGTTAGTGGCTAGTGGAGATGAAAGGGTCTCGGAGCTACTGAGCGACTAAAAGGACAGACCTCATTGGTCCAAGAGATGACATCAACATTAATTTCACTCTACTTTGATAGAAAATAACGAAAACAAAAGAGACTGATATGTGGCATCCTTAAACCAATGAGAATTGGCCAACGTCTGAAGCCAATCACATATAAATACAGTGTTCCACCAAGTTTGCGGGAGCGGGGAAACGCGGAAATGACATATGTAGAAGTACCCCCCAAATTTTAGGAAACGCCGAAGGGTACGTCTAAGTCTTCAACATAGGAAAAATTTTAAATTAAAGGGGACCCCACCCAGAATACTACAAAATTAAAAAAATTTAAAATTATAATTTAAGAGTTTAAAGATTAGTAGTAACTAAATTGAAACAAAACAATAACATTATGATTATAACATTAACATCATGTATTCATAAATCAGTAAATCCACTAACATGAAACATTAACATCATGTATTCATAAATCAGTAAATAGCTTCGTTGCACGGGAACCGCTCCCGGACTTTAGGAAACCTGTTCCAGAAGTTCCCGCGTTCCAAGGAGCTTAGGAACGGGTACGAAACGTTCCAGAACCCATGGGAACGGTTCCGGGAGCTTAGGAACTTTTTGGGGACTTCGGACAGGAAAAATCGGGAGCTTGGGAACTTGAAATTTGGAGCTCCGAATTTTGGGAACTTGCACACGCTCCCGTTTGCCCGGGAACTCCCACACGCTCCTTGTCAAGCAGGAACGCCCAGCCGTTCATGCCCTGTTTGTGTAGACTGTTGTGTCTGAGAGTGAGGGCTGCTCTATTTGCGTCTGCATTTGGAGTGAGAGTGCGTTGTGCGAGAGTGAGAGTCGAGCCCAGACTGAGCACTGACTGAGACTAAGCCAAGCTGAGCGAGTGAGGGTCGAGCCGAGCCGAGGCTGTGAGAGAGCCGAGGCGATCCGAGGCTGAGCACTGTTCGATTGTCGTTGGCTGAGCAGTGGGCGTTGTCTGAGGTGTTGTTAAGCTTGGGTGTTGGCTGAGCACTCCTCCCTCGAATTGGTGAGCGGTGGGCGGCCTGAAATGTTGGTAGCCGACAGACTCGAATGGCCAGGCTCGAGGTTGTACACAAGTGACTTCACTTCGTTTTACGTTTAGTTCTAAGTTTTAAACTTTTTTTAGTTTATATTTTAGTTATATTCGTTTACGTTTAGTTCTAAGTTTTAAACTTTTAAGTTTTAGTTTATATTTTAGTTATAGTTTTAATTTTTAGTTTAGAGTTTAGTTTTAAGTTTTGAGTTTTAGTTTATAGTTTAGTTTTAAGTTTTAGTTTATAGTTTAGTTTTTAGTTACAAATTATAATTTAGTATTTACAAGTTTAATATAGTATATAGTAATATACTATATAGTTTAAAATTTAAAAATTAAATTTTATAATATATTACTATATATATTAATATTATAGTTTAAACTTTAATTATAGTTTAATTTTAAATTAAATTTAAAGTAATATTTAATTTATAATTTATAAAAAAAAATTAAGACAGCTATAAATTTAATATTTTTATTTATAAATTATTTTTTTAATTTTTGGGTAGAATGATTTAGAAAACATAGAGTAAATTTAATTTTAATGATAAATATTATATAGTTTTGAATTTTTTTAAAGTTCTTTTGATATAAGTATATTACTATATTATAATTTTATATCTATGTTCTTTTCTTTTTAACTTTTAATTTTTAAATTAAATTATAAATTATAAATTTATTTGTTTATTCATTATTGGTTAATGACTTACTCTTATATTCTATTTTAATTTTATGGGAGCTTTAACTAATTGTATCATTGATTCAATTGAATTTGCATTTTATAGCTATGGCAATTTATTTTTAAATTTTATCATATCAATGTTAATTAGTTATTTAATTAAAATTTTATAATTTTTATTGTATCAATTTCATTTTTAATTTTTTTTCTTAGTTCTAGTTATTAGACTATTAGACTATGGCTTCCTTAATTTACTACTCCTAAATAGTAAAATGGAGATTTAGATAATAGTAATACTATCTTTAAATAGTAGGCTGTAAGCTTAATTTTGTTTTTTAATTATATTATTTTTTATATTTTTATATTTTTAATATATAATATTGCCGCTCCCAACCCGCCATTTCCTATAAATTTAGGAGAAACTTCTAGCCGTATCGGACACTCGTACCCAAGTTCCCAACGTTCCCGCGTTCCGGAAACTCGTGCAACATAGGTAAATAGTAATACTAAATACTAAATCACAGTTGGATTGTTTAATACTAATTGACAATTGTAACAGTTGGATTGTTTAATAAAAAAAATTTATTAAACATTTAAATTTAAATTTAAAATTGACTGTTATATAATATAAATTATAATGCTATTTAATTTTTAAAAACTTAAAAACTTAAAATTGATTTACTGTTAGAGTTTTATTAATTTTTAAAATTTTAAATGACTGTTCTAAAATTTAAAAGTTAAAATGAATGTTTAAAAATTTAATGGAATTTAAAAAAATAATTGGAATGTGGTCGGGTCTGTCCTTCGACCCTTTCGCAAAGTGGGTCGGGGTCTATCCCATGCTACTGTTAGCATAACAGCAACACGGCATGGGACAGACCCGACACACCTGCAAAAGGAATCCGGATTGATAAAAAATAAACGGGGTCCGGAGGTCCAGAACTAACCTGCAAGCCCTAAATTTCAACTTGGAACTTCAACTAACCCGCAAGCTCGGAAAAATCAGTGCACACGGACTCCAGCTGACAGTGCGACGACAATGGACAGCTAATGGAAGCTCCAGCGAACGGAAAACCTTCACGCGGCCTCTGCAAAGTGCAAACCTGGCGCGAAAATCAGTGAACGCGGTGCACGAAAGTTGAAATGAAGAAGTTGTATCCAGAAACCCTTGCGAATGGGCTGTGTGGAAGACGTTGGGTGAAGAAAATCTGAGGGAAACTGAAATCAGAGGGAAAACGAGGAAATCCAAGCCACCACGTGGTTATTTTTGGGCCACAAACTCGCCAACGTTTCCGCCTTTTGAGGAAACGACCCCTATGTGCGTTTCCCGTCGTTTCCAGATTTGGGTACGCAGTGGAAACGTACCCAAACTCGTTTCCTAGTTTCCGAAACGCGTGGGAGCGAGGAAACTTGTTTTCGGGGTCCGGAAACGCGTACCCGTGTAACACTGTATAAATATGACAAGAATTCACCCAACGTAAGGAATTATCACTTCTTCATTAACCAACTAGCAACATTGTGAGTGCTTCAAAATAAGGAGCAGATTAGACTGTCAGAGATCTGCTAAAGAAGTAAATTATAGGGTTTGGGGGCCTATGACCTCCATCTCAGGTCAACGACTTGTGTTAAAATATAAAACCCTCAAGAAGGAAATTAATCCCTTATCTATACTTTGGTGGCAGGTTTGATGGCTGAAATGACCTTGGAACCTTAATGAGGACACTCTAGAAGAGAGAGAGGGCAATTCATGCTAGTAAGTGACAATGAATTCGTCATGCAGAATGGTAACTAAATACCTTTATAACAATATAAAAAACATATATATGCTTGTAACAATACCAAGGAAATGCCCTTCTTCTGATGCAACTGCTCAAACTTATCAAGGAAAAATTTGGCCAAATTTCAGCCATGGAGGAGCCTGAATACCCATAGTTGTTACATTTGATAACACGAGCCTCCATAAGGCATCACTCACTAGATTAGATAGCTTTCTAGGTTTTTGATTTATTGACTTTGAGCTTTACATATACGCTGTACTGTATCTGGACAGTTATTAGCAATTTCAAATATTCATTCAACTGATGAAGATATGTTTTAGCTTTGTAAATTATCATTCTATTAAATCTCTCCGGGACATCTTTTATCTTGCATTTTACTGAACTTTATTATTTGTTGGTATTCCTTTTTAGCATTCATATGTTGAAATTGTTGATGTTTGTACTATTGTAGCTACGTGAGGTATCCTCACTAGCTACGTGACGTATCCTCAAGCAACCCAAGTGCTTTATTGGCTGTCTTTTCAAGGTTGTCTAAGACCCTAAGAGGGTTGGCTTTTTAGCCAATCCATCTTAGTCTTTTTGCTTCAGTTAACTAGTTTTTTAACTTAGAATTTTTAGCATTTTTCTAATTTGCCCAAGTCACTTCTAAAGTGATTTTGGGCACTTCTGCTACTAATTTCATTTGTTGGTTTTTGTTGCATGACAGCAGAAAAAGAGTCTTTGGAGCACTTATTTTGACAAGATCGGACAATCCAAGACTTTCTGGAACCTTACCTTTCCTCCCAAACTTTTGCTTCAATTTTTGTAACCTCCTTTCTCCAAATTTATAAGGAGAAAGAGGAGTTCTTTTACTTTCAAGTTGGCATTGTAATATCATAATAAAATTACTTTTGGAAGTAAGCTCATAAAGCTTGCTTCTCATCCCCCTGGGGGGACTGGTGTCTGTTCCTTTTTTGTGGATGTTGTCATTTCTGTAGCTTTCTAATTTTTACTTTAGTTCTATGTTTGATTAAAATTAACCAAGATTAATTAAAACTTATCATCGTAGTCCAATCCAAATATTGGGCTATTGACTCACTAAGGACATAGGAACCTTTATCTTGTTTTTTGCAAACCGTATACTTTTCCAATACAATTTGATTTATCTTTTGCAAAAGTAATCGGATACTAATCCACTACCTCGGTAGTGTAGTAATTAGATAACATTTTTTGTTTTCATTCTTTTACTTTTAGTTTTAATTAACCCCCTTGCTTTCCCGAAGTATGGATTTTAGGATAAGGGCTTGCCCGAGTACTGGCCAGAAAGGTTACTCTTGGGGTTTTAATAAACAAGAAAACTTTGTTCAAAAATTCTTAAAATTAACAAGGCTTCGTCCCTGTATGCTCTAGATCGCTGCAGCCTCAACTAAACAGATTGATCATACCAGAAAGGGACTTAGTTACTAGTAATTAGTCTCATTTTTTTTAATTAACCTCCCATTTACGAAAATCCAGCGTATTCATTTCTTGACATTGTGTGGGCAAATTCTTCAAACAAAGCGGGAACCACTGGGTAGAGACCTCAGGATACCGTTAGACTACACCCTCATTTGGTGTAGTGTTGAACACCTCCCAGAGACTCCGATCCAGCCCACATTTCCAAGTGTGGAGCCCCCTTTGTCATAATCCAGACATATTTCCAGTACCTTACGGTATATCGGGAATCCCCCTCCCTAATAATCCACTCATCTCCACAATAATTTAAAATTGACCAAGAGCATTTGCACAACATTTTATTTCAAGCATTACAACAGCTCTTTATTTTCACTCCATTTTCAGCACTAGTCTTTGCTTTATCATTACAATCTTTGTTCAAATTCTATCATGCGTTGAATGGTTGTGGAACACTTTTAATATTTATGTTGTTATGCTTTAATTTTATACATTGCAAATCTTTTGTTTTGATTTCATTTTTATAAACTCCTAAAAAACTTACTCATCCACCAAAACTAATTAGTTTAATCAGCCTTAGTAATTTTTAGGGTCCACCTCCCTTGGCTTCATTAGGAGTTTGCCTAAACGGAGGAGCCAAGATTCAAGTGACAGTACTTGACTCGAAGCTTGCCCCCAAGGACACACTTAGTGGCTTGAAGATTCCTGCCACGTTAACCCCAGGTGTGTATCCGGCGGCAACAGAGATATCTTCAAAAATCCATTTAAAGTTTGCACATAATATATCTATAATCACGTTGAGCCCTTTCAGTCATCCAGACATTACTACAAAATTATGCTTTTTTCCAATGTTCTTATGTAATCAACAAGGTATCTTGAGCATTAGAAAACATCTAAGACTGTCTCCACTTCTGAATAAGGTATCTTGGAATATTCACATTCTAGAATCATAGGTCATTAAGAGACTGGAGAAAAAACCACAAACATGCATCTAGTCTGATCGACTGGCTTCTTTAAAACAGGAATACAAAATGGAAAATGCTTTACATTACTCGTCTTCTGTGCATTTCAATTCATCTGAGTAGATCCCGGCAATAAATATATACTGACTTGAATTACAAAACAGTTTCACAATTTTAGATTTCTAGCCAATTACAGACCTGTAATTCTTCAATCTTTTGTCTAAGCCTGCGCTCCATGTTCAAACCACCAAGTAATGCATTATGCTCTTCTTGTGAATGGTAACGCATGAACACCTTACAGCGCTGGTAAAGTTCTTTTTCCTCCTTTGAAAGCATTTTGTCCAGGGGCCTAGAATAAAGTAGATCCCTTTCCAATATAAAATCTTTCCGCCGTTTTCGTTCTTCAAGCCTGTCAATCACAAAATATTGTTTCCTTAGAATAATGCTTTGATATACAAAAAGTGAGAACAGTCATATAATAATATAAGCACATACAGAATCATGAAACATCAAATGCCCAACTAGATAGCAAGCTGTAAATTCTACATTTTCTGGTTCAAAAGTCAGGATTGTAGAAACAAATAGCGCTTTGCTTGTACATGTAGCGAGTAATACATCTGGGTGGCACATTGAAAAAAAAACCTTTGAAACTGTATTCATTCAAGTACAAGCATCTCATATATGCTGGGAAAAAACTCAACGGCACACAGCCTTCTTCTGGCAACCACCTCAGAAGACCTTTTTGGGCAAGAATCTAATCCATGCCGATATTGAGGAAGCTTTCAATCCTATATTACTTGCATATAATCATACTATTAAAGTTGCTGGAAACATCGACACAAATCTCCTAGTAGTGTCCATTTGTCTGAAAAAATTATAAGCACATTAATCAGAGTCTTCTAACAAAAAACATCTGTTAGACAGCTGTATTAGATGACAGACATGGCTGTATGGGCAAGTTGCTGCTACTTCGATATATAGTATGGGGAGTACCATTCATTCTTCATAATGAAAAATGTGGTTTCATTTTCAATTTATTGGAAAAGGTAAAGAACTTTCCTTCATTCATTAATTCAAAAAAAAAAAAAAACCCTGCCTGTACAGTAAATAACCTGCCCTTTATCTAGGTCAATCTAGCAACCCTGATCAAGGTTAGAGAAAGCTGATGACATATTTCTATTTGGAGGCCTAGTGCCTGGAGGAACCAATGCTCCAATCTGTTTTCACAACATTAGGTGTGATCAGACTACCAAAGGATGACACTGAAATATTTTGCATGCAATCTCATGTGCGTTATATTTTTCTCAAGGTAAAAAAATGAAACAGTTGCAAGTAAAAACAAAGGCAATACTGTAGAGAGATACTTTGCATAATTATGAAGCCTGCTTTGAAGTTTTCAATCTGCCTGTCATTAACAGCCCATTAAAAGGGTCCAGCAGAATAGAGGGCGGCTTCTACTGCAGTACCATATTAGTTTTATTGAATGTTTTAAATTCAAGAGTGAGAGCCACAGAATGCTGAATACTCAGAAATATTATTAGAAAGGATATGGTGTTATAAAAATTATGCACACAACTCAAATATTCCACAAGGAATGTAAGACTAGGCCATCACTCATAAGAATTTTAAACTGAAACAAGCTATCTAATAAGGATCTTCGAGAAGGAAAGACTACATTTGTTCCAAAAGGAAGAATGTTCACAATTTCATATGTTATAATATTTTAGCACCGAAGAAACTGACTGTAGAGTTGTAAATTCAATTGTGGATGCACCTCTGGGTAACTAGAACTCACCTGGATAAATATATGCGCAACATACGTAGCTTCAATTCATGGTCTGTTTCTGAATCATTATCCTTAAATTCCATCTCCGCCAAAGGCAACTCGGCATCGTTGTCATACTCTGGGTCAAATTCTTGTCTTTTAGGATTATAACCACTTTGTTCCAACAGAGGAGAATCATCTTCCCCTGATGCCTTTGGTTTCTTCCCACCAATACTACGATTTGTCAGAGAATCTGCAACTACGAAACAGCCATCACTATAAATTCCTTTCTCAATCAGCAAAGAACAATTTTCAAGCAATGAAATTTAGGAGAAAGAAAATCCTAAATTCTTAAAAAAGAATCTCTCCACTGATCTCTGTTTTAAGTTTGCAAGTTCAATCTTAAACCGATATCATTCTCCTGTATTTTTGGCATAACATAGCACTTTCCTTATTGGGAATCCCTCAGAAACATAACCTATCAGTCATTCAATTATAACTTTATATGGACATGACATCATAAATTTTTCCTTTATCAAGATTCAAAGGATCCCAGCAAAACAAACAATATTATCATATGAACAGCAATGCAGCAGATATACTTATCACATGTAATTTAAGAGGCAATATATGGAATTTAATGACTTTTAAACATGATAAAGTGCTGTAGATTCAATAACTCTTACAGTGATGATATTTTTGAAAAGCTGGCACTCTCAAAAAGTGTTGCATAGATAAATGACACACACCCTACATAAATGTAAATGAAGTGGCTGTTGAAATTACGTGCTGCTTTGGTACTTTCTGACCCCAGATGATGGGTAGATAATCAATCACAGCAGTAATCGTCAATCTTTGTATATGCAAATCACACACAATCCCTCTCTTTGTATATGAAAATAGCGCGCAATACCTCAATGCATACTAGCCTCATAACAAACTATAAGATATACAGTGCAATGCTGAAAAACTTGAACTCAGGAATAACTCAGTGGGGGTCATCAACTCAGGAATTGGACTCAAGAATAACTCAGTGGGGGTCATCAACTCAGGATTTGGACTCGAGAATATCTCAGTGGGGGTCATCAACTCAGAAAATTCATAAAACTCTGGAAAAAATCATCAGCAAATTTGCAGGAAATAGCCAAGCATTAAGAAAAGAAAAATATTTAATTTTCAATAAATTCAAATATTAACTATGATCATCAAATAATTGACATTATTTTGTTGATGGGGCTATGCCTCAGAGTGTCTGAAGCGTTCCTTCCAGATGTACCAGAGTGAGGGATTTCTTTTTCTTTTGTAAAGGCCAAGTTTTTGAGGCTGTCTGACTTAGGGCATTGGAGAAACAAGGGTTTGAACTTTGAATACAAAGTCCTGTTTTTGAACAATTCGCCCTAGAAACAACACAAAAACCAGGTGCAAAAACATGAACCCATGCCAAGAACTCAACACCATCATGGAAACCATCAATATACCAAGGAAAATGCACGAAAGAGGAACAACATCATATAACAAGAAGCACCCAAACCTTCACCAATCATCAAATCTCCATGAACATCCAAAAGCTGTCATCCAAGGCATCATCAACATGTCACCCCCGTCAAAAATTACAAGTGAACACTCATGCAAAATGGGGGGTAACAACCCCCACACAAATTTGGTTGCCAAAGTAGCTTACAATCACTATAAGATAATCAAATAGTACTAGTAGCCAACAACTTTATACTTCTTGATTCAACATGTGTAACACATTCTTGGCACATTTAAGAGCAAATCTTCTATCCTCAGAATTGAAGCACCAGGTGCAAAAACATGAACCCATGCCAAGAACTCAACACCATCATGGAAACCATCAATATACCAAGGAAAATGCACGAATGAGGAACATCATCATATAACAAGAAGCACCCAAACCTTCACCAATCATCAAATCTCCATGAACATCCAAAAGCTGTCATCCAAGGCATCATCAACATGTCACCCCCGTCAAAAATTACAAGTGAACACTCATGCAAAATGGGGAGTAACAACCCCCACACAAATTTGGTTGCCAATGTAGCTTACAATCGCTATAAGATAATCAAATAGTACTAGTAGCCAACAACTTTATACTTCTTGATTCAACATGTGTAACACATTCTTGGCACATTTAAGAGCAAATCTTCTATCCCCGGAATTGAAGCACCAGGTGCAAAAACATGAACCCATGCCAAGAACTCAACACCATCATGGAAACCATCAATATACCAAGGAAAATGCACGAATGAGGAACAATATCATATAACAAGAAGCACCCAAACCTTCATCAATCATCAAATCTCCATGAACATCCAAAAGCTGTCATCCAAGGCATCATCAACATGTCACCCCCGTCAAAAATTACAAGTGAACACTCATGCAAAATGGGGGGTAACAACCCCCACACAAATTTGGTTGCCAAAGTAGCTTATAATCGCTATAAGATAATCAAATAGTACTAGTAGCCAACAACTTTATACTTCTTGATTCAACATGTGTAACACATTCTTGGCACATTTAAGAGCAAATCCTCTATCCTCAGAATTGAAGCATACCCATGTCCATCTTACTCTCATCCTGAAAGAGATATGGCTAACAAAACACTCTATTTATACTCTCAATTCATGGGTAACACACCTACCAACACAACTCATTTATGCTCCCAGAGTCTCGACTAACTAGTAGCGAACAAGACTACAAATACAACCTAAGTTTCAAGAAATGCCACCCTAGGTAGCATTTCATATTCGAAAACTGTTGCAAGGGGTACAACCCTGGAAATATTTCTCAGAGAGGTAGACATCTGGAAATGTTTCCAGCAAATTTTCAAGAGGTATATCCCCATAAACATTTTCGGGATGGTTATGCCCTCGAAAACTACAGAAAAATACCAAGAAACAATCGCTTTGCCTCTCTGTCTAGAATTTTTTTTTTACTAGGGTAATCTGCAGCTGTGATGGGGTTGGTACTCGCGTGACACAGGGTCCATGGGTCCAATGCTGTCCACTACCACTATACCCCTAGGTGCACCCACACAGCCCGCAAGCACGGGTAAGTCGGGATGTTTTGAACTCGTGACCTCTATTACAACATAACATCTCATTTTTCAAGCGAATCGCCAATCGAGCTACACCCCTATGGGCTAGCCTCTGTCTAGAAAATTGTCGGAAATGTTTTTAGCTTTTTTCTTCATGACACTGAGTTGGCAATGCATGCAGGGTCCATCCCATGGATGGAATAAAAACATAAACACCCAATCAATCCTAAAACCCACATCATTAGACTTTAAAATATACAGAAACGACTTTTTTGTTAGCTGATGTTTTCAGTTTATTATCAAAGTTCATGAGAACTCATCTGTTCCTAACATTTCTTTCTTAGTTGAATTTGGGAATTCCTGTGAAATTGGGAATAATTTAGATTTAGAGTGCAGAGAGCAAAAGTTTGAGTTCAGGCCAGATATTCTTGTGCGTAGGAACAACCAACAGTGGTTTTGAGGAAAATTTTGACTTCATCCAGCATGTCTTTCAGTGTTAACCCCCAAAATACAGATGGCTATAATTTCTGTTTTTTCCTTTCTCTATTTTTCCTTTTTTTAAAGAATATATATATATATATATATACAGCAATTTCCCATTCTTTACAAAGTCCCTCTAAAGTTTAAGATTTACTAACACGTAGATGTAAAGAAGAAAACAGCAAAATACTGAAATAATAAAGTTATACCCAGTCACTTGGGTCTATTATTGTTCATGATCTTCTTCTTCCTTTCATGCTTGCGTCCCATATAAACGTTCTTGTTAAGGCATGTTTTACTCAACAAGAAAAGACTGACAACCCTTGAGATTCTTCTGTCTGTATTGTGTCACAATGTCTAGGAAAGTGGTGCACCTGATGAGGAATTGCTCCTCCAATACCACCTCTCCTGAGGCTGTATAAGTGCCTGTCTTCCTCACATTCCGTTCTTCGTCTTCACCTAAGTTGTTGAGATGCTTCCCTTGATTATGCCAAATGTTTTTCCCTCTTACTTTATGCATGCACATTCTGTTCATATATGATATGTTTGGTTGAATTTGTTCATGTAAATATGATGGTTCATATTTGCATCCCTCTTCCCCTTATGGTTCCTGAACATTCCCATAAAAAACATTTAACTTCTTTGGCTTCAGAGAACACCAAATCTTGCAAACCACACCTTTTAATTTCATTTATTACTCTGGTTTCTCCAAGTTCACTCTGATCTTTACAAGGTCTCTCTTGGTATTTCTGAGTGTTGAAATATAATGCAGCTGTGGAAGATATTCTTGTATTGCGTAAACCCTAATGTAAAACCCTAAAAGAATAATACTAAAGACATACTCTCAAGAAATCAAGTGAAAATAGACAAGTCGTCAACACAGAAATCAATGGGTAAAACTGCCCCAGTGAAGTTGGCCCTATAGAGAAAAAGTCAGCCAGATAAGAGTGTATAAATAAGGGGGTCAAATTCCTTATTTGGATATGTTGCCGCCTTTCACACACCTGGGGTTAACGTGGCAGAAATCTTCAAGCCACTAAGTGTGTCCTTGAGGGCAAGCTTCGAGTCAAGTAATGTCACTTGATTCTTGACTCCTCCGTTCAGGCAAACTCCTAACGAAGTCAAGGGGGTGGACCCTAAAAGTTACTAAGGCTGACTAAGCTTTAGGTGATGGTTTATGGATGAGTAAGTTTTTTAGGAATTTTTTATAAACTAGAAACTGAAGCAAGAGACTGCAAATAAAGTAACTGATACAATAACATAAATCACATATGAATTACAAGATCATTCAACACATTGTAGTTTAAAGCAGATGATTGTAAAAGTAAAATTACCAGTGCTGAAAAATGGAGTCGTAAAATGCTACTGAGAAAGTAAGGTGTTTTGCAATGTGTCTTGGTTCGTTTTAAGTTAATGAATTAATGAGTTGATTAGAAGGGAAGGGATTCCTGATATACCGAATTGGTACTGGGAATATATCCAAACTCACCAAGTGCGGTCCTACACAAGAAAATGTGGGCTAGGAGGAGTCACAGGGGGATGTCCAACACTACACCAAACTAGGGAGTAGTTTGACGGGGCCCTGCGGTCGCTCTCTTGTTGGTCCCGCTTTCTTTGTAAGCTTTGCCCACACAAAGTAAAAATCGAGACGCTGGATTTTCGTCTTTCGAGGAGGTTGATTGCAAGATGTGAGACTAATTACTACAAGCTGAGAAACTCTTTTCTGATCATTCACCACGTACTAAGGCAAGCCCTTTATGTGATGGAGAGAGCATACTTCAGATATACACAGCCAGGTTCGTTACTTTGAACAAAAGTAAATACTGAAAAATGGAAATGTGAACTAATTACTACACCACCGAAGTAGTGGGTTAGTATCCGATTACTCTTGCAAAAAATAAATCAAATTGTACTGTAAAAGTATACGGTCTGCAAGACAAAGTTAAAAATGTTCCTATGTCCTGAGTGAGTCAATGGCCCAATATTTGGATTGGACCACGACGGTAAATTTTAATTAATCTAAGTTGATTTTAAACAAATTAAAGCTAAAGTAAAAAATTAGAAAAGTTAAAGAAGTAAAAACAACCAAAAAAGGGCACCGACACCAATCCCCCTGGGGGGATGAGAAGCAAGCTTTATGAGCTCACTTCCACAAGTGATTTTATTATGAGATTACTGTTGGTAGTACGGCTGTCGTTACACCAAAACCCGCAGGTGATTGGTAAACTCACCACCGCCAGATTTCAAGGATCCACGAGAGGCGATTAGTCCCTTGTCACGATACACCGGGGAGCATTGACTACTTGCAATTTCGTGCAACAATCTCCCCCTCAGCGCGAGCCGAGTGTGTATCGAACTCATGACCTCTAGCTCTGATACTAATTGTTGGTAGTACGGCTGCCGTTACACCAAAATCCGCAGGTGATTGGTAAACTCACCACCGCCAGATTTCAAGGATCCACGAGAGGCGATTAGTCCCTTGTCACGATACACCGGGGAGTGCTGACTACTTGCAATTTCGGGCAACAATTACAATGCCAACTAAAGTAAAAAGAACTCCTCTTTCTCCTTATAACTTTTGGGAGAAGAGAGGTTACAAAGCTTGTAGAAAAAGTTTGGGAGGAAAGAGATGGTTCAAGAGGGTCTTTGGCTTGTTTGATCTTGTCAAAATAAGTCCTCCAAAGTCTCGTTTTCTGCTGTCATAAAATAAAACAAAAACCAGCAAACGAAATTAGTAGCAAAAGTGCCCAAAATCACTTTAAAAGTGATTTGGGCAAGTTAGAAAAAAGTCTAAAACTTCTAAGTTAAGAAACTAGTTTAAGAAAGCAAATAACTAAGATGGATTGGCTAGAAAGCCAACCCTCTTAGGGTCTTGGACAGCCTTGAAAAGGCGGCCAATAAGGCACTCAAATGCTTGATTTTAACTTTTAAAACTTGAAAGAAAACTAGTTGATTAACAAGTTAAAAAATATGCTTTGAAAAAACCTGCAAAAATCAAATATTTTCTAAGCTAGATCTATATTTTTGAATGATAAACTTTTAAGAGTACTTAGATCTATGCAATCTACTCTTATAACTTAGATCTAAGAAAGATATTAACTTTAAACAATGTAGATCTAAAGAACAAGAGGGAGAAACCGGAAAGTGTTTGAGAAATTTAGAGAAGAAGGTGGAGAAAGCCCCCTTTGTGGAATGGGCAAAGGAGTCCCTTTGTAGCTCCGAGAAAGACTATGCTTCTCAAAATAGAAGTTGGAGAGCAAAAGAAACAAACAAGACCCTCTGCAAAATGCAACGAGGTACCTAGGAATCCCTTCACACTTACACAAAACTTGTTAAATCATTAGTAAAATCCTAGATTAAAAATAAGGAGAGCAAACCAATATGCAAAATCCTAGATCTTTAAACTAGCAATTTTAATTGAGAAATGAAACTAGATTACTCAATCCTATTGATCATACTAGTCATATAAGGCTAAAGACTTACAAAGCAAGAGCAAATGAAAAATGAAACCACGAGATTACCTCACTTAGCACATGGAGCAATGATCATCCAACATGACAGAAGACACAATGAGACCTCCAAAGCCTTATTCCATTAACAAATATTCAAAACAAATTTACAAGAGTAGAGGTTCCACACTTCAAGAGAATAGTGATGGAGAGCCTTGCTTATATAGCAAAGCCAAGAGAGATCTTCTTTGACACTTGGAGAAATGAGTTGATACACTTGGAAAAGGCTTGTTGACACATGTGAGAGGTTTGGGGAGGTTAATGACACCTTTCTCCAACCATTTGACACTTTTGACACTTTTCAACCTCCACTTGACACCTCTCCAACCACAAATCCCCCCCCCCTTTGGTGGATCTCCAATCTTCAATCAAATCATTACTTATTTGCTCAATATTCTCCATGATTTGATTGCCAATCAAAGGATATTTGATTCCAACACATTTACTTGATCTGTGGGATTGGGATTTTGCCTTTAATATGTCTTTTCTGCCAATTAAATTGGCCTTTTTGGGTTTTTTGAGTAAATATTATTTTCTGAGATAAATACTTACTCAAAACTTAGGATAAGTGAGTTTATCGGTTTAGTTGATGCTTTGGCGTAGAAAACGAGCATCCACTCGACAAATTATGCCCACAAACCATACTTTTATTACAATTTTAATTTTTCCAATTAAACTATTAAAAAATAGTCTAATTTTACGGAAAATAAAAAAAAAATAAAAAAATTCTCATAAATTAAAAAAACTGAGGGGGACCTAGCACATGTCAATATGACTCAATTCTAATGCCTAGCATGGTCTAATACACTGACACGTGAACTTTAATAACCACCAAAGGCCTAACCATCAGGACGAGCATTCCAGCTTTGGAGAAAGCGGGTGAAAAACTTGAAAATTATACACAACTTGTTCAGCAGTGCATAATTAACAAGGGAAAAAACACCTTGGAAAACTCGTCTTTGATGTCTAAGTCCTAGGAAGGCCAAGTCCTTTACAAAAAGTCCATGCTAGCACACTTTATTACAATCCCCCCAAGGGAGCATGAACATGTGGTACAAAAAATAAAAAGGGCCTCAAAGACCTGATGGACTTCTGAACTCAAATGATAAACAATTAGATTGTTCAAGTCTTCAACTATTCACTCGGAATCCACTAAATGCAATTTAGTGGATAACAGGATACATCACACAAGTTCGCTCAAGCAAGAGAGAGACAAGTGCGCAAGAGGGAGAGAGTAGCAGCAGCTGGAGGAAGACATATTCTTGGGGTTATCTTATCTTTGCTTCTTATGTATTTTTCTATGAGAGAGCTTTAGCTCTTTGTTGCATTGACATTGTACTTTGTTGACGAATCTATACTGAGAAGTTCTACTAGCTTTTTCCCGTGAAAGGGTTTTCCCGGGATAAATCTTTGTTTCTATTGTTGAATGTATTTCTTTCAGTGATCCTTATGCATGCAATATGATAAAGTGAATGAAAGCCTAACATAATTGCTCTTATGTAAATTCTAACACGGTATCAGAGCAAGATTGAAAGAAAGCATTGTGACAATTGCGAAAGTTGGAAACTAGGGCTTCTTGTTTCTAGGGTTTCCATCCACAGATCAAGCTCGATAGCACCCCTCAAAGCTCCCTAGGAGGGCACATCTATCTGTGGAGTCAGATCTCAGATACGAGAATTTTCAATTTTGACATAAATTCTACAGAAACTGCAGAAATTAGGGCTTCCATTTTTTGCCTGTTCTGTCCACGGATCTAAGTGAAAAGGAGGTTTGCTCAACGTGCCTTGGGAGGGTGCATTTTTCCAGTGGATCAAATTCTCCATTGAAGTACTTTCAATTTTGACCCTCCTCCTACTCGGGTTTCTAGAACCGGATTTGGCAAGATGACAAACAACACCAAGCTTGATGAGGAGGTTAAAGGTGTTAAGATCTAATATGTTAAGCTAGATAATATCAGTATTCAATTCAAATTCACAACAATAGCATATACATGATCACTAAAAGAAACACAATCACAAGATAGACACAGATTTATCCTGGGAAACCCTCTCGGGGAAGAAAACCTAGCAAAACTTCCTCAATATAGATGATCAAAAGGTAAAAAGATAAAACCCCAAACAAAAGCTCCTTCTCCTTGCAGATATCTCTCTCTCTATCTCCTATGCGAATATCCCAAGTGAGTGAGTGTGTCCAAATGAGGAGCACAACACTCCTATTTATACTTTAAATTTCACTTGACCTTTTCACTCAACAAGTCGGCCCCAACTAAACTTGACTGGGCCAACTTCTCTGGGAAGACTCAATACAATATAATAATACATTCTGGAGGGTTCTATCGACCCAACTTACAAGGGAGGTTTTACCTCATGACTCTATGATGACCAAATACAATAATAACATCCCGACGAAGGAATAAAACATCTCCGAATAAATTACAATAATAAAATACAATAGAATATTCTTCGAAGTTACAATATTTCAACAGAAGGGGTTGATAACTTCAGAGCATGGAAGTATAGGATGCTCCTCATCCTAAAATAAAATGACCTAGAAAAGTTTGTTGAAGAAGAGGTTGCGGAGCGAGAGGGAGATGAGGCTAAAGCAAGGCACAAGAAGAACATGATTAGGGCAAAGAGGATCATTGTTGATTCTATCAAGGATCACTTGATCCCTCATGTCTCATCAAAGAAGACTTCGAAGCAAATGTTTGATGCCTTGTCCAGTTTGTTTGAAGGCAAGAACATCAACCAAAAGATGACCCTAAGAACTCAACTCAAGAATGTGAAGATGCAGAAGGCGGAATCCATTCAATCCTACTTCACAAAGGTATCTAAGATCAAGGAACAACTTGAAGCTATTGAAAACACAGTTGAGGAAGCAGAGCTGCAGAAGTAGTGATGACTACCTTGAATGGCCTTCCAAGGTCATGGGAATCTTTCATCCAGGGAATATGTTCTAGAAAGAAGTTAACAAAGTTCAGTAGACTATGGAAAGAATGTACTAAAGAAGAGCTAGATTGGTAGCAAGAGAAGAAAAGTTGGGTAATGATGAAGATCAAGCGCTAGCAACACATACAAAGAAAGAAAAGAACAAAAAAGAAGTTCATCCTTCTAAGAAGTCTCAAAAGGCTCAAAGGGATTACTCAAACTTCAGATGCTACAGCTGCTAGAAGATGGGGCATATTGCAAGAAATTGTCCTCAAGTAAAAAAGAGGAAAAAGACATCATGCTCATACCGTAGAAGATGATGAACATGTTCAAAAGAAAACAAGAGAAGATGATTCAAGTGAAGAATATGTTTTGATATCAGCTCTTACATGGACAATCACTCATGGAAGTGACACACGGATTGTTGATAGTGGTGCCTCTAAGCACATGACTGGTTACAAGGATTCTCTCACAAGTTTGATTCAGAAGGAATCACCTCATAAGGTGAAGCTTGAAGATGATTATCAGTATCCTATTAAAGGAGTAGGAGAAGCCTCCTACAGGTTGGATTCCGAAAAACCTATGAAGATGAAGGACGTGTTATATGTACCTGGTTTGAAGAAGAATCTTCTATCCATTTCGGCATTGGATAAGAAAGGATTCAGAGTTGCCTTCGTGGATGGAGAAGTTCTCATGTGGCCAAAAGGAAAGACCATTGATAATGCAGTTGTGATTGGTATTGAAGAAGGAGGACTATACATGTTGAAGGGACACTCAGATTCAGCCCTAGCACACTGAATAGTGAATCCAAGTGAACTATGGCATAGAAGACTTGCTCACTTAAATTACAAAGCATTGCCGATCGTGAGCAAGGTGGTAACAGGTTTGCCAAAGATCCAGGTAGATCATGATGGTGTTTGCAAAGGATGTGCACAAGGAAAGAATGTGAAGAACCCATTTCCGAGCAGTGACAGCAAAGCAAAAAGAAATCTTGGATCCAGTGCATGAGGACCAAGGACGTAGACTTCAGCAAGTTACGAACTAGACAAAGAAGAAGATCAAGGTCTTCAAAATCAGACGATGGAGCAGAGTACGCTTCCAGAAACTCCAGTGACTTCTACAAGGAGGCAGAAATCAAGAGGGAGCCTACAAAACAAAACAAAAGTATTTAATGTTATGACAAACAAGTGTTATTTATTCAAATTGAATTGTTATTTTATTGATGAATCGTATAACTGCTTTGTTGCACGGGAACCGCTCTCGGAGTTCAGGGAACTCGTTCCAGAAGTTCCCGTGTTCTAGGGAGCTTAGGAACGGGAACAAACATTCCAAAATCCGTCGGAACGGTTCCGGGAGCTTTGGAACTTCTAGCATGAAAATTTGGGAACTTGGGAACTTGTTTTTTGGCATTCCACCGGTTGGGAGCTTGCAGTAGTTCCCGAAACTCCCACACGTTCCTCATTGACCCAAGCACGTGGCCCCACGCTTAATTGTTGAAGCTCTTCACATCCCGAGGTCTGCGAGCTCATATAACTGTGAAGACGTTGAGATTGTTAGACCGAGCTGCGCAGAGGCTGAGCGGAGCAGTTGGTGGCTAAGTGACTTCATTCGTGGCCTTGGAAGAGACTGGGTAACGGCAACAGCGTTGGTGGCTGCGCAGAGGCTGAGTGGAGCAGTTCGTGGTTGAGCGGCTTCGGGCGTGCAGTTCGTGCAGCTGAGCAGTTCGTGGGTAACCGTGTTGGTGTTGGTTCATTGTTTACAGAGGCAGAGCGGCTCGTACAAAGCTAGAGCGGCTTTCGTGGTTGATAGAGGCAGAGTGGCTTCCGTGGGTTATAGAGGCAGAGACGTGGTTGATAGAGGCGGAGGCTCGTCCATGGTTGACAGAGGCGGAGCCGGCTTCGGGCGACTTCTTACAAGTATGGTAAACCGTAATGTTAATAAGTTATAAACTTATAAGTTTATTTATATTTATAACTATAAGTTTAAAACTTTAAATGTTAATTAAATTTATTAAATATTAAATTTTAATTATAATTTTAATTATAATTTTAATTTATAAATTATAATTTTTTTTATTACAATTTACTATTTAGTTTTAATTATTTTTTAAATGTTCATTGTTTATTAAAAAAATATGTTTATTTTTTATTTTTAAATTATGAATTGTTTTAAAATTTTAATTATTAAATTACATAAATTTTAATTGTTAAATGTTTTAAATTTTTAATTTATTATTAATAAATAATATTTATATTTATAATTTTATGATTTTAAATTTTATTGTTGTAAAAATTATATGTTTTAAATTTTTAATATTTATTTTTTAATTTCAATTTATTATTTTTAAATTAGTATATTATGTACTATTTCAATTTATTATTAAAATTTATTATTATTTTTAAATTATTTTAATATTTATTTTTTAATTTCAATTTATTATTATTTCAATTTCAATTAATTTTTAATATTTATTTTTTAATTTCCATTTATTATTCATATGATAATTATTAATTACTGTACTATTCGAAAATAGAAGATTTAGATCATACAATAGAAGTTTATTTTTTTTTTCAATTATATTATTTTTTATATTTTTTTAATATATATTATTGTCGCTCCCAACCCGTCGTTTCCTGCAAATTTAGGGGAAACTTCTAGCCGTATTGGACACCCATACCCGAGTTCCCAACGTTCACGCGTTCTAGAAACTCGTGCAACATAGTATAACTGTTAAATTAGTACTGGTTAACCCTTGTGGACATTTCTATTAGGTCCACTATGGAGGCTATGAAAGCAATGATCTGTGATCAAGATTTACCCATGTCATATGGGCAAAAGTATCCAGTACGACAGCTATGTTCAAATATTCTCACCAGATAATGAAGGACAACATTCTTGAAGATAGGACCTTCAGAAAAGAAGAGTATTGTGAAACATCGAAGGCATACAGAATCTACATCCCTGGTTACAGACAAATTGAGATTAGCAGAGATGTTACCTTCAATGAAGATGCAGCTTTCAGCAGATCCAAACAGAATCATTCAGATGAGGTCCATTATGAGGAGCCTGAAGCTCCTAGAATTGCAGAAACAAACAAAAATGACGAGGTTACACCAGAAGAGTATGTACCGAAGGATCATGACAATACAGAACCTCAGAGACCTGTAGAGCCACCTCGAGAGATGATTACACATAAGAGGAGACCAGCTTGGGCTCGTGAGATTATTGAGGATGCTGAGAAGTATGGTGCTCCAGATGGAAACGTCAAAGAAAGCAAGAAACCGAGACCATATTCCAACTATGTGGCATTGTTATGTGATATCATTGATGAAGAACCTACCTATTATGAAGAGGCTGCAGAGAAGAAAGTATGGAAGGATGCCATGATTGAAGAATACCAATCCATTATAAAGAATGATGTTTGGGATGTGGTTTTTAGACCGAAAGATAAGTCAATGGTATCTTCAAAGTGGATCTTCAACACGAAGCATTTAGCAGATGCCAGTATCGAGAAGTATAAGGCAAGATTTGTGGCATGTGGTTTCTCCCAGAAAGAAGGAATAGATTACGAGGAGACATTTGCTGCAATAGCAAGATACACTTCGATTAGAGCTATACTTGCTATAGTTGCAAAAATCAAATGGAAGGTACACCAGATGGACGTGAAGACAACTTTTCTGAATGGTGTAGTGGAAAGAAGAAGTGTACGTGGACCAGCCACAAGGATTCGAGACACATGACAAGCAGACACTTGTGCAAATTAAAGAAGGCCTTGCATGGATTGAAGCAAGCACCCAAGGCATGGTTCAGCAGAATTGACAGCTTTCTGATGAGCTTGGGCTTTACCAAGAGTAAAGCAGATTCCAACCTTTACTACAAGGTTGTGAATGGTGGACCAATGATACTACTATTATATGTGGATGACCTGTTTCTAACAAGGGATGAGAAGCTCATCACTGAATGTAAGAGGAAGCTTGATACAGAGTTCGAGATGAAAGACTTGGGTATGATGCACTATTTCTTGGATCTAGAGGTAAGGCAGAGACCGGAAGGAATTTTCCTTAACCAAGGAAAATATGTTGTGGAAATCCTGAAGAGATTCGGGATGATGGATTGTAAAGCCATGCCTACACTGATGGTGACAAACATGAAGTTATTGAGTGATACTTCATCAGAGATAGTGGATGCCACCATGTATAGACGAATGATTGGTTCGTTGATGTACTTGACGAACATGAGGCCAGATATATGCTTTGCGGTGAACACTTTGAGTCAGTACATGGTTGAGCCGAGACATGTTCACTTGATTGCGGCAAAGCATGTGATGAGGTACCTGAAAGGTACAGTTGACTATGGACTCAGATATGTTTCAGATTGTGAGATAAGTTTGCAAGGATATACTGATTCAGATTGGGTCGGTAGTGTCACAGATCCGAAGAGTACATCAGGATGTTGATTTAGTCTAGGGTCAGCTATGATTTCGTGGTTCAGCAGGAAACAGACTAGTGTGGCACTCAGTACGGCCAAGGCAGAGTATATTGCAGCATGTTCAACCAGTTGCAAAGCTGTGTAGCTTCGAAAGTTGCTTGTAGGGTTGTTTGATCTCGAGTTAGAGGTGACTTGTATCCTTTGTGACAACCAGAGTTGCATAAAGTTGTCAGAGAACCTTGTGTTTCATGACAAGTCCAAGCACGTCGAGATCAGGTACCATTACATTCGTGATATGGTACAGAAGGGAGCTGTGAAGCTCCAGTATGTTGTGACAGACGAGCAAATAGCCGATGTGTTGACCAAGCCTCTGTCAAGGGTAAAGTTTGAATACTTCAGGGACAAGCTTGGAGTGGTCCGACGGGACTTCCCCTGTGGGAGGGAGTGATGAGTTGCATATGCAATTTCAGGAGGCAATAGCACACTGAGTGTGGCAATAGTAGGTAGTCATTCACGGACTAGTTACCTAGATTCTGTGTGAGCTAGGTAAAGTCGCGTAATGACATAAAGGTTCGATGGGACACCGAGACCCATACGGTCCGAAAGGACGATGAGGCTGCACCCACTAGTGAGATGTTATGCTAAGATCCTAAATGCATGATGAAGGGCTTGCTCGTACAAAACTTCTAGTGATAGACAGATTCGTCAACAAGTAAATGGTCAAGTACAAGTCAGCAGAAGCAATGTTGAAGATTATGTCAGAAGAATACTCTCCTTGCTGAGAGGGAGTGTTGAAATAAAATATAGTTGCGGAAGATATTCTTGTATTGCATAAACCCTAATGTAAAACCCTAAAACAATAATACTAAAGACATTCTCTCAAGAAATCAAGTGAAAATAGACAAATCGACCCCACAGAAATCAATGGGTAAAACTGCCCCAAACAATGGGAAAAACTGCCGCAGTGAAGTCGGCCCTATAATGAAAAAGTCAGCCAGAAAAGAGTATAAATAAGGGGGTTGAATTCCTCATTTGTATACATCACACAAGTTCGCTCAAGCAAGAGAGAGACAAGTGTGCAAGAGAGAGAGAGAGAGAGAGAGAGAGAGAGTATCAGCAGCTGGAGGAAGACATATTCTTGACATTGTACTTTGTTGACGAATCTATATTGAGAAGTTCTGTTGGGTTTTTCCCGTGAAAGAGTTTTCCCAGGATAAATCTTTGTGTCTATTGTTGAGTGGGATTTCTTTTAGTGATCCTTATGCATGCAATACGATAAATTGAATGAAAGTCTAACATAATTGCTCTTAAGTAAAATTCTAACATTGAATAACCAATCTTCATCAATGTATTCCATCCTTGTCATGAATCTGCAAGAGGTAGATGCTTGTTTCAGATAAGAGACGCAATTACCTATACCTTTTTTTCTGAAACTATAAGGTAATAAGAGAAGCTAAGGGAGACATCCCCTCACCCTTACCCTCTCTTGACTTAGTCCGACAATGAGGGAAATCTCGTATCAAATGATCCTAAGCTTGACATGCAAAACACACATTCAGAAGGTTCAGGTATCGAACTTTCTTTGTCTAGCACCATCTATAGTGCAAACTAAAATAAAGACAGGCAACTTCCACTCCATGTCCACGTCAACAAAAGCCCACAGAGAAGCTCTAAAGAAGTTACGCTTTCCATCTAGGATAATAAGTTTGCCAAACCGACGGGAAAACAAATCAACAAATGATGAACATATCTATTGCAAGGGAGGGGAACTCTCTCCAAAGTGGATAGTTGGCCTATCCGCAGTCCTCTGGGTTGAAATCTACTCTCCCAGACTGAACATAAGTAAGAGAACTAGCAATTTTCCACATACCAAACTATAGGACATGACGAGTTGTCACATCAAAGTTCAACAAGCACACATACTTCGCACCTAGACCCTAGTAAGAGATCAACAAGATTCCCTTGGATTCCCAACGCAACAAAGTGCACCTGTTGAATGCTTCCTCATCCAACCTACATCTAGGAAATACCAAATGACTCCTCTGGACTCAACGTGCATGTGCCCTTCAAACTCAAAGTATTATTTATTATCAGCCAAGAAAATATTGAAGTCATATTCCTTTGACTGTATCATAGATGGCTCTGCAACCTGAGGTTCAACCACTGACACATCATCCACTTGAGTAAGCATATTCTCATCCATATCCCAGTCCTCTACCTCCACCCCATGCCTGATCAATGTAGCAGTGTTCGAAGGCATCTCTAATGAGTGCAAACACTCAACCAATGGAATCTCATTGGACTCTCCACCTATCTCGTGGCCTTCCATCAAAAAATTCATATGGTCCTTCTCAACACCAAAAATACTAGCATTTAACAACCAAACAATCGCCTGAACTCCACCCTCACCATTAGCATTTAAGGGAATGTAATCAAAAATTCATTCCCTTGAGACTCCGACGACAAAAAATATTTTCAAATCCAAGTGAGTGCTCTGAATATGCAAGAACATTGTTGAGTCCTTTTCAAAGCCAATTGAGGTGCATCCCTTCTCACCCACCTTCTCCTACCCGTAGCCCTCTCTTCCCTACCTACGACCATCTTTTCCCACCCGCGAAGCTCCTTTCTTTGGAGTGGCCTAATACTTCCCTACCTGTACCTTGAATTCCCCTTGCCCACAGCCTAAATCTCCTTGCCTGCAACCTATTTTCCTCCTCGTGTCCTACCCAAGGGTCTCCTCTCCCTGCCAACGAGCTAAGTCCCCCTGGACGGGGCCTGGTTTATCTTGTCTGCATCTAGATCCCTCTTGCCGATGGGTTGGATCCCTTTCCAACCCACTATCCTCCCCATCTTGTTCCTCTCTCCCCCGGACTTTCCTCACGTCCTTTCCCATCCTCTCTCATCTCGTTCCCTCACCCATCTCAAGTCTCCACTCTATCCATCTCCATTCACGTACCATTCCCCGTCTCCATTCACGTCCCCTTATGAATGCATCCTTTTATGGCTATATTACAATTAATAAAAGCAAAATATAAGGCAAATATCAACATTAAATTATAAGGTAATTAACTTTCATTAACATAAGCTTTTAATAGTGGGACCCCCATTTCAAGATTTTTAGTAATGGTCTTAGACTTCATAGGACCTCACATGAAGAAATTAGAAAATGAGGTAATTTCCCGTTTACAGCAAACGTAACAGTTTTTCGGCATTTCAACACTGAATGAGATAAAACAATGCAACCTTGGTCTTCTACATCTTCTGCGTTTGGGGATTGTAGGATTGTAAGACCAAAACTTAGGAACTGAATTCTTGTACGTAAGAAACAAGAAAATGCCTAGGGAACATGTATTGGTAATAAGATTAGCCACCTTAATACTAAGTTCAGCTGATTTCCGTGGATAGCTGATTTTGATGATATGTTGTAATGATTTGTAGTGTGATTTTTTTGGACTCTAGAGGCCATTTAGATCCTCAATGTTTATGTATTTTGGTTCAAAAATGGATCACTTGGTGCTCCCTCTTACAAGCTATATACATGAGCAAATATTTGGTGTCTAATAGTTTGGATTTGCATTGTTGTACATGAATATATTATTTTTTAAGAAAAAATTGAATATTTTATGTATTTTTATATGACTAGTTCTTCTTCTGATTATTTTCTCGGTTCCTGGTCTGGTTCAAGATTCTCTTTGCCGGTTCTATTCCAGTTCCAGTTCTGAAAGCTTTGTTTTGACCCTTCAGCCAAAACAAGCCTTGTGCCGAGTCAAGTCAGGTGACTTTGCTTTCACCCTATTATGTAAGTGTTTTTTCATGTAAGAATGTATGCAGTTCTTAAAAACTACAAAGAAATGTTATAGAATAGTCTGAGATACATGCACAACAATTTGATATGCTGATTCAAGAGTATATGAGAGGCTGCAGGTTCAGAACCACATTAAAGGCCACTAAGAATTTTGCACATTCATCTCATATATTTTCTGTTATACCATGCCTGCCAATTTTACATTCTGTATTAGTGGTACAACAATCTATTATTGATGGCTGTCTTAACAATGTGGGAGTGCTACATAAACGGTCATCAGAAACTTTCTTTAACAGAAACAGTATTTGAATATAAAAAACATTCTCAGAAAACAAGAAGCATGTCCTATATGCAAAGGTTTGCAAAAACATCTCTGGAGTAACAATTACCAAGAAGAAAATGAAAACTGATAGGCTAGAAAATAATGTTGGAGTGTGAAATGTTGTATCTAGCAATCAATAAAAAATCAGCCATCAATATACACACAATTGCAAAAAGGAAAATTTTGAAGGAAACTGAAATACATGTTTTATATTCTGTAATTAACAAGAAATCAGAGTGGTCCCAATGGGATCGTGACTAAATGAAGAGGATGGCGGCATGTTAGGCCACCCACCAAGTTTTGATTCTCTAAAGGTGAGTTTCTAGTGGCTGGCGGAAGGTGCAAGGTCTGGGTGATTGTACATTGCTGTCATGGCAGCTTAGCCAAATGTGAGCTTTGTGTTGTTCAAAAACATGAGATCCATCTTTTGGAGGCTGGCTACATGGAACATTGTAAATTTTTGGGAGGCTAGGCCAACTTGTAAATTTTTGGGAGGTAAGGAAGCACTCACAACAACAGAATAAAAATACAAAAACAAAACAAAGACATAGAATACCTACTTTCAAGCTTTATGATAAGAAACAGTAAAACCAATAATAAAATAAAATTTGAATCGCAATTATAGTTGAATCGCATAAAATTCTGAACAATCTGGAGCAAAACTTGACAATCTTCAAAACAAGCATAATAAATCAAAAGTCTTCCATAAACCAGTTTTTAACCTTCAGCCAATGCTGGACTTCCTGCAACAAGCCCATTGGACCCCTCCTTGACTTGTACTGCATTTGAAGCTTTTTTCCCCGTGCCATTTCCACGGAGGTTATTTGCCTTGGTCTCTGAATTTTCTCCTTCTGTTAACAAATTATATAAGACATTAATGAACTTAATTAGTAATTTTGTATCTTTCGCCCCTTATAACAATTAAGTGAACAACATTCTTTAGAACAAACAATAGATACAATCTTCTATGCCTTTCAAAAACCACAACTGCACCTGCTATGAAATTTGATGGGGAACGGCCCTCTACTAATGCATCTTTATTCCCATCTTCCACCCTTCACAAGCAACTTGGAAATAAGATAAAACTCATACTGAAACAATCATCTGTACTTGCAATTTCATTTGATAAACTAAATTGCATATGGAACAAACTGATAAGATGAAATTCGTACTTGATCCTTAAAGGAGATATAGAAGGCTCCTCCTTGGGAGGTTTAGATAAAATCGGATCCCCATAGGCAGAAAATACTGCATCGAAAATGCATACAAACCATAAAGCATAGTCATTAGCAAGTGTCTTAAAATAAGATTTTTAACTCTTTACTGAACAATTTGGCATGCATAAAACTCAAAAACAGAATAGAACTGAAAATCTGTTGTCCCAGACAAAGTATTAGTACACACCAAGAGCTCCCACAAAATACGAAGCTTCACATATTATTACAGTGAAGAACAGAGCAACAAAACACGAGCAGCTCAGCTATAAAATTTATGAAACAAACGTTGAAATGGGATTGCAGATTTTCCTCAATTTTAACGCAGAAATTTCTACATACAATATGTAAATCTGGTCTTGTACAAAGAAAGGTATAGTAAGGTTGATGGCTATAAATAACCTCAAACACAAACAAGACAAGCACATGTACAGTTTACAACATTCAAACACATGGAAACAAATAACCACCAAAGATCAAACAAACCAGGTTCATTTGGCTGCCATTATCCACAATCAACTATCTAAGTTTTTTCCAAAAATGGAAAATGTTAGGGAAGAGAGTTTCTCTCTTGTGGTCTGTGCAATATTTGGCCATGAGGATTGTTACCAACTATTTTTGTACCATAGTTGGACTTCTTGTGAGCCGCCAGTGTTATGAGCGTGTCAGGTGTTCATCATCAGTGTTCAGAAGTTCAGAAGACTTTTTCAGGGCCAATTTTGGCCCCTTTGTAATAATTGCATGTCCAGACCCCCATGGGGGAATTGTAACACGTTGGTCTAAGCATGGTCATTTTGTAAAAGGCTTGGCCCACCTTAGGTTTGGCTGTCAAGGGGATACTCTAGAGTGTTTTTTCCTCAGGAATTATGCGCTGCGCTTCAGTGGCATATAATTCATGAGTTTTTCACTCACACCTCCAAATCTGGAGTATTTACCATGGTGGTCAAACCAAGGAAGGTTATTAAAGCCTAAGTGTCTATGTATTTTTACATGCTAGCCATCAATAATAAGTCGTATGGACATGCACTAGGTCCCCTAAGAGTTTGAGTCGATTCCGATAAAAATATTTTTTTCCGTAAAATTAGACCATTTTTTAATGGTTTAATTGAAAATTTTCAATGTGTAATAAAAACATGAGGCAGAATTTGGCGTGGGGATGCTCATTTTCACGCTCGGAGCATCCTCTTTAACCTAGGACCCACTTTTCCTAGGTTTCTGGCGATTAAATTGTCATTTGTGGCATTTCTTATTAAAGAGGCAACAAAACGGCATTTAAATGCTAAGTGTGCTACAAATTGCACAAAAAGACAAAGGTTAGAAAATCCAAAAATATGTTTAAAAAGTATGGGAAAAGGTGGCTAATTAGTCTCAAATGAAAGGCGACACATTAAAATGGATAAATGCACATGTCATAAGTGAAAGTATTAAAGTAATGAGTGATACCATATTAAAGGGTGAGCCTTTCCTTCCTCACGTGGGCGGCTTTCCATGCATGAAGCTCGTAAAGGAATGGGTGATCGTTCCAATGCGAAGAGGGGCACCCCTCTTGTGAGGTGGCTGCCACCTCATATCACACCAACCAAAGTGCTAGTTAACATATTGTTCAACGCAATTTTCTCTCCTCACATCAAGAGATGCGCCCCCCTAACTTATGCGCTCCCCTCTTCTCTTGTAAACTCTATAAAAGCAAGGCACTTGCTCCTCATTCCAGAAGGATGCAAGGAACCCCTACGAGATTTGTACTGTAAATTTTTGTTGCCTTTGTGCAACCATCTGAATAAAGTTGAAGGCTTTGGATGCTCATGAGGTGTGATCCATTGATGCATGTGCTTGGTATATGAGATGATATAATTTCAATTCTTTCCTGCTGATCTAAATGATATAATTAGTCAATGCTTTAGAGGGCTCTTTGAAGCACATAAGAGTTGATATTTGTAGTTTCAAGTTATCTGCTTACTTATTTACTTTTAGAGATTTGAAAGAGCATTGTCATATTCAGTTATATTTCATGTTTTTTTGGTTTCAATTAGTAGAAAGTACTAGATCTAATATCTGTGTTGCAAGTGTGATAGGATTTATTTGCAGATCACCTTCCCAAGTAAAAGGTTGAGCTAAGTTGCATCTCCTTTTCTTGGAGCCAAATACAAGTGTTTTTCTCATTTACCAACTGAAATCCAAGACTCATGCAAAATTTCTAGATCTAATTGGTGTTTTAAAGCTTTATTTCAAGCTTAGAACTAGTTGTAAATTGTCAATATTTGAAGTACTAAAACTTTCCTATCATTTGCAAATATTGTCTTGTAAATTTTATGTGATTTAGCTAACCATACTAACATATTAGCAAGTTTTTTGTTTGCTGGGTTTTAGTTTTGCGTTACAGGAAAGAGAGGAAAGGAAACTCTTTTGGAGCATAAAACTTTTAAAAACTCTCATTTCTTCAACCCCTTGCTCTCCCTCAGCTTTCTTTGAAAGCTTCTTAAAGCCTCTTGAATCTCGCAATTTTTGCGAATCAAAAGCGCTTTTTATCGGAGAGTTATTAATAAGTTTGTAATAATTTCTAATAGAAGAGCAAGTGGGATTACGGCTCCCACACTCCTCTTCCCCCATTTGAGGGGAAGCTTGTATTTGTTCCTTACTTGCTTGTTATTTTTTGCATAGTTAGATCAATAGCATGTTAGATTAGTTTCTATTTTGCAAAAGTAATCAAAGAGTACTTAGAAGGTTTTGTTTTTACATAAAGACTCTCAAAGTTTTGTTCTTTCATAAAAGATTTGAGGTTACTTGAAAGTTTCCCCTTTTTCTTTAAAATTGCAAAAAAGTTTAAATTTTCCGAAATTTCCTTTTACATGTTTAGTTTGTTTCAAGTTTTACTCATTTAAATCTTTACATATTTTTTGTTTCTGTTAAGTTATTAAGTATCATCAAAATTTCTTGAATCTCGCAATTTTTGCGGATCAAGAGTGCTCTCTGTCGGAGGGTCTTTTCTTTTGCCTTAAAATCTCTTGAATCCCGCTCTTAGTGGATCAAGAGTGCTCTCTATCAGAGAGTCTAACTTAACTTTAAAAATATCTTGAATCTCGCCATTTGCGGATCAAGAGTGCTCTTTGTCAGAGACTCCAAATTGGAACGAACATTTCGCCCACTCCATGTATGCTCTATCCATCGCAGGCTAGTCTAAGCTTTGGGATATCAAAAGCGGTAGTGTTGCAATTATCAAATTTTTCACATTAAGCTAACCCATTAAGCGAGAACAACTGGGAGGCGACCTCAGAGCACAGTTAGGCTACACCCTTGTTTGTGTAGTGTTGAACACCGCTCTCGAGACTCCATTCCAGCCCACATGTCCTTGTACAAAGCCACTTAGATCACACTCCGGACATATTCCTTGTACCGCAAGGTATATCGAGAATCCCCTCATCCCACAATTAATCAACTCATCCCATAAAATACATAATAAAATAAACCAAGAGCATTCGCACAATAGTCCTTTCAGCACTCTAAAACAAACAGTGACTCCATTAGCACTGGTCTTTCATCAACAACAATATTTTTCATGTCTTTTGCTTTTTATCTATCTCAAATTGTTGTTCATTTTATGATATGATGTTGTGGATGTTATTTTGATTAAATTGGCGAATAAACTTGGTTTAAATTTACATCAATTCAAAAAACTCCTAAAAACAACATCCATTCCAATCACTCAAACATTAACTAAAAGCCTTAGAAACCTTTTTCTTTTCGTAGGGTCTACCCCCTTGGCTTCGTTAGGAGTTTGCCTAAACGGAGGAGTCGGAATCAAGTGACAACACCTGACTCTTTGCTTGCCCCCAAGGCCACACCGAGTAGCTACAAAATATTTTTGCTACGCTTCCCCCCAGGTGTGCATCTCGGCGGCAACAAGGACCAGCTAAGGATTGGAGAAGTCGGGATTGTGGAAATCAAGCATCTGTTGTTGTTCCTCAATGGCAGGTTGATCTATTTGTTACACTCGAGCGAGGACAGCCTTCACCATTTCGGCATGCAAGGCTCAACATTCATTATTGGAATATAAGGTTATTGCCAGTGATGGGAGCAGTATTTCTTCTTCCCTTGGTCAGCAGGACTGATTTGTTGAAATGATGGTGTAAGATTCACACACAACCATGTCCAACCTCCATTTGCAATCATTATTATTGTGTATTAATGTGTTTCTAGAGATTGGCTTAAAGCTGACCTAATCAACACTCCTTTATTATAATCCTAGGTGGTAAAGACTAACCTAGTCATTATGTGGACCCATAACCCCTCCTAAGGAGGGCGCCCTACCTCTTGAGTTGCGTATAAATAGCTTAGTTGCATGGGTTCGTGTACCCAGGGGTAGGGTTCACGTCCCCGAACCAAGTTCACAAACCCATGTCTTCGATTCGGGTACAGGTTCTTGGTTGGCGAACCCATACGAACCGGGTTCTTCACTGAAGAACCCGAGACACCGGCTTGAAAAAATGGGTTCGTTTAGCTAAGAGGGTACGACGTACCCTGATTTTTAAGCAGTGAAACAAATAAAAGAAAGGGGGGAAAGGTGCCCCCCCTCCCAAACCTAAAATTATGACCCCCAAACTCTTGAAACATCATAATTTGTCATTCAAACATCTCATAATCATTTCATTCAACAGTGGCAGCGTTTGGTGAAGGGATTTCCACGGCGACAGTGTTTGGTGAAACCGTGAAGGGCCTTCCACGTTGAATACAATGACAAGGTTACACTGTTACAGCAAGGAGAATCATTGAATGAAATCATTGTTTAGTGTTTTTCTGAATTTTGTATTTTCTATTTCATGTCTGGAAATACCATTGGCCCATTAAGCATATTTTGAATGTAGTATGACAATGGAATCAAAATATAACTTCCACTTGATATCAAATTTTATGTTCCAATGTGAATGTTGAATGAATGATGAATCATTGAATTATGAAGAAATATGCATGTGATATGTTTCTAACTTTTAATTTTATTGTTTTGTTACAACTATATATTGAAGGCACCCTGGTTGGTGTACTCTTTGCAAATAGGCCGAGGAAACTACCTCCCATCTCTTCCTTCACTACCTGTTCACTAAAAAAATCTGGTCTGAGCTGAAACTCATACACATGGCAGTTGGATCGTGGGAGGGGAATACTATTGAAGAGGCATGGAAAAATTGGGACGGAACTCTGGATACTGCATATATGCATGCCTTACCATTGATTGCTAACTAGGGCATCTGGATCGCAAGAAATCAATTGATCTTTCTTGGAAAAACAACTACCCCCACCATGCTGGTAAATCACAGCATCTCGATACTTTCCCACTTTCCACAGGAGAAGTATCTTCCTATTCCCTGCATTATCACTGAAGAACTCATAAATACCACACAACCTTGGGCCTACTTTGATGGAGCTTCATAGAACAACATCTGTGGTGGGGGAGCGATCATATACCTCCCATCAACCCACTACTACAAGATTCACATGGGACTGGGTCGAGGCACAAACAATTTTGCTCAACTTTTTGCTTTAAAACTGCTATTTCTTTTTGCACAAAAACAATGCACACATCTTCAAATCTTTGGAGATTCTATGATCATCATAAATTGGATAAATCAATTATAGAGATGCCACAATCTGATCTTATGCACAATGTTAGAAGAAACATTGAGACTTGTTGGAATGTTTGACAATTTCTCATGTAAACATGTCTACAGGGAACGGAATCGGGAGGCCAACCTCTTATCAAAACAGGGATTAACACTTCTTCTTGGTCAATGGAAAATTTTGATTATCTTTTAATGAAATTACACTTTTTTCCAAGGAAAAAAAATATGCATATATATATATATATATATAATACACTGACGAACCCAAGTACCTTATTTCAAAAAGTGGCATCTATAAATTTTCTGTGTTTTGCAACTTGCCGGTTTATATCAACATTTCAGTGTTTTTCATTTCCAAGCCAGTTTTGCATTGGCTGGAAATTACTTATGAAAATCTCAGATAGTTAAACACACTGTAAAACACTTCTAACAGGCAGAAAAAATAATTTAACCATGCACACCATAAAAAAATCAGACTCATAAATTTTGGCCAATAGCCATGGAAAAACCCCCACGAGGAAAACCAGTTAGAGAGAGAGAGTTATTATTTCTTCAGTAAATCTCAGTACATAAATTTTACAGCAGAAATGTACTTATCTCCACCATGAAAAAAAAAATCTCGAAATCAATGCCAAACTGCAGCCTCGATTTATGTGCCTATGGGTGCCTTGAAAACTGTGTTGAAAGTACAAAATCCGTACTGTACAGTCCTCGTGCAACCTGTCTCGATTTTTGTGCCCTAAATCTGCCTCGAAATGTGTGCAACAATTTTCAATTTATGTGCCCAATATTCTACCTCGAAAATAGTGCAAAAGTTCTCGAGATTTGTGCCCAGAATGTCCTCGAGATGCATGCAACATGTCTCGAATTTAGTGCCCAGAATCTCCTTGAAACCCGTGCCTAGTTTGCTGATGTATAGTCCTTGGGATGTGTGTTGTACTAAAGTAATGGTGATGTTCACAAATCCGTACAGTGCATTTAATGCACAGCTAGCTACTTCGAAATGCGTGCCAACTGAAACTTGCTAAAATGCCTCCTCGAAATGTGTGCCAATGCTCTCTTGCTCTCTCTCATCTCAAGAATGAATGTCTTTGCCTCCCTTTTCCCTTTTTGACAAAACCCTAGGGTTCTCCAAATCTAATGGGTGAGATTAGATTAGATCAACGGTTGAAATTACATGCTCCTATTTATTTCTCATAAATATTAATTTCACTCACCCACTTAAATTTAATCAAAAAGTGACTTTATGGTTATAAAGTCTCATTAAATGCTTTTCACAAGTCATTTAATGCAAGGGTCACTTTTTCCCCCTTTTAAGTGACTTAGGCAAAAAGTCACTAGGGGAACACTTCCCTAGGTACAAAAACTAACACTCCCTCTTACCGAGGAAGGTGTTCTGCACCACTCCCAACTTGTCTCTGAAGAAGACAAACTTGCCCCTCCCCAAAGATTTCGTCAGGATATCTGCTACCTGCTCATCAGTGGATATGTACTGCAACTCAACTGCTCCTCTCTAAATGTAGTCACGGATGAAATGGTACCTGATCTCAATATGCTTTGACCTGTCATGGAACACTGAATTCTCAGAGAGCTGAATGCAACTTTGATTGCCACAATAGATCACCGTAGGCCTAGGCTCCTGATCAAATAAGTCTACCAACAGCTTGCGAAGCCACAGTGCTTCACAAGTAGCCTGACTTGCTGCCATATACTCAGCCTCAGCGGAACTCAATGCAACGGACTTCTGTTTCCGACTTAGCCACGACACTGCTGTCGAGCCCAGACTGAAACAACAACCGAAAGTGCTCTTCCGATCCCTCACACTGCCTGCCTAGTCTGAATCTGTGAAACCAACCAAACTAACTCCACCCGTACCCCTGTAATCCAAACCATAGTCCACTGTACCTGCAAGATATCTCAGCACATGTTTTGCGGCAGTCCAATGTACACTCATAGGCTCCACCATGAACTGGCTAAGAGTGTTCACCGCAAAACACAAGTCTGGCCTGGTGTTGACCCAATACAACAACGACCCAATGAGACAGTAAAGTGTAGGATCCACCAACTTACCCTCAGAAGCATGAAGTTGCTTCCAGTTGGAGATCATAGGTGTAGACATCGACCTGCAATCCTCCATCCGAAATCTCCTCAAAATATCAACTGCATACTTCCCCTGTCACAGAAAAATATGTCCAGGCTCCTACCAAACCTCCATCCCCAGATAGTAATGCATCAACCCAATGTCAGTCATCTCATACTCAGTAGCAAGGTCTCTCTTGCAATGTGCAATGAGACACTCCTCTCCAGTGATAAACAAGTCATCAACATATAACAAAAGAATGAGAGGATCTCCACCAACCACAATGTAGTAAAGGTTGGGATCAGCCTCACTCTTCTGAAAACCCATCAAAGTCAAGTATGCATCGATCCTAGAGTACCAAGCTCTAGGAACTTGCTTCAGTCCATACAAGGCTTTCCTCTGCCTGCACACATGAGAATCTCTCCCATGAATCTCGAATCCCTGTGGATGCTCTAGGTACACCTCCTCCTACAGAAGACCGTTGAGAAATGTGGTCTTCACATCCATCTGGTGGATCTTCCAACCCATATTTGCTACTATAGAAATCACTGCTCTGATGGAAGAATACCAAGCAACTGGCGCAAAGGTCTCATCATAATCAACTCCCTCCTCTAAAAACCCTCGAGCCACAAACCGAGCCTTGTACTTCTCCACACTGCCATCTGCAGCATGCTTCACCTTGTAGATCCACTTGGAAGTCACAACAAATTTTCCCTCTGGTCTCGGCACTATCTCCCAAGCATCATTCTTCATGATGGAATGGTACTCTTCCATCATGGCATCTCTCCAACCCTGATGCTGAGAAGCCTCCTCAAATGTGGAAGGCTCTGAATCACGAAGACTCGCAACAAGAGCCATACCCAGTCTATCTGGCATCACTACTATCCTGATCTCCTCTTGGGGTCTACCAAATGCCTCTGCTTCCTTCAAGGTGTCTTGAAGCCATTTAGGCTTCCTCTTCCTTGAAGGCTCCTCCCATACTGGTCTATCTTCATCTGAAGAACTCCCAAAAGCAGAAGGTCCAACACCCCGAGGACCAGTGACTGATGAACCAGTCCCTGAAGAACCTGTAACCTGAGAACCAGAACCTGAACCTGAACCTGTCCCTGAAGTGCCTGTCACCTGAACCATTGAACCTGTAGAAGCTGTGCTTGTACTCTGTGATCCAGTCACTCCGAAAACCTATGGACCTAAAATCTGTATTGAAGAAGCATGAGTCACCTGAGGTGTGGAAGCCGGTAGCTCCCCCTGCTCTATCTCTCTGGACTTTCTGAAGGCTCTCTCCTCATCAAACTTCACCTCTCGCCTAACAACAACTCTCTTCTGGCCAGGAAGGTAAAGTCGATAGGCCTTCGAAGTCTCATTATATCCCACAAAGATGCCTCTCTCTGCAGTGGGATCAAACTTCATCCTCTTCTCAAAAGGGACGTGAGAGTAAGTCAAGGAACCAAATATACGAAAGTGGCTCACCTCAGGCTTCTTGCCTGTGTACATCTCCTCAGGAGTCTTCCTCCCCAAAGCACGGTGAGGACTCCTGTTCTGCAAATAAACTGTAGTGCTACATGCCTCTACCCATAGAAAGAACGGTAAACCCTGATCATGGAGCATCGCTCTCGCTGCTCCCACAATCGACCTGTTCTTCCTCTCTGCTACTCCATTCTACTCAGGAGTGTAGGGAACTGTCAGTTGTCTCTGTATACCCTCCTGTGTGCAAAAACCATCGAACTCCTTGGAGGTATACTCACCCCCATTGTCCGATCTCAACATCTAAATCTTCCTCTCTGTCTGCTTCTCCACAAGGGCTTTGAACCCTTGGAAAACACTCAATACTAAGGGTGACTTCTTGCTCCTCAAGAAGTAGATCCAGGTCTTCCCGGAGTAGTCATCAATGAAGGTGATATAGTACTCAAATCCAGTCAAAGAGACTAATGACATAGGACCACAAATATCAGAATGGATCAAGTCAAGTACTCCTGCTTCTCTAGTGTCACTGCTTGGAAAAGCAGTCTTGGTGTACTTTCCCAAAGCACACCCCCTGCACACATCACTTTGCTCAGTGTTGAACTCGGGTAAACCTATAACCATGCTCCTCAACAATCTCAGAGCTGGGTGATGTAAGTGTGCCATCCTCCGATGCCATAGCTCACATAGCTCACTGCTGTTGTGTGCTAGAGCGTGCTGCAGCTGAAACAAGAGCTTGTACAGCTTTCCACATCTAACCCCAATGTCCATGGAGGTAGATACTCTTGTAGTCCTGGGGAATACCTGCACTCTCCCATCCGAGAAACATACCCCAAGACCCCTATCCTCAATGGTGGAAACTGATACAAGGTTCTTCTTCAGCCCAAGGACAAATAACACATCCCTTAGAATCATGGGACTCATAGACTCCCTCTGAAATGTAATGGTCCCCCAACCAACTGCTCTAACAATGGTGTCATCGCCTAGTACAACCTCCACATCTGTATCTGTCTATGAAAGCTCGGAGAACATCTTTCGAGCACCTGTCATGTGGCTCGAAGCTCCGCTATCAATATACCAAGTACCAGTGGTGGATGCACTCATTTGATGGCCTGCCAATAAGGAGTACTCCATCTCCATATCCACATCAGTGCCGGTAACTAAAGAGGCTCTCTCTCTCTCAATCTATCCAGCACACAAAGAAAACTCTCTCTGAAATCTGTCTCCAAAGTCATCAACCTCCGTTGAAGCTGCAGTCTGTTGTCCCTTCCTCTTCCTGCTTGGACACTGTGAAGCATAGTGCCCAAAAATTTGACATGCATAACACTTGATTTTACTCAAGTCCTTCTTCTGCCCACCCTGCTACTGCTGCTGCTTGGCCCCACCCTTCTTGGGACCCTTCTTCTTCTTCTTCCTTTTTGCTGTCAAAGCCACGTTCTCCTCATCTTCCCTACCCTATGATGAACTGCCCTGTACGAGACCTTTCCTGGTCTCCTCCTGCACAAAGTCATCCCACAGTCTCTCCCATGAAGGTAGGTTCTCTCTTCCCACTATAGCCTGCACAAATGCACCCCAGGGCTTGGAAGCCCCATTCACTGTTATACGCACAAGCTCAGTGGCAGTGACCACCTCCCCAACTGCTGCTAGCTCATCTCTAACTGCAGATATCCTGGTAAGGTAAGCTGTCACTCTCTCTCCGCCATTCATCTTTATACTTTTCAATTTCTCCTTAAGAACCATCTTCCGGTTCTCATTGGTACTTTCATACAAACTGGTCAAACCACTCCACATCAAATATGCCCTAGCTTTCCCTGAAATGTGAGGGATGATATGATCTTTAACTGCATCAAGGATTATTCTTCTAGCTTTACAATCCTTCTTGTTGAAGGCCGATAATGCTGTTGCATCTGTAGCAGTGGGAATCTAAACGGGGTTTGTTGTAGTGTTTCTAACCACCTCCTCCCACATCTCATTTTCCTCTATAACTAGCAAAATCCTAGCCTTCCATGGCACAAAGTTACCTGTCCCATCCAGCCTATCCTCCAACCTAAGTCCCGTAACCATCTCTACTGTCAACCCAACAAGGTGTTGTTCGCTAACAGAAGAAAATACCCAAATCTGGAAATTTTTGTGTGTCTGCAAAATTTACTGTTTTCTGCCCCCAAGCTCTGAGACCATGTAAATTTTCTGTGTTTTGCAGCGTGCTGGTTTATATCAACATTTCAGTGTTTTTCATTTCCAAGCCGGTTTTGCATTGGCTGGAAATTACTTATGAAAATCTCAGACAGTTAAATACACTGTAAAACACTTCTAACAGGCAAAAAAAATAATTTAACCATGCACACCATAAAAAAATCAGACTCAGAAATTTTGGCCAATAGCCCTTGAAAAACCCCCACAGGGAAAACCAATGAGAGAGAGAGAGTTATTATTCCTTCAGTAAATCTCAGTACATAAATTTTACAGCAGAAATGTACTTATCTCCACCATGAAATTTCACCCAGAAAAAATATCTTGAAATCAGTGCCAAACTGCAGCCTCGATTTCTGTGCATGTGGGTGCCTCGAAAACTGTGTTGAAAGTACAAAATCCATACTGTACGGTCCTCCTTGAAATCTGTGCAACCTATCTCAATTTATGTGCCCTAAATCTGCCTCGAAATGTGTGCAGCAGTTCTCAGTTTCTGTGGCCAATATTCTACCTCGAAAACAGTGCAAACGTTCTCGGGATTTGTGCCCAGAATGTCCTCGAGATGCGTGCAGCCTGTCTCGAATTTAGTGCCCAGAATCTCCTCGAAACCTGTGCCCAGTTTGTTGTTGTACAGTCCTCGAGATGCGTGTTGTACTGAAGTAACAGTGTTGTTCACAAATCCGTACGATGCATTTAATGCACAACTAGTTACCTCGAAATGCGTGCCAACTGAAACTTGCTAAAATGCCTCCTCGAAATGTGTGCCAATGCTCTCTTGCTCTCTCTTGCTCACTCTCATCTCAAGAATGAATGTCTTTGCCTCCCTTTTTCCTTTTTGACAAAACCCTAGGGTTCTCCAAATCTAATGGATGAGATTAAATTAGATCAACGGTTGAAATTAAATGCTCCTATTTATTTCTCATAAATATTAATTTCACTCACCCACTTAAATTTAATCAAAAAGTGACTTTATGGTTATAAAGTCTCATTAAATGCTTTTCACAAGTCATTTAATGCAAGGGTCACTTTTTCCCCCTTTTAAGTGACTTAGGAAAAAAGTCACTAGGGGAACACTTCCCTAGGTACATAAACTAACAGCATCCCCGCCCCCACCCCCGCACCCGCACCTGCACCCACGTTTCCTGGCAACTTAGATAAATAGTAAATAAACACTCAAGTCTCATTGTAAGATTCATGATATGACCTTCTTGATCTCTCTAATACATGTGATTTATCCTACAGGCACCACAAACTCTTTGTTTAGTCTCTTGTTCTTGGGCTACATCTTCTCTCTACCACATTTAAGATTTTTCTCTCTAGCACAAATATCAGGGTTAGTGTTGTGCTTCCCTATTGTTGGTTTCCTTCTCGTATATTATTGGATCCCTTCACTCTCTTATGAATCTCAACATGGTTGTCTCTAGATTGGAACTAATAACTGAGGGGAAGAAAGCCATTTGTCTGAGAGGGTTACAATAACTACATCTCTGCGGCATGGGAGAACCCCTACCTCCTCGCTCCTGTTCCCGAAGCTTGCTTCCTTCGGAAGCTCGCTCCCAAAACGCTCCCAATTTTGGGAGCACGCTCCCAAAGCGCTCCCTACCTATCCTATACAAAAAGCTCCTTTACTAGGTTGATCATCTGATGACAATGTTATGGTACCTCCCTTCTTTGCCAAGCACCTATAAAAGTTGTTATGGTTGATCATTTGATGATAATGTTATAAGTTATAACTACTAAATGATTGATGTTATATGGTTTAATCCATATTTTCTAACTAATTGAACATCCTACATGTTTTTTAAATATAAATCCATCAAAATTTATTAAAGTATATACTATATAAAAAATGCTCCCGAAACGCTTCCCAAAACGGGAGCTTTTGAAAATTCCGCTTTTCACTCCGCTCCCGCTCCGCACTCCCAACAGCATAGAACTACATAGTGGATTGATTAACATTAAGGAACCTAGTTTGATCGTGGAAGCTAGTTGAAAGGCGTAATCCAATGAAGAAATTGGAAAGAGTTCTAGCTTTGTTCCAGCGTGGGGAAACTAACCAGAGATAAACTTAATGCTAAGGATATCTTCAAGATCCTTTCCCTCAAGTTTGATGGACAAATTGTTAAAGACATCAATGACTTGCTAGATGGTCTATCCAGAGATCTTTTTGAGTTTCAACTATTTTCCTTGTACCCTAATGGGTAGAACTAGAACCACTTTCAAAAGTATCCTTGAAGTCGTTCCATGTGTCCATTAGAGGTTGGTTTGTGCTTGCAAGGTGCTAGGTGTGTGTCTACCACTAGATGAGGGCCTACTCATCCATGTGTACCTGTACTATCAGAAGCTTCTCAGCATCTATGCATTTGCACTAGGTATTGAAGTGCTCTTCCATATTGCGAAGCCGAGAGTCTAGCTTGTCCCTACTTTGAACACTGTCAAATTTGGGGATGGAATGCTTTGTGTTCAACTTGAAGGACCAATGGAAAATGGGGATTCCCATAGGTGTATCAGGTTGTTGAAGAGGCGCATGGTGTTGCAAGGTCTAATGCTGTGATAACAAGCAACAGTGACGTAGTGAACATATTTCGAATCATTTTGGCCTGCAATTCAATATGTTACTACCATTCTACCACTATGCATCAAGTTACTCTAACAACAATTGGTTGTAATGAAGTTGTTGCTCTTACATTTGCTCTACCTAGAGTTGAGTGAGGGTGGATTCTTGAGAGTCATTGAAGTCTCTAGAAGAATTTCAAGGAGCCATGGCATACAGAAAGACAATTTGTGCCAGTTTGAAATCAAAAGTCCCAAAATCTCACAAAACAAATGTGCAAGAAACCAGATAAGATAAGGAAAAAAACTGCAGCTGCAGGAAATTACAAAAGGATGGGGAAAAGCGAGGAATTTTGAGAGATAAGTTCAAGCAACAAAGAGATACATGTATGTCAATGGTCGGCAAACAAGAAAGAAGTGTTTTGACACACTTGTAAATCACCCAAACCAATTGGACTTTGAGATTTCAAAGGGTGTTTTGGACGAGGCCAAAATTGCAAAACTCTAAAAAAAACCTACTATTTAGGCTCTAATACCAATTGATATGAACCTAGTAACAGCAATGTGAAAATACTCACATACAAGAAAGGAAACCGAAGGGAAATTTCAAATTATGCAAGCATAAGAGGAGATTCGAGAATGTTTTTTGACCAAGTCATGCTCTTTGACCAATCTTCTATGATCATAATTATAAAATACATTTTAAGTGAGTGATCATCTTTGACCAACTCACCTATGAAATATTTACAATGCTTTAGGTAGAGTACAAAACAAATAAAATACAAATATAGTACATATTCAGACTAAGTCCACTAGGAACTAGGTACTAAGTCTCATCAAAGCCAACCCAATGCTTTCACAAGACTAAGGGTTACAAGTTACTGCAAATTACTGGGAGATTAGCCTCTATTATGTAGTGTTTACATATGATTAAAAATGTAATATTATAAGCATAGCATTCAAATACTGAAATAAACAAAGGCTTTAAAAAGAGAAGCTACAACAATAGAATAACCACACCATCTACACAATAAACACAAGAGGTACACTAGGAAACCTAATATGGAAAAAAACAACCAAAAGGTGAGGACTATGCCTTGTTCTTTTCTTCTCAAATATAAAACACAAATACAAAGAAACATGGACTCACTATGGAGTTACAATAGGCACTATGGCCTAAAGGACTGCTGCAGGATCTTCTACTTCTTCTATTATGTTCATAATATCCCACTCCTTTACTTTGCTCATCAATGGGATAGGAATATCAATACAATAGGAATGAAACCCCTCCCTTTCCTTGGGGCACAGTTTTTAACATGTCCTGGTAGTCATCTAGACTCTAGGCTTAGGTTTAAGGTTTTTGTATGCCTCAACTCTTGATTAGGGTTAGGGTTTCGGACCCTTTAGAACCCTCTTGAAAGTCCATACATGACTAGCTTCATGTGTGTGAGTAATGAGAGTTGACATGTCATCCACTTGGCACTACAGTAGTCAAAGTATAGGTCAACTTCCAGGAGGCATTACTTCCTCATACAAACGCTAATTGAGGTGATCTTTGGACCGTCGAAGAGCTCTCAGTAAATATAACAGCGTCAGAGGGCTGGGAATTTCAGTTGCAATGTTTTGACCCTCAAAACAACCGTCCAATTCCCAAAACAGGGTCCGGAAGTTCAAGACCCCAAATCACCAAAATAGGATCTGCCCCTAAAATGGACCCTACAAATCCATGGCTCCAATTTTCCACACAAAAAGTACCAAAACAGATGACAAATTCTTTCCATTTTAAATCACTGCAATTTGAAGCACATTCCAGCAAGCACACCCCAGCCTTTATGCATCCAAAGGGTAGAGCCCCTACAAGATTCTATGGTCTTTTACCCACACAAAGGTCTAAGGTAACACCATAAAAAAATCCAAAGGACAGTGCTTCTGGAGATGTCTGAGCAATATTATCAAACAGTAACTAATATGCAGCAATTCAGCAAAATCCAGTAATGTTAAGTTTAACCACCTTAGTACATTTATTTTTGTTCACCAGATCTGTTTCCAGGTTGAAGAAGATAGTTAACTCAGTGAACAGGAAAACTTGTAATAAATGAGAAGATTTGCTAGTAGCCTGTTAATAGATACACCAAAACTTTGGCCTGGGGAAAGAACTGGCCACTTTAACCTGTACCCAATATATAACTTTTTCCTCTTCACTCAAAGAATAATGTGGCATGTAATGATAGATAATATCAGAAATTAAAACCAAAATTCAATTGAATGGATTCCCAACTAACCTTTTTTGCCTTCCCCATGTACTTTGGCCATGTTTAAAAGCTCTGCCTTTGTCTTTCCAATAACATGTGACATATCCTAGAAATAGTTCCACTTAACTTATAAGTTTTGAAATAAATAGTCAAGCCCAATGCTGATTTTAACTCAGTGAGTATAAACACAAAAGGTCAAGGAATGGGCACCATACAGGTAGAGGGTAACATGGAGAATTCATGTATGCCATCATATAATGGTCATAGCACTGGGATTTTGTCTTTGTGCCTACATGGTCTGCAACCTCTGCCCAGTTCCCTAGACCATACATTTCAACTCCCTGCAAATGGGCAGATTAACAAATGATATTTATGAGAAGTAAAGTCCACAGAAACTAATAAAGACAACAGTAAAAAGTCCAGCACAATACCAACTCGTTAAAAGTAAACAATGTGTTGCATTTTAGATACCTTCCAGTTTGTCATACCTCTAAGAGCAATATCTCTTCATCTGCATTCCAATCTGGGTGAATAAGGGGAAAAGACAGATTGTCCTGGATAACAAGAAGATTAAAGTCAGCAAAGCACATTTCGAATAAGAAAAAAGGAACATCCTTTGACCTCCACAAAGCCAACATTTATTCCATGAACGAACATTCTATAAAATACAAATGATCACCACAGGCTAAAGCCATTATGTCAGGGCAACTTCTAAAGATGCCATACAAATTGTCCAATATTCTAATGTCACTGTTCATCAATCATTTTGGATATTCATGGGCATGGCTCTGAAGGAAAATGTAGACTAGGTGATTCCATTTATTAACAATACAATTGCAATTACAAGTCAGGGTAGTTTGTCACCAAATGTGTTTGGTCCAGATGGTCATTCAATCGGACTGCATATTCAAGTTTTTTATTATTTCAATTCAGGACAAAACTTTGGCCAGTCAGTTGGGCAATAAGGCATGTGCATGGTAATGATTCAGACAGAATTGAAAAATTCTTCTCAATCAACTGCCATTAAGGCATGTACATGATATTTTCTTTGCACACCAAGGACCTTAAATCCTCAAAAAAATTAGGACCTTGAAAATCTTCATGCAAGATTTTTTCCATTTGTTTTTTCTAATTTTATTTTCATTAAAGCTAATACATGCTGTATTTTTGTTTGTATTACTATGTTTGCATCTAGGAAACACCTTTTACACTTCTACATTGCCAGTATGACATGTTGTACTATAGTCCCATTGACCTATTTTCAGCAGTTGTGGACATTAATATAATTATTTTCTTTCTTAATAGCAGGCGTGAAGCAACTTTTAATCCTTTGGTTCTGCTCTATGAACTAAATTTGAACACAATTAACCATTCCAAAAGAATGATGACACAAATTATCATTGACAATAGAATCAATTGTACACTGAATATTAATCATTGAGAAACTAGACTGATGCTTGATGACAATATATGCCAAACTATTATCTGATGCATTTCTATCACTAAATCTCCAGATTTAATATCTTTGTTTATATAGAAAAAATTAATCCTAAAACCAAATCTTCCATGTTCTGACTTTTTTAAGTCCAAAATTTGTGTTTCATGTCTCAAGGCAACACTAGGTACCAGCTTAACCAAATAAATAAACTGGGAAATGCAGGAAAATAGACCAGACATATTAGATACAATTAGAAATATGCTAACAACTGCAACAGAAAGAAAATACAAATGACTCGGAAGATAATGAATTGTGCATTGCATATTCATATTTTCATGCTGTGAGGCAAAATTTGAGACCAGCATAGCATTCAATTTAAGCTGTCAGAGGTCAAAACACCACATAAACTAAGAAGAAATCATGCCCTGGTTGATCTTTGTCATGGCTCCTAAAACAACTACTATATGAAAAAAATAAGAATAGACAAAGTGGAGGTATAATATCTACCAAATGAATTACAATACAAAGACCAAAGTTGGATGTACAGAAACAAAGGAAGAATGGAGGAAATCCTCAGTACTAGATACAGCTAACTTGGGGCACAGGATATGACATATCCCATATCAGGTATAGATACAAACTGGATGCAGCCCAGATATGGCTCAGATACAGCCCAGATACATATCCGAATTGGATACAGCTGGGACAGGACCTGAGCCATATCCATACAAAAAGGTTAGGAAAAAAATCCAGTCCGTTGGATATCCATGCAACAGCAAATAATTCCCGGCAAATGAAAACCAGCTCACATATGAATACACAGACAAAACAAAAAGCCAATATTCACAGGTACAAACAAGTTATGACAAGTTGCATGAAAAATAATCACTCTAAGCATGTATAGATCATCCATTCTTACTTTAAATGGGTTTGATTGGAGATATTCAGTGTACACAGTAGACAATACACTGAGCATAGACAGTACACTGTACAGTCTATAATATGTACACAGTACAGTACATGTACTGTCTGCTGTGTACAACTATGTAAACAGTATGCTGGTTACACAGTACACCACATACTCTATACAGTGTGCTATGTACTACACTAGATGGATGTGTACTCTATTAGCATCTATTGCACTGGGGTCTAGTAGCAAGTGCTTGTTGTGAAGACCCAGGTTCAAATCCCAAGGCTCTGGTAAAAACAGCTGCAATTGCTCCCTCTTGGTGACCTATTACACAAGGTCCTTGTTGTCCACTAAGTTGCACTTAGGTGGACTCCTTGTGAACCTTAGAAGACTTGAACAACTTACCTTGTTCACTGCCAGAGTTCAGAAGTTCATCAGGCCAATTTTGGCCCATTTTGTAAAAATTGCATGTCCAGACCCCCATAGGGGAATTGTAATAAGTTGGTCTAAGCATGGTACTTTTGTAAAAGGCTTGGCCTACCTTAGGTTTAGCTATCAAGGGAATACTCTAGAGTGTTTTTTCCTTGGGAATTATGCGTTACTCTTCAGTGGCGTATAATCCCTGAGTTTTTCACTCACACCTCCAAAGTTGGAGTATTTTCCATGGTGGTCGAACCTTAGGAGGTTATTAAAGCCTACGTGTCTATGTATTTTTCACATGCTAGCCATCAATATTGAGTCATATAGACATGCACTAGGTCCCCTAGGATTTTCAGTTGATTCGGACAAAAACAATTTTTCCCGTTTAACGGGTTTTTTAATAATTTAATTAAAAAAACAAAAAAGTGATAAAAGTGTGGTTAGGAGGTGAAATTTGCCATGGGGTGCTCGTTTTCTAACCCAAAGCACCCACAAAACCCCTAAACCCACTTTTCCTAAGTTCTAACTTCTAAGTGAATATTATTCACTTAAATAAATATTCTCTCAAAATTAATTTTGGGGAATTATTTAATTTAAAAAATAAAGATATGAGAGAAAATCAAATTCCTATTTGAGTGGAATTTGGTCCAGTGAAAGCCCAGTTGAGTTGGCATTGGCATTCAAGGCAAATCCCAATCAAATTTACAGTAAATCCATCAAGGGATTGGCTTAGGCGAGTTGTCATCTTGAGGGAAGTGCACCCTCTCCTCTCTTGGTCGACTTTCTTGAGGTGGCAGCCTTCTATTGAATGGGAGATAATCCCAATGCTTGAGTGAGGGCGCCCTCCTTAGGTGGCTGCCCACTCACTCCCCTTCACACTAATCAAGGATTTGGAGGGATCTCACACCCTCTCTTCAAGGACTGCACCCCCCTCTCCATGAACTCGCCCCTTCTATATAAATCAAGGTCTAGCTCCTCATTTCACATGGATGCATAGAACCTCTGCCATTTTGTAACTTGATACCATTTGAATACATGTTGAAAGGCTTTGGAGGTCCATCTTGTGCATTTGTGTTGGATATTAATCTCATGAGGTGATATTGTGGCTTATTTTTCTCTTGCTTTCAATTATATGCATGATCTAGCTTATGTGATATAGAGTAAACATTTGCAGTTGCCAACTTGTTTATTTGTGCTTTAGATTTAAAGAGATCTAGAAGTAGCCAACAATATTTGGTTATATTTAGGCTCTTTTCTTTTATTTTCATCCTAACACACTAGATCTAATATCTTTTGTTGCAAGTTTTGTCTCATAAGTTGCAGATCACAAGGCTGAAAGGAGGATTGGAATTCGGTTGTACCTTCTCCTCTTTGGGAACTTCTTTTGCTAATACTTCACTTGTAGGGGCTTCCAAGAACGATTACAACGATCAAGCTTTGGCTTGAGAGCTTCATCCATCTTCTCAAACAAAAATTTCTCCCTCCCTCTTTCAATTCTTTGTTTTGTCAAATGCTTAAGAAGTAGATCCACTCTTTTCATGCTTATTATCTAAATCTATCTTACTTTAGCATGCTCAAATAGTTAGATCTAAGAAATTTAAAAGGTCTTATCTTTCACTAGATCTAAGCTAAAATAGTGTGCTTACACTTGGCATTTAGCAGATCATTTTTATTTTATTTTTTTCATCTTTCCCATCAAATTCTAACAAATTAACTTGCTGGTTTTTAGCAGGTCCAAGGAAAAAAAGAAGGAAGCTTTGGCCAATTTTCGCCAGAAAGTGTTAAAAAAACATTCCAAGGACCCTCTTTTACCAATCTTTCATTCTCTTAAATTGTAAGCCCTTAGATCCAAGTTTAAAAGGACTAAAAGGCACTTCTTTGAACAAGTATTGTAAAACTTATTAAACGAGAGCAAGTGGGCTACACAACGCCCATACCCCATCCCCCCTGGCGGGATTCGGAGTATTAAATTTTGTGATATAATTTTTTCTAACGAGCACAAGCACACATACCACGTTTACTGCAGGACCGTATACTTGATTTATTTTATAAGTTTTTCCATTTATATTTCGCAAGTAAATTAGAAATAACATCGATCTCGTTGCCACGAAATATGCTCTCGCCACCACAAAAAGGCATTGTCGATTAGTGGTGGTTGATCAAAAAGTGACACATAGATCCAGTGATCCATCTTTCTGCATTTCCTTTTTTTTAGCACATTTTTATTTTTCAAGTTCAAATTGGAACATACATTTTGCTATCGCTCAAAGTATGCTCTTTCACCTTTGGGCATTTGCCTGGTCCTGGGGAAATCAGAAAGAGTTGTAGCAACTTATTAATTCTCAAGATTTAATTAAAAACTCATCATAATAAAAGTAACAACCCCAAACATAGTGAAAATATGGCACTTGGAACATTGAGTTTTGCGTGGAGAAATTCCTTAGAAGAAGCAGGAACCACTGGGAGGCAACCTCAGGGCACAGTTAGGCTACACCCTTGTTGGTGTAGTGTTGAACACCGCCCTCGAGACTCCATTCCATCCCACACGTCTTCATGAGAAGCCACCTTCACTTAATTTCCGGACATTGCTCCTTTTACCTCACGATATATCTGGAGTTTCCCTTTTTCCCGTAACTAAGTTTCATCTTTAATAATTTAAAACTAATCAAGATACACTTGCAAAACTTCCCCATTCAGCAACATCTATTTTTATATATTGACTCCATTGGCACTGGTCTCCAACAACAACAATCATTTCACATTTGCTTAATATCAGTAAGGGGTTATTTAATCCTTATATGTTGGTGGTGGTTTATTATTTGTTGTTAAAAGCACTTTCTTAAATTCTTGCAACAAACTTTGACGATTTAATCATAACCCCTAAAAACTCCTAAAAACAATCTTTAATTAACTTTCTATTAACCTTAGAAACATTCAATAGGGACTACCCCCCTTGGCTTCGGTTAGGAGTTGGGCTAAACGGAGGAGTCAAGATCAGGTGATGGCCTTGACTCGAGACTTGCCCGCAAGGGCGCACTGAGCAGTAGCAAGATTTCTGTTGCGTTAACCAGGTGCGTCCTCTTGGTGATCCTTTAACTCCATTTGCTCTTGATTGGATTGGCACTAGTCCTTGGAGTGATCCCCTTTATCCTCCCATCACCTATTTTTTCTTTGCTACATAAGACATGTTTTGCTAGAGTTACTCTATGCTTCAGTTCTCCATCTACAGCTTTCCAGGGAGCTTGAAAGGAGACACCTCAAAGCTAGAGGACAGACAGGTTTCAAACCGGCATACTAGACCATTGATCACATTCTCACGCTCTGAGCCATCATCAAGGAGGCACGTCATCGTTCTTGGAAAGTTTATTGTTGTTTTGTAGACTTTCGAAAAGCATTTGATTCCATCCCCAAAGTGGCATTGTTCCAAAGGATCAAAGGCATTGGCATTTCTGAGACCCTTCTAACCACCATTATGAGACTATATGAGTCAGTACTTGGTCACCTTCGCATAGCCCACAAGATATCAAACTTTATCAAGAGCACCATTGGGGTTAAACAGGGTACTTGGTTGCCTTTGCACAGCCCACAGGATATTAGACTTTATCAAGAACACCATTGGGGTTAAACAAGGTTATCCCCTATCTCCCACTTTATTTGGGATATACACTGATGACGAGCTAGAGTCTTTCCTACAGAAGCACATCCAAGATGGAGATGGGTGCCTTCTCCATCAAGTCTTAATCTCGATCCCGCTCTTTGTTGATGTTGTGATCCTCCTAGCCCCCTCACCGAAGGGGTTACAACGACAACTAGATGCCTTATCCCTCTTATGCGATCTTCGTCAGTTGACGGTCAACCTGGGTGAAACCAAGGTCATGATCTTCAACAAGTTAAAGAAACTCCTCACAAATCTTCATTTATTTTTTCAAGGGGAAGAGATCGATATCACTAGCACCTATACCTATTTGGGGGTACAGTTCACAGGTCCTCGTTTCAATTTACGACATGCCCTTCAGCCCCAAGTCAACAAAGGATATGAAACCTTAGCCCTTCTCAAGAGACAGTGCTTCAAACACCATTTTCAAGACATCTTGTCCAAGATGTCTCTAATGGACACTATCATTCGACCCACCATCCTCTATGGTTCAGAGATTTGGGGGCCTTGTCTACTAGACACAGATTGCGCTTCCGATAGAGAGAGTGCAAATCCTCCTCCTTCGTCGCATCATCAGATGCAAGCAGATAGTTGCTCAGGCCATCATACTTGTAGAGTTCAGTGCCCACCCCTTCTAACTTGAGGCGGTGTTCCGTCTTATTTCACTCTTACACCGTCTTTGGAGCTCCGCTGACTCAGCACAAGGGAAAGATTGATACCCGTACTTAGCCTATCTCTCATCGCAGTCCATTGCCTTGTCTAGCCCTTCAGGCCATACTAGAACTTGGTACACAAGGGTCGCGGATCTTTTATCATTGGTTGGCATTGCAATGGACTGACTTCCTCCATTTCAGTATTCCTTAGATGCGCCTAGACACCTCTTACCTACCATGGAGGAGTTGAACAAAATCACCCGAGACGACATCTATAGACAATTCATGTTGGTCACTTGGACCAACCCCCAAGGTGGGTTACGTCCAAAGATGGCCTTTTATACTGCACATTTCATGGATCTGAGGAACGATCTCATCGTTTGGCCCCATTACACACACTCTTTGTATCCCTTTGGGCCAGTTCAAAGTGAGTTCTCATCGTCTCAGGGAAGAGACAGATCACCAAATCGATCAATCAAACAGGATATGCGAGTTTTTCCATCTTCGAGTGGTCAAGACCGAGGACCATTTTATTTTTTGGTGTCCCATCTATTACGAGATTCGCGAACGATTCCATTATCTTTTCAAGGACCTTCTTCTCGTGGAGTCCCAATCTTTGGCTAGTTTCATCAGGTATCAGGATCATAGATGGTTGGCCTTATACTTGCAAGAGGCCCTCTGGCTCAAGTCCCTCCTCCTCCAGCGACATTCGCAGTCAAGAACAACCTACACTCAACAGATCACTTCCTTATTTCTAGTCCTCCCCTCCTCTAGGGACACCAAGAGACCAATAAAGGACAATACTATCTCTGACCACAAATCAGTTAGGACTCAATAAACCAACTCTACATCCATCCGACCCCAACAACATGGCCAACTTCAACCCCATCCCAGCAGCCGATCGACTACGTCCAAGTCACAGCAGCAAGATCCTCATCCTCAACGACGACACACTACCCATTATAGATCTCCCAGTCCATCCAGTTCTTCTTCCAGACAGATTACTATCTTGAGATTTCTTCATTCATCTTTGAATGTTAGGAGAGACGTTTCCAATGTACCATGACATATTCTCCATTTTTGTATGACATATCCCAAATCCACTCTCCTTGTACATTTTTCTTTTGTATCGGCTCTCTTTGTACTTATCTCTTCTAAATTGGCTCTCCATCCTTGGATTTAGCTCTCTTTGGATTTAGGATTGAGTTTCACATCTTGCTTTATATAGGAGTTGCCTTAGCGCCCCCCAATTTGTATTGACATCATGTTACCACACAGTCCCATTGACCTACTTCAACGGTCATTTGTTGGAAATTAATAAAATTATCTCATCTTATCTAGTAATCTTAGCTTAGAGAAGCCGCCCTTAAGTTCAAGAAGAGCCAACTAAAAGTGCGAAAGAGGATTGGTGTGGTGGCATTGGCCTTTTCCTCTTGGTTCCTCTCGACTAGCTTACTTCTTTGGGACTTTGATCACATGCCAGTTTGGGAGGCAACATTTTTTGGAGTTGTTGCTCGAGAGAAATTCCACTTCCCAGAAATTCGAAGACTATTCTTCATGATATTTTGTGAGAGATGTTAGAAAGTGGCAACAAGGAAGGTCTTCTATCATTGCATGTGTCCTTGCATGCTAGAAGACATAAAACAGGAAGCCAAATGTATTAATGTATTTTCCAAAGTTTAGACTTAGGAAAAATGCATTAAGTGATCTAATTATTAATTGACTTAATGGAGTCACTTTTATAAAGCTCAAGTGAAAATAATTTAAGTGATGGCTAATCTAATCTTGTCCATTGATCTCACCGGAGGATCTCATCCATTGATCCATAGTGGAGAAGTTAGGATTTTCGCTTGGCCATTGAGTTAAAAGGAGGATTGATTTGGTGGAGAGGACACACAGACATACAGAGAGATTTCTTACTCATAGCTTTCAGCTGGAGAGTGAGAAAGACAAGTTTGTAGAAGAATTTTACAGATAAGAAGACAGAGGAACTTTCATCCGGAGGATTGACAGGGCGACTTTGGCAAGAGAGAGAGTGGTCGTACAGATTCACAAAGGGGCCTTACAAATTCACAGAGGCCGTACAGCAGGTCGGTCGTACAGTAGTCGCAGAGGGTCGTACGAGTGACGCAGGGTCGTACAGATCTGTCAGTACGCTAACGCAGAGGCCGTACGGATTTCGTACAGTGACGCAGAGGGTCGTACAGCTACGCAGGAGGGTTGTACAGTTTGTGTGGTTGCCTCAGTGAAGTTCGGTGGTTCCATTTTGCCAGGTTGGGTAAAAATCGATTTTCTGGATTGTATTGTTCTATATCTTCATAATAAAATATCTTCTCAGACTGTTGCACCGGTTTTCCCATCTTGAATTTTTTCGAGCATTTATACCCAAAAATATTGGTGTCTCTATTGATGTGATTAATGTTATATTTCTCTCAGTATTTATTTTTCGCTGCATTGTGAAGAAATCCATTTGTGGTTAAAAGTAATAATTGGGGTTTAATTAAAAATAAATTGGCATACTTTAACTCAAGATTGGATTTTAAGGAAATTTACATGGTATCAAAGCTCTTCTAAGCAAATCTGAGAGAAAGCAATAGTTGTTGAATAGATCAAGGGCATATCTATTCCAGGGTTTATAGGTACACTTCATTATGGCCTTACAGTTGAGAGTTGAGGATAGACTCCAAGGGGCTCAAAACTTTCCTCCTTGGAAAGAGAGGATCACCAGGATCCTGGATGTTAGTGATGCAAAGGAGCACATTGACTACTAGAAGGTTGCTCCCATAGATCCGGCAGAGTTTGCAAGATGGAAGAAGGTAGATTCTAGAGCTATGTTGATCATCTTGGATAGGGTGAAGGACCACATAGTCCCTCACCTTTCTGGGAAGAATACCGAATTGGAAATATGGAAGGCTTTGGAAAGCCTTTACCAGAGCAAGAACGAGAACCGGAAGATGGTGCTACAGGAGAGGCTACGTAGTACCAAGATGGCCAAGGGTGAAGGAGTAGTGCCTTATCTCACAAGGCTCACATAGATCATAAATGAGCTTGGAGCAGTGGGCTCAAAGACTGAGGATGAGGAACTAGTTCGGATAGCTCTCAATGGCTTTTCTAAGCCATGGGACGTCTTTGTCAAAGGCGTGGTGGCTAGAGAGAAGCTCCCTGATTGGTAGAGATTGTGGGATGATTTCGTACAGGAAGAGATCCGTATGGGTCAAGGTTCAGGTTCATCCAGCAGTGCCCCACAAATCGTGGATGAAGAGGCTCTAGCCCTAACAAGCAAAGGCAAGGGGAAGGCAAAGAAGAAGAAGGGTGGTAAGAAGAACATTGACATGTCAAAGGTCAATTGTTTCATCTGCCACAAGCATGGACACTTTGCCTCCCAGTGCCCAGATAGGAAGAAGAACAACAACACACGGATGGCAAGTTCAACAGAGGTGGATGAGTTCAGCAAGAGTTTTGAAGAGGACTTTTGTTTGATAGCTTGCATGGCAAGTTCCATCAACAACAGCATCTGGTACGTTGACAGCAGTGCATCTTGTCATATGACAGGACATAGATCTTTCTTCAAGAGCTTGTAGTAGGGTGGAGTAAATCTCCACATTGAATTGGGAGATGATGCGCAGTATCAGGCGCAAGGAGTTGGTACTGTTTCGTTTCAGAGGGAGTCTGGCAAGCCCATCAGCTTTGCTGATGTATTATATGTTCCGGGGATGACAAAGAATCTCATATCTGTTTCCACACTGGAGAACAAGGGTTTTCTAGTGACTTTTCGGGATACGATCAAAGAGTTAATTGCAAAGCTAATGTCTGGTCGAGTGTTGACCAGATACATAAGTGACCCGATAAGCTGACGATAAAATGTAGGATCAAACTCCTCTGACCCTGATGCATCAATCTTCCTCCAGTTGGTAACTAGAGGCGTGGACATGGATCTACAGTTCTCCATACTGAATCTCCTCAAGATCTCCACTCCGGACCCCAATCATTCGATCCAACCTCTGATTTGACCCCTTGGGCTTGATATACACTTTCAGTTCATGGTGAACCCTCGAAGAGTGCATTGGACAACTGCGAAGCATATACTTGCTATATCAAAGGCATAGTGGAGTATGGATTGGTGTATGAGTATGAGCGCAGTGGGAGTATACAGTTAGTAGGCTTCACAGATGCTGACTAGGCAGGATGTGTAAAAGACCGGAAGAGCACTTCATGTTGTTGTTTCAGCATTGGGTCAGGGATTGTCTCTTGGTTCAGTAGGAAGCAGAAGTCAGTTGCATCAAGCTCGACAAAGGCTGAGTACATGGCAGCTAGTATGGCAGCATGTGAGGGGATGTGGCTGAGGAAGTTGCTCTTAGGGTTATAGAGAGTGAGTTGGAAACTACCATAGTTCACTATGACAATCAAAGTGGCATTAACCTTTCTGGGAATTTAGTGTTCCATGACAGGAGCAAACACATAGACATCTGGTATCACTTCCTTGGAGATTGTGTTCAGAGAGGAACCATTCAGTTGGAGTATATTCAGACAGATGAGCAGGTGGCGGACATATTCACCAAGGCACTTTGCAAACTCAAGTTGGGGTTGCTACCGAATCCCTTCCTTGTTGAGAAGGAGTGTTAGAAAGTGGCAACAAGGAAGGTCTTTTATCATTGCATGTGTCCTTGCATGCTAGAAGACATAAAATAGGAATCCAAATGTATTAATGTATTTTCCAAAGTTTAGACTTAGGAAAAGTGCATTAAGTGATCTAATTATTAATTGACTTAATGGAGTCACTTTTATAAAGTTCAAGTGAAAATAATTTAAGTGATGGCTAATCTAATCTTGGCCATTGATCTCACCAAAGGATCTCATACATTGATCCATAGTGAGAAGTTAGGGTTTTCGCTTGGCCATTGAATTAAAAGGAGGATTGATTTGGTGGAGAGGACAAACAAACATACAAAGAGATTTCTTACTCATAGCTTTCAGCCCGAGAGTGAGAAAGACAAGTTTGCAGAATAATTTTACAGAGAAGAAGACAGAGGAACATTCATCCGAAAGATTGACAAGACGACTTTGGCAAGAGAGAGAGAGGTCGTACGGATTCGCAGAGGGGCCGTATAGATTCGCAGGGGCCGTATAGTAGGTCGGTTGTACAGCAGTCGTCGAGGGTCATACAAGTGACACAGGGCCGTACAGATCTGTCTATACGCTGACGCAGAGGTCGTACGGATTACGTACAATGATGCAGAGGGTCGTACAGTTTGTGTGGTTGCCTCAGTGAAGTTCGATGGTTCGCTTTTGCCAGGTTGGGTAAAAATCAATTTTATGGATTGTATTGTTCTATATCTTCATAATAAAATATCTTCTCAGACTGCTGCATCGGTTTTCCCATCTTAGGTTTTTCCAGGGGTTTATACCCAAAAATATTGGTGTCTCTATTGATGTGATTGATGTTATATTTCTCTCAGTATTTATTTTCCGCTGCGTTGTGAAGAAATCCATTTGTGGTTAAAAGTAATAATTGGGGTTTAATTAAAAATAAATTGGCATACTTTAACTCAAGATTGGATTTTATGGAAATTTAGAAGAGATTCTTATTGCAGATTTTTCTTCTAAGATGGCAACTCCTTTAAGGAATGAAGCCCTTGTTCCTTTGCATAATTTTAAGGATTTGTTGTATGTAGAGGTGAGCACATGCAACATCTTGAAGGCACTTTGAAGGCTCATCTTGGCGACTCCACACATTGTTCTTGGTTTATTTGTAAATCATTTTGAAGATCTTGAAGGGAAATGGATTTGGAATTTGAGGAGATGGATCTTTGGCTGAGAAATGGTTTCTCAACTTGATTTTTCAATTTTCGAGCATCCTTGGTTTTCCAAATGAGGGAAAACCAAATGAGAGCTATGATCCGAATGTATTGTTTAATTCTACTCCTTCATTTCATGGGTTTGATGATTCGCATATCCTTCACATTCCATCTATCATCATAGTTGTGGTTGATTTCAATATTATTCATGAGGAGGAATCGATGAGAGTATTTGTTTTCACATCAAAGGATGAAGCACTAGATTGGTATGATGGTTTTGGTTGCAAAGTGGTTTCTTTTATTGCAGGTTTCTTTAAAAAAAATCCATTATTGGCATGATGAAGAAGAGGGCAAGAATGAGAAGGTTATTGAAGATTTTATTGCTCTCCTTCCAAGGGGAGCACATCTTGATTCAAAAGAATAAGTTAATGAGGATGCCCTTGAAGAAGCAAATGAATAAGTACATGAAGTCTATGAAAAAGATCAACAAACCCTTTTCGAAGATCTTGTTGAAGAGCCTCCTCATGTTCCCATTGAAGCACGGGTTAAAGACTTAATCGGTGAGAGGTTGCACACACCTATTTTTCTCCTCATGAAGATGATGGTTTGGTAAACTCTAATCTCTCTAAAATTTCTGAACTTAATGAGTTATATTTCGAGCATCAAAGAGTATGATTTATTTGATGGTTTGTTTCTATGTTTGAGGATGATAAGAGCATCAAAGAGTATGATTTATTTGATGAGCATGAGTATGATTTATTTGATGAGCATGTTCAACCTATCAACCATAGTAGGGATGATGATTTATGGAGATCTTGTAGTGACCCTCTCAATGATACATCTTGTATAAATTTTCAAGGAGAATATGCAGGTTTTGAAGTTTTTGGACCGTCGTCTATTGTAGAAGCAGCTGCAGAAATAATTTATGATCATTCCCAACCATCTATGCTTACTAATATTGCAGATTTTGAGCATCTTCATGAAGATTTTTGTCCATGTTTGCTACAGGCATGTACTCCCTCTTCTAGGCATGATTTAAAAGAACTTTCTTTGGGCCATTTCCAACCATGTCCTTCATCATTTTTGCTGATTTTTCAGAGTATTTGGAGCAGATTTGGGAGGGCACACATTCAGAAAAATTCCAGCCCCATAACCCTCCTATTTTTTAAGATTATCTAGGTAAAAATTCAGTTCTTGAAAATATTTTTTAGGCTGGAAATTACATGGGGCAGCCACATGATTCTTGCAGATTTATTCAGCCCCTCCACTTTCTTTTGATGATCATATACATGATTTGGAGCAGCCTAAGCGCTATTTGTTTGAGGATAGTCATGATGCTATTATAAATTTTGATGGACTGCCCATAATAGAGATGCTTATGTAAGCCCTGTCCAATATTGGATAGAGACATCTTGTGGAGACTCTTGCCTTGCTTGGCAAGATTTTGATGATGCCACACATGCCACTAATCTCTCATGTATTTTCAGCCATATTATTTTAGAGATTCCACCGTATATTTATACATGTATCAATGGCACCTTCATTTGGTCCATGACCAAGCACAAGGGAAGAGGCTTTGGCATTGATGAGATGCTAAGGTGGCTACATTGGAAATATGATTTTACTTAGCATGCTCTTGTTTATGTGCTAGAGTAAGTAATTAAGAGGAATAAAGCTCATATGTGAGAATTGATTTTGTTCACATTGTTGGCATGTGCCTTGCCATTTGAAATCCAATTGTGATCTCTAAGTATGTAATAAACATGTGGGGTTTGGATGTGAATTGAACCATCCCAGCACATAGTTTCTCTTTCTTTCTTCCTCTCAAGCAGGCACAACTAGGAGATTCTTAGGTTCCCATGCACTCCCGAGATGAGCACATGTACCGCAGCTGGAGCCAGTTGTTACCCCTCATATTGTATGAGGGTAATCCAGCAGATGACTATGATGACTTGATTCAGATTTCGGATACTGACATGGCATAACAAGTTGCACATAGCTTAAGGTCTATTGGGGTGATTTCTATGTTATATTATTGTGAAGTATTCTTTGATGGGATGTATATAATATGTGGAAGGACCCCGTCCTTGAAAAATGGTGGGAGCACTCCATTTAGACCAATTTAACCCCTCAAACTATGCTAGGCACATCCCATGGAGACATAATCCCTTGTTTGTTGGATTATAGAGACAAGATTCCCTTATTTATGGGATTTATGTCTAGAAATCCTAGATTTTTGGATTCCAGGGACATATTCCCCTGAGTTTAGGGGCCAATATCCCTAATTCTTGGATTTTGGCTATTGATTTCCTCTTTATATGGGGGGCACACCTCTTGGGGACACAATCCCTTGATTCAAGGGGGATATGAGCCCCTCCCCGTCCCCCCCGTGTGGCTTATCTCCTCTTAGAGGTGGCACACTTCTCTATGCTTGAGATCAACACTTGGCTAAACTTTCTTAGAGGTGGCGCACTCTCTCTATGCATGTGCTTCAGCTTGACACTTGGATAGTTTATTTGATCCCTTCCCTTGTAAACCTTGCTTCATCTTCAAATCCATCAAGAAGGGTTTGGGTTAACAACTACAATTCTTCCCTCTTGGTGACCTATTAAGCAAGGCCCTCTTAGTTGGTGATTCTTTAACTCCATTTTCCCTTGATTGGATTGGCACTAGTAGTTGGAGTGATCACCTTTATCCCCCCATCATCTATTTTTTCTATGCTACATAAGACATGTTTTTCTAGAGTTACTCTTCATTTCACCTTGCGCTCATTGCCTATTACTCTAGTAATCCTAGATTAGGGAAGCCCTCCCTAAACTAGTGGATCAAGATAATGAGTTCCAAGCCAACCAAAAGTGTGAAATGGGATTGGTGTGCTGACATTGGCCTTTTCCTCTTGGTTCACCTCAGCTAGCTTGCTTCTTTGGGACTTTAATCACACATGCTATTTTGGAGGTAACCGGCCTCCTAAAGAGTGGGATGTGGATCCTAAATTATCTGACTAGGACCTCTCTCATGTTGTTATTAATGATCACAAAACTGGAAACACTTCTTCCAATCCATGATCCATCATTGAGCATGCATCTTGTTCTTTTTTGTTAATGAAGATAAATGGCAGGTCCATAAACCTACATTCAAACTTAAGTTATCCTCACTTGTGCATAAGTGTTGCAACAGTGTCCTTAGACAACTCCTCTTCTTGGAATGTATAGCTCCTTGATTTATCTAATTCCCTTTTTTCCAACATCGTATCAAAGCTATTGGTTTGAGACATAGCCTGTTGTCTACAAGTCCTTTGGAGGTTGTTTGCAAACACTCTTGTTGAGTAGGATCTCTCTAGTAGATTGATTCAAGAGTATGACTTTAAGACTAAAAAACCAAGAATTTAGATCTATGGATCAAGATAATGAGTTCCAAGCATGGGTAGAAGATATGGAAACATTATTGAAGAGTAATGCATTTTGGTAGTTCACGAAGACCACGATTCCAAATCCGAAGGATAATCAACTTAAGTTTATCATTGATAGGAAAAAGGATGAGGTTACAAGACTTAAACCGGCAATAAGGTAGAATTTTGACCAAATTGGTTTGTTGTAAAGGGTATGCAAAGTAATTTTATTGCTGTTTTTTAGGGTATTCTTGAATCAAAGGGAAAATTGTACAAGTTCTGTGATTTTCCCATGAAAGATCCAGGACGACTCCACTCATCATAACCATTGACGATTGGGCAAAATTTAGCAACGAAGACTTGGACATCTGAATTTTCGAAGTATGAAGTTAAGAGAGATCATATGATTACTGAGCTACCTTGGGTTGTTCTCCTAATGACATATGTGAAGGGTGTGTGCTAGGAAAGCACCACCGAGCAGCATTTGAAACAGGGAAGACTAGGAGAGCAAAGATTCAACTGGAACTTGTCCATAGTGACTTATGTACCCCAAACAAACCATCACTAGTAGGTGCAAGGCATGTTTTGACTTTCATTGATGATTTTCCAGGTATAGTTGGGTATATTTCTTGAAGAACAAGGATAGTGTATTTGAAAAATTCAACGAATTTAAAGCATTGTCTGAAAAGAAATTTGGTCAACCTATAAAATGTTTGAGATCAGACAATGGAGGAGAATATGTTGCCAAGGCATTTGAGAGCTACTTGTCACAAAATAGTATCTCTTGGCAAAGATCTATACATTACACACCCTAGCAAAATGGCATTACAGAAAGGAAGAACCAGACCTTGGTCGAAATGGTATGAGGTTTGCTTCAAGCCAAAGGTATGCCAACTAGGTTTTGGGCAAACATTGTTTATTGCTCAAACATTGTTTTTGAAAAATGGGGGGAAAACTCTCAATCAAACACCTCGGAACATTTGAATGCATAATATGGGCTCATATTCTAGATGATAAAAGAAAGAAGATGGATGTGACGAGTCATGCTTGTATTATGATGGGCTACTCTGAAGAGTCAAAGGCCTACAGATTGTTTGATCCAGTCAAACAAGAGATTATCTTCACAAGAGATGTATTTAATGAGAAGACTTCAGCTATAACTCTGTTGAATTCCTCTTCTCGCATGTTAGGCAGTGATCCATTTGAAATCTCCTAGAATTGCGAATCAAATAACTACTCAACACAGTTTTCAACTCCTTTATTAGAAGTTTGATATCTTTACGAAGCCTTTAACACAAGCTAACTTTGTAAAAGTTTTGGTTATCCTTGGGCTCCAAGAAGCTACAATTATGGGGGGTGTACAGTGAAGATAATTTCACCTCCTGATTCTCTAGAACGTTGCATTAATGGGGGGGTGTTGGAACAACTAGCTAAGCAGATTCACCACACCTTTGGATATTCTGGAGACAATCAGTGGAAAGTCGATAGTCGGCTAAGCATTCCACTGATTGGGCAAGTCAACTAGAACACTAAACGGGCATGCAGGTCAAGGAAAAATTTAACTTCGTTATGTGATCTATCCAATCAAGGTGGACCGTGTCTTCCTTGCTTCCAAAGAGTTAGCTACGCTTTGGTACATATATATAGATGTTCTTATGGATCAATCTATTAGGGAAGTTTTTTGGTTTTTTGTGTTTCCTATTATGTTGTGATATGATCACTTGTGCTTAAGCACTGTAATGTTACCTTTAGACACCACCTCTTCTTGGAATGTATAGCTCGTTGATTTATCTAATTCCCTAGTTCTACAACATTCTGAAATTTCAATTGGTATTTTTTTTAATTTACATCTCCTTTGACACACGTGTACTCCCATGTCTCACTGTACCTAGATTTCAAAAATGGCATACCCCTCCCCGTACCCACATCCTTTGGCAGCTATGCCAGCAAACCAACATCTAGCACGGCAACAGTCAATCAACTCCAGGCTCCTAGTAGAAGTGTTCTAACTCTCAACGCTTTCGTTTCTATGAATTTTGTTGTAGTTTCAAATCGATCTATGATAGACAGTATGCTTATATATGAATGGGAGTTTATCAGATAGATATCACAACAGTACGCCAAATTTGTTTTTCCAGTCAATTGTTACATATATGAATGCACAATCAGGAATCAGCAGTGGCAGAACTTTTAAAAACACAGACACAATGCTGATGTATCTTGATGCTTTCTTTGAGTGACTATATATAGTTGTACTTATATTTCTACCAAATGAAACCATGAAATTGAGGAATTTAGCTTTCCATGATTTAGGAAAATCAATATGTAGGATGAAGGAAACTCCTCCCCTGCCCCCATTTCTTGCCCGGAAATATTTAGAAACCCAAACAAGTAGAAAACTGAAACCCACTGGAAACATTTCTTGGGTCTTTATGTTTGCGAAAACATAAACAGCAAAGAAATGTTAAAAGGTAAAGGTGAAAAAAAAAAATTAAACCACCCCAAAGAAAGTGGCACCCACATATGACTATTTGTGCATAAATAAACCGTAAAACAGCAAATGCCAAAACAAATCCCAAAAATTTTCAACAATTAAAATGAAAAAAAAACATCTGAACTAAATTTTTGCATTTTTATTTTTTTAATTTTTTTTAAATCTTTAAACATTTTACAAATGTCCCCTCTGAAACAAAAACCATTTCCCCATTTCAGATGGACTTTAAGAAAAATTAATCAGCGCCCCAGTAAGCCATTTTTCAGTTTAAAGATGTGTGCAGATTACTATGCCAAGCTTCTGAGTTTAATTTTTCTTATTCCCTACTTGGTTTCGATACCCATTTACTGCTTGCAATTTTTTGTGCAATTTGATTGCAACCTAAGCAATATCAGCAGTAAATAGCACCCTATGCCCAGTCAAATAATCAAACACACTATTGTAGAATATGAGAAAATTAATTAGTGATTTGAACATGAAAGTGGATCTCACTTATTGAAATCACCTACCATAACTCTGTAAGCATGATTGCTCTTGTGAGGAGTAACCTCAGCACCTACAGAAAAGCATTCTACACACAAATCAAAATCTGGACATTTTGCACATTTGATGCGGATTGTCCCTGAAATATCCTTGTTACAGTAGTTGCAATGGTACAGTGCCCTTTTTCCATCATTTGTCCCTGCATCATTCCCAGGAAGAATTAATTTGTCATCGTGACAAATAGTGTTGTGCAAAACCATCAGATCATTCAAAATGGGATCCATCATAATACAGATAGTTGCCAGCAAACTCAAGAAATGACAATAAAATTACAACATAGTGTACTATCTTGTGGCATTTCTTTTGCATTCAACATAAGTTTTGCACTTTGAAGACACAATCAGAAAGAAAGATATAGCAATTCTCTTAGAATATTTGTAGTTGACTTTTGACCAACGTTACACAAACCATGGGTGCAACTGGAATCAGCAGGAGAATATGGTGTGGGTGCAGAACTCCTCCTGAAATTAGGAATCAGATATATATATATATATATAGAGAGAGAGAGAGAGAGAGAGATTTATCTAGTTTATCGACAGACAGTTTCATGGGACAAGGAATTTTGTTTTCTAGCCATCATTTTCAACACATTGGGTTTCATAGGATTAGGCATATTGTTTGGGGAAAAAGAATTAATGAAGCAGAGATTTTCAGAATGGCTCTCATAGCATGAAGTAAACAATATTCATTAAGCATTGTAATGTGGTAACCTGTTAAAATATTATTCAACAAGCTAATACTATAACATGACTGCTGTGACAATATTTAAGTGTTACTAAAATGGAAACGCATATCAATTTATAGTTGTGATAAATCTTTTGATATATTTGCAAAATAGTATTTTCAAAATTTGAAGCAACTTTGCAAATAAGTTTTAAAAACTTTCCTTTTGCATGTATTTTATGTTTTTTAGTAAATGTTCATTTACTCAATTTCAATCAGTGTTTCTATTCAAAATACAGTGATATTGAGTCCAAACTGATATTTGTTAGCAGATTCTTTAAAATAAAGGCAAAATTAGGGACAGAGTTGAATAAACACCAAAACTTGGATAACACATTTTTGCAGAATATTGCGCTACATTTTTCAGAAAATTAAAAAACTCAAAGATAACACAGTTCTTGAAAACTCTGTCATCTTACCTCAATGCAACATTGGACATATTCCTCCTCGATGATAAATTGTATTATTGAAATCAAAGGAAGACAAAGGTAGCATTAATGCTGTTTTGCTGACTGAAAGAGCTCTTTGATGATAAATTGCAAAACTGAAATGAAAGGAAGACAAAGGCAGTGTTGATGTCGTTTTGCTGACTGAAAGAGCTAGCAAAAGAGACAAAACTTGAGGGTTCTAATGATGCTTAGAGCTCCTTTTAAATTTTTAAACAAATATTCTCATTTCATATAACATCCATAAAGCTGTGAAATCAAATATTCCATGAATCCATAGCTATTATTTACTCATTATGTATTGCCTAAGCATTAATCTGTGATAAAAATTCTACTCTTAGAATAAGATTTTCAGCATGAACCACAATGATAGTGATTCCTTCAATGGGAACCGACTCCTCAAATGGGAACCGATTCTTCCAATGGGAATTGATTCCCATAACCTATAAAACAATTCCTGAAAACAGATCCGAATCCCTAGTCGCTGGAAACAAATCCTAAATCCAGAAAAGGATCCTGAATCCAAAATTTGGAAGACCTGGATCTGGATCACCAATCCCCCAATCCTGTATGGTTCAGATCTGGATAATGGGGCTAAACATGGCAAATCTGGTAACATTGCTTTCAACAAATATGCAAATGAAAATCTCATCAGATAAAATGGGAACATAATATATAATAGAGAAATCGTGCTTAACAGCTCAAAAAAGAAGGTGAAGTAGCATATGAATTCCAGTTGACTAGTGGCATCCAAATGCACCAAATAGTTGGTGACAAATGAGTCCACAAGCTCCTCTCTCAAGAAAAGAAATCCTAAAAATACTTTAGAAAAATAAGAAGAGAATGGACAGTTATTATAGAGGAAAGCACAAAAGATGATTTGTAGGATTGTGATGAAATTAACTTTTGAAATGCACATTGCTCAAGGACGATATCTGGGAGAACAGGATCTGATCAGTGTCGGTAATTTTACAATATTGAAGTTAAAACAAACCCCAACTTGTACTATGGAGTCGTTGCATAATGTCCACCAACGATAGAGAATAAGGATAGTGGTATTGGTAGAAGAGTTTTCCAAATTCACCGAGTGTGAAATGTTGAATTCAACATTTCGGATCTGTGAATCACAATCCATCATCGGGACTATTGCCACATAAACTAGCACCCCAAATGCAAGGATTCAAAAGGGTTCTAGCTAAGTGCAACTATGGAAATAGGATAGCTGTCACCTATCAAATTTCTCTTCATTTTAAGTGGTTGATGAACCACTAAGGGGGGATTCCCTGAGGCAACTAAGTCAAATGATCTACTCACTCAGCTTTTGATAGGTTGAAAGCTCAAAAGGTTTACTTGGAATCAAATTGAATTACTCGAATATTATAACTTATAAATCATTGAGTAGGGGAGGCAGGAGGGGGAGGGGTGTTCTTTAGCCCCGATGGAGAACGGATTTTCACATATTCCTGGAATTTGGGAGTAGAATCCAACAACATGGCGGAAGCTTTGGCCCTCTGGCAAGGCTTAAATCAAGCTCTCCTCCATGGTGCTCAGAAAGTAACAGTAGTGGGGGACTCCAGGATGATTATCCATAGCATCAATACTATGAACTTACCAGCGTCCATCCGTCTCCGTCAAGTTCTACAAAGAATCGCACTGTTCATTCCTCTCTTCCAAGTCATCGAATTCTACCATGTCCTCCGAAGGAATAATGGACAGGCGGACAAAGCAGCAAATGAGGCAATTACCCTAGGGAAAGGGGTTCTAAAAATCAATGATGAAACTAATCTGGTTTCTATCCCGTAACTCTTTGGGCTCAATGCCGAACATGGACGTTCTGATAATTTGGCATATGGGTATTAAGGCACGTGTCTTGCGCCAAAACTGCCGGATGGTCCTCGTCCCTGGATGCGGCGTGCCTTCTTCCCTTGACGACATCCTTTCCTCCACTATCAAGCATTATTTCAACCACCCGTTCGCATGCCTTTTCTCTGCAAAGATGATGCCGCCTCTGCCACTGCTGATGAAGACTCGTACCTATAAATGTACCAGAGATCAGGATGGTTTACGGAGAAAGATCTTTTCATATGCCTCCAGGCGTGTGGATTTGCTCTCCTCAGCTCATCTTCGTCTGTGTAACGCCCCGTTTTGACATTTCTTCCTAAACTATTATTATATGTTGTATTTGCTTGATTATGAGACTTCGTCGGTTTGACGATACTGTGGACATGTGTTTCTATAGATATGTGTGTGTGTGATGTTAGTATTAGGATACACAGTCATGTTAGATATGTATCATGTGTTAGCTATGTCTCATATGTGCAAGTTAATGAATGATGGGTACGTGGATACCATTAAAGTTATTGTTGAACGAAAGAATGTTATACCAGGTGCATGGTGAAAATAATGAATTGATTATTGTTGTTATGATTATGACAAAATGTATGTGTACATGTTGAGGATTTGTGCACGATGTTCGAGATTGTATGTCGAGGACTGACTTACAGGTTAAAATGGCTAAGTGATAGCTGGATCCTACGAGGTGGGAGAGCCTCGGGGACATGGAATCCGAAAGATAAACGATATGCAGGTGATGCATTATTTACTTTTGCGTGATTATTATGAGGTTTATTATGATGTATGGGTGGGGTAGGGTTTCAGGAAACTCAACCGCCCAGATTGGTTATACGATGACAAACCGAGTACAAGTGCAACGCGATTATTATGTCAGGTAGACATAGTCCCTTGTTCCATTAGGGGGGGTGGAGGCTTTGCCCACCGTTTATCCCCGAAACCCAGAGTCATGGGAGGGTTGTGCTACGGCGCGCTCCCCAAGGTGTGTGATGATGACTGGTGGTTGCCTGCTGGGGAAGCTTGGTCGATGTAGTCGACACTTCCGCTTACGGGTTCTAGCTGGAATCGGTCATGACTTGACATTTCAGGGTAGTCCAGCAGAGGACAGGATAGGATGTGGAAGTTAGTGATGAGGTAGGTAAATAGGTGTAGCTTGAAGTAGGGGTGAAAACAAGATCTGACTGTATGTGTGTAAAACCCTTGGATTGAGTATGTGTCGTAACTCAGTAATGTATGAATTGTCGTAACTAATAAGATTTCAGTTAGTTAAAGGATTGTACCTTGCAAACTATGTTAAAACATGTGTCAATGAATAATAAAGTTTCGTGATTATGATCGGTGTGTGTGAATTATTATTGTTAGTGTACTTACGCGAGGTATGTAAGCAGTAGCTACGCTTACATAACTCGCCTACATATTTATAAATTGTGTAAAATATTGTTGAATAATGATGTTAATTATTGTCGTTTCATAATTAACTATTGTTGATCAATGTTAATAATGTCGATTAAAGTTAATAATGATGATTAAGGCTAACAATGTAGATTAATGTTAATTATTGTCAATTAAGGTTATTAATGTTGATTAATGTTAATTATTGTACATTAATGATTAATTATTGCTGATTAATAAACAAGTTACGGTTAAATTAGGTAGTAAATAATGCAACCTAGTTAGTAATGATTAATCGAATGCTAATGAGATGTTTAGTAAAAACTAAGGGTTAAAATGGTTAAATGATTATTGTAATGTAAAATTTAGTAGTATTAATTTCTCTTACGAAACCCTAAACTAATCGAAAACCCTAAGTGAGCTACATGCAGAGCAACACCCTCTTGCTAAAAAGTTTGGAGAAGAAATGTTTCAGGCGGGGAGAGACAGAGGGTTTTGATCACCGTCTCACATGATTATTTAATTAATGATTGTATATCGTGGAGATATGAGGAGGGAACGCGTGGCCCCTCATGCAAAGGCCCGCATCAAACTTGATAGGTTAATACGTTTAATGAAGACTATTAGTAAATTTGTCTATTTTGTTAAAATTAAATTAAATTAGTTGATATTTAATCTAGGTTAATTAAATTGTATATATATATATCATATATGTTAAATTTAATTATTTAATTTGTTAATTATTAAACTTAATCATTTAAATTGTTAACTATTTAAATTTAGCTAAATTTAAATTGTTAATATTTTATATCATGTGATTAAATTAATTAAGATTTAACCCTTAGGATGGATTAAAATAGCCTTAATCAATTAAGTAATTAACGTTACAATTTAAACTTATAAATTTATTACAAGATTTTTTTTAATTATAAAGTTTTAAATGGAAAGGTAATTTGATTTGGATATAAGGTTAGGAGGTGGCACCAATAAAACCGAATTTAAGTCAAATCGAGTAACATAGTAGGTTTATTCGGGAAACCATGACAAGTATGACCCCGAAGGTAGATGCGGGTATAGATGACTACCTAAGCCATGAGGACAATGCGATACCCCACCTTTTGCCTGAGCCATAGTGTCATACCCGCGACTCGCGACATTAAGACTTAGTGTGTCATGATGAGTGAAAATCATTAATAGGTTATTGAATCTAACTGTGAAAAAGGAGGATGTTCATTCTATCGATAATGGTAAATTTAATAATTGTAATGAGCTAAAGTATCCAGATAGGTACAAGTAAGGGGTTGGAGGCCATAAGTGGCCAATGTTGCATATGACTAAAGCTGTAGCTTGAGAATAAATTACTAAGGACAAGTCATTTTGTCAGTAATAATTGCATGCTAGTAATTGTATATTGCAGTCATGGATCCATGTACGAAGTCAATTCTTAAATTTTGTCTGTGGTTGTAAAATTCTTGTTCATGGGGACATGGTGTGCCTTAGATATGATGAAAAGTACCCATAGATAATTATTCTTACATTTCAAAGCCAAGGAAATCATTGTATGACTAGATCTCGAGGAAACTTGGGATATGTTATAAGGGCCAGGGACCATTGTGGTCAATAAGATGTAAGTATAAGGTATAGAGGAAACCATACAAAACTTAATTTAAGAGAATAATATATTTAATTGAAATAATAAGAGGTGCACAATCGTGGATATAAATTATATTTGTGGACCTATGGGTAACTAAGTCGTATCTTACAGTATGTGCCATAACTAGGATGAAGAAAAATCATAAACCTTGTCCTTTCCCTGTTAGAATATGAGCTATATTACTAGGAAAGAGAGCTTGATTGATGGGGACAAACAAGAAACTCTAAAGTCTCTATATTTGTAAATAACAATTATAGTAATATCTTAGTAAATATTCATAAGTTAAGGAAGATGGTTGTATTCCAAACCCTACAAGGGTGTTCTATGTGTGGTATCAACTACCAACTAAAGGGAGAACCCCTTTCAAAGTTGGCTTAAGCAGTAAAAGTTGTAACAAAAGACTGGTATATAGCCAATGGATAAGTAATTGGGTTGTTATTTAATGATGATTAGTCAAGTCTAGCGCAGTGATGACCTCGAGTAATAAGGAAGGGCATAGGTGGATTAACTAATTAACAAGTGGACGTGTTAAAATAAAATGGTAATGAGAGATTCATTAAGATTATGTAGTAATCACCTTAAGACATTCCTAGTTTATAAGATGATGAGATTAATTATGTATTAGTAGGCTCGTCTCATGACTAGTCATGTGTGTCAAGTGAGTAAACAAAATATTACGTTATCTAAAGGTTCCATTCATCTTTTAAGGATGCCCTAAGTTATGAATGTCAATCATATGGTTGTATGAAGTACCTATGTAGGTATGGTAGGTCAGGATTCATGGGACACGTGAGTGATTGCACTGTGAAAAAAAAAAAAAAAAAAATAGTAGTATTGCGAGAATGTGTTTGAATTAATGAAAACATTAAAGGTGTGAAGATACATTTTAAAGAAAGTTAAGGGGAGGAATTTGATATGAGGATTATGCATGTAAATTTGTGAGGACTAAAAGGTTTTAAATTAATAATGGTATCAATAGGTAAACAATTGTGACATGTTGTAGCGAAGCTAAATTAAAGTAGGCCAAGGACAATGTGTTTTAAATGAAACCTAATTACCATAAGAGTGTTAGTGATAGAAAGAGTGTGGATAAGTGAATTATAAATTTCGTTATGACAAATGATATGGTAGGCATGCAAGCTAAACGAAATAATATACAAAGTGTGGCCATTATTGAAGTTACCAATAAATATATGTGGTAGATGTGGGGTGACATTATAGAAGTAATAGGATATATGATAGTTGTAATAAAGATAGAGAACGGAAGTAACACCACATCAGAAGATAGAGTTGTGCAAAAAAAAAAAAAAAATACTCGAAGGCATGGGTGGGGTAGGAGTTGATAATAACATAAACGATGAGATAATCAAATGAGGAGAAGTAGTTGGCGGATGATGTACAGATAATGACTTGGAATAGCAAAAAAAAATAAGTGGCATTATCATTACGTCTAAAATGTGTGAAGCAGATAGATATCAAACCAACGAGGGTGTGAGGTAGCAATAGCGTAAAGAACGTGAATGCATTCGGACATTTAACTTAGTCCCTAACTAGAAGAGTTTAATGACACACAATATATATTAGTGAGAGGTTGCGGCAACTAAAGAAGTTGCCAGTAATAATAAAGAGAAGATTGTAATAGAAGAAATTGTGCATGTTTCATCAAGACATGGTAGGACATTAAATTAATTTTGGTAGGCCAAGTAAATACATGGTCTCCATCTTCACTCTACGAGGATAAAATTAAAAGTTGATCGACAATAGACAGGGTGGTAACATTGTAAAATTCTAGGAGAAACCTATGTATTCATGTTAGGAGGAAATTCATAAGGATGTGATGCTATCCGGTAAGGGAATGACCTTATTTCAAAATTAAGTTGTAAACAACAAAAATAAAATGATATATCACAAGATGCATAAGTCAGGTTTCTTGAAAGTGGTTCATAATGTAATACATTGATAGGAAAATGGTGTGTAATGTATGACTTAGAAGTAGATGCTTACTAAATGGATAATTGGGATTTTGGAACGAATTCGACTTGATTTTAACCTAAGTGTTAGCCTTAAGTATGGTTATATAGTGTTTTGAAGGACATTGTGGAGTGTGCCTAGTTTGGAATTACCTAAGGTACCTCACATTTGCATATGTTATAGAGGATGTGTTAGTTTCGAGCTTTCTCTTATTCATGTATGGGTAATAAAAGGGATCGCACAACAAATAATATTGGACATTGAATGAATTTATGTATGTTTAAAAACAACAACAACACAGTCGCTGCATATCAATTATAGCCATGTCAATGACAATTGATCATTAAAATAAGTAAAGGGGTTAAACAACATGAGAATCAACCATAGTATTTGGTATGGTGTGATAGAACAAATGATCTCATTAGCGTATTCTGATGAGATTTTGTTAATGCAATATAAGTAATGATGAGTAAGGACTATAATGTTAGTGTGCACAAATAAGTAAGAGTCATCATCTTGTGTAATTAATGGATTATAAATAAGAAGAACTAATAAGTGTAGCTTAGATACTAAGAGCAATAAGGTAGATAGGATTAGTGGGACAACATAAAGATGTGAATGAAGGAAATGGGTATATCAACGTCAGGGATAGTTAGGAAAATAGTACCAAACATAGGACAATGATGTGAGGATTACAAGATAAATGGAAATGCGGTAGAAGACCAGTTCTAGTTGAACTCAGAAGGTGGTTAATGATGATATGGAATTTCTCCATAATGTTTAAACTGTAGTCTCAATGGGTCCATCATTTAAACCAACAACCTCTAAATAAAGAGCATGATGGCTTCATAATTTATCACTAATAATAAATCTTGATATAGAGAAATGGCGTAAGTCAATGTGGAATTAACTAAAGTTGAGATCCGATTAAAGAGTCATGGCAATGACTTAGAATCAAATTGAAAGTCATACATATATGAGACATGGTATTCTTATGAATCACATTATCGAATGTACAAATTAATTTAATTTAACAAGGGCGTTGACTATTCTATGGATTAAGGTGGTAATGAACCTTGAGTAGTCAAACCAACAACCTATGTGAATGGTAAACGAAATATAAGAACAACTCCAATAAGATTAAATGAATGTAATTGTAGATGTCGTATGTATATTTAGGAGGTGGCCCAGTAGGGAAAGTACACCCTAGGTTCAGCTACCTAGGAGGACGCAAATATCATGCATCATGATTGTTCCACACTATTTTGACCATAACTTCGGGACGAAGTTTCCTGAAGGGTGGGTGTATGTAACGCCCCGTTTTGACATTTCTTCCTAAACTATTATTATATGTTGTATTTGCTTGATTATGAGACTTCGTCGGTTTGACGATACTGTGGACATGTGTTTCTATAGATATGTGTGTGTGTGATGTTAGTATTAGGATACACAGTCATGTTAGATATGTATCATGTGTTAGCTATGTCTCATATGTGCAAGTTAATGAATGATGGGTACGTGGATACCATTAAAGTTATTGTTGAACGAAAGAATGTTATACCAGGTGCATGGTGAAAATAATGAATTGATTATTGTTGTTATGATTATGACAAAATGTATGTGTACATGTTGAGGATTTGTGCACGATGTTCGAGATTGTATGTCGAGGACTGACTTACAGGTTAAAATGGCTAAGTGATAGCTGGATCCTACGAGGTGGGAGAGCCTCGGGGACATGGAATCCGAAAGATAAACGGTATGCAGGTGATGCATTATTTACTTTTGCGTGATTATTATGAGGTTTATTATGATGTATGGGTGGGGTAGGGTTTCAGGAAACTCAACCGCCCAGATTGGTTATACGATGACAAACCGAGTACAAGTGCAACGCGATTATTATGTCAGGTAGACATAGTCCCTTGTTCCATTAGGGGGGGTGGAGGCTTTGCCCACCGTTTATCCCCGAAACCCAGAGTCATGGGAGGGCTGTGCTACGGCGCGCTCCCCAAGGTGTGTGATGATGACTGGTGGTTGCCTGCTGGGGAAGCTTGGTCGATGTAGTCGACACTTCCGCTTACGGGTTCTAGCTGGAATCGGTCATGACTTGACATTTCAGGGTAGTCCAGCAGAGGACAGGATAGGATGTGGAAGTTAGTGATGAGGTAGGTAAATAGGTGTAGCTTGAAGTAGGGGTGAAAACAAGATCTGACTGTATGTGTGTAAAACCCTTGGATTGAGTATGTGTCGTAACTCAGTAATGTATGAATTGTCGTAATTTAATAAAATTTTAGTTAATAAAAGAATGTACCTCGCAAACTATGTTTAAACCTGTCTCGGTAAACAATAAGTTTCGTGATTTTGATTGATGTGTGTGCGATTTATTACTGTTAGTGTACTTACGCGAGGTATGTAAGCAGTAGCTACGCTTACATAACTCGCCTACATATTTATAAATTGCATGAAATAAAAGTGAACTATAATGTTTAGGCATTAATTACGTTGTTACTACTTACCTAAATAGGAGATTAAGTTAATACGTCAAGTTAGTAAATTTTGGATTTATAACTGAATAAGATAATAGAGGAATTAGGTGGTAATAGAAGACGGTTTAGTAATAGTGTTAATTATTGTCGATTAATGTTAGTAACATTGATTAAGGTTAGTCATTGATTGATTAATGATTAATATTGTTGATTAATGTTAAAAGTTGTCGATTAATGTAAAGAATATTGATTGACGTAATTATCGTGGATTAACGTTAATAATACTGAATAATAATGTTAAATATTGTCGATTAAGGTTAGTAATGTTGATTAATGTTAATCGTTATGAGTTAATGATTAATAGTGTTGATTAATGAACGAACTATGGATTAACCTAAGTAACAACTAATGTAATTGTTTAGTAATGATTGATTGATTTTTAATGAATTTAATTAGTTAGGGGTAAGGGTTAAAATGTTAAATGGTTATTGTAATATTAATTAAAATAATATTAATCTGATAGGTTAGTATTAATTGCAAGGTTAGTTAATTAATTAAAACATACGGATAAGAATTAATTTATAATTATTAATTTAATTATAATCATGTCTAAGTTAATTAGAACCTAGGGTAAATTGCAAATAGATATATTATGCAACTTATAAACAAGTGTCAGAATGCACATTTGTAGTTGTTTAATAAAAATGATGAATTAATTATAAATTAATTATGAAACATTTAATTATGAGGTCACCGAGAGTGGACTAGTAATTATTGGGGTAAAACGTGTAAGTGTAAAACATTTGTGATTGGTGTAAAACTTTAATTTTATAATATAACATTTTATTAATTATTAATTATTATTTTGAAAAAGGGAAAGAATATTAGAATATTGCCGAGAGATTGTCGGTTGAGTGGAAAGCACTTAAGGTTCAAAGATGAACCAACCCAGAATTTAATTTAATAATAAAATAATACAAACTTTGGTTTATGAGTCAAATGTTGGGGGCTCGAGGAGGACTGACTTGGGATAAAATTTATGAGGAGGATAGGGGTAGTTAAGATAGGAGTCGGTGGAAGGAAGAGGGGGATAAGGTCGAGAGGGGAAGGAGGAGAAGGGGTCTTCTTCACCTTGCAGATTTTGGAGAGGGGAGGGAGCATAGACAGCAGGAGAGAGCAGCAAAGAATGGGGGTTCTTGTTGGAGAGTTGCAGAAGGGAATTACCGGTTGGCTTGTACTCGGTTTGGGCTCGGGGGTCCAAAGGGGTACCTTTGGAGCTGGGTGGTCGGCGAGACCTCGCCAGTTGGCAGGGTGGCATACTTGTTTGGGCAGGTTGAGTTTCAAGGGTTTGGGAAGACATTGGTTGCAGGGCAGCAAGTAGGGAAACAGCAAGCAGGGCAACAAAAGATGCAGCAACAAAAGAGGGATCTACTAGCTATCTACAGGTATTTCTCTTAAAGGTATACTAAGCAATTTCTAACCCTGTAAATCGTTTTATCAAGTTATTAATAAATGGTAATTTCGTGAATGAATACTCATGTATTGTTGATACACCTGCACAAACATATATGGTTAGAAGTAGGAAAAACAGTAAATACATCTATTTCAAAACCTGCAAATGTAATTGTTATTGTTTTTACAGACCTGAAAATTGAACACAAACCCACAAAACAGAAACAGAAATTGACACAAGTGTAAAGAGAAATGAATGAATAGTTTATTGATAAACTGAGATTATCAAGGACCGGGGTCCTACAGTCTGCACCCCTCTGTTGCCAACGTCACTGGGCTCATCGAAGCCACGTCTAGTTATGATAACACACTGGTTCATGATTTTCAGGGAATTGCCTACCACGGCACTGCGAACCGTTATTTAATGAGCGGTACGAGTCTAGGTAATGGATCCCCTCAACGGAGGATGAAGGATCCTGCGGCATGCGTCGAATTATGGGCAATTATGCCTTATTTATTTCCTGGAATAGACATCAGCAATATGAATGGCAATCCCTTCCGCCTTGGCCCAAAAATATATACTAATCCAAAAAGAAATATTAATCCAGCTAAGAAGGAGATTTCTCCAGGAAGGCGAAAGCTCTCGCAGTTCTCCGCTGAGCTCCCTTTGTTTTACTTTGAAAGTATCGGGTATCTGCTTAGTGTTATGGACGACTCTGGAGATTCGGCGGCTTCCTCCCCCGACCCATTGTTGGAATTGGAAGCGGAAATTCGTGTATTGCGACGACGGGTTAGAAGACAGGAGAGTTTATGAATCGAATGGATGCGCAAGGTGGACGCCGACTGGACAGATTGGACGAGGAGATTGGCAGCACTCGTGAGGATTTTGCTGCAGCCCTGGAAGCTTTGGAAATGAAGGTCACGGCCGCCATCGAGAATATGGATCGAAGACTACAGAATATGGAAATTGCTATGGAGAACCTCCGAGGTGCTGAGAAACCAAGCCCGAGCAAGAACCCAACAACTGCAAAATCGTTTGCAAGGGCACGTTATCGTTAATTCCTGTATAGGTTCTGTTTTACTCTGTTTTCTCTTTCTGTTTTAGTTTTAAAGTCCTGTTCAGTCACAGGCTTATGTAATTAATGGTTGGAGGACTGATAGACTCTCTGCATTTTGGATATGTAAACCTGTAGGTGGCTCTGCCACTGCTTTTTAATATAAAAACTAGCCGTTTCTGTCAAAAAAAAAACTTATAAATCATTGAGCATAAAAATGATGTATTAAGTGAAACAAGAACAACAATCATCATTAAATGAGCATGTAACGTTCCAAATAGAATATATATAAATAAATAATAAATAAGTAATTAATAAATATTGTATATGCTAATGTAATAACGACATCTGAAGAAACGTAACTCTTCACTATTATACTATATATATGCCGATCAACTATTAATGTAAGGCAGACTTGAAAAATGAATTAATGTACGTATTAAATATATATGCTAGCTTCTTTCCAAGTGGTATCAAAGACTGCTTTCCTCTCCTTGCTGTGTACTCCACCTCCTCATCAATCACACTAAAGGTTCAGTTTCTAAAGATAATGAAAGTTATTGCAAAGAAACTAAACCATAGAACAAGTACCCATTGTCTCAAATAAGTGCATCATCCTTAGTTATTTGAGTATGTTGTTATCATAAGTGAAGAAATTGGTGATTACTAACAATGCCAATGTGCTGGAATAACACAAAACCATAAGCTCATGAATTAGATTAAGATTGTTTTAACATGCCAATGAAAGTTATGAAATGAAACACATGACCATAATCATTAGAATTTCCAACACTTTCAAGTATATGAAAATGAATATAAAATTGTAATGAATATAACATTGGTAATTAACCAAGTTAATTTAAATCCCTTAATGTTTAACAGCAAAATATTATTTTCAGATTTAAGTAAAGATCTATTCAATGTTATTCAAGATCTGAAAATAAAAGGGAGATTGATCAAGAGTATGCCAAAGAACTTGAATGAAAAACCGACTCTCAACAATCTTAACTTCAACTCCGAATTCATATGTGTGAAATGTTAGTACATAGAGCTAAAAGAAATCTGGAAATGACCATTCACCTTAAGTAGAATTAGAAACTAGCAAGCAAATATTCATTATATAAGTGCAACCATTAGTTTAAACAAGAAATATTGCATTGCATGTAATGAACTTAGGATCAAAAATCAATTTCCAGATTTAAAACAAAAAAAAAGAAAAAAATGCTTGATGGAAATGAAATAATGAATTTTAATGGCTATAAGAAGAAAGTGAGAAAAATCTAATGACTAGTGCCTAAAGTCTAGTGAAAGGGCATGGGGTCATGATAGAACTTAGAAGAGAGTAGATCTCTTGATGATCAAAGAGCAAGAGTGGATGGAAAATCTTCAAGTAACCCCCCTTCTATTGTCCAAAATAGAGGATTTCAAAAGCTGAAAACTCTCGAATGAAACCTGCAAATATATGGGGATTTGACAAGCTGAAAATCCTCTAAGCAAATATATGAAAATAAACCTGCAATAGATTCTACACAATCCACTTTACTATCTAGTTAGCAAAAGTTATGTAGTATTATGTGAAGATATTACCTTAGACTCCATGCATTTTTTAACAAAAGAAAGAAGTTCTTATTTAAGTTTCACCATTAAATCCACAATTAGCTCCTAAAATTTACCCAATATACTATCATACAAGAAAAATAGACACCAAGTAGCAATGATGCTTTATTCTCCACAAGTTCTAGCCATCCAAAACCATGAGAGTATGAGAAATGCTCTTTTTCTATCGGAAGAGAGCTCAACAACATCCTCAAAGGAAAATGATAAAATATTCCTTGACATGGTCAAGAATAACAAACCTAACTCAACCTCCTAACAACCTTGACCAGTCAAAATAGGGGGGACACACCACTAAAATATGAGAGAAATAATATACATGTGGTACAAATAACTCCCAAGAGAAGGGCACCCAATTAGACCTAGTCAAAATAATGATAGCTGGTCCAAAATCCAACTAACAAGATCCAATAACTGTATCCATAACCTTGACAAGTCAAAAGTAACAACTTGCAATCATCAATACAATGGTTTAGTGGTCCAAGTAGTCAAAAAGGGACAAGCACGCCCAAACAAGAAGCATAGAAATGACAATATAATAATAATAATAATCTAATTTTTAAGGTCATGACCAAGCCAGAAACCAAATTGGTGTATGAGACCACCTAGTTTATGGGACAAGGGACCCCCTCCGGATAGTGATTTAACTGCTAAACTCTATGGAGGTGTACATACCCTACCCCCCCTCCAAATTTGAACTTGTGACCTCCCAGGAGGAAACACATGTTCTTAATTGATGGGCTCACTGTAGCTATACAAAGCACCAATAAAATTACGACCACGGAGCTCCAAGCAATATAAGTGTCCCATCTTCGGGGTTGTGCCTCGTGTCGAAATTTTTGAGAAACTAGAACATTTACAAATATTCAATACACATTACAAATTCACAAATCACATTGAATGTCATAGACTCATAAAATTAGAATTAGGACCATAAATTGCCAATTGGAGATTTCTCACTAAGCCATCAAAATCAAAAGGTATTACATAGAAGTGGGAATGCCACTTGCAAATACAAAATAGGGTAGATGGAAGAAGGGAATCCTTGCAACAAAATTTGTTCCAAGATAAGATATATCGATGAAGCTCAATAGAGAAGAAACTCCAAAATTCCAACCATGTTTTACAAAATCAGCACCACTGCCACTGCTCTCTCCTCCATTGTCCTCCTCATCCTCCTCCTCTATGCCCAATCCAAGATCTGCATTTGTTGGTGTGGAGGATGACCCCTCAAGAGGATCACCATCATCAAACGTGATAATTTCCTAGATCATTAAGATACATTTTGGCTAATTCCAACTCAACACTGTTGTCCAAACCCATATCATCAGGAAACACATCCCACATCTTTGTCTTTCCCTTCAACCACTCCTCCCTTTGCCTGTAAATAAGGTGAAGGTTGGTGTGCACATACACCATTGTCTCTAACCTGGACTGCTCAAGCCTGCTCTTTTTTCATATCGTACAAGTTCCCGTATGTGCTCCAATTCCTCTCGCAACAAGAGGATGAAGTAACATAAGAGAGGACCCTCAAGGCTAACTGATGTAGGATAGGGCATGCTGCCCCATGAGTTTCCCACCAAGCATAGGGCATCTTAACCCCCTTATCTCCAAGCACATCATTGCTTCCAAATCTCCCACTACCAGTGGAAAAATCTACGAAGCCCTCCTCCACCTCATCAAGAGATGCTCTATCCTGATATATCCGTCTAAATGCTGCCATCCTCCCCTGTGAAATCTCTCCATCCATGTGAGGAGGGAATCTGCGTGAGGGCCCACCATTGAGCCACTAATGACTATAGAACCTAAGGTTCAATGAGTGGGCCAAGGAATGTACAATTCTTATCCCACCCAATGATAAGAATATCCTGTAAGGTGGTGAATGTTGTCTGTTGATGTCCCATACTCAGGGCACTCATTTTGTACAATAATGGTCTTCACAAACTCAATCATGGAATCCCACCCCTCACAAACATCTCCTAAGATGGGTCAGTTCATGTCTGCAAACCGCAACAAAGAAATGATTGGGTCCATGATCTTAATGATAAGATCTACCCTCTCCCACCAACCATCATTTAACACTCTGAAATAACCATGGACCCAAGAGCGGTTTTGACCTCCCTCAATCATGGAAGCAAACCAAGTATCTCAGCAATGACAGATTTGTGTACTCTTTGTAGATTGTGAGGGACATAGTATGGTAGGTATTATGGATGTTTTGTCGTTGATATAAGCCTTGATGTTGGTTTATGCATTAAATCCTGGGTAGAACAGTTGAATAGGCTCCTTCCACAAATTCTCAATTTTACATCAATTATAGTTATTGTATATTACTTTGAACACTGTTAAAACTCTGAAGCTTTTAAATGTTATCCGAAGCTCATTCAATAGTTGGGATCAAAGTTGCCATATAAGTGTATGGATATGATATGATTTGGAAAACAAGTGTATTTGAAAAAAACAATACAGCTAAAATACAGGAGTACATTCTAAAATCCATATTCAAAAAAATCAAATACGGCTGAATATGATACAATATGGCCAAAATACGACTGAATACAATACGAATACAATGCAGATACAGCCACCTATGGCCATAATTTCCTTATATATGGCCAGATGTGGCCGTATCCATATTTCCATACCTGAAGGCAAGATACGGCTGTACATTGTAACTTTGTAACTATGGGGATTATATTAGTATAATGTACACAAAGATACCACTTTGACCAGCCATTGCAACTGCAATGCATCCCACATCTTGAAAGTTATGAATTGCACAATATCTATACAATAATGCATCATAGCCAGAATTTGTGTTAAAAATCTTTCTACTAGCGCAACACCAAAGGAATCTTAAAACTTGGAATAAATTACAGTAACATATTAGCTACAAACGGAAAATTTAAGAAGCTTCTGTAAATCAGACTTAGGTTCCAGGAGGTTTGACAGTTGGTATACACACCTATCTGTCACTAAAACATGACAGCATAAAAAAGTACCAGTACCTGAAATAAATGACTATTTCTGTTGGAAGGAGAAGCTATATTAAAGAGGGTATGGGAAAGTTGCTATAAAACTCATTTAAATACAAAATAACAACAAACCTGAAGTTCCACCATCCAAATTATCTCCACCTGATGCAACTCTTCGCCTTTTTGACCTGTAGATCCAGGTAACCACACTTGAGTCTCTTAGGTAATGACAAAACATACAATGAAAAACTACTTCATAATGATGCCAAGCTTTAGGTCAGGTGATAAAAGAGACCATCCGAAAGGTGAAGATATGAATATGTTGCATATCAAAGCAAAGGCATTGGCAAGGGGTAACACGATAAATTATTGCCCCTTGTCAGGTAACTTGGAATAAAATGCTTGTATATTTTGAAATTTGAAGCTTTAAATTATGAACATTAGTCAATCATCAAAGTCGCATTTTATTAGCTATGCCAGTTATTAATATCATATTTTATAATGTATATACTGACAATTTGAGGAAGTAGAACTTATGACTTATCCCAAGATTCTTAGTTGAACATATAAGCATCCTAGATGTACCCACTTCTGTAAGAAACTCTGTGCATGTAAAGCAACAATTATGCTTTGTAGATAAAAATTCCATGTCTTCGTGTCTGAGTTATTTTATTTTGCTATTAATATATTGCATTTTCCATTTTCTGCACACATGATCTATTTTCAACATGTATGAATAGCTAGAAGGCTTGTTTCCAGGAGATCTACAAGAAGAAGAAAAGAGAGTAGTCATCGGTGTTGGAGCAACCAATTCCTTGTGCAGTTTCAGAACTATGCAGCCAAAACTGTATCAGTTGCAGTAAGAATAGAGAGATTATTTTACAGTAGACTATTGGAACTCAATAGTCATTTTGGTAGAATTCTTTATTATTGATGTAGTTTTTGTTAAGAAGCAAATCCCTAGGAAAAGTGTGAAGCATTGTTGTAACCTCAAAAGAGAAAAAGAGAAAAAGAATATTATTAATATACAGCCAAATGTTGAATTAGCCAAAAAAACCTCATGAGATACAAAAGATTTTAAATCCCGATTATGAATTAAGAAACATAAAAATAATTTAAATCACCCCTCACATCATGATATAAATGGAGGGGAAAGGAGACACCCCACAAGACAAGATAAAACTAACTAATAATGAATTTTAAAATATGAATCTACTGAAAAGTGTGATTGTGTAACTATGAGTAATGACACATTTGTTTGATTGCATAGATAATGTGATTGCATTATGTAATGTTTATAGTGCTAGTGATGCATATATAGTGAATGTAATTCATTGCATATGAGATATTGAGAGCCGACAGTGATTGAATTACTGGTGTAAACGTTGCAATGAAAAGATTATATGCATGGATACTCACAGTCTATTTGGTTGACTAAAAAGTTCAAATTGCAGTAGATTGTCTTGGATATGGTAATGGGTGTAAGTCCATAATGAAAACTGGGTGCTACCACATGCAAAGGACAAACATTATGAGAATGATCTAATACTTGTGAAATCTGGTTTGTGTATGAAACAGATTTGAAAAAAATTTGATCGAAAATATTATGATGGTATCTTATGGTATTGTATGTATATAATATATGTGAGATGATGGATATGTCTAGTAGGATAGATGATAGCTGCTAAAAGCTTGCAAGCAGAAGGGGAGAAAGCTATGGTAATGACATTGGATCCTTGTGATATGCCTTGATAGCCATGAGCTATGTTATATTAGAGGTTGCCAATGGGATGCCTTACTAGTAAGGCTCTATAAGTTTGTGCACTTTTTGTGCAAGAAAGCCTTTGCAAATGCTGGATCGCCTAAGGGATTGTTTAGCAAATAAGGGGATACTTGAGCCTGAAAGTGAGTGACTACAAGGAAGAGGCAACTTGAATGAATCTATTGTCAAAGATTCATGTTATATACTAATCGGGATGAAGAAGGCATTACACACACACCCACACACACATCTTAGGTGTGCCAAAACTCAAAACAAATAGTGAGTTGAATCACCCATGGCAGCAATATGGAACAAAGACATGTTCATAACTTCATATAGATAATCATTAGGTTAATTTGCATACTTTATCTTGTGTTATGAACATATATGCTTCGATTATGAAACTTGAATCTTTATGAATGGGTTAAGTGCTGCTTAAAATGGCTATGATATGCATGTTTTTCCTTTATGAGGTAGTTGCCATGGTGATTTTGAACACTAACAAACATGATCATTTTAATGTTGATGAAAGGTTCCAAGGCTAACTGGTGGGGAGGACACCAATGGGGCTATGACTCCACCAGAGGGAAAGGCCTATGTCTTATGACGATGCCTTACCCTATCCATAAACCTCCTCTTGATTGTCCTATTTTCATTTATCCTCAATTTTATGTTAAATTGGATTGAAAGCTTAATTAAATGAAAGGGAAAATATGAATATGAGAACTTCGTAATCCTATACCAAAGTGCGTAACTCTTATTTTGCAGTAACTACCTCCTACCTTTGGGAAAACAAGAAAGGGAGGGAGGAAAGACTCCTATCTCTCACTCATTCACTCAATTCATGGAGGCAAATTCAAATTGGGAGAGAGGAGCTTGGAAAAAAGAGGGCGCTTGAAGAGAAAAGAAGGGTGTGGAGTGATTGGTATGAAGGTACATTACAATAATGCACTAAAAAACCCTTTTTGTATTGTTTTACTCTAAGGCATAGTTTTAAAACTCGACCAACTCGGACTGGGACTCGGCCGAGTTGACCGAGTTGACCCCAAGCCGAGCCAAATTGGCTCTTAACTCGGATTGGGTGGCCGGTTCCGTACCGACCCAACCGAGTTGGACATCAACTCGGTCGGTTCGGTACCAAACCAGCGAACTCGTCCGAGTTAAGGGTCAACTTGCCGAGTCAGGCCCAAGTTAAAAAAAACACTGATATTTTTATATTTTAAAAAAAAATTAATCCTAAACTACCCTAATCCTAACCTAACCGCTAACCCAACCCCTAACCTAACCCTAACAAACTCTTACAACACTAACGTGACCCCCCTTTTATTTTTATTAACTCTTTATCGCTCGTCGTGAGCTATCTCCCGCCTGGAATGTGTATTAGCTGGAGCCCGAGCCCGAGCCGTGAGTGTTAGCCCGTAGCCCGTCAAGTTGTCAACAACCCGCATTGGAGTGGTGTCTAGACTGTGGAACAGCGTGCCCGGTCACCAATGAAGAGTCAACTGTGGAACAGCGTGAGCATGAAACTATCAACTATGGAACAATGTGAGCGTGCTCGGTGGAGAGTTGAGACTGGAGTTGATTGTGCACACTGCAGTGTGGAAATTTGGAACCCGAAGTGGAAGTTTGGAACCCGAAGTGTTCGGATTGACTGGAACTGGAAGTGGAGTGTGCGGCAGTGTGCACTGTGCATCCCAATTCCCACTCGGTGAACTTCAACTTCAACTCAAAGGTATGTAACATACTAACGGACTGCTCATGCTGCCACTGTTTTTTTTTCTTATAAAATTTACACATTTACAAATTACTGAGTCTGAGACGGTGAGACTCTGATAGTTTGTAATTTAATTTTCGTTGTAACTTGTTATTGAGAAATTACCATAGAATTTACAATTTACTGTAAAATTGTAAATCTGTAATTTTAATTTGTATTATGTAATTTACTGTAAGAGTTAAGACCAAGACTATAAATCTGTAATGTAATTTTATTTTTTTCATTTTCTTTGCATGTTGAACTGTTGAACAGTGAACTTTGAAGTGTGAACTTGAACTCAAAATCCAACCAACTGTCATAAACCATTTACATTTCAAAATGGCCCCGAAATCAAAAGATCCAGCATGGATCCATGCTGATGTGGTTGACGGGAAGATTTATTGCAAATATTGCAAAAAAATTGATTCAAGGAGGGGGCATTCATAGGCTTAAACAACACCTGGCTTCCATTAGAGCAAATGTTGCCCCATGTGAAGTTGATTCAGAGGTGATTGGAGAGACAAGGTTGGAGTTGCAACAGCAATTTGAGCAATATGAAGTGGAGAAAACTAACCAAAAAAAGAGAGAGGCAGAAATAGGGAAGAGGCATCTTGCATAAATGATGAGATCTGTGCCTCATGCTGAATATGAAGGCTCCTCGTCCATACCTTCTACCAATGTCAGGGATCCCTTTCAGTATGTTCCTCCCCCCCAAACAAATCTGTCCAAAGATGGGAGTAATATCCAAAGTTATTTCTCACTTCAAAACACCTCTGACAGTGTTGCTGCTTCTCGACCAATTCAGCCCACCATAGATGCCCATTGGAAAAAGCAATACAAAGAAATTGCTGATCAGTACATAGCTAGATGGTGGTATGATGCAGATATCCCCTTCAATGCTGCCCGCTCATCTTATTTCCAACCTATGTGGAATTCTGTTATTGCTACCGGTAAGGGCTTCAAAGGCCCTAGTATGCATGACTTGAGGGGATCTCTTTTGTAGAAAGAGATCAATTCCCTGGATGAATACTTCAAGGATTTCAAAGCATCATGGGTCAAAACAGGTTGTACTATCATGTCAGATGGATGGACTGATGCAAAGAACTGAACCATCATAAACTTCATTGTCGCTTGCCCACAAGAAACCATGTTTTTTAAATCATATGATGCATCCGATAAGGTGAAAGATGCAAATCTGTTGTTTCAGCTTTTTGTTGAGGTTGTTGAGCTGGTGGGGGCAGCTAATGTTGTGCAAGTCATCACAGATAATGCCTCTAACTACGTTCTTGCTGGCAAGATGTTGGAAAAATACACAACAATATCTTGGACCCCATGTGTGGCACATTGCATAGACCTCATGCTTGAGGAGATATGCAAACAGGATTGGATCATGCACACTGTAGAGCATGCCAAAAGCATCACAAAATACATCTACAACCACTCATGGGTATTGAGCTTGATGAGGAAACACACACAGGGCAGGGAACTTGTTAGGCCTACCATTAATAAATTTGCAACTCACTTCCTCACGTTGCAATCTCTCATTGCTCAAAGACAAAACTTGGAACAAATGGTTTCAAGTGATGAATGGAATTCAAGTAAATGGGCTCACAGAACAGATGGAAAATACACCAAGAAAGCTCATTTTGGAAAAAAAGCAGCAGAGGTTTTGAAAATTATTGAGCCACTTGTTAAAGTGTTGCAGTTGGTGGATGGGGAAAGATTGGCCATGGGCTACATTTATGAGGCCATGGATCAAGCAAAGGAGCAAATAAGGGCATCATACAAGGATAGAGTGGCCAAGTATGGGCCTATCTGGGGTATCATCGATAGGAAATGGAACAATCAACTCCATCACCCTATACATGTAGCTGGGTATTTCCTGAACCCAAGGTATCATTATAGAGCTCAATGGGGAGAAGATCAGACCGGGGAGGTCAAAGATGGATTGTATGAGTGCCTTGGGCGCATGGTCCCAAAATGAGATGGCGCAGTTGGAGATACACCAATAGATTACTGCTTTCGCTTTGGAAAACCTGTGGCTAAGGTTGCAAGAGATGTGGACCAACCAGGTAAACAATTCCATTGTTTTATTAAATTCAATTGTTTAATTTTTAAAATTTAAAGACTTCAATATTTAGTCAAATTTACAATCTAATTCGTTGATTTAACTGTCTTTGCACTTGCAACAAGATGGTGGGAGTCATTTGGTGGCCAAGGCATTCAATTGCAAAAGTTTGCAATTTGAATCCTTAGTCAACCATGCAATTCTTTTGGGTGTGAGCGCAATTGGTCTATCTTTGAGCAGATTCACATGAAGAAGAGAATCATTTAGAGCAAATCCAATTAAATGATCTAGTCTTCGTGCAGTACAACCACGTTTAAGGCGCAACCAATTGATGAACAAAAGACCTGATACAGATCCCATTGTGTTGGATGATATTGATCCAACCTTAGATTGGGTAGTGGAGACTCGAGAGCCCAAGTTTGATCCTGATTTTGATATTGAGGTGGATGCGGTCAGTAATGTTATTTTGGAAGCAGATCCACTATTACCAGTACCATCATCAGTTCATGCAGGTGTAGAATCTAGATCAATAATATTTTTTTCTATCAGTGAATAATGTATGAATGTTTCAATATTACTATAGTAATAATTTGATAACTATTGATATAACATTATTTCATTCCAGACATGGCAGGCACTAGTCGAGACAGATGCGTGCACCTATAGAGCCTGATCCACATCCACCTTGTGCTTTTACACATTCAACAGCTTCAGCTAGTACTCCAGCTAGTGTTGCTCCTACTGCAGCAATTGTAGATGACCTTGAGGGGTTTGAGCCTGAGCCAAATGCCATTGCCTATGTCATTGCTAGTACGACTTCTAGTTCTAGCAATGGTCATGAGTTTGATGATTGATCATGTTGATCAATGATATAGTGGCATATTGGCATCATAGCATTTTGTTTTTTGGTCTCTGTCACTCTACATGCCATTTAGGCCTCTTTGATTATGTATTTTCATTTTGTTCCAGTCTTCTAGATATGTAATATATATGGCACACTGGCATTCTGGCACAGACTCACAGTACACTTCGTGTCATTTTGATATGTTCACCCTTATATGGTATATACATGAGCAGATTTTGGATGTTTTGTCTCTAATGCTTTGGAATGATGGATTATAATCTTTAAAATATCTTTTTTCTTTAAAATTTAAATATTTTATGTGTTTTTTAGTAAACCGAGTCATTAAAATCATATCGGCCAAGTCATTGTCGCTTCTGAGTCCAAGTTGACCCTCGACCGATTCTGAGTCTAAGTCCGAGTTTTAAAACATTGCTCTAAGGCTTCTAAAGTTTCATTACCATTGGATATAAGGTAAATAAAAAATTTAAATGCATCCCCCCTACAAAACCTCCAGCATCAGGGGGATTAGTTGGAGTTAAAGGGACTAGATGGCAAACAATGGAGGCTTCTACAAACATGAACAAAAACATGACTAATTTTAGGACAATCATAGAAACACATGTGTAGCTTTGTGAAGAGGTCAATAAAGGTGTTATTGATTTTATATGTGGCAATGGCCTTCTATTTTATACTTGCTTCTTACCCCTCATATTGCATGAGGATTGCATGTGTGATTCTTATCACACAATTCGAAGATTTGTAGGTTGGTAAATTCATGAGGATGGCACTTACACTGGATTGTGGGAGATCTATTTCTCCTTGGTGATAGGTTGTCATGGATGGCTTCTCTCTTCATGGTTTCATATTGTTTGCTGATGGATCAAATGCTAGTGCTAGATGGTGGTAATGCTTGAGTGCTTGAGCCTTGATATATTGGTCATCATATCTAGATGATATTACTCCTTATACATTTGTGACGGTGTTATGGTGCAGACATGTATGGCTATTGCTTGGTGGATGGCTTAGGATACAAACTCCCTAGCACATGATGATGTGTTGTGCACTGATGTTACTTGGTGGTGGTGGGGTTAGCATATGTGACCTTCACATATTTCCAATATGATTATTAATGTGTTTCTATGGTTGGATTTGGGCTAAACCCCCTTGAAGCTTAGTAAAAAATTGGTTGGATGTATTTGGAGGATCACTGAAGAACTTTTGTGGGTGAGTATATTTTATAAACCTTAATGTTGATTTTCTAATTGCTGGAATTCCTTGCCATACATTTGTGAAGTAGTAAACTTTGTAACATCATTCCTTGTTTCTTTTGTTGCTTATTAGTGGGATGATGTTTATGGATGCATATTTCTCCAAGTTGGGTTAGGTGCACATATATTCCATCCCTAATAAACACATCTTTACAAGTGTTAGGAGTTCATTTTCACTAGTTTTCTCCCAAGTCAAATTTCTGCATTTTTGGACAGCAAGGAAATGGACTTTTCTAGTTTGTACTTTTCAGCCTCAATAGCCATTTTTCCTCATTACGATAGCCTCCCATTAAGACTTGATTTCACCCCATTTGGCCAATGATAAGACACTAGTCTCCGGCCACTCATCCATCTTATTTCTTACACTATCAACTCGTTTTACTAAATCCATCTCTTCATTTTCACCTTGGACCTCATTGCATAAGCTCTACTAATCCTATCCTAAAGAAGCCCCCCTTGTTCCGGAGGAGAGCTGGACTAAAGAGCGAAGAAAGCTTGTGTGGTGACATTAGCAATCCCTCTTGGTTCCTCCAAGGTCTCAATTGAGCTTTAGGACTTTATCTCAAAAAGTGAGGGTTTGAGAGATAACATTGCTCATTGTTCCCTTTATAAGGAGGTGTTCAAGAAAGCTACACCTACAAGGCCTTCCTATATGCCATCAAGTGGGCATAATTTTAGGAGATCACTATAGAAAAAATAGGTGCCCCGGATTAAAATTACAAATAGAGGAAATGAAAGTAACTTGTGAAGTTAGGATTTAATATTTTTGAGGAGAGTCGGGCAAATATCATTAGTTGTCTACATCAAAACATTGACTTCCTTAACAGGCCCATTCCTCCAAGTTGTTGACTTAATGATAACTTAAAAGCATAAAGATTCAACTTTCAAATTTGAGATTCTTCGAGAGACCATACAAGATGTTGGGCCTTCCAATTAAATACTGGTAATAACCAATCAAACTAATGTTTGTTGTGCAACTGTTACACCCTTATTTGCATGAAGTGTTCACTATATTTTTGGAGGAGGCATTCATGGTTAGTTCTGTGGGTTGAAAAGTGAATCTGGGCACAGTTTAGAGTGATCCATGCAATCTGGATCAATTCTGAAAAACTTTGGAGGCCTGTACAGCAGTTCTGGGCACTTTTCATTATAAAAGAAGAGTATGAAGCAAGATCTGGGTACTGTTCTGGAGATATCTGGGCGCATTGCAGCAGCAAGGGAGCCTAAAATCCAAGTCTATGCCTGTTTTACGCAAGTTCTGGGTGTGTTTGCAGCCTTGTTTAACCTAACACAGCGATTAATATGAATTCGGGCAGGTCTGAGGACAATTCTGGGCATCCTGTACCTTCCTGGGCATATAAAACAGCAGTCTAGGAATGTGTGGGCACATAAACAGCCCTAAATCTCAGACCTGGGGTGAAAGAAAATTCTAGGCGGTCATGACAGCAGTGAACAGCCTTGAAAGTTAAAAGGGCAATTCTGGGAGGTCCTCTAAGTCACAGAAACAATAATCAGACGTTAATCCTCAATCCTGGGCATTATTGTGTATTTCCCAGCCTGGTTTTGACCTCCTGTGCATAAAAATAACAATAAACTGCAATAATCTTGCAGTCTGGGCATGAACAGCAATCACAAACAGCCTTAGAACTTCATTGCTTCAAACCAGCATTTGAAGGCAGCGACCAGCATCCTGGAGAGTTTAGGGTCACTTGGAAGAGGTTTCTCCGGTGGAGCAACCACTTGTGAAGGGTTTTCATGCCATTCCTAAAGCAGATGTCTCATGTGAAGGTGCCTTACGAGGGTTTCTTTGCTGGCCCTCGTCATTCCAGGAAACTTGTTTGCTGATTCTTTACTCTTGACATCATACTCAGCCACTTTTGGAGAGGCCACAGCCATAGAAGAAGCTCATCATCATCATTGGAACTTGATTTATGAGGCTCATCTGCCCTCAGACAATGTTTGAGGCTTAATTGACTGCAGAAGGAACCTATGGCATGGCATATTGGAGGGACATCACACATAGAAGAGGTATATTTCATAGTGTTCCACGGGGACGCATCCCACAGGGTCGGGGCACACCCCCGAGGGGGGGGCACCTGCGAAACGTTTCGCCACGTCCTCCTTTTTGCGAAACTCCACAAAAAGGATGGCAAAACGTCCTGCCAAGATGCGGGATGCATTTCGCAAAAAGGGGGACATCTCCCGAAAAGCAGGATGCCTAGACGCCCTCTCCCAAAAAGCAGAATGCCTAGACACCCCTCCTAATTTTTGAATTTTTTTTCGTAGAAGAAAAAAAATACTTATAAATTGCATATAGAACCTGATTTTTTATTTCTGATTTCAGACTTTGGTATTTGTTGAGTTGTCTAACATTAACTAGTAATATTAAATTATTGAAGTAAAAGTGACATTCTCCGTATCTTTCATTTTAAGAAAATGAAAGATAACGAGAATGTCACTTTTACTTAAATTATTAACAATACCACTAATTGTTTTGGGTTGTTTGAGAGTGGTTCCAACCTCCTCAAACGTCATATGCAAAAAAAAGAATTTTAGATACCATTCAGAATTCAACAGGCTTAACAGTATTCAGGATTTCAGGATTACAACACTTCCACTAGATTCTATCATGTATGAGGGTATGGGATTGGCATTTAATAAGCACATCAACCCCTCTATGTACCTTGTTGTTGGTGGTGCTGATTGTTGATGTCCTCTATAATGACCTTAATAAAAATGTACCCTTCACTAAAGCAAAATCATTTATTAAGCATGGGAAGCTTTTTGAATTTTCTACCTTATTTTGAAGCTTGGATTAGGAGATTTCATCAAATTGTAGTGTTGACTAATGTCCTTGGAGGGACAACTTCGAGATTCGAGGAAGAGACAAGGGCTAGTCTACTAGAGCCTAGATGAGGGGGCTACAGGGTGAATTAATGGTCGTGTTTACATTCCACAATGATGAATTTAGTATTTAGTATTTAAATGGTGATGGGATGACACATTGTCAAGTTAATATGTTGGGAATTATATTTTTTTAATCATTTTGGAGACAGGTCCCTCTATGTTAAGGAGCCCGACGTCCCCCATGTGCGTTTCCGTGCTCCCACATCCTGTAAACTTGGTGGAACATAGATATAAGATATTTCATGATCTATAGAAGACCCGTGGCATTTGGTTGAAAAAGTTGCTTGTAGCGTCCAGCTTTGGAGGAGGGTAATACACTTATATTTGTGACTTGTGTGGTTGAAGACCCTTCATCAGAGATCACATCTCCCTTCACCTTTTGAGGTGAACATTCCACTATCCTGCAGCTGACATTTTCCCTTTGGAGACTAAAGTTAGTTGCCAAGTGGACACTTCTTATTGGCAGCCATGTGGGCACCTTTCCCTTGGAGGTTCCTAGGGCTTTGTAGACACTATTATTGAAGCAATCCTACTTGGATGGTTAAAAACATTGCTTGGTGGACACATGTTCATTGGAGGATTGCTTGTATTGAGTCTTTAGAAGCCACCTTAGTCTTTTGTGGGTGAAAACGTTCCTCTCCTAGGGACTCCTTTTGGATATGTGTCCACTTTGTTTATTTTGTGGTTTAGCCTTGTGCTTTGTCTTGCGATTTGGCTATCTTAGGAGGGGCTGTGAATCAAGTTTGCATAGGCTAGGGTACAAGCTAGAGTTAGAGGTTGGAGGTGTGTGCCAAAGAGCCACCCTTCCTTGGTAAAATTTTGCATGAAGCTTGCATAGTTTTAGGGTAGGAACTTGTCTTTCTTTGAAAAGGTTCCAATCAAACATATACAAACAAGGCCATTGAGAGGATTATCTAGAGACTCCATTTTTTCCTTGGGGATTGGCAGTTGGAAGTTGGCACTAGTCTTCAAGGTCCTCCCATCATTTGTACTACAAAGAAAGACCACAAGTTTTGCTAAGGCTAACTCTTCAAATCACCGTGTGCCCTCATTGCCATAGCCTAGCAATCCTATCTAGGGAAGCCCCCCTCAAGTTAGAGAAGAGTCAATCGAAAGTGCAAAGAGGTGGTTATTGAGGTGATAGTGGGTAACACCTCTAGGTTGTAGTTGGGCTAGACATGTTCTTTGGGGCTTTAACTATACCTGCTAGATCATGATGTAACACAACTTACTTCATGGTACACAACAAGTGCCCCATACCCCATGTAGTTATTAGAAGTTAGAACCCATGTGTGTATGCACTCAATGATGATCTAAAATACCTTGGAAGGACCCTACAGATTTCCCAATTGATTTTGCAAACACCATTCATTAATAGATATTTACAACTTTCACTCAAACCTACCAAGAAATGCTAGGACAATTATTTTATATAGTTGAAAAGGATCATTGAGGTGCAAGAGACCCTACAGTAGATAGGGGTAAGCAATGGTCGGTTCACATTAAGGAGTTTAAGAAAGAGAACAAGGAAGAGAAACAAAAGGCTTTGGATGATTATGAGTGGAAAAAATACATGATGTATCATTCATTATCTGATAATGCTAGTCATCCATTGTTCCAACATCAATACCATTAGTCTCAAATAAATATACAAGACATTTGGTAATGCATTGGGGCATCTACCAGCCACTTGTGAAAGGGAACCTAAATTGGAGTATTATAGGCATATCATACCAAAAAGGTAGGATTTGATGAGCATAAGTCTCTAACTGGCAACTTCCTTATTGTATGCAAAATTGTAGTGGGAGAGGCCTAGCTGAGTGCCTATAATTCATATCAAGGAATGAAGGAATGTTTTCAAACTACCATTGCATAAAGCTTCACTGATGACAATAAAAAATTTCAATGGAAATACTTAGCTTTCATAAAATTTGTGATTCCTTCAACACAATGGAGGGGAGGGAGGATTGGTTGACCTTAGCCCAAAACATTTTGAATGGAAGGCGGAGGATGGAAGGCAACAAAGCTCTAGAGTTTAGATAGCTGAACATGTGCCTTTTGTCCCGCATTTTTATTTCTATAAATGAGAGGATTGTTCCAGCCAAAGCTTCTTCAAGTCTATTAGGTGGATAGAATTTCAAAGCATAAAGAAGTTATAAGTTGCAACAACAACCTTCATCTTCATATTCAAAATACTTGAGAGTATATGGAAAGACTAGCAATGGGAGAATATCAATGCAGAGGATACTACACAATTTGATGGCAATGACAATTGAGTGATTTCTCTACCTTCCACTAATAAAATTGAGTAATTCCTTAAACGCAATGGAGGGGAGGGAGTATCAGTTGATCATAGCCCAAAACATTTTGAGTGGAAGGCATAGTATGGAAGGCAACAAAGATCTAGAGTTTAGATGACTAAACATTTGCCTTTTGACCCGCATTTTTTATTTCTTCTATAATTGAGAGGATTAGTCCAGCCAAAACTTCTTCAAGTCTATAGTTAGATATAAATTCAGAGTGTGAAGAAGTTACAAGTTGCAACAACAACCTTCATCTTCATATTCAAGAGGACTTGAGAATATATGAAAGGACAAGCAATGGGAGAATACCAGCATAGATCCATCTTAAACCAGATCTATCAAGCACCGAGAGGGATCCAATTTCTTGAGGTGTAATTTTTTTTTAATTTAAACTCAAGAAATTTGATCTGTCTCGATTGACATCAAGGTTTAAGTTTTAAGTTTTTATTTTATAGACGAACAACGATTTTTTAATTACTTTTCATAATATTTTATTTTATGAGCCAACATGGATTTTTTTAAATACTTTCCATAATATTTTATTTTATGAGCCGACATGAATTTTTTTATTATGTTTTAATTATTTTGTTAGGCACGAACGTTACAACATCTCCCCCATACTGGGCTGTAGAGCACCTTGCTCCTCTCGGTGCAATCAATGTAGAGGATACTACACAATTTGATGGCAATGACAATGAAAAAGTGAAGGCAGGCTTGCTAGACATCCTTCATCGACAGGATGACAAGGATAGTGGTGATGATCGTGGCATAATGAGCCCAAGGAGAGTGATGATGATCGTGGCACAATGAGGCCAAGCATTGTTGGATCACCTAGAGATGGATCATGGGATAGAACATGAGCTACTTAAACCCAATTGATGATTTCCATATTTCTTGAATCAATGTATGAAACTTGAATGCATGATGTATCATTGCATTTTCATATTCTCTACTGGTGTGCAAATCAATGATTCACTTATATTCAAAATTTGACTAATGTGGTGTCAGGATATTTATTGGATATGTATATGCCATTTATTTAATGTTAGATTTTAAATTTGTTTTTATACAGTTTCAATCCATGTTCAACCAGGGCTTACGCCATTTCTTGAAATTTGGCCTTAATCTCCAAGTGTACCAAAGCCTCTTCCATACACCCTCCCATTCCCCATCACAAAAACTTAATGTAACTTGTCTACAACCATTTAAACATATGGTAATCTTGTCAATGTTAACGAATACATTAGCTCAAACAAAGAAGCTAATGACATCTTTGTTGTAACTTTGAGTCCCTAAGTCACCTAGTTCGAGTTCGTGTTCGAATTCAAAAACCTTGAAGTTCAACAAAAATTCGGAAATGAAAAAATTGGTGATAAAATTCAACATTAAGTTCGAGAGAGTATATATTTCAAAATTTATATATATATATATATATATAATTATAGGCACTCATTAAACATATATGATAAAATGAAAATTGCATCCCAACATTAACATATATAATTATATTTTGAAAGGATGATATCTTGTTAAAAATTTAGGAATTTAGATTAACTTTTTTGTCTTTTTTCTCACCTTTTAAAAATTTTATCGAATAAATTCAATTAAGTTCGCCTTGAAGTGCGAATTCAAGTTGAAGTTCAACTTCAAGTTCGACTTTGAAATTCCGCTTCAAGTTCGGTTTCAAGATCGAATTTGTTTGAAGTTTGGGGAATTTCGAATTTCAAGGTTGAAATTCGCCAAATGCGGTTACTAAGAGCACATTGGTTGTGGTTATCTCATTGAGCAATGCTATGATGTGTAAGTTGTAATAAGGGCAAGAAGTCCCCATGCTTTTACTAATAAATGAATTATACAATTATCTAGAAGGGAATAAATGAGGGGAGGCCCATGTGCAGCAAGTGCCAAGGACAAAAAAGGAATCAAGTCAATGTCTCCCTATATATAGACCTTTGAAAGGGGAAAAGGGGTTCCACTCTCACTGTTTGTTTTCCACCCATTGGGGTTTGAGAGCTCTCCAATTTGGAGAGTGGACTTTATCTTTCAACCTTGGTTGTAGGTTTTTGAATCCTGCCTTCTGTGAGGGAAGAATGGTAAGGCATAGAACCAGGGGGCTTCATTGCCACAGTAGGCACTAGTCTCAATCTCCGGAACAGAAGCTAGCGGAAAGGGCACATAGCTCTGATTTGGATGGGGGCAGCAGAGACTGCCCAATACTCTAGGCAGTCTGGGTCACCTATGGATTGAATAAACCATAAATGCTTTGTGCTTTAGTTGGACCAAGCAAGGTTCTTGGCTTGTGTAGCATTCTCCTTGATCTAGCACAGTTGACAAGATTTTTGTATTTAATAGTTGTGTGATGTGGCTAGAAAATGATTCGGGTTTTGGGTTGTGAGTGTAAATTTCCTTAAAATCCAACTAGGGCTAAATGCATGCCAAATTAATTTCTAACAAATAACCACACATGGATTTCTTCACTATGCAGTGGAAAGTAAATACTGAAAGAAATATAGTAGCAATCACATCAATCGAGACAACACTATCTTTTTGGGTATAAACCCCCGGACAAAACCCAAGATGGAAAAACCGGTGCAACAATATGAGATATTTATTTTATTCGGAAAATATGGAGCAATACAATTCGGATTTCGATTCTGCCAATTGGCAGAATCGTACCACAGAAAAACAATGAGAAAAACCTGTAAGCGGGCACAGATCCCAACGCACCAAAGTTGTTGTTGTACGGCCTGCTATACGGAATCTGTACGACTGTACAGAATTCTGTTCAGTCACCTTTGCCTACTATTGTTTCTCTCTCCTACAAATCTACCTTCCTTTTCTGGATTTCTGCTCCTCCATCTTCTTCTCAAAACTCTCTCTCTCGCACTCCTTTTTCTCCGTCTCTGTCGGAATGCAATTGTGTGTCCTCTCCACCAATTGATCTTTCTTTTATAACACAATGCTTACTGAATAACCTAATCTCACTATAGATCTAAGGTTGAGATCTTCCAATGAGATTGGATGGCCAAGATTAGATCTTGCTATCACTTTAAATAATTCACTTGCACTTTATAAAAAGCGTTTCATTAAGTCAATAATTAATTAGATCACTTTAATTAATTTTCCAAAGTGAACTTAGGAAAAGTTAATTAAAATACAATTGGCTTCCAATTAATGTCTTATGCATGCAAGGACACATGCATGCAGGAAGACCTTCCTTCGTTGTCACTTTCTAACACTCCCTCTCAACGAGGAAGGGATTCGGCAACAACCCCAACTTGTCTCTGAACTTCACAAACTTGAGTTTGCAAAGTGCCTTGGTAAATATGTCTGCCACCTGCTCATCTGTTTGAATGTACTCCAACCGAATGGTTCCTCTCTGAACACAATCTTTGAGGAAGTGATATCAGATGTCAATGTGCTTGCTCCTGTCATGGAACACTGGATTCTCAGAAAGGTTGATACCACTCTGGTTGTCATGGTGAACTCTAGTCGTCTCTAGCTCACTCTCGAATAATCCTGAGAGCAACTTCCTCAGCCACATCCCCTCACATGCAGCCATGCTAGCTGCCATGTACTCAGCCTCAGCTGAGCTCAATGCAACTGACTTCTGCTTCCTGCTGAACCAAGAGACAACTCCTGACCCAATGTTGAAGCTGCAATATGAAGTGCTCTTCCGATCCTCTACACATACTGCCCAGTCAACATCTGTGAAACCTGCCAACTATATACTCCCACTGCGCTCATAAACCAATCCATACTCCACTGTACCTCTGATGTAGGGAAGTATGTGCTTCGCAGCTGTCCAATGTACTCTTCGAGGGTTCACAATGAACCGACTCAAAGAGCTGACTGCAAAGCTCATGTCTGGTCGAGTGTTGACCAGATACATAAGCGACCCGATAAGCTGCCTATACAGTGTAGGATCAAACTCCTTTGATCCCGATGCATCAATCTTCCTCCAGTTGGAAACTAGAGGTATAGCCATAGGTCTGCAGTCCTCCATCCTGAATCTCTTCAAGATCTCTACTGCATACTTCCCCTGTCCAATGAAGAAGCACCCATCTCTCTGACAAACCTCCAAACCTAGAAAGTAATGCATCAACCCAAGGTCTTTCATCTCAAACTCCACTGCAAGGTTGGACTTGCAGTCCCCAATCAGCCTCTCATCTCCTATAAGAAAGAGATCATCCACATATAGAACCAGTATGAGAGGTACCTCACCTGCCAAGAAGTACAGGTTATGGTCTGCCTCACTCCGCTGGAACCCCATCTCTTGTAGATAGTTGTCAATCCTCGAGTACCATGCTCGAGGTGCCTGCTTGAGCCCATAAAGAGCTCTATGCAACCTACATACATGAGACTCTCCACTCTCCACATCAATAACTCCATTGAGGAAGGTTGCCTTCACGTCCATCTGATGAATGCGCCAACCCATCTCTGCTGCCAATGATAGGATAGTCCGAATAGAAGAATACCTAGCGACAGGGGCGAAGGTTTCCTCATAGTCAATACCTTCCTTTTGCGAATACCCCTTCGCCACGAAGCGTGCCTTGTACTTCTCCACACTTCCGTCTGTTGCATGCTTTACCTTATAGATCCATCTAGATCCCACGACCTTCTTATCCTGTGGCCTCTGAACAACCTCCCATACCTGATTCTTCATGATTGAGTCATACTACTCAACCATGGCCTCTTGCCACACATCATGTTGTGCGGCCTCCTCGAAACTAGAAGGTTCAAAGTCAATCAACTCTGTCATCAGTTCCATATAACTCAGTCTATCTGGTGGTACGCTACGTCTGAAGGATCTTTGTGGAAGACTCACCTGTCTGGAATCCTGAACTATGAACCTATACCACTTAGGTCGTGGCCTAGTGTCTGCCTGCTGCGGCTGCTGGATGTCCTCCTCCTGCTGCTACTCATCCTCCCCATCAAAGATAGGAGGATCTTGTCCACCTGACTCCCTCTGGCTACTAGAGCCTGTGCCCTGTGTCTGAATCTGTACATGTGACTCCTCCAACTTGACTCCCTCTGAGTCCTCCACTGGTTGCTGCTGTGCTGGTAAGTCCATAGATCTTCTAAAGGCTCTGTCCTCGTTAAACTGGACATCCCTGCTCACAATGATCCTCTTGCGAGCTGGGATATATACTCTATAAGCCTTGGAAGTCTCACTATACCCAACTAGAAGCCCCTTCTCTCCAGAAGGATACAGCTTCTTCCTAGTGTCAGCATGAATGTGACAATAGCAGATACTCCCAAATATACGCAAATGACTCACATCTGGTGTAGTACCTGTAAAGACCTCCTCGGGTGTCTTCCTCCCCAATACAGTGTGGGGACACCTGTTATGAACATATACTGCAATCTGAAATGCCTCGGCCCATAGGAATAGTGGTAATCCCTAATCAAATAACATGGCCTTGGTTGCACTCACTAGTGTCCTGTTCTTCCTCTCCGCCACCCCATTCTGCTGTGGGGTATGAGGAACAGTGTGTTCCTTCTTGATCCCCTTTGATGCACAGTACTCCATGAACTCTCGATCGATGTACTCACCACCGTTGTCTGTCCTCAATATCTGGATCTTTCTCGCTGTTTGGTTCTCCACGAGAGTTTTGAACTCTCGGAACCGATCAAAGACCTCTGACTTGGCCTTCAGAAAATAGATCCAGGTTTTCCTGGAATAGTCATCAATGAATGTGATGCAGTAACTGTAACCACTGAACGAATGAACACTCATCGGTCCGCAAACATTCGAATGCATCAAGTCTAAGGCTCCCTCAGACTTGTGCTCACTATGTGGGAAAGGTTTCCTGATGTTCTTCCCCAACGCACAACCCTTGCAGTGGTTGTGCTTGTCCTCCTGTACAGAAGGAAATCCAATGACTGCCTGTCTCAGATGCCTCAGTGCACCATGGTGTAAGTGTGCCATCCTCCTATGCCACAACTCACAATCATTGCTGCTACTACTGACCAGAGCCTTTGCAGACTCAAACTATAGTCTGTAAACCTTCCACTCCAAACCCCAATCACCCTGTCCAATCTCTGATCTGACCCATTTGGTCTGATATATACTTTCCTGTCACAGAAAGTCAATAGAAAACCCTTGTCTTCTAGTGTTGAAACTGATATGAGATTCTTGGTCATCCCTGGGACATATAGCACATCAACAAAGCTGACAGGTTTTCCAGACTCCCTCTGAAACGATACAGTGCCAACACCCTGCGCTTGATACCGCGCATCATCTCCTAACTCAATATGGAGATTTACTCCACCCTCCTGCAAGCTCTTGAAGAACCCTCTGTGTCCTGTCATGTGACAAGATGCACCGCTATCCACATACCAGATATTGCTGCTAATGGAGCTTGCCATGCAAGCTATCAAGCAATAGTCTTCCTCAAAAATTTTGTTGAAATCATCCACCTCTACAGATCCTGCCATTTGTGTGTTGTTCTTCTTCTTCTTCTTCTCTGGGGACTGGGAAGCAAAGTGTCCATGCTTGTGACAAATGAAGTACTTGACTTTTGCCATGTCCAAGTTCTTCTTGCCACCCTTCTTCTTCTTTGCCTTCCACTTACCTTTGCTTGTTAGGGCTAGAGCCTCTTCATCCACAATTTGTTTAGTACCGCTGGATGAAGCTGAACCTTGACCCATCCGAGTCTCTTCCTGTGCGAAGTCATCCCACAATCTCTGCCAGTCAGGGAGCTTCTCCCTAGCCACCACGCCTTTGACAAAGACGTCCCATGGCTTAGAGAATCCATTGAGAGCTATAGGAACTAGCTCCTCATCCTCAGTCTTAGAGCCCATTGCTCCAAGCTCATCCCTAATCTGTGTGAGCCTTGTAAGATAAGGCACCACTCCTTCACCCTTGACCATCCTGGTACTGAGCAATCTGTCCTGCAGCACCATCTTTCGGTTTTCATTCTTACTCTGGTAGAGACTCTCCAAATCCTTCCACATCTCTAATGCGGTTTTCTTCCCAGACAGATGATGACTATGTGGTCCTTCACCCCATCCAAGATGATGAACATTGCCCTGGAATCTATCTTCTTCCACTTAGCCAATTCTGTCGGATCTGTGGGAGCACTCTTCTGATCATCAATATGCTCATCTGCATCACTGACATCAAGGATCCTGGTGATCCTTTCTTTCCAAGTAGGAAAGTTCTATGCCCCTTGGAGTCTATCCTCAACTCTCAACTGTACAGTCATTGTGAATAGTACCCGTAAACCCTTAGATAGATAAGCAGTGATCTATCCAACCAACCTGCTACTTTCTCTCAGCCTGCTCAGAAGAGCTCTGATACCATGTAAATTACCTTAAAATCCAACTAGGGCTAAATGCATGCCAAATTAATTTCTAACAAATAACCACACATGGATTTCTTCACTAAGCAGCAGAATATAAATACTAAAAGAAATATAGCATCAATCATATCAATCAAGACAACACTATCTTTTTGGGTATAAACCCCCGGACAAAACCCAAGATGGGAAAACCGGTGCAGCAGTATGAGATATTTATTTTATTCAGAAAATATGGAGCAATACAATTCAGATTTCGATTTTGCCCAATTGGAAAAATCGTACCACAGAAAAACAATGAGAAAAACCTGTAAGCGGGCACGGATCCCAATGCAGCAAAGCTGCTTCTGCTGCACAGCCTGTATGGCCTGTTGTACAGAACCCATACGACTGTACGGACTGTACGGAATTCTGTACGGTCACCTCTGCCTGCTGCTGTTTCTCTCTCCTGCAAATCTGCCTTCCTTTTTTGGATTTCTGCTCCTCTGTCTTCTTCTCAAAACTCTCTCTCTCTCACTCCTTTTTCTCCATCTCTGTCGGAATGCAATTGTGTGTCCTCTCCACCAATTGATCTTTCTTATATAACTCAATGCTAAGCGAATAACCTAATCTCACTATAGATCTAAGGTTGAGATCTTCCGGTGAGATTGGATGGCCAAGATTAGATCTTGCCATCACTTTAAATAATTCACTTACACTTTATAAAAAGTGTTTCATTAAGCCAATAATTAATTAGATCACTTTAATTAATTTTCCAAAGTGAACTTAGGAAAAGTTAATTAAAATACAATTGGCTTCCAATTAATGTCTTCTGCATGCAAGGACACATGCACGCAGGAAGACCTTCCTTCGTTGTCACTTTCTAACAGTGAGAGAGATGTTGTCAGACTATGGGCTGCAGCTAGGGAACTCTGTGAGGTGAACATATATGGTTGGGCGGAAAATCCTCCAAAGGCAATTCATTGTGCAAATCATTCCAAAGATAAGTATTTGTCTCATGTACAACTTGTGTGACCGTTTTTATTTGTTTTTATGGACTTAAATGCAATTATGATTCTTAGCTCTTTATATGTTATTCGTATTGATTTATGCTTGTTAAATTTCTGATACACAGTTAAATGCAAATTTAATGTGCTATGAATAATCCGCTGTGATTGCTAAAGAATATGAAAAGATTGTTTATTGTCTGCTTATATGTTTCCAATATTGTATTGTTAAGTGATCTAATGGAGAGCCCATGGGATCCTAAGATCAGAGGTTAAAGAGTGGATTGAGGCAATTGGTACTCCGATTCTTAGAAGTAGGGTCTGGGTATGTTACAAAGTGGAGTCAGAGCATGTAAGAGCTCTCTGTTCGAGTTTGACAGTGAAAATTTGAAGCAGAAATGCTTTGTTTCCTCGATGGTGCAAAGGAGGAAACCAGGTATATTACAAAGTGGTTGCACAGCTTCCGGTTGAACTCTACAACCTCAAGACAAGGCCAATCTACATGAAAAAGCAAATTTCATAAAATATTGCAAAGAAAAGCAAAGGGAAAATTCAGAAAGTTAAATGGAAAAATTCTACCTATCCACTTTCGGCAACTGCTGCGCACAATGGTAAAGACTCTAGTTCTGAAACTTCCAATAACTCCAATAACTAGTTATGAGTAAGTTATTTGACATTTACCTACTGAGGCTGAAATATGCCTGTGTTTCCTACCAGCTTACTTTTGGAAATTGTTGTGCACAAACAGGGAAAAAAATAGCTCCAGATCTCATACCATTGGAATGCTTGTTATGAGAGCTTTGAATTCATACATTAGAAGTTTACTTTTCATTACGAAATGAGTAAGTTATCACCATTTGAATTTGACCAACTGAAGCTGGAATATGTCTATGTTTTCTTGATGACATTGTATTGAGTCATTGATTATACAATGAATAAAGCATCTGATTCTTTCACAACCTCAAGAACTCCCCATTGTTACATGGAAGTCAATGTCTTATGGCAAGATACCTGCTATTTATGTCATTCATCTCTTATAATACACCAATTTTTAAAGTTGCCAAGCAGAAAGCTATGCATTGTTTCTTTAATGTATTTGGAAAAAATGCGTGCTCATTAGTGAAGGTCCCACTTCTGGTTATTTCATAGAGCAATGCTATGATGTAAGTGGTAATAAGGGAAAGAAGCCCTGTACTTTTATTAATAAATAAGGCATACAATTGCCTAGAAGGGAATAACTGGGGATAGGCCCATGTGGCAAGTACCAAGGGCCAAGTGAGTCAAGTCAATGTCATCCCATACATCCTTTGAAAGGGGGAAAGGGATTGCACACTTTCACGGTTTGTTTTCCATCCATCGTAGTTTGAGAACACTCCAGACTGGAAAGCAAGCTTTAGTTGTCAGCCTTGGTTCTAGGCTTTCAGATCCTGCCTTCTGTGGATGAAGAAAGGGGAGGCATAGAAGCAGGGGACTTCGTTGCCACAGTTGGCACTAGTCTCAATCTGTCCAGAGCAGAAGCTAGCAGAAAGAGCACATAGCTATGATTTGGTTGGGGATGGCAGACTGCCCGATACTATGGGCAGGAAGGGTCATATATTGATTGAATAAGCCATAAATGCTCTGTGCTTTAGTTGAACCCAGCAGTATTCTTGGCTTGTGTATCCTTCTCCTTGATCCAGCACTGTTGGCAAGAATTCTGTATTTGATAGTTGTGTATTTTGCCTAGCAGATGATTAAGGTTTGGGTTGAGAGAGATAATGTCACACTATAGCCTGCAGCTCGGTGGTGCTGTGAAATGTGAGCATATATATCTGGGTGGGGTTGAGAGAGAGATAATGTCACACTAGAGCCTGCAGCTCGGTGGCTCTGTGAAATGTGAGCATATATATCTGGGTGGAAAATCCTCCAAATGCAAATCATTGTGTAAATTTTTCCAAAGATAAGCATTTGTCTCTTGTACAGCTTATGTGATTGTTTTTATTTGTTTTCATTGATTTATTATGCAACTATGATTCTTAGATCTTATATATAATATTCGTATTGATTTATGCAAGTTAAATTTTAGATACGTAGTTAAATGCAAATTTAATGAGCTATGAATAATCCACTATGCTTGCTAAAGTGTATAAGAAGATTGATTATTGTCTGTTTATATGTTTCCACTATGGTATTGTTAAAGGGATCTAATGGAGAGCCCATGTGATCCTAAGATCAGAGATTAAAGTGTGAATTGAAACAATTGGTACTCCGATCCTTAGAAGTAGGGTCTGGCTATGTTACAGAGTGGAATCGGAGCATATAAGAGCTCTCCATTACAGTTTGACAGTGAAAATTTGTGGCAGAGGTGGCTTGTTTCCTCAATGGTGCAAAGGAGGGAACTGATTACATTAGAGTGGTATTAGAGCTTCCAGTTGAGCTTGATAACCTCAAGAATGGGCTGATCTACATGAAAAGCAAATTTCAGAAAAATATTGCACAGAAAAGCAAAGGAAAAAAAGCAGAAAATTTAATGGAAAAATTCTCCCCAACCACTTTCAGTAGCTGCCGCACACAATGGCAAAGAATCTAATCCTGAAACTTATACCATCGGAATGCTCATTCCAGGGGATTTGATTTCATATATTGGAAGTCTATTTGCCAAAAAACGAGTAAGTTACATTCATTTGAAATTTACCTACTAAGGCTGGAATATGCCTGTGATTACTATCAGCTTACTTTTGGCAATTGTAGCACACAAACGGTGAAGAATTTGGCTTCAAATCTCATACCATTTGAAGTTGACCTACTGAAACTGGAATATGTCTGTGCTTTATTGATGACAATATGAAAGACCTTGTAATTGTCAAATCAACACCATTCAATGTGCTGGTGAGAAAAGCTTAAAAGTTGAATGCCAAAAAAACAAAAAATGAAAGCATCAAAGCAAAAGGCCAAAGCAAAAAAAGCTAAAAGCAAAAGCAAAAACCAAAATAAAAGCGACGTAAAAAATGCTTAAAAGAAGGTGAATGCATGGAAGCAAAGTTGTCAAAGCAAAAAGCGAAACCAGGAAAGCAAAAGCAGAAAAGGTAGAAGCAAAATCAGGAAAGTAAATGTATAAAAACTAAAAGCACAAAAGCTGAAAGCAAAAGTCGGCAATCTAAGGAAAGTTAGAAATTGACGTGATCCATCCTATTTAAGCAAGGATGGAACCAATGATGGGAAGGTTGTTACACTATTTCCACAACTATGAAAAGTTTTCTTGCATGTACCAAGGAACGTGAGTTATTTGCAGAACAAGCAACCACCAGACCAACTTCACAAAGGCTTCTCGTACAAGGAGTAACAAAAGGTGCTAAACAATTAACTTTCGAAAGCTATAGAAGCTAGCATGGAGCTTCATTTGGAGCAGAACCAGTATAACGAAAGCTCTTACAAAGGAGGGTGCAACTAAAAAAATCACTTGTTCAGATCTGTAGTGTATCAGATTACAGAGCTCAACCAAATTGACCTTGACCCAATTTTTGCATGCTAAAGATAGAAAAGCAATTTAGCTGCCAACATGGGCAGGGCTCATTGAAAAGCAGATAAACAGGAAAAGACACCCATATAGTTGGATATCAGAGGAGATTTTCTGATTTTTCATAAATCCATGCAGAGCAAAGCCTCAGGGTCATTTTGACCAATTTCACTAAGTGCATGGCTGCTTCTCAAAACACTCAACACTTGCAAGTGAAGAAGACAAAAGTATAAAAGCTTCATTCCATAGGGAAGTGTTACCGCAAAAACTTAACAATGACGAACAGAAGCAGTTGAAATCAATTCCACAAGGAATTGGTCAAGAAAGCTACTACAAGAAAAAAGTAATGTGTTCCACAAAGTGCGACAGGGACAAAAAACAATTAATGAATATGATGAAAAAGAGTTCCTAGAACTGATAAAGACTAGAGTATATTCTCACCTATAGTAAAGAAGATAAGCTGGAGATTAAATGATTCATAAGTGGGCTCAATCTTGCGTACAGGAACCAGCTAAATATTCTGGACCTGAAGACCTTGGTCAAGGCAATTAAAAAGGATAAGCATTGCGAGGAACAGGCCCACAGTCAACAGGTCCTTTGTAAGAAGCTAAAAGATAAAAGCAACAGGCGACATAAGGGCTACAAACCTCCATCTTTCCATTGTGGGAAAGATATGCAGCATTCTCATGACAAGCCTGCACAGTTTGACGCATACCAAAACAGGTTCAAGAATGTGATATATTTCGAATGCAAGAAGCAGGGTTATGCTTGAGACGGCCCTATGAGTAAAGGTGGAGTCATGAAGCTCCACAACATACAAGAGGCAGAGACCATGGGGGATGTAGCCAATGCAAGCAGAATTTCTGCAAAATTGGAACACCAACAAGTGAACCACCAGGCTACCATGATTGAGATGTAAGGTAACATTGACTTCCACCTCTATCAGAATCAAGGAGCTAGTCATAATTTCATAGCACCTCATGCACTCACTAAGGGTGGGCTTAGAGCAAGCAAACTAGAGTCAACATAGTTGATGGAAATGCTTGGATAGATACAGAAACCAATCCGAGAGATGACTCTACAATGGACTGTGAAATTGGGTGGATTTATCACTTTGGCAAACTTGTGTATTCTGCTTCTTCGGAAATATGATGTCCTAATTGGACTAGGATAGATTGCACCTCATTGAGCCAAGGTGAATTGTTAAGATAAGAGCATTGAATGTATTGATGATGAAAGGAAAAAAAAAACATGTCCGGGGCAAATAAGCCCATCTCCTCTTGTCAGATGATATGGATTATAGTTCTTAGTTGTTAGCATATGTAGTTAGTATATCACATTATTATTGTTGTAGGAGAGTATTATTCTGCTTTGGTGTGACAAGCCTTTTTGGTTTCCTCTTCTCATGGAGTAGTTGAGATGCTACCTCTAACTAGATCTATTATTGTAATTCGTTACTAGTTTTTAGGATCTTGTTGAGTTTTTCTCTCCATTATTGTTGAGTTAGTTTCTTGATGTAAAGCTATTTAAGCTTGAGTTTTTCTTAATGAAAATCAATCAGAGATTTGATTTTGCACTTCTTGTGTAGAACTCTACTCATAAGTTGGATTTCCCACATCATTGGTATTAGAGCAACCTTCCGATCCAACCTTGGATTTGGCTATCTGCTCCTTGTTCTCTAGTTTTTGTTTTCTATCTAGTTCTGGGTTGGGGAAAATTTAGCTTCCATTTCATCATTGTGCTAAATATCATTTCATTGGATTTCAGTTCGACTCATTTAGCGTTTTGGGGAAATTTTTTAATTATATTTTGCTGCTTTGGGTTTCAAGAGAAGCTTGGCACTATCCCCTTATTCTAGGTCGGCACACTACACGTCTCATTGTTCCTTGTTTGCGACAGTAGGGTTTAGGGGAAATCTCTAAAAGAAGGTTTCCAATATCTCCCTTTGTTTTCATTAGCTTCATGTGTGCACTTGCTCTCCAGATCAAGGTTTTGAGATCATGGTGTTTGCTGGTTGAGATTTGTTAGTCGTCAACCTTCAACATCCTCGACCATTGCGTAAACTGCCAATTCCCCAAGGCATTGATTAATGGTCAAGATACCATTTTTTAATTTGGACAAAGAGGCAATACTCTCAAATGATCTTGTTACGGTATGAACTAGCATGTATGATTAACGCCACAAAGAACAAATCTAGCCCAACTATAACTTAGAGGGGTCACCCACTATCAACTCAATGACTCCCTCTCTACACTTTTAGGTTGGCTCTTCTCCAACTCAGGGGGGCCTTCCCTAAGATAGGATTATTAAAGCTTTGGACAATCATGTACAAGGTGATTTGGAAGAGTAGCTTCAACAAAACAATTTTGCACAAGGTGATTTGGAAGAGTAGCTTCAACAAAACAGTTTTTTGTGTTGTAGTATATAGATTCTAGAAATAAAGGGTTGATGGGAGGACCATGACAACTAGTGCCAATCCCTAGGGAAAATGGAGTCAAGGGAAGCTAGTCCAACAAAGGAGTTAGTTCATGAAAGGTTAGGGAAATTAGGACTACATGCACGTGCCACAAATAAACCCTAACATGCCAAAAAATGAATGTAGAAATTAGTTAGTGTGTGCTACATCAAAACAATGTCAACTAGTGCGTGCCTCATACATTGAAGTATTACAAGCTCTTACCCTAGAAAGATGATTGGAACAATGTAATATAATCATGCATAAAACATCAAATGGAGATAGAGGATTACAATTGTCAAATAAAAACCTTCCGATGAGACAAATTTGCCTCTCTATGGCCCAAATTATCAAGTTCTAGGTTATTCTACAATCCATTAGCAATATTAGAAATAGGAACAATGATGCCAACAATGATGCCACACTTTGAATGGAAAAGAAACTCTTACACTTTAAGTTGCACCATGAAAGATGTCTATTAGGCTCCAAAAGAGTGAGAGATCCCAAAATCCAACCATGAGAAATGAATGAGAAGGCCAACCCTTATATAGGTTGTAGCTCAATCTCATTCTGCAATAAAATATCAATATAACCCTAGATCTAGCCTAGGGTGGTGTAAACAATGAATAACCTCCACTAAAACCCTAACAAACTATAACAATATCCAAAATATGAGGTAGTCAATGCCACATGTACAAGGTCCAAGATACATAAGACCTAAATGAGAGAGTCAAATACATCAAAGTGATACATAATGGCTTCAAGAGAGGGAGTGCTCCACTAGATATGGTCTAATATACAACAAACATCATGAATGCACTCCAAAAACCTAGAGCGCTACAACAAATATGCCACACATGTGGCCCAAAAGCATCCTCCAAGTGTGACGTCTAGCCCCAAAGTCAAAGGAATGGGTGAGAAGTGCCTCAAATAAGGTAGTGCTCCATCACATCAAGTAGCATGCGGAGAAAACGACCCAAAGTAGGGTCAAACCCTTTTGCACTCCATCCACAAACCAAGGAAAGTCATCCCAATAGCCACATGTGTAGTATGGCCCTCCAATAATGTGATACAGCGTCCTCAAGAAGCCTCTAGAACATGTGCCAATGGTCCACGGTGATGAAGAATGGTCCAAATGTGTGTAACTCCTCCATAAGGTCAAACCAAGTGCTGGAAATAGCTCCAAAATGTCAAAAAAACAGCCTAAAAGATGACCCTAGCGCTCTCAAACCCTTAGGAATCTTGCTAAGCGTTCTACACCATTGAAAGGTCTTGGAAAGATCTTTCAAACCAAATATGGCACTTCCCAAGCTGCTGAAAAACAGACCAGAAACCAACAAAAAACGACCCAGAAATATGTCTCCATTGCTCTAGCGTCTTGAAGAACGAGGTTGAGCGTTCTGTACCATTGGATAGGGCTCAAAAAGAGCTCTCCAACCATATACATATGCCCTCATCTAAGCAAAGGCATTGGAGAACCAAGGGTTTGAAATCAGGGTCCTGTTTTAATCAATTCACCATAGGATAACCATGAAAACTAGCTGTAAAATGTGAGCAGATGCCCAGAGCTCAACACCATCATGAAAATCATCAACATACCATCCAAACCATCATCAACCAAAAGAACAAAAGGCATCAAATCTCATAAACATCCATGGACTAGCATCCAAAGCATCATCAAATTTCATAAACATCCATGGACTAGAAGACATCAGCTTTTGCTAGCCATTGGTTTTTGGTCATCCCAAAACCAGCAATTCAAAGAGCACTTCAGTGATAGGTTCAGCCATTGGCAGTTGTTCACTCCAGATTTCAGCTCTCTTTCAGAAAGATTTTTGGACTCACAAACACCCCTTCGGATTAAGTGGGGGATGTTGGAAACCTAATCTTTAGGGTTATGGTAAAATATATTGTATTATGTTTACTATTCACATGAGGAGTCATAGCTGAACATGAGGAATCATAGTGGAGTCCAAGAGACCTCTTGGAATATGAAACCAAGGGTCACATCTGAATGTATTAATGTGTATCATCTCATGCTTATCTCTATTTGGCCTTGTTATCTTCATTTAGAGCTTTCCAACACATATATTCAATCAAACGCATCACAGCAACAAGCGCTCATAGATATTAATTAATTAAGTGGATATATCAATCAATCCCTTGTTGTTGCTCCTCCTTCAACTACCCTTTAAGTGGCCCATGGCTCTATAAGATTGAAGTTCTAAATCCATTGTGGATACATGTTGGAATAAAAATTGGTATAATTGGAAAATTTGGAAGGTAAACTTTCATTTCTCCAGCCTTTGGTTAATATATTATATCTCTATCAGAATTTTAAATTCTTTTAGAGCTCATGCACTTTTAAAAGCTTAGAGTGTGAGGAGATAAAATTATAGTTGTTTATGGCATAAGACATATTTATGGAGGGATTTTAACCTTGGGAGAGAAGAAGAAACCCAATTTGTGAGGATTGTTTTAGCCTATTATTTTTTATTTGCATCAAGACAATGACTACACCAACCACGACAACATGGATGCTTGCCGAAAAGGCAGTGGAACTTGCCAATATCACTGCATAGTTAGCTGAGAAGGTTAATCATATTTCTGTCAACAAGCCATCTCCTCAATGTGCAAGAAGCGAGGTGCCCATTTATGATGGATCCCGTGATCCAAAAGTGTTTAACAATTGGATCATTGACCTAGACATGTGGTTTGACAATAATCTGATCCCTCAGGATGAGAAGGTTCCCTTCACCAAGCTGAAACTTGGGGACCTTGCAAAGCTTTTGGTTGCAGAATGTGCAACGATTCAAAACCCAATCACCACTTGGACTGGGCTTTTGGAAACCCTTAGTCTTGCCTTCTATCCTTCCCGCTACAAACAAGATATGAGCATCAACTGGCTTCGCTTGCGTCAAGGCTTCAACATGCCTATGCAAGAACCCATCCACCAATTTAACCAGTTGCAAATTCTTCTCAGTATTACTGATCTTGTCGATATGCTTGTCCTCAAATTTAAAAGTGGATTGCAGGAACATTTGTATCGAGAGATGTAGTACACGAAGATCACCACACTTGATGTTGCAAACAATCAAGCATAGTTGGCCAAAGATAAGTTTTTAGATCAATGCAAAAGTCAACAACATTCACCCTCCTCCAATGTTTACAAATTTGCACCCTCGAAGCCAGTACCTCCTACTACTGCAGGGTCTTCATCTTTTTCACAATCTTCTTATTATTCTTCTCTTATGTTTTCTCAGTATCGTAAGAAAAAAGGACATGATAAATCCGAATGTTTCAAATTGAAGAAGAAAACTTTGATTGTACAGTCTCCGAAAACTTTGATTGTTACAGTCTCCTAAAGGAAGACGATGACACTCCCATTGAGGTTTCCGGTGAAGACACGTTTTTTGAGGAGTTAAGGGGACTCAATAAAGTAACCTTGCTAATGGAGTTCATGAAGTCACGTGAGGCAACCCTATAATGAAGTTCATGCTAATGGATCCCCACTCTTCATTGGGAATGGGGCAAGGGTTGTACAAGTCCTAGACTTTCTACAATCTCTATTTTATTCTTTTCACGGGTTTCACATGAAGGAACAAAAAATCCCACCTCCTTTTTAAGCCTACTTCCAAAAGAATGAAAAGATTAATGATTAAATTCAAAAATCATCGAACATAAAGACATCAGCATTAGATGCAGCTAAATTCAGATAGCTGTGTGTTACCTGAAGACCACATAATTGAGAGCCTAGCCACCATTTTCACAGTGTTTTTCTTGAAAGGTCATCGAATAAGGACATGCATAAATGGATAATGAAAGCGGGTGTCTAATGACCATGTCTTGGATGAACAAATGTCAGCCCATAAACATGGTGGGTGACATTTCCTACAACCTAACTTCCAACCTTGTACTCAACATTTTGAGATGTCTCGCAGCACTTTATAGTTGAATGTGATGTGTTCAGCATTGACAATCGAGTTGTCCTCATGCAAAATTAGCAGCCAATTGCCTTTGAAAGCAACAACATAATGCATAAGGAGAAGTTATTAATCCCTGTTAAGGAAATGTTGGCTCTTATGCAAGCTCTAGAAAATTTAAAACAATATTTGTTGGGACAACATTTCATTATTCAAACAGTCCTATCACATAAAGACTTGAGAAAGCAGCAAGCCAGATGGGTGAGCAAAGTACAAGGTTTTGATATCGAAATTCAGTACAAGGGGATAGACAATATGGTTGCAGACTCCTTATCACACCTTCCAGAACCAACCATTGTGGAAAGAATAGGTATTGGCTAAATATGCCAAAGATGAGAAGGTTGTTGGTATGCTACAAGACCCCAAAAGGGTACAAAAAGAGGACAGCATGTATGCTTTCTCAGCTGATCTGAAATTTAATAAGAATTGCCCTTATCTCGTGCCCGATTTTAAATTTAAGGAAGGGTTTTTAATAGCATTTCATTCTTCCCCTGTTGTTGATCATGTTGAGCTTCTTCCTATTACAGAATAAGGAGTAAAATCTTTTGGAGGGGGCTTAAACAAGATGTGAAAAAATTTGTTGCTTCATGCAAAACCTGTCAAAGGAATATGACAGAGACTACAAAAAGTCTAGGACTGTTACAGCCCTTGCACGTTCCCAGTCAAAAGTGGGAATCCATTCGCATGGACTTCATTACATAGTTGCATCAGGTGGGAGGAAAATCTACCAGTTTTGTGGTGGTTGATCAATTGACAAAGTTTGGCATTTTTTCCAATGGATATTGTTGCCAGAGCCTCAGAGGTTTCTCAATGGTGCAACATGTTTATAGGCTGTGCGGACTTCCAAAGGATATTGTCAGAGATTGTAACCCAAAACTCATCAACTACTTTTGAAGGAGGTGTTTATAATCGTTGGTACCACCTTAATGCCAAGTACTAGCTATCATCCTCAAACAGATAGACATACAAAGATCATGAACAGTGCCAAGAGGGGTTGCTGAGAAACTATGTTACAATACAGCAAGCTTCTTGGACAAAATGGTTGCACTTAGTAAAGAATTGATCCAATGGTATATACCACACAACCATCGCAATGTTTCCATTTAAGGCCCCTTAATAGTTATGACCCTCCTTTGCTAATTGATTTGACCATTGAAGACACTCAAGTGCCAGCTGTTAGAGAATTTGTGGAGGAAAGCCAGAACATAATACTGACCTAAGATAGGGTGAAATCCCAGCAGGACCAGCAACACAGTGAGCGGAAATTTGAAGTGGGAGATTGGGTCTTCTTGAGACTACAACCTTATAAGAAGAAGTCTTTCAAAGGTAAACGGGTGGAGAAACTTGATCCAAGATATTATGGTCCTTGTAAGGTTTTAGAAAGGGTGGGACAGGTTGCGTATATTCTTGAACTACCAAAAATTCACGAGTGCATGTCTTATGCTTGAAGAAAGTGGTAAGGAAAAATGTTAATATTTCAAATATCTTGTGTCACAGTGTACTTAGTTCTCTTTCAAGAACGAGTAAGCAAGGATGCTCCATGTGGAATCTAAGCTGTCTAAAGCTTGAAGAATGTGGCCGGGCAAAATGTTAAATTTTAAAATATCTTGTGTCGCAGTGTTTTATCTTTTGAGAGCATGTACGTTAAAGGATGCTGTACTCTAGGCTTGATTGTTTGTTTTTGTTAAAAATCAGCTGATGTGTTTTGTGAAATGTGAAATTTCTATAAAAAAAAAGGAATTTAATATTTACAATTAACAAAATTCTCGAACCTAAAATAATAACTTTTCTTGAAGCTCCTACCAGTTTGAAGCAGTGTTAATTTGATTCAATTCTGTGTTTTATTCTCGTCATTAAAACTTGAACTGCGATTGAACTTACTTAGAAGTTTGCCTAATATATATGACTAAACTCTAATTTAATTCAATAGAAAATAATGCCAATGCAAGGCAAGCCTATAGGACTGTTCCTGCCACACTGTAATATCAAGTTAGCTGTAACTTACTCTAATTTACGTTCACTTTTCGAAGACACTCCATTATCAAACTAACTTTAACATACTGCAACTTAATTTAACATAATTGCAGGCAATTTTGAGCCCTCGTTTAGGAGAATTCTACGAAGTCAACAATAAAGGGGCTAAATTACTAGTTTAATAGTCCCAATTTGAGTAGAATAAAATTAACAGAAAGATAATCGAAGCTACTGACTTGAAAAAATAAAAAATAATAATAAATACCGTTGAGTGGGATCATCCTCCGCAGCGGCCAGCAGACCCCTTGAGCGTCCCATGGTCACAGACTTCTGATAACAAAAAGGCCGTCAATTGGAAACTATCCCGGCTTACAGGTGAACCCTTCCTGAAGCCCGATTACCGGAAATGACAGAATTTCACAGATTACAAAATAATGGTATATGGCAACGGCACAGGGAGAGCATTAGAGTTTATTAGAAATTAACGACGTTTTCTTCGAGTGCTCCCGTCAAACCCTCGAACACTCCTTCAAAATCGCGAAGCGCAGAGATCAGTAAGGCTTTTGCCGAAATTCATAGGAAGTGCGTGAATTACAGAGGTGGCCGTCGGCCCAACAAAGATCTCCCATAAATAGCACGTTTTCTGGGATTAAATTCGAGCAGAATGAATCCCTCGAACCCTATCGACCAAACCCTGCGATCAAACCCTCGTTTCGCCTACGATGTACAATGTAATCCTTATTCCAGCGTATGCGTATACCAATTGTATACCGTATATACGCTGCTCTCTCGGCCTATTGGCATGTTTTCTTACACGCCCGGCGGTTCGATATATTGGAGAAATTTGTGTGGAAACCTTAGGTCTACCACAATAGTCTTATTATTATTTATTAATATTATTAAATTGTGTGGAATCCTTGTGGCTTTTCCCCTCCTCTAGATAGAATAACCTTTGACCTAGGTAAGTATTACAACTAGTTCAGATAGGTAAGGTATCACAAGGGGCCCACTTGCATAGGCAAACTAAGTATTATAACTAGTTATTATAGTTAGAGTTTCACGTTCACAAGTGGCCCCCTTCTAGAGGCAAAATAAATTTTTATGCTTGATTTAGTAATATAGGTACTTTTGTTTGTCTATTATGGTGTAATAGAAGTAATATTTTGTCAAAATTATCAAGGTTTTCATCTTTGTTTTTTTATGTTTCGTGGAAATTGAACATTAAAAACATAATCTGAGACATTATGGAAAATTAAGCACTAATACAAAGTCAAAGAGCTTTGACTTCCCATCAGAAAAGTATAGTCTTCATCTTCGCTTTTTTTATGTTTCGTGGAAATTGAACATTAAAAACATTATCTAAAACACCATGAAAAATTAAGCACTAATACAAAGTCAAAGAGCTTTGACTTCCCATTGGAAAGTATAGCCCTGTCTTGGTAGGGACTAATAAGTGTATTAATATGTTATTGTATTCACTATTAAACTATGATTTTATTAAGGAAAGTGCTCCAAGAAGTGGTTAACCTTAACGGCTGCTCGTTTGCAAATTGAAGGACGAGGGTTGTATTGTGATTCTGGTTGAGCGTCGGCGGGATGGTGCGATCACAGGGGAGGGGCCCCTCCCCTCCTCCACTGCAAGATAACGCAAGGAAAAAAGAGATTTCGCTATTGCAATTTCAGGAGGAGGGAATCGGAGGAGAGGGTTGCATTCCTCGAGTGGATAATCATGATTCGGCTCAAGGAAAATCGGGACAGGGATCTTGTATCCCCAAATCGATCAGTACCCCAGCCATTTCGGTGAACCCTACACGTGTAAAGGAGCGAATACAACATATGACGGCTCACGCACTGATCGGTAAATTCATGCGTATCTGGCCTTCTGAGAAAGCTCTAACATTGTGGATTAACTCTACCTGGAAACCTAAAGGTCACTTCGATCTCTTACTGGGTTCTGAGGATTTGTTTACAATGGTTTTCTTTAACGTGGAAGACGATGATCGTATTTTTGAGGGAGGACCTTATTTCTACTACTCGGCTGGGTTATTCTTAAGAATGTGGAAGGATCATTTTAATCCTGACAAGGAAGACCTATCAATAGCTTCGGTTTGGATTAGACAGTATTTATTACCTACTGAATACTGGGATCCTAAAATTCTGAAGGTTATTGGATGAGCTCTGGGTCATTTTGTGAATATCTCTGATCAAACCAAGCAAGGAAGGTATGTGTTGTATGCTCTTCTTTGTGTTTATATGAATATTTCTAAAACCCTACCAGTGGGGATCACCTTAACCTGGGAATAATCCGAATGGTTTCAAACCCTAGATTATGAACATGTCCCTTTTCGTTGTCGGCGGTGTCATACCCATGGACATCTGGCCCGGGATTGTCATCTTAACCTCCCAGCGGAAATACTTGGTAGCAAACCTCAGAAGCAACAAGATTCTGAAGGTTTTACAAAATACCTAATAGGCAAAGAACAGGAAGGAGGCATAATGGCCCAGATTTGAGCAAAAAGGGAATCAATATGAATAGTTTTGTAGCTTTGGATCCTGACTTGATAGGAACCCCAATACCTTCGATGACTCAGGAATCACCACATCAAGAAGTTGAAACTACAGAGGTGGTAACCATGAACAATAATAAAAACAAATCTGAAAGAAAAAACCTTCTGGAAGCAGATCGTATGGAAGAGGACTTGGATGAGATGGAACTGGGAGGCCTCGACCTTGATAGCATCGAAGAGGCTTGCAAAATACATAGAGGTTCACTCTATATCTGATAATCAACTTCAACTATTGAAGGAAGCAATTTTTAAAACGAAACCTACTCCTAGCCTGGGGGTTGGACCCTTAAAATTGAAGGAGAACAAAAGGAAGTTCAAAGAAGGAGGATCGAAGCAGGGGAGGAGGTCGAACAGGGAACGAATCGGGGAAATTGGGGCAAGACTGGTTGACTCAGTCCAGTACCCTACCATCCAGGAAGCTCTACTCTCTGCAAGATATGGTGCTTGATGAAAATATTATCTTGGAATATTCGAGGGACCAATGGTCCTCATAAAATGAAAACTCTGAAAAGTAATATTATGAAGGAAAAACCTATTGTAGTCTTGTTACAAGAAATTAAGTGTTTGGGAGCACAACTGGAATTAAATGCTCGTAATCTATGGAAACAGTGTAAAAGTATGGCGCTGGATGTTGCGGGTCATTCTGGAGGACTGGTTATCCTGTGGGATCCTAGGAAAGTGTCCCTATCAAACTTTCTCTCTACAACCTTCAGCCTCTCTGCTGAATTTCATTTTCTAGGCTCTAATGCGCGAGGTATTATTACCAATGTGTATGGGCCTAGTAGTTATCCTGAAAAGCGAAACTTCATCACAAGTTTGACTAATTTGAGGAGGACGTTTGAAGGTGCCCATTGGATCTAAGGAGGGGACTTTAATTTGATCATGTCTCTTTCTAAGAAGAAAGGTGGTAGAAGTATCCTTACCCCTGAAAATACCCTGTTTGATGAATTTATTGAGGCAAGTAATTTGATTGATGTTGATCCGGGGAGCAATGTTTTTACCTGGAATAATAGAAGAGGAGGGGAGCATTTGGCGGCTGCAAGGCTTGATAGATTTCTTATTTCTGAAAGTATTATGCTATTAGGTGGGACTCTGACTTCTCGCCCTATTGCCTCTGCGGGTTCAAATCATTGGCCAGTTTCCCTTGCGTGGAGTAATATTAGGACTAGAATGACAAGGCCCTTCATGTTTGAGAAATTTTGGTTAACCCATGAATATTTGTCAACTCGAGTGGAAGATTGGTGGAATACTATTATTCCTCCTAATGGTACTAAGATGTACTGTTTTCAACAAAAACTGAAATTGCTTAAGTAGAAGATCAAAATTTGGAATAAAGATGTCTTTGGGAACATTCTGATAGAAAAAGCAAATATTGAATTGCAGATGGAACAAGTCCAGGAAAGCATCATGCAGGTAGGCTTGACTTATGAACTAGATATGGAGGAAAAAAGTCTTTCTGACCAACTTCACCAGAGGCAGACGCAAGAAGAACTTCTTTGGCAACAGAAATCCAGGAATCAGTGGTTGAAGGATGGGGATAAGAATACGAAGTTCTTCCACAGAGCTACTATTCAATATAGACATCAAAACCAGATCTGCAACCTGCGCACCTCTGATGGTGTGTTAGTTGAATCCCATGAAGATATGGAACAAGAACTGATTAATCATTTCAAGGATGTGGTAACGGAACCACAGGTGGACCGGACTATGGCATGCAGGGAAATAAAAGATGTTATTCCAAGGATTATTACAGATGAGCAGAATGAGATGCTTATTCGCCCTATTGAATTCCAGGAAGTAGAGATCGCTACAAACCAAATGGAGGATGGTAAATCCCCAGGGCCTGATGGTTTTACTGCTAACTTCTTCCATTTTTTCTAGGACTTGATTAAAAGTGAAGTTTGGCAGGTGGTGGAAGAATCACAGAAAATGAGGGGTGTTCTCCCAACTTTAAATTCTACCTTTCTCACTTTGATTCCTAAAACTCCGATGGCTGAGAAATCTGATTTGTTTAGACCAATCTCCCTGTGTAACATCATTTATAAACTCATCACGAAAGTCCTTGCTAATCAGCTCAAAACCCTCCTCCCTTCTTTGATCTCTTTGGAACAATCGGGATTTGTGGAAAGCAGACAAATTCTTGATGGTATTATCCTAGCACAGGAGGTCCTTCACTCCTTGAGGAGCACTAAAAAAGTGGGGATGTTGTTGAAATTGGATTTATCCAAAGCTTATGACAAACTGAACTGGACCTACATGAAAGAGATTATGAGCTCCTTTGGTTTTAGTGAGGTATGGATTAAATGGATAGCAAACCTTACTTCCAATGCTTTATTTTCTATCATGATCAATGGGCATCTGTCAGCAGTCTTTAAACCCTCTCGGGGTATCCGAAAGGGAGATCCTCTCTCTCCCTTCCTCTTTGTGATTATGACTGAAGGATTAGGAAGGCTCATTTCTCATTTAGTGGAATAGGGGAACCTCAAAGGTCTTAGGTTCCCACCATATGAGAAAGCCATAACTCATCAGCAGTTTGTGGATGACACTCTTCTAATGGGTCACTCCTTTGTTCATGAAGCAAGACAAATCAAGAAGGCTTTGAATATTTTCTTAAGAGCTTTTGGGCTTACTATCAATATGGATAAGTCCCTGGTTTTTTTCTTCAATACTCCTCCTATTAGTCAAAGGAATATTATAAGAATTTTAGGGTTCAAAAAGAGCTTTGTTCCAACCAAATACCAAAGTGCTCCTTTGTCTGATGATGTGTTAAAGAATGTTTCCCGAGAAGAACTCTTAAGTAGAATGAAGGATAAACTCTCTAATTGGATGCTAAGAACTTTGAACTTCCCGGGAAGAGTTGTCCTTGTTAAAGTTGTGCTGCAAGCGATGCCTCTATATCTCTTCTCAGTTTTGTCTGCACCTAAATCTGTTCTGAAGGAAATCAGAAATATCCAACGCTCTTTTCTTTGGGGAGGCACTGGATCACCGGAAATGGCCCCTGGTTGATTGGGAGATTCTGTGTAAATCAAAGCTTGATGGGGGTTTAGGCCTGAGAGATCCGGAAAAACTAAGTATTGTGTGTGGAGCTAAAATTTGGTGGTGCTGGCTCACTCATACAAATGAGCAATGGGCTAGCTCCTGGGGAAGGAAGTATGCCCCGGTGATTGCACAACAAGACTAGGTCCGGGTTGATGGACCGGAGAAAGGCTCACACATCTGGAATATGGCGAGGGCTGGGAGTGATTTGATTAGGAAACACAGTTTTTGGGAGATACGCCAAGGATCTTCTGCTAATATTGGGTCTGATGCTTGGCAACAAGAGCCTGCTCTTCTAACACTGGTGAATGATATCCCCTTGGACTCACCTACTTTCAACCATAATTGGCAGACGGTTAATTATTATTGGCAAGAGGAACAACATGACAGGGGTTTTCGTGTTTGGAAACCGCTTAACTGGTGGACGGCCAACTATGGGGCAGAGATAGGGAAGTAAATCCATGAACTATTGCAACAACGACATATAAAAACTCAGATGGGACTGGATTTACTGCAGTGGGGGTATCGCCCTAAATGTATGTTTACAATGAAGGAACCTTACTCACTACAGACTAGCCATGTTGATCAACCTATGGGACGTGAATGGAAGTGTCTCTGGGGAGCTAAATTATGGCCTAAAATTACTCTCTTCCTATGGTTGGTTTTGAAAGGAAAAATTCTCACATGGGATAATATCACTAAGAGGGGTTTTGAGGGACCTTCATTTTGTGTCCTATGTGGAACTCAGGGCGAAACGATAGCTCATCTCCTGGATGGTTGCAGCTCATCTCCTGGATGGTTGCAGCTTCTCCTCGGCCTTATGGGATGAAGGCACTATGATCTTCCGTTTGTCAGATAGAGTTAAGACAGACCCTGTCGAAACTATTAAACGGTGGAGGGAATATCCCTTCCAGGGTAGAATTCTGAATTGGTTATGGCAGCTTTTCCCTGGTTTTCTCCTATGGGAAGTGTGGAAACAACGCAATAAACGTATTTTCACAAGTAAATAGTAGACCTGCAAGTTAGTCTGGGGTGATATCAATCGAGGAATCATCGAGACTCTTCAATTAACTTTATGGACGGAACAAGATATGAACATACCAGTGAATGAGTTGCGTATTTTATAGAATTGGGGCATTTGGGCGCTTCCTAGCTATGTCGGAAGGCTTCACCCGCGTTGAAATTCTCCAGACAGTCCGGTGGTGTGGTCTCCTCCATTATCGGGATGGCTTAAGTTAAATTTTGATGGGGCATCTAAAGGCAACCCGGGCATTGCTGGGTATGGTGGCTTCCTGCGCGATGACCAGGGGAAGGTATTGTAAAGCTACTATGGTTATCTGAGTAGAGAAACTAACAACATGGCCGAATGTGAAGCAATGTTGCAGGGTCTGTACATGGCGGCTCGGCATGGCGTTACTTGTCTTATCGTGGAGGGTGACTCTAAACTTCTTATCTAGCTCGCGACCAATCTTTGCAATGGGACTCACGCGGCCAAGCTGACACCTTCGTGGAGGCTGGCTTGGCGTCTGACTTGTCTTGGTGAAATCATTACTTCGATGAACTTCGTCACATTCCATCATGTTCGGAGAAGTGCTAATAGTTTGGCGGATGTTCTTGCTAATCATGGAGCCAGTCATCAGGGTGTTGGCTGGGAAGGTGTGGCCCTTGACATGCCTTTGGGCACGTGCCGAGTTAAGTGTATGCAAATTGCTGATAGTGACAAATGTGTTATGGATCCTACAGATGGCCTGAATCCAACGAAGAGAGGTGATGATATTTAACAGTAGGTGAACTGCTCTGGTTAGAAGTGACAGGAGGCTTACCGGTAATCATATGAACAGTTTAATTGCCCATCCTTCCTTCTCTTATTCATCGTCATTGTTAATTAAGTTCGGAGATCTGGAGCGTGAGATGGAAATTGGGGATCGGCCTCTCACGTTTCGACTGGGTGATTCTGATAAGGTTTCTACTAGTATGACGATTGACAAGGACGAGGAGAATTATTATAGCGCTCGACTCATTATGGCTGACTTAATGGATGAAAGTGGAGTCATCCCTTTAAATTCTTTCACCAGGGTCGGAAACAGACATCCCCGTTGTAGTTCTGGAAAAGCTTGTGCCTTGTTGAGTTTGTCTGTGTCTACTTGTTGGGTGGCTTTTGGTAGTGTTGAAGTAGTGAACATGCCTCCGAGAGGGAGACCTGTTAGACGAGGTCGTCCTACTTCGGGCGAGCCGAGCAATATGAGAAGGGGTAATTTGGCTTAGGCTGGTCCTAGCCAGGACCAATGGAGTGTCACCTCTACAACAATTTTCTTTCGTCACTTATTTCCTCAGGAGTTACAACGTGACTTGGAAGAGGTGGAGGAGAACCTATGGAGGAGTGTGGGGGAGCAGAAGTCGTCATTGGAGGTGATGGAAATGGCAAACTGGATCCAAGACCCTGTTAATACCAGGGGAAGGATGTCATTATATAATCGTGTTGTGGTTATGTTTTGGGTAACCAAGACACTCATCACTCAGACCATGGAAACAAGGGTGGATATTCTATCGGGTTCTCAGAGGTTGTAGAAGCTGGAGGAACAGTGCAGAGATCACGCGAAAGAAACTAGTTGGGTTCAAATGAAACTTGATGCCATGGCGGCTAAGATGGGTATCTCTTTCTTGACTCGACCGAAAAAGGTTGATAATCCGAAAGTGATTAATCTCAGCGACAAGGGTTTTGGGAAGGAAGCGCCACCGATCTTGGAAATTGTTGATGAGGTTGGGCTTGCGGGATAATTACTTTGTTCCTTCTTTTTTACTGTATTGGCATGTTACTGATTCTTTGTTGCGGGGTTTTCTCATTTGCTGGTGCTTGTTTTTTTGTTGCATCCTTGATGTAATGGGGGATAGGACTAAAGTCCGTTTGGGTGATATGGGTAGCTCTGTTAGCATGTTGATTTTAGACAGAGCTTGGTTAAGCCTTAGAGCAATGATCAGGATAGTTTTCTTGTGGTACTCTGGTACTTTTTGGGGGTGTCATGTTGCTTTTAGAAGTGGGGGTTTTACTCGCAGAGGCTGCTGTTTAAGCGCCCAGTATATTGTAAGAACTATGATTGTAATTTTGATCCTGATGAAAAAGAATGTTGTTTCTTTTTGCTTAAAAAAAACTATGATTTTAGTAATAAAATGTTAACTAATTTTGTAAAAGAAAATGGTTATTGAAATTTGACGATACAGAAAAATAGAGTTTATAGCGATATTGAATTTTAATTGATTTAATGATTTAGGACGATTGAAATTGGGCAAAACCCTTATAAGCATCATTCCACTATGCATGGAACTTGAATTATGGTGAAACTATACTCACATATCAAATTCTTATCAAATTTGTGGTAAAAAACAAGGTCCTTTTGCTACAAGATCTTGCTACAAGATCTCCAAACTCTGAACAAAAATGTTAAAATTATAATTAAAAACTTGATTATTCGGAATTAGTGAAACATTGTTCCATATTCCTTATAAAAGCAAGGCACCTTATTACAAAGGCCACATGCATGTCTTGTGGGATTGCAAACATATAGCGGCATTACGTACAAGATCAAATTCACATACACAGTGTTATTTTTTCAAATAGCATCAGTTGCAACATAAAGGTAATGCAATGTATAACTATGGTATTTAATGCAACCATGTTGAAAATGTCATGAGTTAAAAACAAGTGAGGAAATTTGTAAGGTTCAATGTAAAAACTTTGGTGAAAGTTACCAATTCTTAAAATGACAAATGTAAATGCCGAGGGATATTTTTGTAAAAAATATTGAAGGTTTTATCTAATTTGACAAAATTATGAGCGTTTTTTTGCAATGTCCCCTCCATGATGGTTCCATGAGTAATTCCAATCACCTATCCGATTCCCATAGGTTGGAGTGGCAACTAAATTAACTAGGGAATTAATTGGCCCATAGTCACTATAAGGAGGAAATATTGAACTATAATGGATGATGTGGGTCACAAAATTGATTTAATAAATGGCAAATATTCATAAATCATCTATAATAGGTCCAATCAACCAAAGAGGGCGCATGAGGATGAGGAATGGGCCACATGGAAGTGTAACTCCCAATCCAGGTGCAAGGAATCCTATCATAAATGAATCTCTTGAGTTGTAACCCCTTGGGATAAAATTAGCAAAGGGAGGGCGCACTAGTGGGAAAGTAACCTCCATGGAATCTCATGGATGATGGATCGGGTCAAAAATAGCCAAGAGGGGCGCATGGGTGAAGTGTAACTCGCAAGGAATCTATGACAAGTCTATGACAGATTCTATGACAAGTTACGACATGACAAGTCCTAAAAATAGCTAAGGAGGGTGCATGAGGGAATCTAGGGACCACATGGTTGTTGTAAATCCCCCAAATCAAGGAGTTCACTCCCAAATTCAAATTTCCATGGTTGGTTAAGGTTCAAGAAGACCAAGATAACATTAATACAAGGTAAAAGTGTCATGAATGGCATCTCTCTCCGTTAATTCGAATTTTTATTAATTTTATTGAGAGAAAATTCTAGAATGAGGAGGAAACGTTGGGAAAAGGAGTTCATAAAAGGAATGTAGAAACCTTGGGAAAAAAATATTGGTAATTTTCAATTCGAATTGGAGAGCCATAGTGCTTCTCAAGCTTTGGAGATGTGCCCCTTGCCAATGTAGCTAGTTTCGGTGATGTAAGATTTCACCCTAGCTAGCCATGAGAGGAGGAATCACTTTGGTTTCTCTATGGAGTTATATTGAGTGAGCTTATGTCCATGTTTACTTGTTGGTTCAATTTCATCTTGGAGTGTTTGGATCTCAATTTGTGGCAACAATAGTTTTATGGTGTTTTTCTGGTGGTTTTAAGTGTGTGGTTGATGTTCTCTTGGAGGATGGGGCACCATTGTTTGTGCATATCTCGTTGGGGTTGATGTCTAGGTAGTATAGCTTCAATTTTTTTATGGTGGACACTCCATAGGGCGCGGATATGATATTTGGGGGTCGAGATCAGTCCATAGAAGGCGCATTGGTGGAGGGAAATTTGTTATTTGGAGCAGCATCTTCTCTTCTTCTTCTCTGCTAAACTTGGTAGCCTTCTCTTCTCTCTTATTGCATATTTCTCTGATATTTTGTAGCTGCTTGACAGCCATCCATGTAATGTATGATTTCTCCATTTCATAATAAAGTTTCATGGTGTTTTACCTTCATATTGTATCTCGTTTACAAGCAACAAGTGACCTTGTGAAAATTTTGCAATTTATGGTTTATTAGCTAAAAGTTTGTCCTTGTTTACCATATTAACCAGTTGTTTAGAAGATCTCAGTGGGTTAAGTTGATGCATTTGAATGTTTAGAAGCTCTGCATACATTTTTTGGAATAATTTGAGCCATTTTGGTGGTGTTTGGTATCAGTTGGAAACAATACCTTTTTGTAGCAGAATTTTGACTAGTCTTGCTTAGTTTCGGAATAAAGTTAAATTGGATAATAATAAAATGGGTCTAAGGGTTCGGTACATTACAGTGGTATCAGAGCATGGTCTTGGACAATTGTGGGTCCTTATGAGGTCAAATGAGTTACTGGGAGCTCCCAAATATTCCCCTTATAAGCCCTATGAACAATGAAGCTTAGTTGATAGATTCAACCCAAGGGTTAATCCAAGAAGAACCCAAGACAAAGAAAAGTATGGAGTCTGTAACAAATAAAACCACTACTGAGGAGAAGGAGGAGTTGTTCACGAAGGGTCTTTTAGAAACCTTAGATAAATAGGCCAAGGGTCAAGAGAGTACTAGGAAAAGCCAAGAAGAGACAAGGGAGTTTATGGGTAAATTGGTAACCTATGCATTCAGGACAAAATTTGGTGAAGGTAGCGACAGTGGATCCCAAGATGGAGATAAGAACCGTTTGAAATCTCATGGGGAAATAATTTTCTCAGGAACTGGTCCACATAACCACCCTCGTGAGTTATAAGATTCATCCAGACCTACAATGGCAAAATTCCTAGGACCACCAACCATGGGAGCAGTAATGCCAAATGAACTAGATATTTCTTTGGAGGTTTATTTTGAGGAGTATAAGGTTATGAGTGCAGAATTTGAGGCTTCCATGACCTTCTTTGAATACTGTAATTTCAAAGATCGGAGCAAACCAAAGGGATTCAATAAGATGCAAGTCCAAAATGTTGAGTTGCAACGCACACTTGGGAAAGTTACTCTTCCAAGTTTTGATGGGTCTTCCAAATGTACTGCTAGATCATGGGTGCAAAAACTTGTCACTTACTTCCAACTGAATCCCATGGTAGAAATTGATGCCATTAAAATGACCACCTTGCATCTAGATGGGGAGGCAAATTACTGGTGGTACCATGGCATGAGAACAATGGGTCATGTCAATATCACTTCCTATGAAGAATTCACAAGGAGACTCATTGATAGATTTGACAGAAAGGACCCTTAAATGCCTTTTAGAGAGTTGGCCCAATTGAAGCATATAGGCACACCAAAGGCTTATATTTATTTCAAAAGCTTGCAGTCATGTAACAGACATCTTGAAAGCCCGCTTAATATTGATGTTCACTGAAGGCTTAACATAACCATTAAAGGGCTTGGTGAAGGCCTATAGACCTGCAACTTTGTTGGATGCCATTGGCAGAACTCGAGACCTTCAGGATGCACTTTTGAGAGCAAAATTTCCCCAAAAAACAAATTTCCCAGCTAAGTTGAAGGATAGGAGGCCTTTCCAAAGGGATTCGACCTAGAAAACCAATAAGGATAACAATATTTGAGACGAACTAAGGAGGAAAAAGTTGTGCTTCATATGCCAAGAACCATGGGTTCTTGGACACAAGTGTGCAAAGGGGAAGGCACACTACATAGAAGTCTTATTTGACAGTGAGGAGGAGGGAGATAATGAAGAACTGTAACTTGGAAGGGAAGATGGATATGAGACAGCAGAAGAAGAGCAACCAAAACCCGTGTCTATAAATAGTGTTATTGTTATCCTATTTGGGGTTTCATGCTATCACACTCTCAGATTCAAGGGGGTGGTACAAGGACAAAGAGTCACAGTGTTGAATGATGGGGGATCCACCCACAATTTCATTGATGTTGCACTAGTGGAAAGGAGGAATTTTCCTACCGAAGCAATTGATGGATTCATTGTCATCATTCCAGGTAATAACTCCATGGATTGTTGTAGATGGATTCCCAAACTTCAACTCATTATAGGAAACTATACTGTGACATGTAACTTTTATATAGTAAATTTTGTTGATACAAACTTGGTTTTGGGAGTACAATGGTTGTTTTCCATTGGAGAACACACCATTAACTATAGGGTCCCAAAATTGAGCTTTAAATGGGATGATGGGAAGCAAGTAACATTAAGAGTCGTGAACACTTACCCCAACAAAGTGATTGCAGCTCATAGTATGAGATCTATCCCAAGACACGGGGATATAGAGTGAGCAGCAGAATGCTTCGTCACAGTCAAGAAGCCAACCATGAATACCTCACAGTATCCAAAAGACATAAGGAGGTTGTTGCAAAAGCATGAAAAGGTTTTTGGAGACCTTCCTCCAGGTATACCACCAGATAGAGGAGTGGAGCACACCATAGAGTTGGAGGTGGGAACTCAACCCATCGTTGCACAGCCATACAATCACCCCAAGAGGTTCAAGGATGAGATTGAAAAGGCCATCAAAGAACTCCTTGAGCTGGGTCTCATAAGACCAAGTTCGAGTCCCTTTGCATTTTCAATGGTTTTATTGAAGAAGAAAGATGGCACATTGAGAATGTGCATAGACCACTGGGCCTTGAACAAGAAGACCATTAAGAACCGGCACCCCATTCCCCGCATTGATGAGTTAATGGATGAGTTGCATTGGGCTAAGTTTTTTTCAAAGATTAATCTTCACTCGAGATATCATCAAATTTGAATGAGAGAAGGAGATGTGCAAAAGACAACCTTATGTTGTCATTATGGCCATTTGAGTTCCTAGTCATGTCCTTTGGCCTGACTAATGCACCTGCCACATTCCAATCTTGCATGAATAAAATCTTCATCAATCAGCTTTGTAAGTTTGTATTAGTTTTTTTTTATGATATTTTCATTTATAGCAAGAATTGGACTGATCATTTGTTTCATTTGGAAGTTGTCCTCAAAATTTTATCAGAACAATCCTTGAATGCCAAACTATCCAAATGTGAGTTTGGAATGACTAAGATATTGTATCTTGGCCATGTGATTGGGAAAGATGGAGTAAAGGTCCACATGGAGAAGATTCAAGCCATTCTTGATTGGCCAACTACCAAGAATGTAACAATGTTGAGGGGATTTGTTGGACTTTGCACTTACTATAGGAAATTTGTCAAATGTTTCTCATAGTCAACAAATCCTTTAACTAATATTACAAAGAAGGGAGCCTTTTGTTGGACCAAGGAAGATGAAGAAACCTTCAACAGGATGAAATAAGTGATGAGCAATTACCCAGTACTTGCCTTACCATATTTCACTCAACCTTTTGTACTTGAATGTGATGCTTCCGGTGAAGGTATTGGGGTTGTCCTAATGCAAAACCAACACTATAACATCCCGATATTTTCATAAAATTTAAAAAAATTTAAATCGCCATAAAAAAGGCTAATATTGTAAAATGCGGAAATAATAATAATCAATATTTAGCAATTAATAAAAGTGTCACTTGGTAGGAACAATTTAATGGTTGTGTCTTTTGTCTTTTAATGACGTCATGAAAATCAATTAATGAATTTGTACTTTATTCGTATGCTGGAATGATTGAAAATTATGATGCACTGGAAAACATAATTCTTTTGACAAGTGCTGACAGTTTAACTTTTCTGGATGATGATGAAAGGGGTCCCACGAGGTGCCCCAAAGCTTACTTAGCTACTCCGCTAAAGCATTGCACTCGTCCTTCATGCGCAGATTCGCAGGTAAGAGATAGCGATAAAATTCAGAGTGTTTAATAACCGTGATCTAAATCGAGACTGCTTATGAATTTCGATGCTACAGGTATGGTCTCCTTCCAATTCTGTGAGATGAACTTGTCTATCTCAAGACTGTAGATAACGTCTATCTCAGGGTGTGTTCGTCATGAATGCTTCCGTTAAGTGTTGATGACTTTGCGTATGATCATTCCATAAATGTCTTGCGGCTGTTAAGTAATTCTCTTTATAAATATTGACGGTGACAGGTTCAGGACAAGGGCTCACGGTCTTAAGTCATGCTATGGAAAGAGTGATAAGTTGGTTTTATATCTCTATTGTCTGGGCAATTAAAATGGTGATGCCTTAAGTATTAATACCCTACCATGCAATGTGTGCGATGGGTCCTTGGGTGGCAACCATACCCGAGCAGTGTGTTTATATAACTTATGGTGTGGAAAAGCTTTATGAGCTCTGCAATAATCCCTATAGTGAACTTTATAATAGACTTTATGTGATGGGCGGAGTCAAACCATGCCCTATGGTTGCTCGCGACCTTAGTGGATATTCATAAGCTATGAATGTGTTTCGTAATTGATTATATGGGATCGTATGAGACCTTGGCTATATGCTATTGGTGATCGTTATACATTGATAATATTTACATATTAATGCTTTTAACGTTGATTTGTATGGGTTGGCAGGTGGAATGATGGCCCTGCAAAAGCCTGCATACGAATCGAGGGTGTATTAAATGATTTGGTTTGCAATTATTGTGCCTGGCCACTGTGTTAAGGATATTGCTACATGTAAGTGGTGATAGCTGACTCATCGTGTGAAAGGGTTTGGAATGTTGATTTGTAACGGGCCTCCTGCCCTGCTGTCCACCGATATGGCAACCTCGTAGCTTGGGAGGTAGATGGGAAATTGAATGCTACTCCTGCCACCTTCCAACATGGCTTGATGAGGATGGATCTTCGCCGTTGATCGTGGTGTATTGGGATGAGTTGAACCCCTTGCGCAACTTATGGATTTTGTAACGTTTCTTGGTCATTGTTCGGTGGTAGGGTTTGGAAGGTGAGGCCAACCGGTCGAGAGGCACTTAGGGTTTGTTGGTTTTTATAGCCTTCCCCGGGCTCGATCCTGAGACCGGTATCAGTCCTCAAACTGTATGTGAGAGCCGTCAATGGAGGCTGAGTTAGGAGTTAAATGGTGCGGCCATCCACAGGTTGGATGAGTGCGGCGGTTGGGCATTGTAGTAGCTTGCAAGTCTGGGTTTCTCCGTCGGGTTGCAAGTCTTCGGAAGTTATCACACAGGGTGGTCTTCGAGCTAGGTGCATCTCCTTCGTAGTGGATGGATGTTGGCTTCGTCTGTCACAACTCAGGTAACGTAACGATGCAAGAGTTTCCATAATATTCTTGTTGTATGTATTTTCTTTCCCATGATCCGATGCTTAACTTATTGTATGGCTGTTGGCAGGTAACCCTCGGCGAATCCACAGGGTGCCGGAATAGTTGAAGGGGAAGAGAACTTAAGCGAACCCACCGGTAAGCTTCGGTGGTATCCCTCCTTAGTGGTTCTCCTGGAATCAGACTTGATGAGCAAGTGTTGGTAGCATGCCTTCGCGGCAGTGGCTTTTGTCTTGCCTGCAGCATTTGGGCAACCTTCAGTTTTGAGTTTTTGTTGATAGAGTAGGTGATGTAAATGTTTAAAATATATGGCCGGCCATTCCTGGCATCGGCGAGTTTAGCAGGGTTGAACCCTTGTGTTTGCAAATAGTCTGGCATCTTTACGTTTTATGTCTTATTGTTTTGAGTACTTATGGGTTGATGCATGAGGAGATACGTTGACTGTAACTTGGTTTTTGTATTTGCTGTGTGTATAAATGGCGTGGGGTTTCGAAAGGAACCTTCAGCAAAAGATAGTGGTGACCGTAGGGTGTAACTACTGTTATTTTAAATGGAAACGATAATGTTCAGGGTTTAATGGCTACGTTTGGTGAAATGGGTCTTCTCGTTTTCGTATCTGTATCTAATAGCCGGTTAAGATATTTTAGGTTTCATGTCTGCGTATGGTGTTTTCGATCTACTCATTCTTGAACTCTGATCCGAGGAACGAAAGGCATGTTTGTTTAATTACAAAGTGGCTATAAGCCGAGAGCGATCTTCCAAGCTTATACTGCGTTTGTGCTTGTATGGATTAAGCCGAAATTAGAAAGGAAATGGTTTTGTTTTGAAAGCATAAGTGATAATGTTAAACCCTAGCTATCGATGTGAATGAAATCTACATGTCTATATTGATGTTTTAAAGGAATAAGAATAACAACTCTTGATTCTGCAGTTAAATTGTCTATGGCAAGGAAACCTTGATTTGGTAACTGTTAAATGTTATAAATAATGATGTAATGAGAACCTGTTGACCCCAGCTTGGGTGTAGAGATACTATAATTTAATCTGTCAATTTAATAAAGCTATGTTTGTCCTAGTTGTTAATAACTTGGTATTCTGTGATGTAAGTTTTATCACATGCAATTGATAGTTCAGGAAAACAAAGAAAATAACAGTGCAATCGTCAGATAATTTGATTGCTTATGAATATATAGTTTTCTTATTCTAACTATATATTCCTGTATTCGTCCATTTTGGACCTCTGATGAAAGGATAAAATAACATAGTAGCTTTCTTTCTGTCTGTACAATTTAATACAGTGAAGACAATATTTATATAAGATCAATCAGATTCTAAAAACAATAAGAAGATAGCAAAATGGGAATATGGTTAAACAAAATGCATGCTATTGTTTTCTTTGAAGTAATTAGTAAAGATCAGTAGCCCTAGTTGTTAACATAATGATCACCTTCATAAATAAGAAAAGAACCTACTTCTATACTTAGTTTCTGTTAAGTTGTTTCAGCATACAGAATTGAATAGTGAAACAATACATGCATAGATCTAATCTACAGCTGCTAAAATATAAGATGCATGATAAACATAGGTCTGTGCATGGGTGGTCTTTGGTTTAGGTATTTAGATGCATGCAAGGTTTCACTTTTAACTGGGCAAATTTAATGCTACCTCTCTGTACTGGAGTACGATGCAGCTCCACGCATGGGGAAAAATGTAGAGGAGTCATTTTATCAGTTCAACAAATCTAAATTATTTAGGATCTGACATTCTCTAATATTGATCATTAAATAACACTACTAAGCCATTTTCTGAGAGCATTCATGTGATTTGAAAAAGAAAACACAGCAGAATAGAATCTAAGTGTAATGGGAGGAAAAAATCACTCAAGAAACCTGTTCCACCCAACCTGCTCCCAAACAACCAAGATGTCTGCCTTAGGACCCCCGAGCCTATCCACTGATCCACCAAGAGGAAGAAGGTTATGCAGCTTAGGACTTCAACTTGCAGCAACAAGAAAATTTATATACCCAGCCTTACAGGCTTAGTAATTCAATGGGATCAGCACCAGCACCTATGGTCTGCCCTTCTCATAACATTTGCAGACTTATACTTGCACTCTCCACAGCCTCCCCTATTCGAATCTCTCAGCCATCACCTGATGAGCATGAGGAATGTTTCTGCAGAAAACATTGTAAGAGCTGCCTGCTCAATTCGAATTGCCTTTTATAGGCTGCCTAAGTCTTTTGAAATTAACTGGTCATCAGTGAGCTGCTTGCTCACCTCTCTCCACCTGGAGAGGGAAATGCCAAAAAATTAGGGGGAGTTGTCCCGTACCAACAGCTAATGGTAGAGTGCAAATGCTGCCATCTGTCCCAATCCTTCCAGCAACTTCCATTCCTCCTAGTGGGCCAGTGGATACTCTTGTAACAACTTTCTTGAGTGTTTGTCTCCCATTTCCATTTATTAAATAATAATAATGAGTCATTACATTCGTTTTTGACCTACTTGGTCATAATTACAAACTTGTAATTATAATCTAACACAAAGTTTTTTTTTTTTTTTTTGCAAAAGGGATAATAGTAGAAAATAATTATTCTCAAAAATTGGGTAGGTGACAAACACCCCATTGCCTTTGAAAGCAAAAAGTTGCAGCCACATGAACGCAATTATTCCATCTATGACAAATAAATGTTGGCCATCGTGCATGCCTTGGCCAAATTTTGACAATATTTAGTTGGAAGCAAGTTTGTGGTTAAAACTGATCACAATAGTTTGAAGCATTTTATGACTCAAAAAGAGTTAAATGATAGGCAACAAAAGCGGGTCAACAAAGTGCAAGCTTATGACTTTGAGATTGAATACATGAAAGGCAAGAGAAACAATGTGGCTGATGCCCTTTCCTGAAAACCATCCCTCTCATTGATGGAAACTGTGGCAGATTGGAAGGCCCAACTAGCAGTAGAATACTCAAAGAACAAGTTTGCTTGTGAGATTTTGGATGGGTTGGACCAAGGTGAACAATACAAGGTGATAGATGGAGTCATTTACTATAAAGATAGAATCTATTTGGTTCTGAAATCAACCTTGAAGAAGAAAACTATGGAGGCAAGCCATGATTCACCTCTAGCAAGCCATCCGAGGTACTTGAAGACATATAAGAAAGTAATGAGAAAGTTTCACTTGGAAGGGACTAAAAAATTATGTCTTAAAGTATGTGAAGGAGTGTTGCACATGTCAACAAAACAAAATAAAGTACACACACCCTGCTAGTATACTTCAACCTCTTCCCATTTAGGATAAAAAATGGGAAAGCATCTCAATGGACTTCATCACCGAGCTGCCCAAGGTACAAAGGAGGGATTGCATATATGTGGTGGTAGATAGACTCACAAAATTTGTTCATTTCTTTGCTATTCCTTCTTATTATAGTGTTGGGATTGCATATATGTGGTGGTAGATAGACTCACAAAATTTGCTCATTTCTTTGATATTCCTTCTGATTAGAGTGTTGCACAAGTTGTTGACTTGTTTTTTAGAGAAATTTTCAGATTGCATGGTTTGCCAAGAACCATTGTTAGTGATAGAGACAATAAGTTTGCAGGATCTTTTTGGACAGAATTGTTTAAACTGTCTGGGACAATTTTGAATCTCAGTACTAGTTATCACCACCAAACTGATGGGAAAATTTAAAGAGTACATGAATGTCTAGAAGGATATCTAAGAAATTATGTAACAGGGCAGCAAAAAGCTTGGATCAAATGGTTTCATTTGGGTGAGTTTTGCTACAACACAACTCACCACATGTCTATTGGTATGTATCCCTTCAAAGCATTGTATGGATATGAAGCTCCTACCTTTGTTGATCAATTTTTTGGAGATACTAGGGCCCCAAAGGCAAAGGATTGGATTCAAGACAGTCAAAAAATACTCAAAGCACTCAAGGACAACTTGCAAACAACTCAAAATCAACAAAAAATATATGCTAATAAAAATAGGATAGAGTGTAGTTTTCAGGAGGGTGACTTAGTGTATTTGAGATTGCAGCCATATAAGCAGTCATCTCTTAAAGGGAAGGGGGTTGAAAAGTTGAAACCAAGTTTCTATGGTCCCTACAAGGTCATGAGAAGAATTGGGGAAGTAGCTTATGAGTTGGAGCTTCCACAAGGAACCATGATCCACAATGTATTCCATGTCTCTTGTATCAAGAAAGCAGTTTGCCAACAAGTGACTATTTCAACAAAGCTTCCTCTACTAGATGATGAAGGGCAGTTGATCCTTGTTCCAAAAATAATTTTGCGAGTAAGAGAAAGGAAGTTGAGAAACATGACCATTCATGAGTACCTCATCCAATGGAAGGACCTAGCAAGTGAAGATGCTACATGGGAAGGAGAAGAAATATTGCAACACGCGGGTTTGGAATTGCTTGAGAGAAAGCAAATTTGTGTTGGGAGGATTGTAATGTCCCCTCCATGATGGTTCCATGAGTAATTCCAATTCCACTCACCTATCCAATTCCCATAGGTTGGAGTGGAAACTAAAATAACCGAGGAATTAATTGGCCCATAGCTACTACAAGGAGGAAAAATTGAACTATAATGGATGATGTGGGTCACAAAATTGATTTAATAAATGACAAATATTCATAAATCATGTGGAATAGGTCCAATCAGACAAAGAGCGCACATGAGGATGAGGAATGGGCCACATGGAAGTGTAACCCCCAAGCTAGGTGGAAGGAATCCAATCATGAAGAAATCTCTTGAGTTGTAACCCCTCTGGCTAAAATTAGCAAAGGGAGGGCGCACTAGTGGGAAGTTAATCTCCAAGGAATCTCATGGATGATGGATCAGGTCAAAAATAGCCAAGAGGGGCGCATGGGTGAAGTGTAACTCCCAAGGAATCTATAACAAGTCTATGACAAGTTATGACATGACAAGTCCTAAAAATAGCTAAGGAGGGCACATGAGGGAATCTATGGACCACATGGCTGTTGTAACTCCCCCAAATCAAGGAGATCACTCCCAAATTAAAATTTCCATGGTTGGTCAGAGTTCAAGAAGTCTAAGATAACATTAATACAAGGTAAAAGTGTCATGAATGGCATCTCTCTCCATTAATTCGAATTTTTATTAATTTTATTGAGAGAAAATTCTAGAATGAGGGGGAAACGTGGCAAAGGAGTTTATAAAAGGAATGTAGAAACCTTGGGAAATAACTTTTGGTCATTTTCAATTCGAATTGGAGATTCATAGTGCTTCTCAAGATTGGGAGATGTGCCCCTTGCCAATGTAGCTAGTTTCAGTGATGCAAGATTTCACCCTAGCTAGCAATGAGAAGAGGAATCAATCTGATTTCTATATGGAGTTGTATTGAGTGAGCTTATGTCCATGTTTACTTTCTGGTTTAATTTCATCTTGGACTGTTTAGATCTCAGTTTGTGGCAACAATAGTTTTATGGTGTTTTTTCGGTGGTTTCAAGTGTGTGGTTGATGTTCTCTTGGAGGATGGCACACCATTGTTTGTGTAAATCTATTTGAGGCTGATGTTTGGGAAATATATCTTCACTTTTTGATGGTGGAAACTCCCTTGTGCAGATTTTATATTTGGGGGTGAGATCGGTCCATAGAAGGCGCATTGGTGGAGGAAAAATTGTTATTTGAAGCAGCATCTTCTCTTCTTCTTCTCTGCTAAACATGGCAACCTTCTCTTCTCTCTTGTTGCATATTTATATGACATTTTGTAGCTTCTTGGAAGCCATCCCTCTAATGTCTGATTTATCAATTTCATAATAAATTTTCATGGTGTTTTACCTTCATACTGTATCTCATTTACAAGCAACAAATTACTGTGTGAAAATCTGTAATTTTTGGTTTATTAGCTGAAAGTGTTTCCTTGTTTAACCATCTTAACCAGTTGTTTAGAAGTGCTCAGTGGGTCAAGTTGATGCATTAGAATGTGTAGAAGCTGTGCATACATTTTTTGGAAGAATTCAAGTAGGTTTGGTGGTGTTTGGGATCAGCTGGAAACAATACCTTTTTGTACTAGAATTTTGACTAGTCTTAGTTTCGAATTAGAGTTAAGTTGGCTCAAATTTTTTTGGGTCTAAGGGTTGGGTACATTACATTTTTCAAGTAAAATAATTATATCCTATTGAAATTTGGGAGATTTTCCTAGTAAAGTAATTTTATTGTGATGAAAGCTCAAAGAATATTCATTTTGAAATGGCCAATTGTTTTTTTTTTTAAATTGAAAAATTAACTAAATGACAATAACCCCTCAAATTTCCTTAACATTTCTTTCCAAGAGTGTAAGTTAGCAAAATTGTCCTAATCATCTTAAGAACTCAATTTTTTTGAATTAGTTAAATGTTATTCAACGTTTCTTGCATATTTTCATGAAATGAGATTGATCTCTATCATGGAATAAGAAATTGATTTTGTATTTGTTATGTTTTGTATGCATTTAAAAAACAAAACGTCGCCATCCACAAGTTGGTTGTAGTGGTTTGTTGTGGGTTGTTGTGGATTGCTTATTCTTTAAAAAATAGCATTTATGCATGGTTAGTAATTTTGAATCATTTTTAGTAATGACACATAAACCATGAGAACCCCATACTATTGGCAAATTTGGTCAAGTGATCTCAATTGTAGTGCACAGACACAATGTATTCAGAGAAATTGAAACCCCTTGGAAAGAAAATGAAATAAATTACAAAATAAGAAGAAGATAAACCGCTATTGGAAGAGCACAACTATCCATATAGAACCAGCTATTGTGATACCTTAGCTTTTAATGGTCTCTTTGATTTGAAAGAGAATTTTTGTAAACGTAAGTTTGCGCTTTAGTAAAAGATTGAACCTATTTTGTACAAACTATTTTCTGCATCGGATAACTTTGAGAAGTCAGCTTTTGCAAAGGCATTTTGAACGAGATCAAATTTTATTTTGTTCTAGCTTGTTGTGGCCTCGCAAAGAAATAGTGGTTTTGTGAAATGAATCAAATACATATGTATGGGATTGCAAATCTTGTATCTATTGGGTCAAATTTTCTACAATGTTTTGTTTTTGGTATGCTATTCGAAACACTTGAATGTGTCATTGGTAACATATGAAGACATGGTAGGTAATATACACCTTATATTGCAATATTCAATGGATATATACGATGACATATATAGTATTGGATGTGCACATTTAATAGTAAATACCTTATTGTATATACTTTTAGTGAAATGCATTGTACCCATTACTATTATTTAATAAGTATGGATGTCACAATATATATATAGGTACTTTATTTTTAAAGAAATGATCTTGTATCGGTGAAGATATCAATCCATTATATAGGAGTGGTGGGATAATTGGTTTTTAGTCTTGAACACATTCTTATAGATATTGTTCTATAAGATCATGATGTTGTGGGCTTGCAAAAAAATAGTGATTTTGTGAAATGGACCAAATCCATATGTATGGGATTGCAAATTTTGTATATCTTGGGTCAATTTTTCTTTAGATGATTTATATCATGTTTTATTTTTGTATGTTACTTTAAACACTTGAATGTGCCATTGACAACTTATGAATATGTAATGGGTAATATACACCTTGTAGTGCAATATTAAATGGATATATACAACGACATATACAGTGACACAATTATGAAATAATACTAATTCTCATTTAGAATGATAACATTTATAAAGGACTTACTTATGGATTCTAGTTCAAAACTTAGTAAGTTAAAGGTGTTTTTTCAAAGAAAGCGTAGTGTCGGTTATTAATTTAAACATTAAACAAACAAAAATGATGTGTGGCAACTAAGTCCCTGCCTATGTTATAAGGAACTTTATGCTCAATGCATATGTGTTAATATTATCAAAGGATTGAATGTCTGGATATTGGTTGGCTAGATACTCTAGAACATGGTATTAAGCATTTCTCATCAAAGGATTTTGTAAGAGTCAAAGTTACAAATGGGACCAATGATATCAATGATTCTATGATGTTTAAAAGATTAATAATCCACCAATAAACTTATTCAACTGTCTTCTGTGCTTGCCTGAATTACAAAGCTTCAATTCATTGAAGTTTCAATTGTGTTGATCGACTTACAAGGATTAAACTTACAAATCAGGCTAATACTATTGGTGTTTTTTTTAAGTTTATAAGTTATCATTGGTGATTGCTCGAACTTCAAAGTTTTAATTGTCCCAATACACAACAATGAATTTTGAAAATTTGGTATTTTTCAAAGTCTTTGAAATGGATTGAAGTTTGATTTGTCATGCAAAACTTGTGGTGGGATTTTCAAATTTGCAAGTCTTAATGAGCTCGAGACGCATTTGTATTGCAAGTCTTGCTCATCGATCTTTGCATGCTCCAAATATGTTGGCAATATTGCAATGTGCTATGCAATAAATACACAGAGAAGCATTTGTATCATAGGTCTTACTCATTGTTTTTCACATGCTCCAAGCCTATTGGAAATATTGCAATGTACTATGCAATAAAAACACAAAATTCATCTTTTGCATTACGATGGGATTGTAATGTATTGTCGACTAAAGACACAACAATCCTCTTTGGATTACAATGAGATTTCATGTTTGTTTGATATAGTTTCTCCCCATTTGTAATAAAAACTAAGTATTTAAAATTTCACAGCATAATTACACAAAACATAAAGCATTTGCAAGTATTATCAACATGTGTGCTTGTTATGGTAATAACATATCTGTAAGTGATTACCATTGAATTCTATGTGATGAATTTCAAGAATCTTTTCTAAATAAACTTTTGAGCAATCAAGAAATCATCCAGTAAGTAACAAGTCGGTGTTTCCTTCCTACTCTTTTGATAGGTTGAGTTGCATGAATTCAGGATTGTTCTTTGTTCTTTTCTTCTATTGTTAACTAAAACAAAACAAAAAAATTGTTTGAAAAATAATTGTAAACTTATGGTATCTTGTTTTCATAATATGAAAATGTTATGAAGCAATACTTGCCCAGAAATGGTTTTTCTTTAAAAAAACAACATTTACACATGGCTAGCAATTTTTAATCTTTTTTAGTAATGACACACAAACCATGAGAATCTTGTAGGAAAATTTGGCCAATTGATCTTGATTATTGTGCACAAACACAACGTCTCCAAAGAAATTGAAACCCTTCGAAAAGAAAAAGAAAGAAATTACAGAAGAAGAGGGAGCAAAAGCATTGTTGGAAGAGAGCTTTTAATGGCCTCTTTTGTTTTGAAAGATTTTTTTTGTAAAACTAATTTTGCACTTTAGTAAAAGACTGAATTTGTTTTGTACGAACTATTTTTTGCATCAAATAATTTTGAGAAGTCAACTTTGTGCAAGGTATTTTGAACGAGATCAAATTCTATTTTGTGTAATTGATGGACTATTCTAGATTTGTGACAAGCTAAAATGTGTGGTAAAGACTTCAACTTGGATAGTTATTGCATTTCATATTCTTTGTTTTTTCTATGATGCAAAATCTAGCAAATAGATAATGAATTTCATAGCAAACAATGACATTGCAATTTAATTTTTTTTCAAAGTTTCAATATTTATGTTACACTTACAACTATTAGACACTTCTCAAAGTATGTAACTTCAATCTTGAAGAAATAATTGTTCCAGGTTTTAATTTTAGGTTTATTTGATATTTTCAAAAAAAATATTGAATTTGAATAGAAAGAATGTCATGTTATAATGTCATCGTTCAGAACTTGGAAATGACAATGAAACAAATAGTTAAGAAACGATATGCATACATTTGTCTTTAAAAAATACATTGGTGAATTAGATCTCAACATTGTTCTAAAAGAGCATTGAGTGAACACTACAAGGAAAATGCCCTTTAGCGAAGGTTATGGTGTATGCTCCTCCCAAAAGAGCCCAAATATCCGTTTATAGCAAAGGTCACTAGCGTAGGCGAGCGACCGAAGGTTTTAGTGGAAGTTTTTATTTTGGTGCTTTTAATCAATTAGACACATCGGTGCGTTTGTCAACAATTCACACTGGTGCGTTTCATAATCATGTCGCACTGCGACTTGAAAACATCAGTGTCAAAAAAATAATTTCGAAGAACCAAAGCGGTGCATTACCAAACACTAAACGCCCCGGTGCGTGTAGTAGAAATGAACACACTGTATAATCTTTTATTAAAAAATGAAAAAAATATTATTTTATTAAAAAAGCACACTAACTTTTAGGGAAAAACTCATCTTGATGCGTTAGTTAGCAATAAACGCCCAAATGCGTCTTATTAAAACGAATGCATCGAGGTATATTTTATTAAAAATAATAAAACTATTTTATTAAAAAATATCGCAAAATTTTACTTAAAGCTCAGTAACTGTGCATTAGTCAATAAATGCCTCGGTGTGTGTAATAGACTCTAATGCACCACCCATTTTTTAATTAAAAAAAATTATAGTTTTATTAACACACAATTTTTTTTAAACCTAATATCGGTGCGCTAGATGATACTAAATGCCCCAGTGCATGTAAAAGACCCAAATGTGACATAAAATATTTTATTAAAAAATAGAAATAGAAATATTATTTTATTAAAAAATATAATTTTATTTTAAAACCTACTCGCACCGGTGCACTCAACTGTCGGGCGCACCAAAACAGGGTTTAATAAAAAAAATCGCGTTGTCAAACTCATTTTTACCCTCTTTAGTGCGTTTGAGCCCATCTGCACCGGTGCTGCACTTCACCAACCCGGACGCCCTCACATTAGTGGTGCACATGGATAAATTCCTCACCCATATTGGTTGCTAACTCTAGTTTGAATTTTTCCAAACAATGGGCAAAAATTCAAATTTTCCATACATCGCCAATATGCCTCCTCGACAGGCCGTTCAATAGGTAAATTGATTCTTACTTCATAATTTAAATTTTTAGTGGATTATTTTTTAAAATTGAGCTTCAAATTGTGCTATTTAAAAAAAAATAAAAATAAAAATTGCGCAATATGTTCTAGCCATTCGGCTCACACCGCGAAATGGTGCACCCTATAAAATTTTACAGGGCGCACCGCTAGCGGTGCGTGCCGAATGAATCGAATGCACCACTGCATCGTGAAAAATTATTTTCAGAACATTGAGCTGCTTATCAGTGCATTGGACATTGAAGAGCACTGGTTGTCCCCTAGTGCACACCAGTGCACTGGTTTTCGGTGCTATGACGTGTAGTAGGTGCACCATTGACACATTATCATAAAAACATTAAAATTTCATAAACAATGGTGCTTTTAGATCGCGTAAACGCATCGGTAACGGTGCATTGACTCTATCTAAACGCACAAACATCTGAATATTATAAATTTTGAATCCCAAAAATCATAATTTAACAGTGCTTCTTGGGCATGTCAGTGCACTGGTACCCAGTGCTCTGACGTGTCATAGGCGTACCATGAATAGATTTCCATAAAATCATTAAATTTAATAAACAATGGCACCTTTAGATCATTTAAGCGCACTGTTTACATTACGTATATTTGAAAAAAATGCACTGACAACTACAATTTATAAATTTTTAGGGCATAGGAAATCATAATTTAATAGTGCTCCTAGTGCACGTGAGTGCAACGGTGTTCGGTGCGCTAACGTGGTTTAGGTGTGTCATTAACACTGTGATGAACATTTTAAAATGTTAAAATTTCCAACGGCCCCCTGTTTATTGGGGCGCTTGTAGGAAAAAAGCAACATTTGATGGTGCAGTTTGTATATGAACACACCATGGGTGGTGTAGTTGGTGTATAGAAGCACCGTTGGTGGTGCCCTAAAAAATTATTGTTTTGAGAGAAGAATGTAGTAATGATGTTATTAAATAGGATGTTAATTGAATGAAATATTACATGTTTTTATATATTATTTATGGCACTGATTCATGTTATATGTGAAACAGAGATGTGAGCGGCGACAAGCTAGTCGGTAGGAGCATGCACAGGTGGATCAGTTCAACATGGTCGAAATATGGGAGGCTAGAGAGAGGAGAGGAATTTGTAACCTCGCCCCATTATGGCTCAAAATATAGAGCTCTTGAGGGTTGTCGGTCTCTTGAAGTTCTATCAGGATGCTACATCCCTTAAGTGTACTCTTCATTGTTGTGTCAGTTCATCCGACACTAGGATCATTATAGGCATGCATTTCGTGTTGGTCTCAGTCAGTGGTTCCATCCCATTAAGCAGGACATTTATTTCATCATTGGGCTATGCAAGAGAGGGGAGGATTTTCCCTAGTTCCCTCATGTCATAGCTGCTGCTGCAACAAAGATTCAACTAGCTTACTCTCTGAGATATACCGGTGACGAGGTTGTCCATCCATCTGATTTTCAGTTGAGTGGTGGGAAGCTTAGGATCTCTGATTTTGGTCGAGAGGAGGTTAGGTGCCTCTCTCTTTTTCTTAGGACGCTAGTGCACTCCACCACGGATGGGTAGCATATTAGTTTCCCTCTATTGTATTATGTCGACTCTTTAGTGCAAAGACCCGGATGCATTAGGTGGTCTGCCATTTTTTTGCGGCAGCTTTGTTATGCTTTAGATACATGTCATGCAGTGATTGATGGGAGGTCCAACTTCCCCTTCCGTTCAAATATTTTTTGTCTATTTTTTGAGAGGTTTCTAGCCACCAAGCCATCATTTCAATGCCTCCCTTATAGACCGATGACAGAGGTGTGTATGCACATGTGGGGGAAAATGATACCCAAGAGGGGGCAACCTGACTTATCTGCTAGGATCGCATTAGTTGTGCTTGAGATACTAGGTAGTGAGGAGTACCATGTGTTACACCTAAAATCCTACCATCATGATGATTTAGTGTATACACCCCTAAAGTTTCATTGGCTAAGTCATTCACCTGGAAGGGATATCATTGCACTTATGCTAGGTTTTGAGAGGTCGTCCCAGGCTGTACTCATGCAACTTGCGACGTTGCATCTTTCTCTATTGCAGGGTGCGACGAAGTCAGTTAATGGACAAAAATAGGTCCTTCGAGCTCATTCTCGAAGCCTGCTGACTTGTATCCTTATCCCTGACCTCTTAGGGGAGCTGGCACTCGGTTACTAACCTCTTGGGAGGATCCCCTATCTCTCTCCTACCATATCTCAACCTACCCTATCCATACCCTATCCACTTAGTCCTATATAAGTGAAACTCTACCCCTCTCCAAGGAGAGGAAGTCTATATTGTCTACATGTTGGTGAAATCATATTGGAGAGATCTCTAACTCATCCATTGAGAGACTCAAACTTCCTTGGGAGGATATGACAATTGGCTTGGATGGAGAAGGGCTACTACGTTAAGACTTGGTTGTAGTCTATTCTTATCTATGTACTTTCCTGATTTACAGTAATATAAACGCTTTCCACCAATATTGTTTATGTGTGATGATATTGTGTAGTTTACCTGCTTAATTGTTTACTTAGATCTCTTATTGTATAGATGCTCTTTACTCATTTACGTTGTTCTATGTGTCTTGAAAGGTCTTGCAACTGAGATCTAACGACCGTGGGATGTGGAGCAGCATTCAGGAGAAAGGATTGCGAAGTTAAGGTAAGACATCTAGTCACTTGATCCTTAATCAGATCTAGGAAAGTAGTTTGTAGTCTGTACTATTTGTTCTAGACTCACTTTGAGCTAGGGAGATCCGGCTCGCGTCCGCTCGAGTGGATTGTCCATCAAACAAATCTGGCGACCATACTGGGGAAAGAACATTACTTTGTAGTTGTCAATTTGAATGTCGTTTTTTCAGTTGATTTCTTGCCAAGCCATTCTATTTTGTCATTTCCTTCTTGAGTTGATTTCACCATCAGATCTTCACTTTGAAGAGTCTAATTAGCTTCCTTTGAGTTTGTACTTCTCATTTGCAGACCCTTTTTATGCTCATTATCTGGAGAATTGGTTCATTTTTGAACTCAGATCTCGCCTGTCGCACCTGGTCAGTGTACGCAGAGCGACACTGTGTTGTTTTTTATCTTTGTTCTTTGCCTGTTAGTCTGTCGTCGCAACCCTTCTATTGGTCTACTACGACGCCGTCGCACTTCCTGCACTGGTGAACTACAACGTCGCACTGTGTACAAGCACAGAGTGCGCCAATCTGCCATTTTTGCCATACAGTCACCCTTTCTCCATTTTCGTTTTGAGTTTGCTTTGTGTGCAGACTCCCTCTGTACTGTGTGATCCAGTCAGAGATCCCATTTTGCTTTGTGTGATTGAGTTGTTTGGTTTTGTTTGGAGTTGTTTTGGGTTCCATCTTGGACAAGTCTGAGATTTGGTAGTGGCGGACACTCTTGTCTCCCCCACCTGCATCCACACACCCTTGCATTCCCTCCTCTCCTTCCCAGATCTGATCATTGTATTAGATCGGTTTCCAGACCTCATTTGCATTCATCTTTGAGCTTTGCTTGCTTTTAGTCTTGCTTGTTACTGATTGATTTTGTGTTTGTGTGTATTTTTCAGTCCATTGAGTGCTCATCTCTTCTTGAGATTTATGAGTTATTAAAGTGCTGCGAGTAATCTTTTCAGTTCAATGTTTATGTTTAAAAGCATTGTTGTTGTCAAATTGTTATTTTGATACATCCATTGAAAAATTGAAAGTACTTTATTTCCGTCATTTTTCAAGCTCATTTGAAGAATTGCACATGCATTGGAATGCTTCATTCATAAATCTTTTGGAAAAGTTGAAAGAAAATTACATTATTTGTGTTTTTCATGAATTATGAGTTTCTCATTTTCTTGAAAAATTCGAATAGACATCAAGTTTTGCAAAAGTAAGTCCGTGCTTGGGAAATTGCATTGTATTTTTTGGTTTTTATGCTTTTAGGCCATCATAGTGAAATTGAAAAACTTGCATACTTTACTTAGAAGCTCTCTCTTTTCATCACTTAGTGTCATTTCTGTTTTGAAAAGATAAAAGAAAAGAAAAACATGTTTTGATTTGGTTTAGTAGTGTTGTGTCTTTTATGTTTCGCTGAAAAGGAAAAAGAATACTTCATAGTCATTTTTTGGTAGATTTAGGGTTGTCTTGCATTGCATTGCTTTGGTAAAATTGTTGGAAAGAAAAAGAAAATTTCTCCTTCCCATACATAGAGTTCATTGAAAGAAAAGTGTATTTTTTGCATGTAGTTAGGGCTTGCATTATGTTTACGATTATGTACTCACCTAATGCATTCACCTAACCGTCCAGATAAAATTAACGGTAGAACTAGGGTAAAAATTTGAGTAACTTGTGTGTAAGTTAGAGACGTGTTCCAGCGTCGTTAAGCGTGGCAGCTGTCGTTATTTGCCAGCACTGTATCCCGGGGGTATTGTAGTCTTCCACGTACTTATCGGTATATCGAGCTCCTTCACGTACCCACCAAGTCACCTTTAGTACTTGGCGTATATCGAAGGGTGTATCACGTACTCAGTAGTATATTAGAAGGTCTCTTGCCGAACGGTTGTGCATTAGACAACACCACTACGGATTTGAGCTCCCATGTACCTTGCGTATATCGGGAGACACCCTTAGGATTCTTGAAACCAACTGAGTTAACCTTTTGGTCGTCTTGGTGGAGCAATACACCGAGAACAACACTCGGGGAGCTACTACGCACGTACCGTCTAGGTAGTCAGGTATTCAGGTAAGCATACAGTCCCAATCCTCCTTGTCGTGTTTTACTGTTGGACCCTGTGGTATATCGCGAGTTGCAAAGTCTTAACAATCTTGTGAGGTTCCAGACCATTGAGTCCACTCTTATAACATAAGTTTGCTTGTGGCCTTAGTTTGTGTAGGGTTTGTCTGGTCTGCTTTTCTTTCGTTTAGCTTGCCTTAGGAGAAACTTTTTGTTTCAGTCACTCTGGTTGACTTTCCTTGGAGAAGGTCTCGTAGGATTCAGAATTTGCCACCCGAATATCCCCTTAATCAAGAGGTAATTTCAAGGGTAAGGATGGATCCACAAGCCAGGGTCGGGTCACACGAAGTGGAAAACCCCACTTTGAATATTGGAGGACATTTGTTTCCTCATACTCCTCCAGATTCATCGGTTTCTCATCCCTCGTAGGGTGAAGAAGCACAAATCCCCACTTCACAAGACTTATCTCCCGTTGTACCGGGGGAGCCTGGATCGTTGGAATGGATAAATCAACCCCAGGATGACCCTATAGCAGCTGGTGGTCCTTCAGCAGCTTATTAGACATCTTCTACAGGCCACCCAGTGGCCCCTTTTGTCGTTTCACCCCCACCTAATTGGGCTAGCCCCGACGACCGCTTAGCACCTTATCGTGAGCAATTGACCCGTTTACGTGCTATGGGTGAGGAGTTTTGAAGTCATAACTTTCAAATAAGGTTCGACGACAGACCAATCCCAGGTCGCTCTTTATCTTTCGAGTCACCAGAATCATCCGCGCAACACGTGACCACTGCTGAAATTGGTCAACCATCCATTCCTACACATGCATCTCCTACTCAGGAGACCAGTTCAGTACCTCCCACAACCCAACCTGTTGACGGACAACAGTCCAACACACCCGTGACTACCGCAGTTACATCACCTTCTCCTCCCCCACCCCAAACTTCGAGGGGAGGATACTCTTTACCCCCTACCTTCTTTACGGGTAGTGGTAATCCTACAGTGAATAATCAACAGCCAGTGTTGGGTCAACCTTTACCTAGTGGTCAGCAAGTTGTTGCTGGGGGGAAACCCCCGTCTCTTAACCATAATATTGCAGCAGGAGTTCCCATCGGGCCTTCCATTGGAAATTCCTTACCTCCTAGACCTTCCACTTCACGACTATCCCATGTCGGGGGGCTATCCAACGTAATTCAACCTCCATCGAGTCAAGCGTATCCAGGTCATCTTAACCCTGTGTCGGGTCAACTTAATCCTGAAAATGCACTCTATGGGGTACCCTACCCCGGTAATACTTACACTCTATGGGGACAGCAAAATGTTTTACAACATGGACCCCCACTTACAGTCCCTCCACCCCCGTTTGGTCCACCCCCACCTCCCATTGGAGGCGGCGGGCCCCCACATAACTCTGGAGGAGGCAGACCTCTACCTTCTGGAAGAGGACCACCCCACTTCGATCATCATGGCCCACCCCCCCCGGTGGAGGTGGTGGAGGACCATCTCATCTTGGTGGTGGCAGTGGAGCACCACCCCCTCCCGGTGGTAGTGGTGGAGGACCTTCTCATCTTGGTAGTGGTGGTGGTGGACCCCCACCCTACTATGGTGGAGCGGACGAAGGAGGCTCTTACCCTTCCAGCGGCGGCGGTGGCCCACGACCCCCTCCCGGCGGAGGTGGTAGAGGCCCTTCCTATTCTGGTGGTGGTAGTGGACCACCACCTCCTCTCGACGGAGGCGGTGGTGACCCATCCTACCCTGGAGGTGGTGGCGGACCCCCACCATTTGGAGGCGACCCACCCCCTCCTGGCGGCGGAGGCGGGCCCCCACCTTATGGTAATGGGCCACCTTATTATGATTATGGACCACCTTACTATGGCGGCAGACCTACATTTGGTCCGGGCGGCCAGTACCTCTATGGCCAGTTTCCTCCTGGAACACCTTATGGTCAGTCGATACAAGGTCCCACAGGTCCTTATATGCCTTATCCGTACTATCAGTACTCGCAGCCTAATCCGCAGCTGCCCTTTTTGGCTAGTTTGGATCTACCTGACCTATCTCGTTTAACTAACGACCCCATCTACCACGGAACTAATTGGCCACCCATTCTGCTAAAACTTTTGTCAGATATCCCAAAATTTGATGGTAAGCCGGGTGAGGATCCTAAAACCCACGTGATGACTTACTACTTATGGTGCTCATCCAACTCCCTGATGGACGACTTGATCCGTCTTCGGTTATTCCAACGGACTCTCACTGGTTCGGCTGCCAAGTGGTATATTGAATTACCACCCCATTCTTTTCTCGATTTTATTTCTCTTGCTATGAACTTTTTGACTCATTTCGAGCTACCTATACGGTATGAAACTGGTACAGAGCTTTTAACCTTGCTCCGTCAAGATACTGCTACTCATGTCTCAGATCATATACATGAGTGGCGGAGGAGACGACGTATCAGTAAGGCTCCTATTCCAGATTAGCTCCTAGCAGATTGGTTTACGAAGTCTCTCATACCAACCATAGCACGAGATGTTGCCATGGGAGGCGCTATCACCGAAGAACAAGCCATCGCTCGTGCTCATTTGCTAGACTTAGTCTATGCCCAATCTGGCAGGTTGTTTGATATTCTTCCCGATGTGCCCCGCAACACTTATGACCCCGCGAAACCACCCAAGGGACCCCAAGCCGATGGCATCATTGGATCCCTTCATGCCCAACCTTCCGCTCAGACTGTTTGTTCGTTGAACCCCCAGGGTTCTTCCCCATCACCAACATAGGCTGGTCACAGCACCACCAAATCATCCAATTCTGCTATCACTGAAGAAGTGAATTCTGTTTCATCAGTTTCACCTCAAAAGTCTGGTGGTAAGAAGAAGAACAAAGGGAAACCTAAGAAATATTCCACCCGGGAGGAACAAAAGAGCACCCCTGATGATACCAAACATAAAAGAAAGTTGAAGTATCCTTTCCTACTGTGTGGTGATGATCACTTTTCTAAAGAGTGCCCCCATAGAGACGAAGTTCAAAAGTTTCTCAAGGGAAAACCCACACCCACAGTTCTCAACGATCCCTTCCTTGCTCAAAATCAGCAGTCGATCGCTCACACTTCTTCTTCCTAAGGAGAAGCATCCACCACCACACATGTTCTCATGGTACATAATGAGACTATCAACTTGAACACCCGCTCTCGTTCGTATGACTCTGTTCCAGCCAAAGAACCTATTGGAAGTAATACCGAAAAAGCTTCCACTTCGATGCCCGACGTCACCATACCGGTTGCTCCTCTCACCATAGAGAAGCCCTCTCTCGAGTCAATGTTGCGTCCACCCAAGAGCACGATTAGAAAATTGGTTTTCAATCATAATGCTCGGGCTGCTCAAAACTAGCACAAGCTCCTTGTGCTATTTCGACACTCGAGGTCTTGAAAAAATGTCCGAATCAGTGCAAGACTCTCCTCGCTGCCATCGGTACAGTTGACCTGCATTCATCGAACACCATTATGTTCCAGCTGGAATAATTCAAATCGAGGCTCTCCCATGAGCTGGCATTCCAAGTTGCCACAAACATTGTTGGGAAGATAATCCATCGTACCGTCTTGGACGAAGGAGCCTCTACGTCAGTCATGTCGTTCGCATGTTGCAGAGCCATTGGCTCTCTCGAGTTGAACCGTTCTCCTACCACTTTGAGAGCCTTCGACGGACGTGGCTTTCAACCTCATGGGCTGTTACAAGCTTTACCAGTCGAGCTGGGGGGCAAGACCGCAACCCTTAACGTGGAAGTGGTCGCTGCCCTGTTAGATTATAACATTCTGCTTGGTCGTAATTGGTTTTATGCCATGACTGTGATTGCATCATCTGTCTTCCGCATAGTACAATTCCCCCATCAAGGCCGAATTGTCACAGTCAACCAACTGGATTTCTGCACACCTGACACCACTACTCATTCGGGCAATAACGTTCCTTCGATTGGACAATCTTCAGAAAAGTATGAGAGTGTGGGGGTCGGCCTCCTTAAGGATTCATCCCTTATGGGCGTCTTTCCTACTTCAGATCCCCCAAACCATGTTGCCACAGTGAACATGATCTACTCGCAGATTTCATCTACCCCTAACTCCACTGATTCATGGCTTGTACCTGATGAAGCCACCACACACCTGATTGGAGACATCATGCCTCTATCACCCACTGAACTCATGTATGAGGCTATCCAATCAGCGCCAGAGGACCACTTAGCTGTGGCCTCCATTTCTTGTTCTCTACAACGGACATCATCCGATCCTCTGCTACGAACTTTCCATTCTGAGGAGTCCATTATGGAAATCATGAGCGCAGATGATCCCCTGTGGGAAGACCTCCATCATCGTTCATCTTCTTTTCCCGTGCTGGATACTGTGGAGGACAACATTCACACCATCGTGACACCGGATATCTACTCTGGGTCTCAGTCCACGATACTTACTTGTCAAACGGACTCCGAAGGCAACTTAGCCAACATCGAACCCACCACCTCGATAGACATTTCGGTTACCCTTGGTGTGGTGGAACACATTCATTTAGGCCAGAAGTGTTCCCCTGAAGAAGTCATTGCTTGTACGACCTTATTCAAGAGATTTCGAGACATTTTTACTTGGACCTACGAGGAGATGCCTGGGATCGACCCCTCCATTGTTTTACATGAGATTAAAACCTATCCCGACATCAAACTTGTCCGCCAAAAGCTACGACCGGTACACCCTCAGAAGACTGTGGCAATCAAGGCAGAGATTGAGAAACTCTTGAAGGTCGACTTCATCTATCCTATCTCATTGACATAATGGGTCTCAAAAGTCGTCCCTGTTACTAAAAAATAGGGTACCATTCGTGTCTGAGTCGACTATCGGGATCTCAACAAACCTTGTCCCAAGGAAAACTACCCGACCCCCTTTATTGACCAGATTATCGACAGTTGTGCTGGAAGTGTCATTTTTTCATTCATGGATGGCTTTTTTGGATACAACCAAATTGAGATCCACCCTGCCGACCAACACAAGACTGCATTCATTTGCCCTTGGGGAACGTTTGCGTATCGCAAACTTCCGTTTGGTCTTAAAAACGCAGGTGCCACATTCTAGCGGGCCATGTCATACGCCTTCCATGATGTGAAGGACTTTGTGGAACCTTGCTTGGATGACCTCCCTGCCCACTCAAAGCAGCGTGAATTCCACTTGGATCATCTGACGGTCGTTTTCCTCAGATGCAGACGGTACAATATCTGTTTGAATCCTCATAAGTGTATTTTTTGTGTCGAGTCTAGACGCCTCTTAGGGTTCATCATCTCGAAAGATGGGATCCGCATTGATCCCTTGAAGGTGGAATCCATCGTCGCTCTTCCACCTCCAACTAATATTACGCAACTTCAGAGTCTGCAAGGATGTGCGACTTATTTAAGGCGTTTTGTTTGTAATTTCGCCCACAAGACGCAGGGTTATATGAGATTGATGAAAAAAGACGTCCCATTCATTTGGGATGATCAAGCTCAACAATCTTTTGAAAGTTTAAAACATGCCATCACGCATGCCCCTGTGATCCAACCACCGAATTACTATCGAGATTACATTTTATATCTCGTAGCTTCCGACACCACTATCGGCATGGTTTTGGTACAGGAAGACCAGAACGCCCAAGAACATGTGATATACTATGCTAGCAAAGGTCTCATTGACACCGAAACTCGCTATTCACATGTTGAGAAGCTCGCTCTCGCGTCAGTCATTGCCGTGCAGAAGTTTCGTCATTACATTTTGCTCCGCACCACCACCATCATCACTGAATCGAACCCCATGTACCACGTTTTGACTCATCAGATGCTTGGGGGCAAGTATTCATGCTGGATCGTGATACTGCAAGAATTCGATCTTCTTTTTGAAAAAGCCAAGTCGAAAAAGTCTTTGATTTTCGCTGAGCTCATCTGCGACCTTCCCCGTATTGATGCAGCATCTGAGGCCAATGACTCGTTTCTAGATGAGCCATTGTTTTTTATCAGTACGTCTGATCCGTGGTATGGAGATATCACATTGTATCTTCAAACCCAATGTTTCGGCCCCGAATTGTCTCATGACGATCGTCGTTGAATACGCCACCATGCAAAGTACTATCTGATTATCAGTGATACTTTGTACCGTCATGGCATCGATTCTATCCTTCGACGTTGTCTAACTCATGATGAGGCTGAACGCGTTCTGAATGACTATCATGCTGGGGCATGTGGCGGTCACCTCTCTGGGATGGCTACAGCCCATAAGATTTTGCGTGCAGGATATTATTGGCCGTCTATCTTCAAAGATTGCATCGAGGCCATAAAAAAATGTCCTCCATGTCAACATTTTCATACGAAAAAGCACACCCATCCCGTCCCGTTACACCCGGTTATTGCCATTGGCCACTTCGCTAAATGGGGCATCAATTTCATGCATTGTAAGCCTACCTCGACCAGGGGGCATATTTACGTCATTGTAGTTGTGGACTACTTTACAAAGTGGGCCGAGGCAATGCCTACATACACAAACAACGATAAGACCGCTGCAATCTTCATGTTTAATCATGTAATAGCGCAGTTTGGAGTTCCTCAAGCGACAGTTACTGACCATGGTTCTCACTTTATGAACCATATGGTTGACGAGTTGAGCGAGAGATTGAGTTTTCGCCATGAAAACTCAACACCGTACTACCCACAGTCAAACGGACCGGTTGAGGCCATTAACAAGGTCTTGAAAACTATGGTCCAACGTATGGTGGGTACGCACAAAGCCAATTGGCACAACATGCTCTTCTCCGCGCTTTGGGCTTATAGAACCTCCATTAAAATCGCCACTGGATTTACTCCTTTCCAACTAGTGTATGGATTGGAGGCGGTCCTTCCCATTGAGTGCGAGATTCCGTCTCTCAATCTCGCCATCGAACTTCTCCCAAACACTACTGCCGAGGAAGAACGCTTCCTCTACCTAGCTAAGCTCGACGAGACTCTCCAAGATGCCACTCTTTCCAACGTGACTCACAAGAAACACATCGAAGCGCAGTACGATAAGTTGGTAGAACCCCGCACCTACAGCGAGGGAGATTTGGTCCTCACATATGACCAAAAGCATGATAAGCTGGGGGTAGGAAAGTTTGAGTCCACGTGGCATGGGCCTTACATAGTGAAACATGTCTTAGAGAAGGGAGCTTATGAGCTTGAAGACTACGAGGGGATATCTTTGGGAGAGCCCCGCAATGGGCTCTACCTAAATAGGTACTATGCCTGAGTCTTTCACACATAAGTACTTTTGTATATACTGTACATGGCGTGTGTGTGTTTTTGTGTGGTGTGATGCTTTTTATTTCTTGCGTGTTTAGGTCTTGTTTCGTTTCTTATACCATGTTCTGTCTGCGTGTGCAGATGGCAACGTGCTATGGATTCACGGATGGCTCCAGTTGGCATACCCACAACCTTGCTTCGGTAGCCTGGGTACTCTATCCACCTACCGACGAGCTCATCGGCTCAGGGGGAATGTGTCTAGGTTTCACAATCAACAATGGTGCAGAATATCAAGCAGTCATTGGAATCCTAACTGACGCCATTTCTTTGGGTATGGACCATGTTGTCATCCACTTGGATTCTCAACTAGTGGTCTCTCATCTTAACCGAGTCTACGCCATCCGCGATCCTACCTTACTTTGTCTCTATCGACGAGTCCGTCTTTTGGAAAGGTCCTTCAAGTCCATTCAGTACCTACACATTCCACGAGACGCGAACACAGTTGTCGATTCTATGGCCAAATTCATTTTTGATTGGTACATTGCACACACATAAGTTTATCATGAACTGTTAAAAGTAGACATAACATGTAAATAACTCATTTTATATAAGCAAACACATAACAAGACTGCACCATTCATCCATTTTAAATACATAATGTATAAACCATCGGAATGTCTGTATATATATATATCATCATAAAAAGGTAGTGCTGGTACAAAATCTGAAGCACGATGGATTTTAGTGAGTCTCTACAAAATCTGAAGCCTCGTAACTTTCAGTAAGTACAAAAAATATGAGGCCTCCAAGCTCTCAGTACATAGTAACAACACAAGGCCTATCGCCTGGCATGTACAACCCTAGGTGGTCTAACAGCTCTGGCCTACTGAGTGTGGAAACAGTCAACTGCTCTCGCGACTCTGCGGAGCAGCGCGTTGAAGCGCGCAGTCGCTCCAATCGTGTACACCTGCGGCACTTCATCTACCGTCGGCTCGGGAACATCTAATGTCAACCCACTCAAGTTGGCATAGACCCCATCCATCTCTGCAATGGCAGCGTGTACGGCAGGACCCACGACTGCTCCCTCTCCTCTCTCTCTCCTCGCGAGAAGAGAGACTCCCACCGGTCGTACGGGGCCTATGTCTACACACACATGTTGTTAACTTGTCATCACTATAACAAAAAAATTATTATAAAAACACAAAACTTAAAAGTGCAAGGGTTTATTGTTCTTACTTATGTCTCGCCATGCTGCTCCCTCGGGCAGCGGCAAGTCAGGATCATCTCTGAAGTCCGTACCACTGTACGGGAAGTCCTCTACCATCAGTAACTAGCCCTCTAGCCTGCTGAAGAACTCAATACCATATGCGATGATGGGACCCTCTCCATGATGGGACATCACCGCTGTCCATCTAGTCATATGTGGATCCCTAGGATCCCTGTCATCCAGTGGTACCTGAGGGCGCAAGAGGGGAACCCGCTCCAAGAGGATCGAGATCACTATTGAACCGTAGCCAAATTGTTTGAGCTCTCCCCTCCGACACTTGGTCAGCTGAGCTTGCATGTTTGTGAGGAGTCCCTCGCACCAGTTGTAGATCTTCGAAGACATGCAATCCTCCGAATATAACATCTGCGATTTGGTGGCCAAGTGAGGAGCTTGGATCCCTGCCATCCTCGTAATGGTGAAAAGTATGGCGCACAATGGACATTCCCGCACATATTTTATGGGAATCTCCTCACTAGAAGCACGGGTGTTGGGATTACAGTGCTGCAGGATCATGTCACCCATAGTCCAATCACTTCCACATGATCCACTAAGAAGCACATTGTCCCCTCTTCGGGACAATCCAGTCAAGAAGTAGATGTACTCGACATCTATGGTAAGCACGTGCTCACCGATCATGAAATATTGCTGGGCCGCATCCCAACATCGGAGCATATGTGTCAGTAGTGGGATTTGGGCCCTCATGCCCTAGATCTCGAAGAACTTGAGGAGCCCATAGTTCCTCAGTGCTTCCACACATCGTGTATCATTTGCAACTTGTTCATCATCTAACTCATGCTCCTATTCATGCCACTCCAAAACCATTCTAGCTGCTGGCAACCTGCCAAAAGGAGTTTATAAACATTGTTAACACTTGCTTCAACCACCAAAAGTTTTTTTTGGGCATAGTTTGTGTTTGGGGTTGGATGTTTCCATCGTCGCACCCCGTAATTACTAACAGTGCGACGTCGTCGCAGTCCATCCATGCGACCTTTGCGACGACTCAGTCTCATCGCAGTTCCCAAAATGGCAAACTGCGATGAGCCGAGGACGCAATGGCCCTTCACAAACCAAGTTAAAACCCAAAAAAATGAACCAAATTCAAAAATGTAAACCACTACGATTATGCTGGATGAAGTTTAGAGTTACCTGCTCCGGACGGCGGGTGAAATGGCTGCTCGTAGCTCCCAGAATCGACAAGTGAATTTTTCACTCCAAATGACACTTCTCCTCCCAATTTGGCAAATGAAACAATGGCAACTCTATTTGTCCCATTTTTCTATTTATAGATCAAAATGGAATATTCTTTTTTCAAATATTTGATGCCTTTTGGACATTTGCTATAGTTCGGATAGATTTTTATCATATCTGAACGCTTGGTTGACTATTTGACCTAGTTTTCGAGTGTGCAGGATTCATTAAGTGTCGTTTCACGCCATTTTCACATTGGAACGGTCAGCTCAGGTATGAACACCCCTTGTATGTTTTTGTCGTTATTTTCCGTTCATTAGATTGCAATTATTTTATGATGATGAGCTTACTCTTTGTTCTTTCTCGTGCTCTTTAAACCATGAGAATAAGTTACCGAGTTACGATTTATCACTTTTTCGGGCTCGTTAAACTCCTACAGAAAAGGAACCCCCCCGGAGTCTATCTTTAAGCTCTTTTTAGGCTCTTGAAATACGAAAATATTTCCAAGCGAACTTGTCGCGTTCACGCTTGTTAAAGAATTTGAATGGTTGTATTCCTGGTGATAGTTTACCCCTTTTTTGGACCAAGGGCACTACTTACGAAAAAGGTATACTCCAGCCAATCATGACTGGAAGAGTCCTCTCCCGCGTTGTTTTACCCTTTTTCGAGCGATGAGGCTAACTTTACGAAAAAGGACCGTTGGAGTCTTCTTTAGTTCTTTATAGACTCTCTAAACATGAAATGACAACCGAGGTTACCTTCTATGGACTCGTTAAACTCTCACATTGAAGGGCCCGCCATGGGACGAACCCCTCCTATCCCAGGTTCAGAAAATATTTGGGATTGGACTCATCTACGAGATGAGCTATACCAAGCATCTGGTTACCCTCATCAAGCTCATAAAAAAAAACACATGAGGCACTCATCATTCATTATGGGGAAAAAGGAAAGCTTTTATGTTACACCCTTACCAGTGGCAGTATCTAGTCATTTTTTGAGCATGGCACTCATTTTCATTTGCTTACTGTACTTGGATCATCCATTTGTCCTCGAGTTCCACCTATTTCCTGAGTCCTGTTACTCCTTTGAGTCTTTCAAAGAACGTTTCCACTATCAGTTGCATTAGGAATTGGTATTATAACTCGTCAAGTCAATACTGCCAAGGCATGCCATGCCCATGTTCAAGAATACTCTCACTATTGATTATCTACAGACAGTACACCTTCCATCGTGTCGGTCTACTTTGAGTCAGTCTTGCATGTCACTATACCATCCGATCTGCTCTACACATCCTTTGTCGTGTTTCGTGTCGATTATGGGGGATTCATCATGGCCCTCCTTCGATGGATTCATCCTTGTCGACTTCAGCTCATCATCCGAGGATTGAATCTAGAAACCAACCAAGTACCTTGGCCCTGCATGCCTCAATGGCAGGTTACCTCGCTTTCGACATGAGTTTACATCATTGAATCTTGATTAAAAGATTTCATCTCGCGTTCGACTTCAACTCATTTATTCGCGCTTGATGATATGTACTATGATACCTTGGGGATCATTGACATTAATGGTGATTTCCCTCGCACTTGTTAACGGTATACATCAATGACTGGTAATCAAGTGGTTTCTACCATGTTCGATGTCAAGACATTTGTAATCACATGGATAGATTCGTATCATTGCGGGTTCAGCTTGAAGACCCTGGGGAGTCATGTTTTACCCAGGTTGCGATGGAGTTTGTATTGAGTCATATCAAACAGATCCACATTTGTATTGGTCGTGGCTCTGTTATCATCTCATCATGGATCTACACTTGTGTCTAGTAGCCATGATTGTGTTCAGTCGGTCGTTACTATCATGGATCTGCAATGTATTGGTCGGCATCCATGTTGTATGTCATATGAGACAGTGTACTCAGAGTCAGTTGTACTGCAGTAGTGTCCTTCGTCCGACAAGCCATTGCCATTCTTTTTGTCAAAGCATTTCACATGTCCAATATTTCAATAGCTTCATTCTTTGGGGGGCATTCTGTTACACCTGAAATCCTACCATCATGATGATTCAGTGTATACACCCCTAAAGTTTCATTGGCTAAGTCATTCACCTAGAAGGGATATCATTGCACTTATGCTAGGTTTTGAGAGGTCGTTGCAGGCTGCACTCATGCATCCTACGACGTCGCATCTTGCTCTATTGCAGGGTGCGACGAAGTTAGTTAATGGACAAGAATAGGTCCTTCGATCTCATTCTTGAATCCTGCTGACTTGTATCTTTATCCCTGACCTCTTGGGGGAGCTGGCACTCGGTTCCTAACCTCTTGGGAGGATCCCCTATCTCTCTCCTACCATATCTCAACCTACCCTATCCATACCCTATCCACTTAGTCCTATATAAGTGAAGCTCTACCCCTCTCCAAGGGGAGGAAGTCTATAGTGTCTACATGCTGGTGAAATCATATTGGAGAGATCTCTAACTCATCCATTGAGAGGCTCAAACTTCCTTGGGAGGATATGACAATTGGCTTGGATGGAGAAGGGCTACTACGTTAAGCCTTGGTTGTAGTCTATTCTTATCTATGTACTTTCCTGATTTACAGTAATATAAATGCTTTCCACCAATATTGTTTATGTGTGATTATATTGTGTAGTTTACCTGCTTAAATGCTTACTTAGATCTCTTATTGTATACATGTTATTTACTCGTTTACGTTGTTCTATGTGTCTTGATAGGTCTTGCATCTGAGATCTGACGACCGCGGGATTTGGAGCAGCATCCAGGATAAAGGATTGCGAAGTTAAGGTAAGACATCTAGTCACTTGATCCTTAATCAGATCTAGGAAAGTAGTTTGTAGTTTGTACTATTTGTTCTAGACTCACTTTGAGCTAGGGAGATCCGACTCGCGTCCGCTCGAGTGGATTGTCCGTTAAACACCATGCAATATACATTGTGCCATATTCATATGCAGGCTTAGACCGGAGAGGGTGCCCCGAGACATCTTCACACCAGAGGAGCCACCAGATGAGAGAGGTAATATTCTCGTTATGTTTAAATTATTCTAGTTGCATTTTATTCTCTTTATACTTAATGCAAATGAAATATCTTCTAAATACTAAATTGCTTAATGAAATTGTCTAATTATTATTGTTCACTATATTTTTTACAGACATTGGCACATTCAATGGTGAGGTTGGGTTGCCTCCTCCCGCTCAAGAGGATGAGGATATGGAGGAGCCCGATCAGGCTGGGCCATAGTTGGCTGGTAGACATCCTAGACACCGTCCACGTAGGCCCCAGGATAGGTATCACTGGGATGTGGGAAACATGTTGGCGACATTGTTGGTAAATGAGGGGTTTCATCCTGTACGGGTGCACGACATTGTTCGACAGCCTCACCTTGTGGAGATATGGAGGATTCTTCCTCGTGATATGAGGTTGTTGATGCTGTATATTGTCGATGTGTGCATTCAATTAGCTGCTATGAGGGATTATTATCATCCTCATCCTCCACCTCCACCCCCTCATCCATCATATTCAAAATCTATTACTACACCTCCTCCTCTATCATCTTCGACAACTACTACACCTCCTCCTCCATCAACTCGGCGACATTTGTAATGTACCTGACCCCAAAACCAAGGTCACAGGCACATGTAAACCCAAAAGAGGATGAATAAAGGTATAGCACAATGGATTAAGGTTAACCAAAGGCTAGGACACCATGCCATCAAGCCAATTAAATAAACCAATCAACCTTTTGAAAATGAAATGCAAGAATACAATATATATATTTCCCCAATGCACATACTATGAAAGGTAAATGCATGCATTAGATGCGACCAAATCTGAGCAAGAACTTAACATGATTTCAAACATGATATATCAAATCTATTTTAGCCATATAATCACTAATAAAATCAGATCTACAAGCTACCATAAACAAGGTAAATAAGTAGATCTACATGTTGCCACAATCAACCGTATTAACAATGTTAAAAACCAAATCTACTGGTTGCCACCTACAACCATATTAACATAAATAAAAGTAGATATGATGGCTGCCATATACAACCATATAAATGATAAATAGGTCAGATCCCATGGCTGCCACCTATATCCATACAAACCATAAGCAAAACTGGATCCAAGAGCAGAAATACATCAAAGTACTACAATTAAGCACATAATGAGATAATCATCACATACGACCAACAATAGCCATATCAACATGAACAAATTAAAGTATGAAAAATATCATCTACAACCATATAAAATCATATCTCAAGGTTGTAACCTACATCCATATAGATCATAAGCAAATCAGATCCATAAGCACATATAATTCCAAGGATGTAGTAAATACATTTATAATAAAATACTTATCTAATTAAGGGAAAATAGCTTCCACCGGACAGCTTTACACCCACCCATAGACACAGTCAAGTCAAGCCATATTTGAACAGGTCACCCCTGAGCTGAGACCATAGATCCACAAGAGAGGTATTCTCAAACCAACAAGTGTGGTGTGCTCATCTCAATACCAGAAACACTGTCACACAAAAATAACCTTATATCGGCCATACATAAATATTTTTCAATGAAACAAAATGTATTCCTTATTGGAAATGTCGCTCTAGATGCAATGGAATAAGTCTCACAAGCCAAAAATTCTCAAAAATATCCGAACCGGAATGTGGCTGCACCCTTCTTAAGAACCCTGCCACACAAAAATGACAAGATCTTAGTCATACTGAAACCATTTTCAGTGAAATAAATGGTGTTCCTTGCTAGAAATGTCACTTCGGATGCAATGAATAGATCTCACAATCCATAAATTCTAAAAAATGGTAGATCCAAACCATATGGTTGTGCCATTTCCACACTATCAGAAACCACAACTACACCTTTCTCCATCTAAACTTTCCATTCCATCTCACTACTTGGTGCAATGGGATTCCCTTTACCACACAGGTCCCTCAGGACATCACCATCCACCATAGGGATTCACATGTATATATTTGGACAGGGACAAGCAATGGGACAATGACTCATGTTCTCTTTTGCACAGTCAATCTTCAATCCCCATTATAGGGTCTTCAAACCTCATTACAAGGCCTTCAATATTCATTGCCTAGTGATTTGTGACTATACGCATTCACCACGGCCCTTCGTATATCACCACCCTCACCTAGGACTTCAATATTTAGCCATAAAATGATTCTCCTCCACGAGAGCATGCACCTTCAATCCAGTATCCAAGAGATAGCCCATGAGAGAGCCCATTCGATTTAATATAGAGAAATTCGAATCGACTCCAAGAGTCTAACTCCAACTCACTATGGAGGTTACCCAAACCACAAGAGGTTAACTCTAACCCAAAGAGGCCAACTATAATTAGTGAGAGGAGGTTACAAAACATGAGGGGAGTTACGCAACTTTTAAGGTGTCAAGGCTAAAAATAGCCACTAAGGGTGCACTTGTGCAAGTGGGGGTTACAATACCAAGTGTAACCTACAAAAAGGAGTTACAAACCACCAAAGGGGCACATTTAACAAGTGTAATCCTTCCAAGCACTAAGGAAGGCCCACTAAATCATTAATTAGGCTCAATAATACCAACATAGGCTAAAAAAAAAAAAAAATAGGAAACAAAGAATGTTGTTAAGTAGAGCTACAACTCCTAGTCCCCAAGCCCCTCACACGTGGAATCTGTGGCCCCCTAGCCACATTAGTTGTCCAGGTTGAGCTATTTATTTAATTAAAAATAATAATAATAAATAAATAATAATAATGTCCATAGTCCATAGTCCAGGCACCTAGTTCCACATCACAACACAAATAATAACCACAACATATGTCCAGGGGCTTAAACACGGGGTATTACAACATCTCATACACCTCCTCCTCCTCCACCTCCTTCATCATCTCCTCTACTCCTGCTCGACCAACCTGTTGATCCTACTTCATCATCTCCTTTACTCCTGCTCGACTGACCTGTCGATCCTATTGATTGGCCCGACCTGTTGGAATATTCTCACCATCATTTTTGTATTTTGCATGCCTACATGCATCCAATCATCATGCATGCGTCTGCATGGAAATGCATGCATCCAGTCATCAATATGGTAGTCTCCCAGCACCTAGTCCTCAGTTTTCAGCCCCAGGAGCCTGTTTCTGCTTAGTTCTAGCCCTCATATCCACAAATGCGCCCTTGTTTTCATCACTGGAGTACAAGTGCGCCCTCTTCCACCTATTTAGGAGATTCTTTAGTTAGTTCCATGATTAGTGGATATGTTCCTTGTTTTGGGGATTGATTACTAGTTTAACTGACTGAACCACTTAGATAGACCTCCAGAGAGACTAGATCAACTATACTGACTACTGACAGCTCCTCATGCGCCCAAATTGGATTCTCCTTCCCTAGATCATTGCCCATGCACTCAGTTAGACTCATTTAACTGACTATTTGACTATTGTGACTACTGCCACTGGTTTGGATGATGTCTCCAATGCTATCCAAACCACACATTGAGGAGAATTCGAATGAACTTGGTGGCATTCGAATCCATTTGATTGTATTAAGTTATTATTCACTATTTAGAGTGCCAGCTCACAACTCATGTATGATACAACAGTTTTTGTCATTTCTTGTGTATGAGTGATTATTGAATTTCCATTTCTTCTTCTTCTTTCTGCACTTCTTGAGTGAGTTTTAGTGAGGTATTCTACAACTGAGTGATCCTAATCCTAAAATATCACATGGTATCATAGCTAACAACAACTATTCGAATTGCAACAATAGCAGTTGCAGCAATTCCTTGAGCAACTGTCTGTCATTAAGCACTAGAAGCCTCTGTGTTTCCACAACAAATCCTGGTGCTATTTCCTTGAATTCACTGGAGAAATCCAGTGAGGTCTAGTCAGGTGTGAAGGACCACCTAGACACATATGCTCAGTGTCCTAAGGTAGTGTTCAATTCCAATTGCAGCAGATCTCCATTTCATAATTCTCATTTGTTTGCAGGAATCTCCTCTCTTCAACTTCAAATTCTTTAGTATCATGGATCTCAAGTTGAATTCATTCAACTACTTCGAATGGAAGGAAAATATGGACATCTTCTTGAAGTCGAAGAGCCTTTCCAGAGTGGTGAATGGATTTGCAGTTGATCCCACTGGTGCAGTAGAGAAATCCAAGTACTTAGACAAGCTTGATGAAGAAGTCGGACTGCTGCTACTTAGCATTTATGAAGACCTACACTTTCATGTTATCGATCTGAAGACTCCAAAGGAGGTTTGGGACAAGCTTGAATATCTTCTTGGTCTGAAGGATGATCTGAAGAGTCATAAATTAGAAAATGAGCTCATCTCCTTGAGCCCAAGCAGTTTTGAAACTATCACTGAGTTTCTCAACAAATTCAAGAACTTGATTTCACAATTGAAGAGGTATGGGATTGAGAAGGAAGAAAAAAACTCATCCTTGCCATCCTGTCGAAGCTAGGCCCTGATTATTCAGTGTTTGTTTCGACCTTCCAGTCAACAAAGTTGTCCATTCCAAAATGGAAATTCCCTTCGCTTGAAGACTTCATCCAATGTCTCACTCTTAAGGAGGAGAAGTTAGTGCACATGGGAGTGATAAAATCCAAATTGGATTCAGCTCTTGCAGCTACTGAGTTAAGGCGAGCGAATGGTAAAGGAAAACAAAAAAATTCTGATAGAAAGTCAAATGACCAAAAGTAGAAGGAGGCTCCAAACCAATCAGATGGAGTCTCGAATCCTAAGAAAGACAAGACATATCAAAAGGGAAAATCCAAGTGCACATACTGTAATCGAGGATATCACCCCGAGAGCTCATGTATGAAGAAGACCATAGATCTCATGGCTTCACTTCTTGAAAAAAATAATCTTCCAGTACCTGCATGTGCTAGAAAGAAAGAGAGTGAACCATCTAGATTTGAGAACAAAGAGAGATGCCATGCCTCATGGCAGGGGCATCAACTCAATCCTCCTTCATCATAGATTATGGGGCATCAAGACACATGTATTCCTCCAAGGATCTCTTCACTGGATTCAAAGCTACTATTGGACCATCCATTATGTTGGGGAATGATTCTCAGGTATCCTCTGAGGGGATTGGAAGAATCAAACTTGAGCATGGGTACTTCTCAGATGTACTCTATGTCCCCACTCTCACTGGTAATATACTTCCAGTATATCAGATGACCCATACTGGAGAGCCCGAGAGGGTGATCTTCTCTCCAAATGAGATCGAAATTCAAGACATGGTATCAGGTTCTACCATTGCAAAAGGTGTTGCAAATAACAAGTCCAAACTGTATGAGTTCTCCCATTTTCTACCTCTCTCTAAACAGTCTGCTCTTCACGCCCATGCAAATGAAGAGAGTAGGCTATGGCATGAAAGATTTGAGCATCTCAACTATCAATACTTGCAATACATGCATACTAAAGAGATGGTTGAAGGGCTGTCCAAGATCAAGTTTTCCAAGGGAAACTGTCATGGTTGTTTGATTGGAAAGCATCCTGAAAATAAATATGAGAAAGGGAAGGCAAGGAGAGCCTCTCAACCTCTAGATCTGATTCATAGTGATGTTGCAGGGCCATTTCCAAATCTATATTTGAACAAGGAAAGGTATATTCTTACTTTTATTGATGATTATTCAAGATTTATATGGGTATAATTTCTCAGATTAAAGTCAGAAGTATTTGGATTCTTTAAGTTTTTCAAGTCTTCTGTAGAAAAGTTTTTCAGATAGAAAGATCAAGGCCATTCGCACTGATAATGGAGGTGAGTACATCAAGGGTGACTTTCAAACCTTTTGTGCTGAAGAAGGCATTGAGATGAAACATACTGTTCCCTATACACCATAGCAGAATGGTGTTGCTGAAAGGAAGAACATAACATTGAAACAAATGGCCACCTGTATGCTAAAGTCAAAAGGGTTGCACCCTAGTCTTTGGGCAGAAGCCATCAACTGTGCCACCTATCTTTAGAACATATTTCCTCAGAAAGGACTCAAAGATATGACTCCTTTCGAAGCATGGATGGGATACAAACCTGATGTGTCTCATCTTAGAGTGTTTAGATCCAGAGCATGGGAAAGGATTCCAACTGAGAAAAGGAGAGACCTAGATCCACAAAGCAGAGAGTGTATTGTGGTGGATTATGCATTGACTGCAAAGGCCTACAAGCTTCTTGATCCTTCGACTATTGTCACGTACCCACCCATCCATCCAAGGCAAGGGAGGGAACATGATGCCAATCTCTGGGGCTTTTACATAAAACTCAGCCCATTCATTAGATTCACAGCAATAAAAGATGATGTGTGCAGATGCAAATCACTTAAACATGCATAGCGGAATAAAACATATCCATACACTCTTCATATGCATTCCACATATCAATAACAGTCGTTAATTTAAGCATTGCAGAAGTAAATACATAGACAAAAAAAGAACACTTATCTTCATTGTGCAATTGTCCCAAACAACTAGTTATGTCGCTGCAACGTTCCACCCAACCATAGGTCTTTGCCCAGCCTGTATTCTTTCAGCACTCATAGACCACCCTCGAGCTGGGCACGATTTCTACAAGGAAAAGGGGACATTCAAGCTCATGCACAACCAATTAATCATTTTATCCAAGCCAAGCCAATCCATAACTGGGTTTATCAGGCTACATTTGAACCCTAAATGCTTGCACTCAAGCTCAAGCCAACACAATGGATACCCATCTCAACTCCAACATTCTCTTACACTCAACAAACTAAAAAAAAACTGGGCATGGGTACACATTTCTAGCAATGGGATTTACAAACAGGATGGCCATGGGTTTTCCCCAAAACGTAGGCACACCAAAATGGACCATGGAAAGGGGAATTTGACCACAGGGAGCAAACCGATTTCTCCCACAGGTTATGAGCATTTCCAATTGCCAAAACGGCCTCATTGAAACCCCAAATTGAGCTCCCTCTTCTTCCAGCAGCTCTGCAACACAAAAACGCCCTCTTCCCCACTGAAAACAAGGAAACACGGGAAAAAATATGGAGGAAAAACGCCTAGGCAGCTCCCAAAAACATGAGAGGGGCAAAACTGGTTGATGGATAATGGCTTGGGGAGCAATTCATGGCTCTTTTCTTTCCCAAGAAGCAAAACGCGATTTCCCATGCAGGGTGGCTTACCCATACCCGAATTTGGATAGCCATACCTCTCATTCCCCAAGGCATTAACTATCTCAACTAACTCTTGGGAGAAATCAATGATTGGGTACCAAAGTCAACATGGGTAGTTGAGGGTTTAATGGGTTTTCTCATTGACACTTGGCTTGACTTGATTAGATCCAAGGGTTTGAATATTTCCCTCCCAATTCCTTGTAAAATCATGCCCCCATCTCTTGTTGCATTGCATAGCTAGTTGTGGGTATTTTATTAAAATGCATATTTACATGATATTCACAATTCCACCGTGCCTGGATAGCACGCGAATCATATGCATCAATAAATCGATGTAGGGGCCTTGTCCTTGAGCTCCTCACCATGATTTTACAACAATATTACATCATTTACATTTTTAATGCAATAGGGTCAAGATGGGGACGTGACAACTATGACCACATTCCTTGATAGGAGTGTACATTTTGAGGAATGGCCTCTACATGATGCTCATCCTGTTGAGCAAGAGAGCTTGCCTACCACACCTCTGTTGCTTGATGAGCTTCAAGAGAGAGAATCTTCATCACATGATAGTTCAGATTCAGAGTATGAGCGCGAAGATGATGAAGAGCGAATGCTAGATCCAAATCGACAAGAACCTGAAGATCTAACACCTATTAGTGAAGATGAGTGAATGGAAGATCCAGATCCACAAGAACCTGATGATCTTGCACTTGATGATCCTCCTCTTCCTATATGGGCAACCACTACTCGTAGATCTACCAGATATCTTGTTGGAGATCCACTTCATCCGAGGAGGACCAGATCTGATTTTCAGAATGGAAGGTTTCATCCTTCTCACATTGCTGATCCATTTCTTGCCGATAGATCTTTCTTCGGTGGAGAAGTTCACTTACCGTTTGGGGTGAGTGATGTACATGATTGGTCATCCTACCATAGCCTATCTCGAGGGGGGGGATTTCTTCCCACTAGGTTTTCCCTCTTTCCTCAATTTATTTATTTAGATTGTTGTACGGGGTGACCTTTGGTATTAGTTACGAGGGCCCTACCATTTCAGTTGTTCCTCATGGTTTTGCTTGCAGGGGGGTGTTGGAATATTCTCACCATCACTTTTGTATTTTGCATGCCGGCATGCATTTTGCATGCATCTAGTCATCATGCATGCATCCAGATCATCAGTATGGTAGTCTCTTAGCACCTATTCCTCAGGTTTTTCAGCCCCAGGAGCCTGTTTCTGCTCAGTTCTAGCCCTCCTAGCCACATATGCGCCCTTGTTTTCATCACTGGAGTACAAGTGCGCCCTCTTCCACCTATTTAGGATATTCTTCAGTTAGTTCCATGATTTGTGGATATGTTCCTTGTTTTGGGGATTGATTACTAGTTTAATTGACTGAACCACTTAGATAGACCTCCAGAGAGACTTGATCAACTATACTGACTACTGACAGCTCCTCATGCGCCCACATTGGAGTCTCCTTCCTAGATTAGTGCCCATGCACTCAGTTAGACCCAGTTAGACTCATTTGATTGACTATTTGACTATTGTGACTACTGCCACTGGTTTGGATGATGTCTCTAATGCTATCCAAGCCACACTTTGAGGAGAATTCGAATGACCTTAGTGGCATTCAAATCCATTTGATTGTATTCAGTTATTATTCACTAGTCAGAGTGCCAGCTCATAGCTGATGTATGATACAACAGTTTTTGTCATTTCTTGTGTATGAGTGTTTATTGAATCTCCATTTCTTCTTCTTCTTTCTTCACTTCTTGAATGAGTTTTAGTGAGGTCTGCTACAACTGGGTGATCCTAATCCTAAAATATCCACACGACCATCCACCATTTCCTGCTCTAGTTGACTCTATTACAAAGATGCTCATGAGATGGGGTCCATGCTTCTCTCCAAGCTCTTTTTTTTCCTGGTAGAGGTATTGATGCCTTTGGCTCTATTGGTAGAGGTTTCGATGCCTCTAGCTCTACTGGAAAAGCTGCTAATACTGCCTCTGTCTCTATTGGTGGAGGTGATGATGCATCTGGCTCTAGTCAGAGAGATACTAATGATGCCTCTGCAGGCGGAGGTGGATCAGATAAGTCATAACAGTTATTGGACTGGAGATATATATTTGGCATATTGTATCATCAATTTGATGTTATATAAGCTGATATCAATATATATACTGCATTTTTCATGTTTATGTTGATGTTTATTTATATGTATTTGAAGGTGATGTGTATGTTAGCTCAGGTTAGATGATGTTTGTTAGATGTGTGTGATGGTTATGCATGTTGTAATATAATGTGGTTTGTCTTATGTTAGATGATGGTAATGTAATGTTTAAGATGTTATGCTCATGTTTATGTTTATTTGTATGTTTATGATGCTATATCGATGATTTTTATGTTTTATGATAGATGGTGAAAATGATCATGATGATGGTATGTTTATGTTTATGTGGTGAAAATGATGATGGTATGTTTATGGTTATGGTTATGGTTATGTTTATGATGATATGATGATGTTTATGTTTATGTTTTTTAGGTGGTATGATGATATATATTTAAAATTATAAATTAGGATATTTATTAATTTCATGTGATTGATTGATCATGTGTTTAAAATAGTGATTGTTAGATGGTGACAATGATAATGATGGTATGTTTATGTTTATGTCGTGAAAATGATGATGATGGTACATTTATGTTTACGCTTATGGTTAAGTTTATGATGGTAGGATCATGATGTTTATGTTTAAGTTTGTTTGGTGTTGAAAATGATGATGATCATATGCTTATGTAAAAGAACTTTGCACTATTCAAAATGTGGGTCTTTAAATCACTAACTATTTTAGTCGACAAAAACATCACATTTGCATTGTAAATTATGTTATAAAAGAAGTTGTTGTATGACTTAACAAGTTTTGAAAGCATTAGAAAGTTTTCAAAGTTTTCAAAATTTTAGCATCCTTTCAACCATTTTTCATATTAAATAATTCTTGATTTGAGAATAACTTACATATAGTTAACACTCATAAACACAACATATAAACTATCACTACAACACAAGTCAATATTTTAGTTCTTTGTAAGGAAAGTTATTGGGTTTTTAATTTTGGTCAAAATTTTAGCATCCTTTCGACCATTTTTCATGTTAAATAATTCCAACCTAAATTTTATAGACAATTTGAAGTATGGTTTCATATATAGGTTGATATATTGGTTAGAAAATGAATTTGAAAGTATGGTTGGTTGTTAGGTCATCATAAATGTGAAAATATGGATTGGAGTAATGGTTATTGAAAATGTGGAAAAATGTTTCAAGTAATTTAATATAGGTTAAATTTTTTATTTTTACATAATATAATTGAATTAAAATTATCATCGAATTAAATATTTTTATGAATTTTGTATTGATAATGGATGAAGTTGTGGCAACCCTATGATTTATGAATGTTGTATAATATGTCATAGTATAATGTTTATAATTGTTGTATAGTTTAGAGTCATAGTATTAGGTTTATGTAAAAATATAATTTTTTTATTTGGTTTTCATATAATTTGTATGGATATTATAATTTATTGTAATTAATTTCCTAATAATGTAGAAAAATTTGTCGTAATGTTATACTTATATATAATAATATTATTAATTTGTTGTAACTTTATGTTGATCATTTCAAAATAATATATAATGATTTTTAATAAGGAAACTAAGTCTTCATCATATAATGTTGTATATAAATTAATTATTCAATTGATAAACATAAATGAATAATTTTTTATACGTGTAACAAAACATCATAACAAAAAGTCAAGTATTACCGCGTAATATTATTATAATATATAAATATGATCATCACAAAAAAATGTAAATATCAAAATAAATATGACCTATCAATGTATCATTTAAGATTTTTATTTTTTTGACAGTAACTCACTTTACAATGACAAATATCAAATCTCTATTAGGAAGTAATACAAATACTTAATTAAAAGAACACTCTTTTCTCTCAATTGTAAAGCCAAAAGTTGCAGTCTTCAAACTTATTATTATTAATCATGATATTCATTATATAATATAACATTAGTCCACATTGAAGGAACACATTTTATACCCTCTAAAACATTTAGGTGAAGGAACACTTCACTATAGTGACTTGGCCACACATATTTCACATCAGATTGATTATTAACCAACTCAATTTGTTAAACAATGGATCCAATAATCAACTTTCCATTTCCACCGTCATAACATGAAAAATAAACAATATAATTAGACCCTTCCTGATAACAATAACAAAATCATATCTCAATTTGCAAATTATGATATAAAACATGTACATATCACTCTCTGTTGTCATCACCCTCATTATCTTCCTCAGTTGGCATGATAGCATTGTTGTTCTTGTAAACATGCTTAGATGTAGAGTCGTGTCTTAATATGAACCACCAATCTCTATCCAACACATCCAGGTGAAAGAACACTTGGTTTCAATGTTTTGGGAAAACATAAGGCTCCTTACTTTCATCCCACATCTTTCTAGAGTTGATACATATCAACCCAATTTCACGTTCTTCCTTTACATTATTCCTGTCGATTGTGTCCCACTACCTGCACCTAAAAATAACACATTGGGAAGATGAGAAGTCCACTTGAATGATCTCCTGTATGTTTCCAACATAACCCAACATCCATCCTATTAGGTTTCAATCACGGTGTCTAGCATGACTAGATTGGTCGAACTCGACTTCCACTCCATAATCTTGTGTAAAACATCCACCATTAGCATCCTCGATGCGAAAATGATGTCCATAATCCCACATAGATGGGAACGAATGCACCTGTAAAAAAGGTTAACAAATGATTGTGTCTATGTCTAATAACCAACCATTAATTTAATAAGCATAGATGCTATAATTCAAAGTTGCATTATAAAGTTAGAAGTGTACAGAAAGAGATTATTACCGAGTTATTGCACTCGATCCCAATTTTTAGCGCATCCTTCTCTTCAGGTGGGTAACGACCGGATGCAACATATTTCTCTCTGATTTGGTCCACAACCCAACTATTGGGATAGATCATTGGCATATTTTCTTTTAAATAATATGGAAAAGGCATGCTTCTACCGTGCAACCGCCTGAATTATTTTATGTCAATGTGCCATTTCCTCCTCTTCTCTCCATACAATGCGACCCATGACTGTGTTGCCTCCGCATTGTAAAGAATGAATTTATTGATGGCATCAATTTCTGAATTAATTGTTGTATTCATGGAAGCAAAACCACATTTAGTACATATGGGATGAAATATAGATTTTGAAGTTTGTTGTGAATAGTTACTATGTGGAAATGTGAAGATCAAAAGAAAAATGACTTACTCTTTAACATGTGACTTTTTACTTTCATTTATAGTAGGTCCCTTCCCTTTTTTCCTCATCACGTTCATCATCCCAAATGACTATGCCTAGTGTGTGGTTGATTTGCTTGATGTACTCACTAGCATAATAGAACAACTCATATACTATGTACCCCGCTGCCATAGACCCCTCGGGTTTTTCCATTTGTCGAACAAAATCCCTTCAATTTTTTCATGTACCTCTCCAAGAAGTACATCCAATGACATGAGACCACCCAAACTAATTCAACCTCATCGACTAGGTGAATTAGAAGATGAACCTACAAGTCCATGAAACTTGTCGACAATTCCTTCTCAAACATACAAACAATCTCAGCTATCTCTTGACACCACCGTGGAATGCTAGCGATGTAAATATCCTTTGATGTGATCCACCATACAAATGCAGATAGTTTAGATATGACACGCCGTAGGTCATAGAGAAATTCGTGGTTCACACACCCACACACCAACAATGGATAATGAGACTACAAAGTAAACAAAAAAAATTATTTGCATTAATTTAACTTGCGTGATAAAAGATATAAATAAAAAATAAAAACATTTGTTTAACACTATACATACGCTTAGAAGGTTGATATGCTCATGTGATTTCAAACCCAACAAATTTTCGTCTACAGTGAAGCAACACTGTAGAGTAGACCCATTTAAAGAAGGCGCCTTCACACCCAATTTAACTTCATTTTCCAAAGAAAGATAATATTTCTTCAAAACCTATGGGACATCGCCTTATTTAAATGACCAAGAGGGGCAAACCTCTCCTCTATTTTCTTGTCTTAGCCAATGCTTCTTTTTAGAATTTGAAGAAATTAGATCTCTCCTGACTGCCAACGTGTCACTTTTTTCAATGATATGCAAGTGGGAAATCTTAAGATGCTCCAAATATGGGATCTCATAAAATACCGTTTTCCTTTTCATTCCAATGGACATTTTCTCAACATAGGTGTTGAATAATTTTGGATCATCGACCATAGGTTCCCTATTTGAATTGAACATCTCTGTAAATTCCTTTTCCTTCTCTTTGTCATATGCCCTAAGCAGTCAGACAATGCCATTATTTTAGTCCTTTGAGATCTTTGTGTTTTACCATTGAAAGCAGATGTTGCTCTTCTATAAGGGTGGTTTTCTGGGAGGAATATCCTTGAGCAGTCGTACACTAGCTTTCATAGCTCTCTAAACCATCTAGCCTTCAAAGAAGGCCCACAACATTTCCATCCATGATAAAATTTTGTTACAAGACCTGCGGCGTTATGGTATACATAGCACGTTAGTGTTGAATATCAATACAGTTGCACTGAATTAAATATGCCAAGAAATATTGATTTGAATATAAACGAATCAAACAACATATTTACCAAAGCAAACTCCTAACCTCGAATAATCATGTGTGGTATATGCACATATGCCGTATAATGTAAAACTCCTATCTGTTGGGACAATTTTTGATACGTCATATACTTGTATCCCTTCCCATAATTCCTTGAATTCATCGATCAATGGTTGTAGGTAAACATCCATATTATTCACTTGTCTTATAATAGGGACTATAAGATCCAACATAAGATGTTCATTCTTCACGAAAACCATGGTGGTATAATGTTATTGATCACTCCTACATGCCAAACAATATATCTTGTGTTTAGTTGGGCGAATGGGTTGACGTCATCAATGGATATGCTCAATCAAAGGCTCTGTACTCCATTCTTGAATTTATTAGGCCATGTATCCTCTATATGCTTCATGGCTATTGAATCTATTGGTATTCACGTAAATCCTCCCCCCACTTCAATGCGAGGCATGCCACCCCTGCATCATAGATAATTATTTGCAACAAAGGAGCCTTCGAATCCTTGGGATTATAGGCATGAGCCTCAATATATTATGAGGAGTACCATGTGCTTTGGCCTTGTTATTTGATTCTTTGCACCTATCATACCCACATTTTGGACATATCTCTTTGTCTGCATATTCACCTCTATATAGAATACAATCATTGGGACACACATGATATGATATATAGTCAACACCCAACATTTTCAACATTTTTTTTTCCTCTTCACAACTGCCGGTCAAGACATTATCACTCGGAAGTACCTGATCTTTGGATAACCTGTAGTTAGTGGGAAATATAAATGTACAATGTCATTTAACATTCATAAAATCGATCATTTGCAATGTTGGTTGTGTGACAAGATTCCCCAAAATATAAGGTAATTGTTGGTCAGTTACCTCAAAGTGTCAAGAAACATGCGTCTGACATGCCATAATTTCCTTTCAATTTGTACAGTAACATTGTTGTCCACAATTATGTAGACTTTGACTAGCCGGATCCAAAGAGAGGGGTTGTGGAAGCCAATTTAAGGATTTTGAAGAAGGTTTTAGTGATATGAGCATCATCCCCTAGCTCATTGTCTTGGAATGTATGTAACAACATTGCATCCATGGCACTTGTTTGTCATAATAACTCATCCATACCAACCTCTACTTCATTGCCCCCATTGCCAACATGTGAAGAAATACTATTACTGTAGGCATTCGTAATTGGTGAGTATGGACATAGTGAAAATTGAATAGGTGGTTGATTCAACCATGCTTGGTATGCTTCCTCTCCAAGTTGTGCTCTTTTTTCATCCTTCTCTCGATTTGACATTGTACTGGGGTGTAATGGAAGATGGTAGACAGGTCGCTCATAATCAGAATCTCGATTTCAAAAATATTGAACATTACATCGATAATGTTAGTAAGCACAATGCAATTGGTTTAATCTAGCATTATACAAAAGAATTACTACATAAGCACGAGAATCATTTCCAATAGAAAATGTTAATCCGTAGACAATTTATAAAGCAAACGTTCAAATTAAAAATTAACAAATACAATTAATCGCATAAGAGAGTTGTACCAGAGCTAGAAGTACATGCAGTGCAATGCATGAGTATGTGTGTAGATTTTGGCGTGACAATTACACATATGATAACTATGTGATCAAACATCCTTGAATGTATGATGACTCACATGAGGAGTTTAGGGAAAGTCCCCTATTTTGGCCATAAAAAAACAATTTATAAATTAAATTAAAAATTTATAAAACAAAATTTCAAACTGAGAAATACGTTAACATGAATCCCATTGAAAATTAACAAATACAATTAATCAATGTTTTTTTGTCTTACGCCCCAAGGGGATGTCTACGGGTAATCCCAATGCAAGGTGTCTCTGAGGAGTGGTTGGTGGTTTACGAAAGTTATAGTTTATTAACAACTCGTCACCAAGAGACAAACTACGCATTGCATGACAACAACAAATATGGACGCTTTCCTTTTCATAAAGAACTCCTGGTCATTGAATTGTTCTTCAAAAGAACAATTTGTAGAAAATAAAGAGCACCTAGAACTATTTATGAACCCTACAATGTTCCCATGAGTGTGTGGACGACCATCTATATATAACAAGTTCTTCTTGTTAAAATTTCCAGAAACATAAACATTCATGCACATACTATACATGGAAATACTATGCTTGTATTTAACAATTTTCAAGTAATCCGATCGACAATAGATAGGACCACAAAATGGCATAAGTGCTACTGACTATTTAGGAGGAACGAGTACATGTGAAAGGATAAATAACCCAAGATTTGCAGCATCTATATTATACTTGGAAATCATAAAACGATTACCACAAAAAGAGAATTCAGTTCCAACATCAGGTAGAGGTAGAGAAGACGACCAAGCCCATACAAAGCGCGGTTGTAAGAAGTTTGGTATTTACTTTGCAAATTCACAGGAAGGGAGAAATCATCGCTACCCTCCAACAATTGGACAGACCTTGGTGTGTACTTGGACAATTTTGGTCTCAACTCATGTAACTTTTTGGATCTTCTAGTAGAGACGTGTTAGGTGGTATTCATATCATACTTTGGATCACTAAAAGTTTCAATTGATTGAACATAAGCAGAGGGGCTCGTCAATTTAGGATGAGACAATTGTTTTGGCTTCCAATTTTTTTAAAAATGAGCATAGGGAAGTGTTCCTACAAGTCTTTTCTATATCACCTAATGGATTTTTTACGGCAGTAGGGGGTATTAGACCATCAACATTGGGTAATATATCATTGGTGTAATGGGTGAGTGTGACACGCCGAAGGTTCTCCTTCAACTCTTGACATTTTGAATAAACAAAAAATACTAGGGTGTCATAAAAACAAATCCAGCTCATGGCGAATTACCATCGATGAACCAAGATTACGACTTGAAGATGGCATGTTACAATTGGTGGGGTAAAGCGGCTGCCCATTTTCATCTACGAAATACTTGCGGTATCTTGCTCCTTACAAGAGCTTATGATTTTTTTAAACTGGTGGAATATCTTGTGCATCCGAATTGGAACTTTAATCGGGATCCTACAATATAGAATAAATTGATATTCAAATTTGCATGGATAAGTAACATAAATTCAAATAAATAGTCAAAATATAAATAAAACCTGAACTTATTGGAGATGGAAAGGGAGAAATCATTGAACTTTGAACAAGATGGAATGAGCTGGAATCTGAAGAATTGGCCATTCAATACTATAACATTTTCTCCCTACATTTGAGCCAAATCAACACTCAATATATGTCTCTATAGTCCTAAAATAGTTTTAAGAACTATATCACAATCTAACTTCCAATATAGTTTGGAAACCATTTTGTCAGAACAAGGTGAGTTTAACATATATAAACTATGAAATATTGTAACTAGTGTGGTTGAATACTAAAAGAACATTTGAGATGAATATATAATTTTAAGTTGACACATCAAACCACGGGATTTTCAAAGTAAACCGATGCACCTAATTAATTTAACATGCACTAGTGCGCCACCTTCTGTGTAATGCACTGCCACATCCTCACAACAAATGCACGATATATCAACATCTGTAAAATCCCCTGTAGAAGAAAATATCCGCTACATTTGAGAGCGGATATTTATCGATGCATTTTACGAAATAGTTCACACCGATGCATATGAATTCAACATGCACTACTGCATGTTTTTTTTTTGTATTTCTTGTTTATACGGTCCCACATTGAAATTCAAGCACCCCAGAGAGGTTAATGTAAATACGCACCGGTGCATCCAAAACACAAACACAACGAAAAATGCCGAAAATCAAAACTTAAAAAAATCGCACAAGTTATTTTTGCCCTAAATTGAAAAAGGGCGACAATTTTAAAATTGAAAACTAATTTTAAAAGGTGTTTAAAAGCAAAAAACCTAAACATTAATTCATTCTTTCATTGAAATTTTGAAGGGAGAGTTTTGGAAGAGAGACTTACGTTGAAGGAGTTTGAAGCAACTGGATTATTCCGAGGATCGAAATTGGTTAGGTATGTTGAATCAAACAAAACCTGCATAGTAGAAATTTCTAGTATGTAAAATATTACTATTGATCTTATTATCTTATTTAGATTTCAACTAGATTTAGAAAAAAACTTCATAGTTACCTGCAATGTTGCAACCCTTATTTTCTCCCTACTTCTTTTCGTTTTATGTGGCTGCAATTACGTGGCTACAAAATTTTACATTAGGGTTTAAATCCTTATATTGTTACACAATTACGGCTTTTCCTTTTAGGGATTTTAGATTTGATGAGTTTGTGATTATATATACAAAGCATAGAGTGACGTGGGGCCACATTTTGGGTTGAATCCGTAACCATGTTGGCCGTGTCAATTTTTTTTTAAATGCATGCTTCATTTTCGGTGCGTCCATGTAACATGAATGCACCAGTGCGTTTGTACAACTAGCATACTGGAACTGATATGCGTGACAATATATTCATTTTTAAAAAATGCAAAAATCGTTTCTCGGTTCTCGGTGCCACAGTATCATAGTAACACACTGATGCATTTATACGAATAACGCACTGCTAATAGCAGGAACACATCATTTTTTATTTTCTTAAAACCTTAAATAATTTCTAGTCGTTCACAGTCTTCCTGTGTTGATATAACACACTGGTGCGTGTATGTACATAAACTCACCAAGGTGTTTTATGTGATTAAGGTCACCGATATCCGACTTGTTTTCTATCTTGAAGTTCTGCAACTTATTTGTGTAAATGTTGTTTGTTGATAGAAAATGCATGGTATGAGTTCAATGAACAAAAATTTTAGTCAACATAATGGGAGCACATCCAGAATTACGAAGAAGGCAAGTGATTTTTAATTTATGTATTTAAATTAATTTGTTTGAATTATTTGTAAATCTAACTAATATGTATTGGTTCATGTGTGACATGCTGAGCCAAAAAATGAGGAAGCTTGATAAGATTCTTATCGATCTAAGTCCAAAAGAGCGTAAAACATTGATAGAAAAGTTGCAGAGGGACGAATCAGGTGAATAAAAAATAAGTTAGTGTGAATTATTTCTTCAAATTTGAGTAATACTGTACTTAAGAATATTCACTAATATGTTTCAAATAATTTAATTCACATATGTTGAATGTTATGCAGGGACTAACAACAACATAAGTGAATGTCATCACAATAATTTTTTTTTTATGGAAAATGAAAATGATGATGAATTGGTCCTTAGCTCATATGGAGTGGTGTTGGAAGTTAACAGAAAGGGGAAATAATTTTATAATACTATGAGGGATATAGTGGAAAGAATGTATAGATGCACTTTTCACTTACAATACAGAAATCAATCAAATGATTCAATGAATTGAGTCATATGTAAACTACAAGAAGCATTTCCAGAGCAATGGTTAATGAGACCTGTTAGACTTGCAATAGCAAAAACATACAACAACAAAAAAGGAATAATTCAAAAATTAATATTCCTAAACATGTTTATGTAGAATATGTATTTATAACTACTACAAAGCGTCATTTCCTTTAATAATTTTAATTATGCTATATTTATTTTTCATATCAACAGAAAAATAGTTTAATGTCATTTTACATTTCCAGGAAGATTATGAAAATCCCAAAGGATGAACGAGGTGATATGCGAAATGTACCAGAAGGGATGCCCAAAATAGTGTATAAGGAGATGGTCAAGGAAATGGACATAATTGCATCACAGGAGGAGCCATCTCAACAACAACGTGCTTCAAATGTATGAAATCATTGATTTTTTGGATTATGTACATCTCATTAATTAATTCAACATTAAATATTTTTTTCAAATGTTTTTTTGCAGAAAACAAAACAAAATGGAACCCATTCAACACACAAGACAAGACGACAAGGAAAAAAAGGGTTCATAGCAAAGTATGTGAGTATTTGTGATTTCCTTATATCAAATTAAGATTTCATAGTGGTTGTGATCTTTATATTTTATTTTTGTTTTCACTGACCATCCTTGGATGTCTTGAAATAGGTGTTAACATACAAAGAGGAGCCATCGGAAGAATTTATTGACATTGGGTTAAGCAAGGGTTGTGAGTATATGTTGGCGTATAAAAAATTAATTGTGGATTTTGTAAGTAGATATCTATGGTGTTTTACTTCTCTCATTTTATAAGTAATAGAACAACAAAAATCATAAATGTTAAATGAATGATTTCTTACGGGGTATAAAACATGTAGGAAACAAAGTATGGAGAGCAACCAATTGAATAATTGTTGATAGATGGCATAAAACATGGTTTTGAAAGAATGTGTGACACTAAGAATGTAATCATTGTTCTGGTATGTTGAATTTCAATTTACATTCATGTATATTATCTATTTTAATTTTCATTATTCCCAACAATGTAGATACACTCAGTACACTTTATTTTTATGTTTGCAGATGGAAGCTGAAGAAGAGGTCAACAAAACAAACAAATAACTCAATTGATGCAAGTGGCTCGAGCACTGATAACAGTTCCAGCGAAAAATTATGATCCATGTTTATTTTTGATGTTAATGCAAGCTGCTGTATATTAATTTTGAAATACTTGTCTGTGATAATCAGACATTTTGTATAATGTATTGGACATAGTGTCTGAATTGAAAGACAATGAGTTACCAATAAGTGTTACAATTACATGCATGTTGACATGTTGATTATTGTTTTTTTTTCCAAGGAAAAAAGCATAATTTAATTATTGATATAACCAAATTACATATCGCAGAGGGCATTCAAGATGCCTTTCGAAAGAGAGTGTCCAACATATGCTGCAAAAGTGTATGTTGCTCTGAAGATGAGCAAGCTACCAAAATGTACAAAATAGAGTGATGATCAAGGTTCCCAAAAAGGGTCCCCTAAAAGAGTCTAAACAAAAATATAGAAACCGGTCTAGATATGATAGTACAAAAGTATCGAAACTGTGTCAAAACTGTAAAAAATGTAGAGATTCCATGCCCTAAATGAAAGGTCGGTGATAATATTCAAATGTTGCTCCGTGTTCAGTGGCTGAGATCTTCCATTGACCGAATGGCAGGTTCAATCCCTGCTTTGAGAGAAGGTCTGCTGTGGAGTTTTGCTCCTTGTAAACATGGCAACACGAGAAGGTTTCAAATTCCCTCAGGAGTCTCATGACATCAGTCAAAATATTACATAAATAGAGATTATGACACCGTTGTATGTTGTTAACCCAGTTGTTTACAATCATAGAGTCTCCAAAGATCTGAATATGAGTGCAATTATTTTCAAGTGCAAAAAAGAGTAAGAGCTTGAGAGCAAAGAGTTCTGCAAAATTGTTTGTCCCAGGTCCAAGTCCCATCTATAAGTGAAAATAGGAGGAATAAGAGATATGTAGTACCGCCCCCCCACCACAAGTCTGATCATTTTCTGCCCCATCTAAATATGCCCAGGGAATAGTGGGATCATAAATTTCAGCAGTAATATTGCGAATGGGGATTGAGTGTTTTTGTTGGGGAACATATGCCAGGATGTCCGTGCTCTAAGAGGCCACCAGATCGGGGACATAGTGTTTTTCTTGAAACAGGGCCTTATTGCGGGCCAACCAAATGTCCTAGATCACAAGAAGGGGTAAAGTCCAGTATGAAACCCTTTCGGGAGAGTCGTACCAAGTTTTCCAGGCCTCTTCCAGTGTGTTACCCATACAATGATTACCAAGATTTAAGATGGTGCACAACAGTGTCTACATTTGTAGAGCAAAATGACAGGAGATAAAAAGGTGATGTAGAGTTTCAGAGTCCTGTTTACAAAGTGGGCACCACCCCGACCCTTCGATGTGCCACTTTTTCATATATTCCTAGACCATAACTTTATTTGCCAAGGAGCACCACATGAAGAGCTTTGTTTTTAAGGTACACTTTGATTTCCAAATCCTGTGCCACCACCAGAGTTTTGCTCCATCCTCAATTTCTCTAGCCAATTGTTTATATCCAAGCTTCAAAGTGTAAATACCCAATAGAGATGGGGACCATATGAAAGTGTCCTTGTTTTTGGAGATTCAGACATGTGTGGATTTGAGGGAAAGAAGATAATCATTCCATGAAACTTGAAATGGTTTAGGTAAATGTAGATGATCCGAGTCTTTCCAACCCTGCTGCATGATAATGGTGGAGACTAGATCGGCAATGTGAGATAAATGATGAATGCCTCTGGAATGAAGTAAAGCAAGAAGGGGCTGAGGTAGTGAGTGATGGTTTTGGCTGCCCATCCAGGGGTCCAAACCTATGCAAACTTGAGTGCCATCCCCCACCTTCCAAGCAAGCCCAGATTCGATGACATGAAAAGAGGAGAGAATGGCTTTCCAAATAACTGAGATACCCATAGAGTTACGAACAGGACTTCTGACCCAATTGAGATGGAGACCGACACTATGTATTTTTGTGTCACCAATTTGTTCGGAGATTTTTAGTTGTCAGGAGTCTCCAGCCTGCTTTTGCAGCCAATGATTTTGCAAAAAGATGGATATTTTTGAGTCCCCAACCCCCTTGTGATTTTGGTTTTGCAAGAGTCTGCCACTTGATCCAAGGGGATACTTGTTTTTTTAGTTTTTCTAGACCAAAGGAATCTAAAACAAATTTTTCGAGTTTTTACTAATATTCCCTTTGGAATCCAAGCTAGAGACATCCAGTATACTGGGATTGCTTCTAGAACAGATTTTATGAGTATGAGTCTCCCCACCCGGGAGAGCCACCCGTGACTCCATGTCGATAGGTGTTTCTCCAATTTTGTGATCAACCAACCCCAATCAGATTTCCTGTAATTGTTTGGCTTTAAAAGGAAGCCCAAATATTTTAGTCCATCATCTAGTTCAGATGACTCATATGGAAAAAGGGTAGAATAGTAACGGGATTCACGTTCATCCAAATTTGACAGAGGTAGCATAGATTTTTGAATGTTTATCTCCATACCCGTGGCCCTTCCAAAGAGGTCCAATATACCAACCAGTGTATCAACATCCCTCATGGAACCATTGCAAAAGAGAAGAATATTGTCAAGAAACAGAAGGTGAGTGAGAAACAATGAGGACGAGATGCCAATACCTTTGAGAGTTCCCCTGCGCTTTGCATCTAAAATGGATATGCTTAAAACTTACACTACCAATAAGAAGAGCAGAGGAGAGAGTGGGCATCCTTGACGAAGCCCTCTACCCGCATGGAAAAAAGTTGAAGCAGACCCACTTATAAGAACGACGAAGGAGGCTATAGTAATGCATCTCATGACCCATTTTATGAAAGAATAATCAAAACCCAAGTGTGTCATCATCATTCTGAGGTAGAGTGAGCTTACCTTATCGAAAGCTTTTGAGAGATCAAGTTTTATGACAACCCCTTTTAACTTCTTTTATTTTATTGAGTGAAAGCACTCGTGAGCGACTCCGATGGCCTCATGTATCTGTCTTCCTTCCAGCAAGCTGAATTGTTCCAAAGAGATGAATTTTGAGAGGATCTTCTTGAGCCTCTTGGAAATGATTTTTTCCACCACTTTATAAGGGATATTGCAAAGTGAGATGGGATTGAAGTCGTTGAAAGAGGTCGGAAGATCTGAATAGGGGATTAAAGCAATGAAGGTGGAATTCAAGGGTGGGTGGATGTGTCCCCTCGGGCGTGATTCCTCCACCAGTTGGAGAAGATCGGCACCGATGACCTCAAAATGTGCCAAAAAGAAATCTATGGTCCAACCATCCGGTCCAGGAATTTCATCCTTTTGGAAGCTATGTAATGTTTCTTTTAGCTCCTCTTCCGATATTTCCTCCATGAGATCCTGATTGTCCTCAGGGGTAATGAAGCCAAGAAAAAATTGAGACAGTTGTATGATTTCTAAAAGATTTGCTCTGTTGTCAGCTTTGTAGAGGGAGGAGAAGTGGAAAGTACCAAGGGCTGCCAGCCCATCAAAGGAAGAGATGTTCTCAAGATTTTCATTTTGTAGTTCCCAGATGGTGTTTTTATACTTTCTACCCTTGGAGAAATTCTGAAAGAATTTTGTGTTCTCATCCCCACATTCAAGTCAGATGACTCTGCTCTTTAGATGCCATATCTCCTCTTGGTTCTGTAAAAAAGTTCGCCCGTCAACTTCAAGGAGGCCCAGTTGTTCAGAGGTTTCTTGTGTCAGGAAACCACACCCATCAGAATCCTAAGCAAGATGTAAGTCCGATTCTACTTGTGACAGTTCTTGTTCATCCCTTTCCTTCTTTTTAAAAGCCCAGTCTTTTAGGCGTTTTTTATATCCAAGAGGTTTTTGGCAAAGTGTGGAGCAACAAAGTTCCCTTCTGCAGGGCAGTAGGGAATCCAATTGTCCTTTATGATCTGAGTAACTTCCTCTTCTTTTATCCAGGATGCACAAAGTTTGAAAGGGCTCGGAGGTTTAAAGGCTTCTCCCTTTATCTCAAGTATAATGGGAGAGTGATCCGATAGTACTCCCATGTCCACCCATTATCGGAAGTTTAGATTTTGACCAAGGAGGTGTTCGACAAGGACAAAATGGTCCAGTCTTTTTGCAACCCGTCGCTCTCCTGTTTTGTGGTTGGTCTAGGTAGGTTTGATCTTATCAGGCAAAAGATCAACCAACTTGTAGTCAAGTATGAGATGTTCAAAATACTCCGCCTGCTGATCCGGTCTGGCGCCGGGACCCGAGATTTCATGGTTACCCGGAGTAAAATTTAAATCTCCTCCGATGATTATATCTTCCAAGTGGAAAAATGATTTCAGTTTCAATAAGTCCCAGAAAGGGACTCTATCCTCGTAGGGTCCATAGATATTTAATACGTTGAAACTGGTATTTAGCACTACATGATAAACTTCCACCCCTAAAATCGAGTGCGACCCCCAGGAATTTTGAAGTTTGACAGTGTGGGTATTCCAACCGATGGCAATACCACCAGAGTGTCCACGAGCATCCAGTGCTCGAAAATCCATATATGAAAAAAGAGAAGAAAGAAGGGAGGTGACTCCCTCTTCCGACCCGAAAGTTTCTTGAAGCAGTAAAACATCTGACTGATGTAGAAAAATCAGCCTTTCTAGGGCAAGTTTTTTGGGCTCACTTGCTAACCCTCGATAATTTAGGAATACAATTTTCATAGGAGAACCCCACAATGGGCATCTGCTGCTCTAAGTGCCCCAACTATGGATTTCTGTTTGTCGTCCGCAAGTTCCAAGAGAGCATGATGTTGTGCCGTGCAGAGGTGGGTTGGTCGACCTCTACCTTTCCCCTGCCGATAGGCAACGAATTTTTCCCCAGCCCCTGGAGCGGGGTCAAAGTTATTTGAACTGCAGGTATATCTCTCGACCAGAGTCGAAAACGAATCAGGAAGGTGGTAGTGGGAGGCTCCGACGGACAGGGAGAGGGAGAGGAGGGAGGAGGGGGGGAAGGGAGACAAGGGGAGAGAGGAACATGTGAGGAGGAGGTCAAGGACAAAGGGAGCCGAGTAGGTGGGGGGGAGAAATAGGATGGGCTTCATAGGTTGGAGAGGATGAGGTGATGGGTATGGAGTCCAAAAAATCAAAACTGAGAGAAAGCAAATTTTTAACCAAAGTGTTGATATGATAAGGGAGAGAAGGCTGCATACCTGAAGTCACGCAAACTGGTGGAAGTTGAGCAGTTGTATCTAGTGAAAAATGGGAGGCTTCATCCACACCGAGAGAAACACCAGGTGGGGCATCAGTTGGATTAGCAGTCTTCCCACTCCGATCAAACCAATGAACCACTGCATGATCTTCTCTTCTGCCCAGTTTGTGAGGATCGGTAGAGTCCGCAGAGGGCCCGCAACCCACCGTCCGTTTCTTTGGCCTATCCACCCTCTCAGAGAAAGACTGCTTGCAGTTCTTTGCAATGTGTCCATAAATATGGCATCTGTGGTAGCGGAAGGGAACACCTTTGTATTCTAGGGTTTGAAGTCTTGTAGCTTGTCCCCAGATGAAATTTAAACTCTCCTTGAGCCCCTTGTGGAGGTTTAAAGAGACCAGGATCCTGGCCATAATCATTCTCCTTGTCTGTAGGAAAGACATATCAACATCGATGAAAACCCCCAGTGCATTTTCGATGTCCCGAAATGATTCCCAGGTCCAGAATTCCCAAGGGAGTCCTGGGAGTCTGACCCACACCAACACCGTATCAATTCTTTCGTTATCGGCGTTGAACATGGGAGTCCATTTTTTCAGAACAAAACGAGTGTTGCAAAAAATCCAATGTTTTTGCAGAATGTTTTCCACCTCCTCCTTGCTTCGCAACTTGAAAATGAACCAACCCCGGGAGAGTACCGATATTCCAGGCTTGTAGTTCAAGAAAGAGGCCCAGTTGGTGTCCACCCACCGTTCCAGTTGTTCCAAACTAGGGTATTTTCCACGGGCCCTGCCAACTACAGTTGTTTTCGCCATCCCCAAAGACTAGGCTACCGTGACGTTTTGCCCGCAAATCAGATTTAGAGGAGTCTTTGAGGTTTTAAGACACTTATCTATTTTTTTACCTCCCGCCCGTGGAGCCCCAGATGAGCTAGGTGGGATTTTTGAACCCCAACCAGAACTAAAAGCTAATATGTCCGGCAGATGGGGTTCTTCCGAAGGAGAGCCCCGCTAGTCTGAGGGTTAAAGCAGAGAAGCAATGAAGCCCTCCAGATTTAGAGATGAGGGTAAAGCAAAGTCCTAGTTCAACGCAAAGTTAGTGTCGTGGTTGAAAGTCGAGGGCCAACCCGTGGCCAAGAAGTCGTAGCTAGGAATGTATAAGGGTTTCCCCCAATCTTCCGGTAAATGTTCAGCAAGAGTGCGATCTGCATCCGTGAGCATAGGTGCTCGAATGTCCGGCTGTGGCGGAGGTTCGAACAGGGTGTCTCCGAGGTGTGGAGCCAGAGGTCTGGCAGAGAATAACATAAAATCTGGTTTGTCAGAATCCATAGTGTTTTTCAAGTCAATGTGACCCCCCAGACTCTCCGAGGAAACCCTAAAGCTAAGTTGGGGTTCGGGTAAACCACCGCTAGAAACTGACGGCCCAAATGTCGCCATCCTCAACCCTATAAATGGTGAACATTTTGTAGTAAACGGTGGCCCGTAAACAGAGGGAGAGGTTAAAACAGTTTTACCCTCAAAAGGGTCAGCGGAGTAGTCAACTGCGTCCTCCCACGGTTCCCCACTCATCACATGTGTATCCCACAGTCCAGCATCATCGACAGACTCCATTGCCAAGGTCGATGTAAGATCTGGTACGATGGGGAGCTGCCTCCTGTGGCCCCCTGTGTTAGTAAACCCTAGCAGATTTACCCAGGTTCATCCTCCCAACAAGCATTTCTGTGAGGTGGAATGTTATCCTCATCACATCAAGCCCCCGACATGTTGATTATTGTTGTCTTTATGTTGCCCTATTTTGTATGACAAAGGCCCTCTTATTGATATATAATGAAATACTTTTTTTTATTCTATTGCATTCTCCAATGTTATTGTCAAATGTTACGCACATTATATTGGTAATTAAATGTATGGATGCTTAAATATCACAACAGATGCTAGAATTTCTAATATAAGAAATTAATCCAAACAAATACAATAATTAAAATCAAAATGAATAGTACTATAAAAAATATTCCAATTTTTTTATGAATAATGGAATTTATTAAAAAAATAATATAGATATTTCACTACAATGTCAGAGTCACCGTTCAAAGAATCATCTACGGTGATTTTGGTACTTTATGTTGCACCGGTGCGTTTACTCAAAGTATACTCACTGGTGCGTTTAAATAATGTATACGCTCCAGTACTCCAATGCAAATTAAATGCATCGTTAAATTAAAAAAAAAATGTCCACATCTAAGTCACATTTACTGGTGCATTTTTTATACTTAATCGCACCAATGCATTTTAATTGTTAATCTGCACCGGGATATTTAAGGCATGTACACACCGGTGCTTTTTGTAACTTATCGCACCGAGGATTTTTAATTGTTGACATGCACCAGGACATTGTAATAGTTTGTACGCATTGATGCTTATTATTATGAAACGCACTGGGGCATTGCTATAAATAGACAACACCATCAAGTTTAAAAATATTAAAAATGTCCAGTGCATATGACGTAAAATGTCACATCGATGCAGTTCAGTTGTAAGTAAGTGCCGATGTGTATAAGACATACATAAGCATTGTTGTGGCATTAAATTTGGTGCTCTTTGGTGCTTTATCTGTTTGAGTGCATCGGTTTGGAGTATTCATATTGTGCAGCACTGGTGCATTGTATGAAGGTACGCACCGGTGCACATTTTTCCAACAAAGCGCACCGGTGGAAAAACATCCGCTAAAACCTTCGGGCGTCGAGTTTTTATGGTTATAAAAGATGTCCATAATAACCTCCATTAAAACATCTGATACCATTGGTGGAGGTTGTAGCAGATTTTTTTTGACAATTTTTGCCAAGCTTGTAACACTAAAAACCTCCGCTACAAGGCGTTTTCCTTGTAGTGGAAGTTGTGCATTTGTGCTTTCCTATACAGTCTTGAGTCTCCTATAAATTAGGTTGTGAATTACCTATTTGTTTTTTTTTTCACTTAGAAAAGAATGATGTCCAATCTTGTCCTTAGATTTCTCTGTTAGCTAACAAAGTTATTTTTTGATTGCTCACTACTAATGTGTCTATCTTTTTCAAGAATGAACATTTCATGAACATTATTTAATGATTTTCTTTTAATTTTTTTTTTTGCATATGTGGCAATCCAACATATGGTCATTTAATGTTTCTTATGTGCTAATAAGGGGTGGGTTCTTAATTTGCTTGAAGTATGCTAAGTGAAATCATAAGAATCTTGGGGTTTCATTTTCAATAACATCAAACTTTCAAACACAAGTTTTCAAAAGTTTAAGACAATTGTTTATTAAAGGTTTGGTGTGTATTCTTCAAGAGCATGAGAAAAAATACAATAGTTCTACATATGATGGGCCAAACAAGCATTGAAATATGATGACTAAAGTTTGAATGTTATTTAGCACAGGGCCAATTTTTTTAGTTTACTGCAATGCTAATCTTTGGAAAGTGTTCAAAGGATTAGTATTCGAGTTTCTTGAAAAGATACTTTGAACAAGCATATTTGGAAAACTCCCATAAGCTATCGAGATATTACCAAAGTCATGTTTGTCAAACCCCCAAAAATCTATCGAGTAGTTTCAAAACATAGTTCGAATGGTATTTTATTCAAAAGGTCTCGATCTCTTGCATTAAAATGATTTTGAAGTTCAAATAGGAAACTTAAAAGCTCATCAATGAGTTTGTTAATTTTTTTTATAAGCAAGAGGATTATATTATAATAGATCCTTAAGTACAAAGAAGTCAAAACATACATGGCCCAGCCTGCTTAAAGCTTATGCAGTGCTGCCTGATAAGACTTTTCATAGTTCTGTGATTCCCCCCTACGATCCTCGCTAAAACTCTATCACCTATTTTTATCCAATTACATTTAGATTTTTTCATTTCAGCTTTCACAGTCCAAAAATTTCCACAAAAAAAAACCACAACACTATATGGACCATAGCTAATAACCGCAGACATAAGCTCTAAAACTTGGAAAAAACAAGACCAAAAAAAAACTACACATATCCCAACCCACAAACGCTTACTACGAAAAATTATTTATACACGGGAGGTGGGTTCTGGTGCAGCATGGTCCCCAAACGCAGACCTCCATGATTGTCATCTTCCAATACTACTAGCTTACCCATCGTGCCATGAACAGGGCAGGGGCCCTTATTTCTTCCCGCAGAAGGCCCGACCTTAGATCCCTCGTTTTCCCTATTGTGGATCGGGATTCCCAACTTCAACACAATGAGGTCGAATTGTTTGTGCATCAGTGTGTTATCATAATAATGCTCCTTCCAAGCCTTGACTGGTTCATCATTGCCCCTTGATTTGTTTTCCCTATCCCTCAGGACATGGGCCAACAACTCTTTTGTAACCCAATAGGTAGTAATCAGGCGATCATATGCAGAAATCCTCCCAACCGTTGTACCTGGATCGCTGACCCATTCTTCAACATCTTCCCTTAGAGTCTCCATATTCATTTCTTTCACATGGTTACACAGGTCTTGTTCCACCCGCTCAATTTATTTGCGGATCATGGGTGGAATACGATCTTTGAAGAAGCGGACCGCCTGCCCTGCTTTTTTAAGTTCCCGAGTCACCTTCTTCTGATCTCGACCTCCATTCTTCTTACCCCACCTCGCTTGTCTTCTTGGATCCATAAGAGCCATCTCCAAATACCCAAACTGTTCCCGAAACCAATATGCTCTCTCACAAAAGCCACACACAGAATACGCAGTTGCACAATATTGGTAGGGTGGTAAGTGTTCTCCTGATATATAGCCATCTTTCCAATCCCTATTCGGTTAACCATGCTGAAAAATTTGTACTTTCTCTCTATCTGCATGGTATTGTCTTCAAATCTTCTTACTTTCCTCCTTGGTTCACTGTACACTACCCATCGATCAAGGGAACTTGCCATAACCTTTCCTCATTATTTGAAGGCGAGGGATTTGAATGCGCACTCATATTTGGGTTAAATATGGTTGTACCAGCGTCGAACGGAGGAGGGTGGCCATTATGGTTCCAAGTGTTGGATGGTACCGACGTGTGTGCACCACCCATGTGATTCACCTCCTGCCTTGTGTCCGCATTCACCTCTTGATAATGCATAAGGTCTTGAGCCGCCAGATGTGTACATTGATTATGCCATTCGTTCTCCCCAACATTGGACAGTTGTCCTTCCACTATCCTTTCCCTTCTCCTCTCTCCTACGTTAGCAACCATGTCTACCACCTTATTCCTGTCATGTTTGACATGGGTGAAAATCCACGCGTGTTTCCCTCCAATGTGGTCTTCTAGCCTTTCCACCCGAGATATCATGCGCCAACTGTCCACCACTTGGGAAACTTTTTTCCCACCTTGGAGTTTTTTTTCCATCTTGATGATGATGTGCAAGTCTCCCTCGATTACCAGTGGCTCCCATCTGTTTATTATTGATAGTCTGAGGCCGTGAAGGAGGCCTTCGAGCTCTGCAACATTGTTTGTATCATGTTCAAGATTTCCAAGATAGATCTGGAGAATATTACCCTCTTCGTTTCTGATTACGCCCCCAAATCCTGTTGAACCCGAATTACCTTTGGATGCACCGTCGAAATTCAACTTGAAGTGTCCTTTTGGCAGAAGATACCATAGAGACGGACTGGCTGGAGTCACCTTATTAATTTTGATCTTTATCCATCATTGTGGTGAGTTGTCCTATCCCCAACCAACCAAAATTCTCTTCTCGCTATCGTCCATTTCCCAGTCCTTCTCACTCCATTGGGTGATTTTTATTGTTTCATGTATATGTTTTTTCACTTGAGTCCAAACCTGTTGATGCACGTTTTTCCTTCCTTCAAAGATTCTGCTGTTTCTTTCCTTCCATATTTCCCACATTAGAGTCCCAGGGAACATGAGCCAAATTTTGAGGATGACCGGATTCTTAAAAGCCTCTTTATCCCAATTTTTTTATCGTTTGGTGGGGTTGGTTCCTAACTCTGCTCATCCTCCTAAATATCTCTGCTCCGATGTCCCATAAAGACGACGCAAAGGGGCATGAATAGAGAAGGTGATTCATGGTTTCCTCCTCCCGCTCACATAGATAACAAAGAAAAGGTCCATTCACCCCTCTCTTCATCAAGTTCTCCCCTGTAAGGATTCATCTATACGAGAATAACCATATGAATGTTTCTACCTTGGGCCAGGGGTTGGAGCTCCATATTGCTTGCCAAGCCTCACTATTTTGTAGGCCCTCTTGGTCAAAGCTTAGTTCATAAGCCTCTCTAGTATTGTAGAGTCCTTTTGGTTTATGTCCCCATCGTAATTTATCTGGTCCTCTTTGAATTTAGATGCATCTTTCCTGAAGAGCTTCCTAAATCTTGGTTATTTCTTTAGCTAGGAATCTATGGTTCCACCATTCCTGGGGGTGCCATTCGTGGAATTCAACATTATCCATCTCTTCTCTCCAAAATTGTCAGAGTTTTGTTAATCCCAATTCCCTAGCTCTGGTCAGGCTTGCTGTAAGATTTAATTGGGTAGTAATCTTTGGAATCTGCTGCCAAGAGTCATTCCAAAAAATTGCGTCCTTTCCTTCCCTAATTGCCCAGAAGCTGTGGTCCTGGATTATACTTCTGTTCGCAGAGGCATAATTCCAAATATGGGATCCTTGAGTGTTGTTACACCCATGTAACCTCAGTGCCTAAATCCCTGAAGTTCCAATATCAAGTTAATCATTTAGAGCAAGTCGTTGGCCTTTTCCCACACTCCTAATTAGGCAGACGCAGGTTGTCTTTGAGCAACATGCGCCGACGCAGGTTGCCTTCACGCAACATGTGCCGAAGTCAGTTAATGGGGATAAAGTTAGCTTTCGAGTGAATTCTAGAAGTTGGATGAGGTGGATCTCTATCCCTAACTTCTCGGTGAGCTGGCCTTCAGTTCCCTAACCTTTGGGAAGGATCCCTTAATCCTCTCCCCATGATCCTCAACCTACTCTATCCATTTGATCCTATAAATGCAAGAGCTCTATACATTCCAAAGGGAGGAAGTCTATGGTACTCTTATGCTGGTGAAATTAGCTCAATAGTCCTACATCCTAGTCTTGAAGGCACCTACTTCTCTCTAGGAGATTTGGTTTGGCTTGTCGGAAGGAGATTGCAACGTTGAGGCATCGGTTGTAATCATCTCTTCTATTGTACTTCTCACCTTTCATACAGTAATATAAATGCTTTCCATAAATTTTATTGTGTTAATGATATTTATAGTTCACCTCCTCAACTGTTTACCTAGACTAGTTAGTGTTTAGGCATATTTTACTGCTTGTCTTGTTCCTATGTGCTTTGACAGGTCTTGCAGCCATAGATCTGACGACCGCGAGACTCGAAACAACAACGAGGAGAAAGATCTACGAATCTGAGGTAAGATTGCTTAATTACTCGATCTCTAACCAGATCTAGGAAAGTTATTTCATATTCTGTCTCATTTGTTCTAGACTTGCATTAAGCTAGAGAGATCACGCCTTAAGTCCGCTTTTGGTAGATTGTTTGATAACAAATTTGGTAGAGGCCGTAAAAAAATGTCCTCCATGCTAGTACTTTCAAACTAAAAAGCGCACCCACCCAGCCCCGTTACACCCGGTTATTGCCGTTGGCCCCTTCACTAAATGGGGCATTGACTTCATGCACTATAAGACTACCTCGGCCAGGGGGCATGGTTACGTCATAGTAGCCGTGGATTAATTTACAAAGTGGGACGAGGCTATGCCTACATACATGGATGACGGAAAAACCACCACACTCTTCATGTTCAATCATGTTATAGCGCGGTTCGGAGTTCCTCAAGCGATAGTCACCGACCATGGTTCCCACTTCATGAACCACATGGTTGACGAATTGAGCACTAGATTGGGTTTCCGCCATGAAAACTCAACACCGTACTACCCGCAGTCCAATGGACAAGTAGAGGCCATTAACAAGGTCTTGAAAACCATGATCCAACGCATGGTGGGTACGCACAAGTCCAACTGGAACAACATGCTCTTTTCCGCACTATGGGATTATCGAACTTCCGTCAAGACCGCTACTGGATTTACCCCCTTCCAATTAGTTTATGGATTGGAGGATGTCCTTCCAATAGAGTGCGAGATTCCGTCCCTCAAAATTGCAGTTGAACTTCTCCCTAACGCTACTGCCGAGGAAGAACGCTTCCTCTACCTGGAAAAACTCGGTGAGACTCACCGCGATGCCGCTCTTGCCAACGAGGCACATAAGAAATGCATCAAAGAACAGTATGACAATTCGGTAGAACCTCACATCTATAGCAAGGGTGATTTGGTCCTCATATACGACCAAAGACACGATAAGCTGGGGGCAGGAAAGTTCGAGTCCATGTGGCATGGACCCTACATAGTAAAACGTGTTCTAGAGAAGGGAGCCTATGAACTTGAAGACTATGACGGGATATATTTAGGTGAGCCCCGCAATGGGATTTACCTGAAGAGGTACTATGCCTGAGTCTTTCATGCATAAGTACGCTGTATATACTGTACATGGCATGTGTGTTTTTGAGTGGTGTGAAGCTTTTGTTTAGTGTGTCTAGATATTGTTTTCACTTCTTATACCATGTTCTATATGCGTGCGCAGATGGAAACTTGCTATGGATTCAAGGACAGTGCTAGCCGACATACCCGTAACCTTGCTTCAGCAGCCTGGGTACTCTATTCTCCCACTGGCGAGCTTATCCGCTCAGGAGAATGTGTCTAGGTTTCGCAACCAACAATGTTGCAGAATATCAGGAAGTCATTGGAATCCTAACTGACGCTCTTTCCTTGGGTATGGACCACGTTGTTATCTATTTGGATTCGCAACTAGTGGTCTCTCATCTTAACCGGATTTATGCTTTCCGTGACCCTATCCTACTCCAGCTCTACAGACGAGTCCGTCTTCTGGAAAGGTCCCTTGAATCCATTCAATACCTGCACATTCCACAAGACAGGAACACAGTTGCCGACTCAATGGCCAATTTCATTCTGGATTGGTACATTGCACACACATAATATATTCATGAAATATTGAAGCAAACATAACATGTAAATAATTCATTGTATAAGCAAACATGTAAACAAGATCACATTAATCATCCATTAAAACACATAATGTATAAATCCGCCAGAATGTCTGTATATATATATAAATCCCTACAAAAGTACAAAATGGTAGTGCTAATACAAAAATCTGAAGCATGCTAGCTTTCAGTAGGAGTCATCTCTACAAAAAGTCTGAAGCTCGTAAGCTTTCAGAGTATACATGTACAGGCCATATGCCTAAACCCTACGCCGCACGGCCTTAGGCCGCTCAGCCCCAGGCTGAGCGTGGTAATAGACAACGAACCTCGCCACCTTTTGGAGCAGTGTGCCGAAACGAGCTGATACCCCAACTGTCAACTCCTGATATCGGAGGGGTAAGTCATGCATTGCAGGCTCTGGAATGTCAGAAGTCATCCCCTAGATCTTGTCCCCGAGCACCTCTTGCTCCTCAAGAGCATCATGGTCCGCGGGCTCCATCTCCAACACTCCTCCTCTCCGCGCCTGGCGGGAGACTCCCAATGGTCTCTCTGGACCCATGTCTGCGAAGAAACATGTAAAAATTATCAACACTACTACAAAAAAAGAATTATAAAATACATAAACTATAAAAACATGAGCAGTGGTTCTTACCTATGTCACTCCACTGCGCTCCCTCTGGAAGCACTAAGTCGGGATCTCCTCGGAAGTCTCTGCCGGCATATGGGTAATCCTCCACCATGAGGATTTGTGCCTGCAGCCATGTGAAGAACCCAGTACCGAAGCTGACGATGGGCCCCCCGCCACCATGGCGAGCCATCGCATCTGTCCATCTTAGCATGTGTGGATCGCGTATCTCACGATCCTCGAAATCTAGTTCAGAGTGTAAGAGAGGCACCCGCTCCAACATGAAGGACACCACGATCGAGCCATACCCGAACTGTTTTAGCGCCCCGCACTGACACTTGGTCAACTGATCCTTGAGGCTAACAAGAAGCCCCTCAAACCAGTTAAACACTGTAGGAGCCATGCACTCCTCGACATATGTCATCTGCGACCTGCTGGCAAAGTGAGTAGCTCGTCTACCACCAACTCGCGCAATGGTGAAGAGTATCGCTCGTAAGTCCCTGTCCACGACATGCTTGATGGGAATTTTCCCACCAACCATCATTGTATCTGGAACACACCTCTGAACTATCATGTCCTCGACCGAACGGTTGTCACCCCGTGACCCGGTCAAAGACACAGGATTCCCGCGCTGGGACAATCCTGTCAGAAAATAGATGTCCTCGACATCTATGGTAAGAGTGTGCTCACCTATCCGGAAGTGCTGCTGAATGGGCTCCCAACATTGGACCAAGTGTGTCAGTAGCTAGACTTGGGATCTCATCCCTGGCACTCGAAAGTACTTGAGTAGCCTGCAGTTTCACAATGCTGCAACACTTTGTGGATTATTTTCCACTTGCATATCTTCGAGTTCATGCTCGCGTTCCCGCCATTCAAGGACCATGGTATCACTCCAAACCTGCCAAGCAAGTTATTTAAACATGTTTAGAAATTTGCCCCTTCACTCAAAACTTTTAATTTTTGCTAGATTTTGAGTTTCATTTGGCCGTTTGCGCCAGCGCAAGTCACCCGTTCTGACACTGTGCCGCCGGTGTAGAACTCCCTTTCGGGATCTGCGTCGACGCAGAACCCGAATGGGTTGCCTACGTCGGCCCGTGAACGCATTCCTACCAACTTAAAAGACTTAAAAACTACCTAAAAAAGAAAATTATAATCCACTGAAAAGTTAAATGAGGAGGTTTAGGGTTACCTGGCACTGACGGCTCGCGAAATGACTGATCGTAGATCCCGAAAACTGTAGTTTAAATTCGGCTCCAAACGACACTTTGCACTCTCCCAATTTGGTAAAAAACAATTGTGATTTATTTTCACTATTTCATTCTTTTTATAACAAAAATGGAATATTCCTTTTCATATTTTGATGCTTAGTGGGTTTTTACTATAGTTTGGATTATTTATTATATTTAATGCTCGGTTAACCACTGTTGACCTAGTTTTAGAGCTGTAGGTGCCTCATTAGTGCCATTTTCTCGACGTGGTCTCACCTTGTAAGTATCATCAGTTATGAACACTCTCTGAGCGTCTTTTCATCATTATTTCGCTCATTAATGTAAATTATTAAATGACAACCAAGCTAACTCTTTGTTCTTTCTCGTGCTCGTTAAACGATGAGAATAAGTCACCGAGTTCTAGTTTATCACTTTTTCGGGGTCATTAAACTCCCACGAAAAAGGAAACCCCCTAGAGTTTTCTTTAAGCTCTTTTCAGGCTCTCGAAATATGAAAAGATTGCTAAGCGAACTTATTGCGTTCATGCTTGTTAAAGTATTTGAATGGTCATCTTCCTGGTGATAGTTTACCCCTTTTTCGGACCACGGGACACTACTTACGAAAAAGAATACTCCAGCCAATCATGACTGGAAGAGTCCTATCTCGCGTTGTTTTACCCTTTTTCAGGCGACGTGGCTAACCTTACAAAAAAGGATCGTTGGAGTCTTCTTTAGTTCTTTTCAGACTCTCTAAACATGAAATGACGCCGAGCTTACCTTCTATGGATTCGTTAAAACTCAACATTGAAGGGCCCACCATGGGACGAACCCCTCCTTTCCCAGTTTTAGAAAACATTTGGGATTGGACTCATCTATGAGATGAGCTATACCGAGCATATGGTTACCATCATCAAGCTCGTTAAAAACACATGAGGCACTCATGAGTCACGATGGGGAAAAAATAAAGTTTTTCTATTACACCTTTATCTATGGCAGTACTTAGTCGCTCTTGAACATGGCACTCATCTTGTATTTTCATTCAATATTCGTCCTCGAGTCTTGTTAACTCCTTGACTCCTGTTACTCCTTTGGGTCATCCGAAGAATGCTTCCACCATCGGTTGCATTAGTAGTTGGCGTCATTCTCGTTGTGTCGATACAGTCAAGTCATGCCATGCCCATGTTCAAGAGATGTATTCACTGCTCATCATTTGTAGTCAGTACACCTTCCATGATGTCGGTCTACTATGAGTCAGTCTTGCATTGTTACTGTACCATCTGATCTACTCCAAACATATGTTATCGAGTCTCGTGTCGATGATTGGGGATTTATCATGGCCCTCCTTCGACGGGTTTTGTCCTCGTCGACTTCAGATCATCATCCGAGGATTGAACTTAGAAACCAATCCAAGAACTTGGGCCTGCATGCCTCAATGGCAGGTTACCTTGCTTTAGACATGAGTTTACATCATTGACTCTTGATTGAAAGATTTCATCCGACTTTGGACTTCAACTCATTTATTCGCGCTTGATGATATGTACTGTGATACCTTGGGGATCATTGACACTAATGGTGATTCCCTCGCGCTTGTTAACGGTATACATCAATGATCGGTAATCAAGTGGTTTCTGCCATGTTCGACGTCAAGACATTTGTAATCACATGGATAGATTCGTATCATTGCGGGTTCAGCTTGAAGACCCTGGGGAGTTATGTTTTACCCAGGTTGCAATGGAGATTGTTTGAGTCATACTACACGGATCCACTTTTGTATTGGTCGTGGCTGTGTTATCATCTCATCATGGATCTACGCTTGTGTCTACTAGCCATGATTGTGTTCAGTCGACCATTACTACCATGGATCTGCAATGTATTGGTCGGCAGCCATGTTGTGCGTCATGTGAAACTGTGTTCTCAAATTCAGTTGTACTGCAACAACATCTTCTTTCCGACAAGTCCTTGCCATTCCTTCTATCAAAGCATTTACCTGATTAGTTTTACTAGCTTCATGATTTGGGGGGCATTCTGTTACACCCAAATTCTACACCCATGTAAACTAAGTTCCTAAATCCCCGAAGCTCCAAGATCAAGTTAATAATTTAGAGCAAGTTGTTGGCCTTTTCCCACACTCCTAATTAGGCCGGTGCAAGTTGTCTTTGAGCAACATGCGCCGACGCAGGTTTCCTTCATGCAACATGCGCCGGAGTCAGTTAATGGGGATAAAGGTATCTTTCGAGTGAATTCTATAAGTTGGATGACGTGGATCTCTATGCCTAACTCCTAGGTGAGCTGGCCTTCGGTTCCCTAACCTTTGGGAAGGAACCCTTAATCCTCTCCCCATGATCCTCAACCTACTCTATCCATTTGATCCTATAAATGCAAGAGCTCTCTCCATTCCAAAGGGAGGAAGTCTATGGTACTCTTATGCTAGTGAAATTAGCTCAATAGTCCTACATCCTAGTCTTGGAGGCACCTACTTCTCTCTAGGAGCTTTGGTTTGGCCTTTCGAAAGGAGATTGCGACGTTGAGGCATCGGTTGTAACCATCTCTTCTATTGTACTTCTCACCTTTCATACAGTAATATAAATGCTTTCCATAAATGTTATTGTGTTAATGATATTTATAGTTCACCTCCTCAACTGTTTACTTAGACTAGTTAGTGTTTAGGCATATTTTACTGCTTGTGTTGTTCGTATGTGCTTTGAGAATTCTTGCAGCCATAGATCTGACGACCACAGGACTCAGAACAACAACGAGGAGAAGATCTACGAATCTGAGGTAAGATTACTTAATTACTCGATCTCTAACTAGATCTAGGAAATCTATTTCATATTCTGTCTCATTTGTCCTAGACTTGCATTAAGCTAGAGAGATCAAGCCTTAAGTCCGCTTTTGGTAGATTGTCTGATAACAAGTGTCTTCATTGAACTAAATGAGGTCTTGTTTCTGCTTCCCCTGAGCATACTTATTGTGCCATAATTTTCCCAAGGCTCCTCTTTGTGCGAAACCCAATGCCACCATATTTTTGCACCCAGGACTTTACTATTTTTCTCCGGGTATCTCAGACCCAAGCCTCCTTGAGCCTTTGGTTTACAGATAGTTTCCCAATTCACCAAAGCCCATCTATGATTTTCTTGGTTGCATCCCCATAGAAATTGCCTTTGGATCATCTTGATTTGTTTTAAAACCGTCTTTGGAGTTGCCAGAGTTGAGAATAGGTAAATGGGAATAGCTTGAAGCACTGCTTTAACTAACACTATTCTACTTGCCAGATTAAGTGGTCTATAAGCCCAGTTGTCTAATTTCCTTCTCATTCTATTCAAAAGATATTCCCATGAAATTTTCCTAACTACTCCATCTTCCAGAGGAGCACCAAGATATTTGGACGGAACAGAGCTTACTTGGAACCCCAAAATGCACAGAATGTTCCTTTGGGTAATCCTTGGGGTATTGAAGAAGAAAACTTGAGACTTCTCGTTATTGGCTTCCAACCCTGATGCTTTTGAGAACACATTCAAACATTTCTTCAGAGCCCTAGCTTCTTGAATGAAGAGTGTCCCATCAACATTGTGTCATCGACAAAATGCTAGTGTGAAATGGTTTCAGTACCTTTATGGAGATTTAACCCTCTGATCTTTCTATTTTCAATCTTGGCTTTGATCACCCTGCTCAGTCCTTCAGACATTAAGATGAACATAAAGGGAGATAGAGGATCACCTTGTCGGATACCTCTCGTTGGCCGAAAATTTCGTGTAGGTGCTCCATTTAGGAGGATGGAAAAGAAAGTTGTTGAAGTTATGACATTATCCAATTTACCCAATCCAAGTGGAATCCATAAGCATCAAGCATTTCTCTCATGAATTTCCAACTTAGTTTTTCATAAGATTTAGAGATATCTAGTTTCAACATCATGCCTAGATTTTTTGTTACTTTCAAGGAGTGGATAACTTCATGGACAAAAATAACTCCGTCCAAGATTTGTCGTCCTTCCACAAAACCCGATTGTTCGGGGGAAACCAGATTTGGGAGGAGAGGTTTTAATCTGTTTGCTAAGACTTTGGTAATAATCTTGAAAATCGTATTACACAGGGCTATGGGTTTGATGTTGATGTATTTATAACTTCGGAATGTATTTCATATATGTATATTGTATTCCTATAGAGATGTTATTATTCCTCTATACGGAAGTGTCATCATTTATATTGTAAGTATCGTAACTTATACTTGATGGGTTATTAGACCACCTTGATGGGGTCGGCCCTGTATAAGTCATGTGGGTTAAAGGGTTATTAGAACACCCTATTGGGGGTCGGCCCTATCAGCATTATATTATGTGATTAAGTTGAGTCTGACCTAGTAAGGTTATTAGGAAAGTCAAGTCACGTATAAATAGAGTGCGGGAGGAACTCTATTTGATCATTCACTTTCTCACTCATACACTCATTGGAGAGTGGCGCACTAGTGGAGGAGGAGAAGCTGCTGCTAGGAGACTATCTCTTATGCTTGGGTTTTGTATCATTGCTCTATCTATCTCTGAGGAAGTTATTGGGGTTTTTCACCTTATTGGTTTTCCCCAAGGAAACTCTGTGTGTCTATTGTCTCTTGTGATTGCTTCTTGTGATTGATATGCTGTACATGTTATTCTCTCAGTAAAGATCCTAGATCATATCGAATTAATGCTAAAAAAATAACATGGTATCAGAGCTAACTTGAGAAGAAGACACTGTGCAGTTGCGGAAGCTAGGCCTTCTTGTTTTTTGGGTTTCTCTCCACAGATCTAGAATGCAAAGACTATGCAGTCTTATTTCTCAAGGGTCTCCCACATAAAAGAACAACCTGAAGTTGTGAGAGAAGATATAGAGAATGGAGAAGTGGTAATGACCACTCTTAATGGCCTTCCTAGATCATGGGATTCCTTCATCCAAGGAATTTGTGCTAGGAAGAAACTTATCTCATTCAGTAGGTTGTGGGAAGAATGCTCACAGGAAGAAGCTCAAATTATAGCTCGAGAAGAAAAGATGGGGAATGAAGTTCAAGCTCTCACAGCCCACACCAAGAAGAGGACACTTTTCCTCAGATTGTCCTAAGAAAAAAAGGAACAACAACAACAACTACTACAAGCAATCTGACGGGTATGACTTACAGGTATGTTTTGAAATCTGTTCATGATTAAGTTTATAATATGATTGTATTCATGTTATTGAGTTTAGTAACAATCTTGTTTAATTTTAGACTTGTCTAATCACCCGAGTAAAAGTATGAATGCATGATAGAATACATTCATTGATTAGGGTTATGACACTTATGATTGTATTATGATTGTACTAATGCACTACGGTGTTGTATGAGGAGAATGTTATCCGCTAACATGAAAGTACAAATCAAGTCCTAGATCAAGACCATAGTGACATGAAGACAAAGACTCATCCATAGTCATGGATCACATAGAGGTATGCATAATTTGGTTCTACGATGGTTAACTTATGAGTTATGCAGGTCATTGAAGAGAACAAGAAAACATTGCTAGACATAACTAGCAAATATGATGACCATATATGTTTTTCCTATATCAAGTTAGAATCCTACCCTATGTAAGGATCTTATACTTTTGTATGATTGATAATGATTACTCATGAAGTTACAAGTTTGAGTAATCTAGGGTTTATGCATATTATGTCTCTTACCTTGATTGATGATATGACTAACCAGAAAAGTTCTATGGTCAAATACCAGCTTAGATCCAAATCCTAGGCTCTATCAAGCGCCGAGAGGGATCAAATCACCCGAGGTGCAAACCTATCCTTGAATAGCTCCTTGAGTGCAATCCGTGATCCACCTAATCCTAAGCTTTAAAGTCTATAATTTAAGTCTCATATTTACTTTTTACTTTGTATTATTCTTTTTTGTTTATGGTCGACATAATATTTATATTACTTTTTACTTTGTATTATTATTTTTTGTTTACTTTGTATTATTTTGTTACTGGACAAACACTCGGAAAACACTTTAAAGTCTCATATTTACTTTTTACTTTGTATTAAAAGTAAAAAGTAAAGTCTCTAGTTCTTTTTTGTTTATGGCCGACGTAATATTTACCGCCTAATCCTAAGCTCTAAAGTCTCTAGTTTAAGTCTCATATTTACTTTTTACTTTGTATTATTCTTTTTTGTTTATGGCCGACATAATATTTATTACTTTTTACTTTGTATTATTTTGTTACTCGACAAACACTCGACTAACAAGATCTCCCCCATACTGGGATGTAGAGCGCCTCTCGGCGCAATGAATATGCATGAGTAAGAGAAGTCTTCCCTGAAACTTTGAATGCTAATGCTTATTATCTGTGTTTGAAATGATCATGACTATACATTTTTAAGATTATTGTGTTTTGATAGTATTAAGATTATACTAATGAATGTATGATTATGTATGAGATCTCGAGGGTAACACAATGATAATACTAGTAAGCATGCATAGTGATCGAGGATGGATATAAGTTCAAGGACAGGTAATCCAGGAAGCAAAGATCAAGAGGGAGCACACTCCAGTAGTTCCTGCAAGGAAGCAAAGATTGAGAGGGAGTCCACCCAACAAACAAACAAAGATAAGTATTTGAATTGTCATTTCTTGTATATTTGATTGTTTAAATAATATTGTTCAATGATGTATATACTTATGTTCCTAGACTTAGGTTGTGTATCATGCATATTAGAATAATTGCATTAATGAACAGTATACCACTAATATGCATGTAATGGGTAAATGGCATATGGCACTGTACAACATTCCATTGCTACTTATCTAGAATGAAACCTCTTTGTTGACATGTTGGGAGTTGTGCACACTCTTAACAATGTTTTGGTAGAGATTGGAAGGCATCTAGAAAGTTACGGGATATGGATAAATGTTGTATTGAAGCATTGGCTAAATTAATTGCATGACTATATGACATATTTCTTTATGTGTAAGAATTTGTTCTGAAAAATATGAGATGTTTCTAATCATGCAATTTAACTTGTCTTGTAGGAAAGATCGTATACCATCACCTACAAAAGAAGGACTACAAAATTTACTCCAACAACAAAGCTATCTATTGAAGAATCTGAAGTTCCCAGGATCCGAGATGAAGTAATGATCGAAGAGTACCAATCGATCATGAAGAATGATGTTTGGGATGTGGTCCCAAGACCTGAAGGGAAGTCTGTTGTGACTTCCAAGTGGATCTATAAGATCAAGCATGCTGCAGTTGGTAGCATAGAGAAATACAAAGCGAGATTTGTAGCTCGTGGCTTCTCCAAGAAAGAGAGAATAGACTATGAAGAGACTTTTGCTCCTGTAGCTAGATACACTTCCATTAGATCAGTACTTGCTCTGGCTGCAGTGATGAAATGGAAGATACACCAGATGGATGTCAAGACAACTTTCTTGAATGGTGTAGTCGAAGAGGAAGTGTATGTGGAGCATCCACTCGGTTTTGAGACACATGACAGAGGAACTCATGTGTGCAAACTGAAGAAAGCCCTGTATGGTTTGAAACAGGAACCCAAGACTTGGTACGGCAGAATAGACAGCTTCCTATCCAATTTGAGCTTTACTAAGAGTAAAGCGGATTCCAACCTTTACTACAAGGTTGTGGAATGCAATCCAATGATACTACTATTGTATGTGGATGACCTATTTGTTACAGGTGAGGATAGATTGATTGCCGACACGAAGAGGAAGCTTGCTGCCGAGTTCAAGATGAACGACTTGGGGATGATGCCCTATTTTTTAGGCATGGAGGTGTGGCAGAGTGCAGATGGAATCTTCCTTGGACAAGGGAAGTATGAAGTAGAGATCCTGAAGAGGTTTGGGATGATGGACTGCAAGGACATGGCCACACCTATGGAATCAAATCTGAAGCTTCTGTGTGATGCTTCATCTGAGCCAGTTGATGTCATGATGTATCATCAGATGATTGGGTCCTTGATGTACCCGATGAACATGAGACCAGATATTTGCTTTGCGGTGAACACATTGAGCCAGTTCCTGACGGATCCGAGAAATGTTCACCTGGTTGCTGTAAAACATATTCTAAAGTACCTGAAGGGTACAATTGATTATGGGCTCAAGTATGATGCGAATCAAAAGTTTAACCTGTAGGGTTATGTTGATTTGGACTGGGAAGGCAGTGTTGCAGATAGGAAGAGCACGTTTGGGTGCTGCTTCAGTATGGGATCAGGTGTGATCTCCGAGTTTAGCAGGAAGCAGTCTTGTGTAGCACTAAGTACAGCCGAAGCAAAGTATGTTGCAGCTTGTTCGACAAGTTGTGAGGTAGTATGGATGAGGAAGCTACTGTCTGAGCTATTTGATCTCCCGTTGGATGCTACTGGTATTTTTTGTGACAACCAGAGTTGTGTGAAGTTGTCCGAGAACCCGGTGTTCCATGACAGGTTAAAGCACATTGAGATCAACTATCACTATATCAGGGATATGGTGCAGAGAGGAGCAGTGAAGCTCCTGTATATTGCGACGGATGAGCAGGTTGCATATGTGTTGACGAAACCACTAGCCAGAGTGAAGTTTGAGTACTTCAGAGAGAGGCTTGGTGTTCTTTAGATAGAAGATACTTCAAGGAAGAAGTGATGGGACAAATCTGCAAAAGCCATCCCAAGCATGGTGAGAGGAGGATCCTTCCCATGGTTGTGGATGTAAGCGCTGTGTGATGAGCATCAGGACAATGCTCCAGTTACTGCTTGATATGATCAGTTGGATCATGTATATGTATATGAATTAGGATGATGCAATGATGATGATCAGGATGATCATGTGAGATGAGTATCAGGATGATACTCTGGATGATATGCATCAGGATGATCATATGTGATGATATGTATCAGGTGGATACATTAGATAATCAGTTGGATTATGTGTGATGAGTTCCAAAGACACAGATGCACATGGGCTTTTCAGACATAATGGTAGATGTGTTCTCCCATGGTCGCGATGTAATTGCCGGGCTTTTCCGACATGGTGGAAGATGTGTTCTCCCATGGTCATGATGTAATTGCTGGAGCCATTTGAGCATGGTGGAAGATGTGTTCTCCCATGGTCATGATGTAATTGCTGGAGCCATTTGAGCATGGTGGTAGATGTGTTCTCCCATGGTGTAGATGTAAGGGTTGGAGCCATTCTCACATGGTGGTAGATGTGTTCTCCCATGGTGCAGATGTAAGGGTTGGAGCCATTCGAGCATGGTTGAAGTGTGTCTTCCCATCGTTGCGATATAAGTGTTGTGCCATTCCTAGCATGGTTGAAGTGTGTCTTCCCATGGCTATGGATGTAAGTGCAATGCCATTCTCGCATGGTGGAAGTATGTCTTCCCATGGCGTAGATATAAGTGCTGAGCCTTTCACGGATGGTTGAAGTGTGTATTCCCATGTCGATGAATGTGAGTGTTGTGTGATGTGCATCTGGGTTGTGCTTCGTGAATGATGTTATGATCAGTATGATAATGAGTATCGGGATGATACTCTGTGGCCGTGGATAGGTTGTGCAGTGGCATGTAAAAGGTCCTGGGAGATCCGATAGGTTGAGCAGTGTGCTCGTAATCAGTCCTGGGATGCTCTTTCGAGGTTTTGTAAACGCACGTAATAAGTCCTGAGGGTTCCACAGTATGGCCACTGATGATGAAGACCTACAAGTGGTGGGCCTACATCCAGCATGAAAAAGGGTTGGCTCTGTAGAACTTCCTATGATGAGTAGTTCAAAGATTGATTGAGATAGCAGCAGCAACAACAAAGACGATGATTCGATGACGATGATCCAGAGAAGAAGACTTGTGCTAGCAGATCTGTGTCTAGAAATACCTTCCTAGTTAAGAGGGAGTGTTGATGTATTTGTAACTTCTGAATGTATTTCATATATGTATATTGTATTCCTATAGAGATGTTATTATTCCTCTATACGGAAGTGTCGTCATTTATATTTTAAGTGTCGTAACTTATACTTGATGGGTTATTAGACCACCTTGATGGGGTCGGCCCTGTATAAGTCATGTGGGTTAAAGGGTTATTAGACCACCCTATTGGGGGTTGGCCCTGTCAGCATTATATTATGTTATTAAGTTGAGGCCGACCTAGTAAGGTTATTAGGCAAGTCAAGTCACGTATAAATAGAGTGCGGGAGGCACTCTATTTGATCATTCACTTTCTCACTCATACACTCATTGGAGAGTGGTGCACTAGTGGAGGAGGAGAAGCTGCTGCTAGGAGACTATCTCTTATGTTTGGGTTTTGTATCATTGCTCTATCTATCTCTGAGGAAGTTATTGGGGTTTTTCACCTTATTGGTTTTCCCCAAGGAAACTCTGTGTGTCTATTGTCTCTTGTGATTGCTTCTTGTGATTGATATGCTATACATGTTATTCTCTCAGTAAAGATCCTAGATCATATTGAATTAATGCTCAAAAATTAGCATATGAATTTACCTAGAGTATCAGCCCCGTCCTCTTTAGGGATGAAGGTGAGGAATGTGGAGTGGAAATCTCTTAGGACGCCTTTATCCACACGAGAGTCTTCCAAAATTTTCCATACTTCTACCTTGAAAAGGTCCCAAAATAGGTGGAAGAAATTAGTTGTGAATCATTATGGACCCGGTGCTTTTCCATCATACATTTGATTAACCGCTTCCTCCACTTCCTGAAGCTCAAATGGTTTCATCAAAATTTCATTTTGGTTTGCTGAAACCTACCTGGGGATGTATCTTTTGATTTTATTGATGTACTATAATGTACCAACTTAGGATTGTGGCACAAAAACTCTAGACTTCTCAAATTTGACTGAAACAAGGTTTGGGGAAGCTTGGTGGACTGAGGGTGGACTAGATCAAAGGATTGGGATGGATAGGAGGCTCTGATGTGGAATTATACATCTGCACAATGTAATGATACCTTTTATTTTTCAATATAATCAAGGCTGCAATTTACTCCAATGCTCCTGGGCCCCTCAACATATGCAGTCTAGTATGGTAGGAAACTTGACTGAAAGATGGGGACGGGTGTTTCAGAAATCAGATAGGATCATTAAAATTCATTTACAGTCATTGAATCATAAAATATAATTTCATAAAGTTTCATGAATATCTGAACAAGTCTCACACTAAAAATAGTAAAAATGCATTCCAGGACTGCTCAACTGGTGCGAAATATGGGTTCCCAAATAATGCTCAAAGGATCACGAATTTATGAACCAGGACTTGGATCATGACACATAAAATGTTACTCAACTCCAAAAACAATAATGAATTCATTTGGACTTATACACATTGAATTATGAAATACACACTGAAAACTAGTCAAATTCTAGCTAAATCTAGAAGGGGTGGAGAAATAGGAGAAGAAATCAGAGTTCTGTAATTTATATTGAATGGAATGATATTAGAACATTACATACTCTTTTATTACATCATAAATAGGCAAATATGACTCTCATAAAGTTATATAAATATCTCTCTTCTTCTACACAAGAAACCAACTGCAGAAACTCATAAAAGGATTGAAGATTCGAACTCTGACCTGGATGATCATGATTCTGAACTTCAGATTCGACTTGATCAGCTACAGGAATTGAAAATAAACTTAGTGACAATGGATTAATTCCATCATCCTCTCATACAAAGCTGGGGCACATCTCCCAGACTTGACTAAGGGCACATCTCCCAAGTCTTAGAGGCACAATTGCACTCATACAATTTCTCAAATTAACAAAATATGTGAATGTGGTGCTCATGGAATTATTTATAGATCTTGGATGACTTGGGGAGCAAGTCTCCATGAGGAATGTGCCCTCCTTAAGTGGATGAGGAAAGCTTGCTTTCCTTCCTTTCATTTTGCTTTGCTTTGCTTTGGCTTTCCTTCTTTTCTTGACTTTCCTTCTTTTATGAAATTTCTCGTTTTTCTGACTTTCTTGCTTTTCCTAATTTATTCCTCTTTTCTTCTTTTTGGCTGAATTTTTGGACTCATGTGCTTTCCTTGACTTATTCCTCAAGTCTCTCCTCCAACCTTATCCACTAATGTGCCCTAGTGGAGCATTATCTGCATTTATTCAACATAACAATAAATATTAAATGCACCATAAATATTTATTTCAAATGGATAAAATTAAATGCACACTCCTAATTAATTAATTGCCTGGAATACAAAATTTAACCCCATGATACCGAAGTTGTCTCCTCAACCCAAGGGATTGGTTGGGTTAGGAACTTGTTTCAATGCTCATTTTTGTGGGGACATGACACTCCTCCCCACCCAAGATTCCTTGTCCTCAAGCAATTTCAAACTAGGATGTTGTAATATATGTTCACCTTCCCAAGTAGAATCTTCACTAGGTAGCCCTTCCCACTGCACCAAAAATTCCTTAAGGATCCTGCTCCTTAGCTTCTTTTCTCTGACTTCTAGAATCCTCTCAGGGATTAGAACCAAATTCCCTTCATCATCAAGGGGTGGCAAGTCTTGTGAAACTTTGACTTGCTTCCCTACTGCTTTCTTCAAACAGGACACATGGAAAACATTGTGAATCCTACTGCCCGGAGGAAACTCTAGCTCATAAGCAACTTCCCCGATCTTTCTCAAAATTTGGTAGGGGCCATGGACCCTTAGCTGCAACTTATCAACCCTTCAATGATGATTGTCTATAGGGATGCAACCTCAAATATACCATATCTCCCACTTGGAAGGCTCGCTCAACTCTATGCTTGTCTGCATGTACTTTCTGTCGATTTTGTGCTACCTGGAAGTTGTCCTTGAGAGTCCTGAGTATGTCTGGACTCTCTTGGAGCCAATATTTTGCTTTATGTGTCTTACAACCACCAAATATCACATCAGAAAAATTAAGTGCATCATATCCATAAAGAGCTTTGAAAGGAGTCATACCAATCGAAAGATAAAAAGTAGCGTTGTAACAAAATTCTCCCAGATGGAGCCAAGTGGTCCATGACTTTTGTTGACTAGTGACATAGTTTCTTAGGTACCCTTCCAGCCATTGGTTCAGTCTTTCTATTTGGCCATCAGTCTGTGGATGGTTTCTAGTGCTCATGTCCAAACTTGTACCTACTAGCTAGAACAGTTCTTGCCAAAAATTGCTAGTAAACTTACTGTCCCTGTCACTGATGATGAACTTGGGTATGCCATGAAGTTTGAAGACTTCTTTGATGAAAATTTCAGCCACTTGTATGGCTGCAATATTAGTTGTGAAAACAAAGAAATGTGCATATTTAGTCAACCTATCAACCACAACAAAAATATTGTCTTTACCTTGGCTTTTGGGAAGCCCCGTGATGAAATCCATTGATATACTCTTCCATTTTTGTTCAGGAATGGGGAGTGGTTGTAGGAGCCCTGCTGGGTGAGTATGCTCTACTTTATTTTTCTAACATGCCACACATGATATGACATATTCCATCACCTCTTTCTTCAGCCCCTTTCATGTGAACCTTTCCCTCACTTTCCTGTAGGTCTTCACAAAACCCGGATGCCCTGCCAAAGGCATATCATGGGCATCTTCAAGAATATTTTTCTTTAGTATGGATTCTGGAACTACAAAGATCCTATCCTTATAATAAATGAAATAATTAAGAATCTTATAATCATCATCATGAATCAATCCATCAAATAAATCACAATCAAATTGATTCTTGGTGTATTCTACTCCAAGCTGTATTTTCCAATCATCTTGAAATTTCAGCAGTGCAAGTGTGGGTTTTCTAGAAAGTGCATCAACTACAATGTTCAATCTCAAAATCAAATTCTTGGACCTTTCTTACCCACTTCTATTGTCTATCATTCAGCTCCTTTTGGGTAAAGAAGTGCCTCAAACTGTTGTGGTCAGTTTTGATGATAAACTTGCCTCCCACCAAATACTGTCTGAACTTGACTAGCGCATGGATGATGGATAACATCTCTTTGTCATAAAATGAATACAACCTTTCATGTGGCTGCAATTTTTTTCTCTCAAAGGCCAAGGGATGCTTATTTTGCATCAAGACAACCCCGATACCATTCCCTGAAGCATCACACTCAAGAACAAAAGGTTGAGAAAAATATGGAAGTGCAAGAATAGGACAAGTGCTCATTACCTCCTTCATTATGTTGAACACCTTTTCGGATTCTTTCGACCAATGGAAGGCTCCCTTCTTAGTGATATCTGTCAAAGGAGATGTCATCTTGGAGAACCCTTTGAAAAAATTTCGATAGGAGGTGCATAGCCCAATGAACCCTCTCAGTTCGGTGAGATTTTTAGGACTATGCCAATCTATAATAGCTTGGATCTTTTCCATGTGAACCTTAACTCCATCTCGGCCAATCACATGACCAAGATACAAAATATCAGTCATTCCAAACTCACACTTGTTTAGCTTTGCATAAAATATTGATCAGCCAATATTGTTAGTACGATATCCAAATGATGCAAATGCTCCACTCGAGTCCTCCTATAGATCAAAATATCATCAAAGAAGACAAGTACAAACTTACGGAGATGCTTACTAAACACTCTGTTCATGCAAGATTGAAAAGTTGCAGGTTCATTTGTTAGGCCAAAAGGCATAACCAAAAACTCAAAGTGCCCATGGTGACACCAAAAAGCAGTCTTCTGTATGTCTTCTTCTTTCATGTTGATTTGATGGTAGCCAGATCGAAGATCAATCTTAGAAAAGTACTTGGCCCCTTTGTAGCTCATCCATAATCTCATCAATCCTTGGAATATGATATATATTTTTGATAGTCTTCTTGTTGAGAGCTCTATAATCTATGCACATCGTCATGGTCCCATCTTTCTTCTTCACAAGGACTACTGATGAGGCAAAAGGACTTGAACTTGGTCTAATAAATCCTAAGTCAAGCAGTTCCTTAATGGTTCGCTCTATCTCATCCTTGAATCTTTTTTGGTGCTTGTAGGGATGCACCTTGATAGGTGAAGCTCCTATCTCCAACTCAATCCTATGATCCACTCCTCTATCTGGAGGCCTACCATGAGGAAGGTCCCCAAACACCTTCTTATGTTTTTGGAGCAGCTTCTGAATATCTTTAGGATAATAGGCCACTTCGAATGAGTTTCCCTTTGTGGCGATTAGGCATTCGACATCCCATTCAATGTCTCCATGCCTTAGAATAGATCTCATACTGTGGGCACTTACCACTTGTTTGGGATAAGTGTTGACTCATTTCAACACCATCTCTTTTCCATTTTCTCCCTTGAAGACCATTTCAGGAACTTGATAGTCTACTGAATGCTTCCCAATGGAGTGCAACCATTGTACTCCCAAAACCATGTTAGTGTCAGCCACATCAACAACATAAATCTATCTGTAATTGTATCTTATCCTATACAAATATGCAATTTAGGAATCCATCTACAACAGTTCATGGTATGATTACCTGGAATGATAACAGTGAAGCCTCCAAAATTTTCAGTGTGTAGCTTCCTTCTTTCAACCAAAGTTGAATCAATGAAGTTGTGTGTAGCTCCTCCATCCACCAACACAGTGACAGATTGTCCTTGAACCACTCCTTTGAATCTAAGTGTATGGTAGCAAGGTACTCCTGAGAGTACTGCAATCTTGACCACCTCAGGGTGAGGTCCTTCTTCTGCAGACTCACAAGCCACTTCTGCATCTATTGGGGCCTCTCCTTCTTCTTCCCCAGCTTCGCTCTATGAGTGGACCTCAATTTAGTGTGCCTTCCCCTTGGCACATCTATTCCCTGGAACCCATGGCGCCTGACAGGTGAAGCACGGTTTCTTTCTTCTCAACTCATCTCGGTCCTTAGTATATCTATCTTTTCTGAAATTTCCAGTAGGACTCTTCATTGGTGGTCTTTGATTCTTGAACTGAGTAGGACCAACGGTCCTTGGAGGAAATCTGGTTTTTGGAAGAGAATCTTGCAAGTCTCTGGTTTGACTTAATGCATCTTGCAAGGTAGGGGGTCTGTAAGCTTTCACCAAGCCTTTCAAAGGTTCCGATAACCCTTCAATGAATAATAAGATCAGCCTTGCTTCTGAAATATCAGAGACCATCACGCTAATTTTTGGAACTCATAGAGGTAGTCTTTTCCAGTTTGCTTCACATGTGCTAGTTCTCTGAAGGTGATCTCAGGTATTCTTCTCTCAAACCTTTTAGCCAACCTTCTTGTGAAATCTTCATAGGTGGTCACTTGGTCATGCCCAAGAGTCTTTAGGCCATGAAACCACCATTCATTTGCTTCTTCATCTAAGTGTAGAGTATCCATCTTGATGGCATCTCTTTCAACCATAGGATTCAGCTGAAAATATGTGTCAAGTTTCTGAATCCAAGAGTTAACAATGCATTTTTGTGAACCATCAAAATAGGGTAAAGAAATCTTACCAATGGCATTTCTAAGTTCATAGTTCTGATTTTGCATTCTGAAGCCCCCTCTTGGGTTGGAATTGTATTGTAGATCACAAAAGTCTTTGTAATATCCCGGCCAAGGATGGGCTAGAATATTAACTCAAACTCCCAATTTCAGAAGAATTCTAAATAATAAATTTTAACATTTTTTATGGTGTGCGATGTGGTAATGTTGGATACTGATTTGCTAGTCAAGGATGATGGGAAACACTTTAGTTTCTGGTTTTTATATGGGAGATTGTGCAGCAGCAAGGTAGACATAAGAAAAGGTTTAGGATCCTTTGGACCAAGTATGGTGACCATTTATGTTTCAAACATCAGCACCGCCGAAGTCTACCACAATGATTCTAGGTGCACCCGCATATACAAACTAGATCAGGGTGTTAGGAAGGATTATTAAACTGATATTTGTGTTCATGGAGGTATTTGGGCATCAATAATCAACAATTAAACACTGGATTATGAATTGGGAGGAAATTGATGTGACTTGAGCTGCTGCGCTAGTCTTAATGGTTGAATTCCAAAACATCGTATGGACCTACCAAATTCAGTAGGTTAAGGTTGAAATGTGTTCTAGGGTCTATTCATGAGCAGCAGCAACTGATAGAACTGGTTTCTGACCAACATAACTTTTTTTATGCAATTTTTGGTGAATCTAGTCAACTGGGAAAGCTCAATGAGCTAGGGTTCGATTTAGTAACTGTGGTTTGACATCATAAATATATGAAGCTGTTTTATATGACTAATAATGAGTAAATATAGTGAATTAAAGATTCAACATGGACCATATTGCATTTATAGCATTATAATTGAATTTCAGAGATTGATTCTACTAGAAATGCATCAATTCCACCTAGGCAAATTCCTAGTTCTTCAACTGAACATTAAATACCCTTCTGAAATTTATGAAATGAATATTTGGATATATAACAAAGATTATTTAAGAATCATAACAGCAACATCATTTTTCCATCCATTCTAACATAGATTCGAATGGATATCTCTAAGTAAGCTGAGGAAATCAAGGCAGTAAATTCTGCTTACAATCTTTTGATAATATTGATCCTGAGAAGGGGAAAAGAGATGGAATGTGACTGGGTCTGCTTGATGGATGGAAGAAATATTTCTTGCAGCAGCAAGAGGACTGCACATAAGCACTCCAAACTCCCCAAATGACTCTCCAAAACTAGATCTCTGACTGAACTAGCAACTCCACCTTCTTCCAAGCTAGTTTGTCCATCAATTTGTACTGGAAATCGAATTCTTCAATGGATTAGATGAGCTGAACCTGCAATAAAACTCTCATATCAGCCATGGAGTAGAGAATATCAGAATATAGAAGATAATAGATGGGGCACAACTCCCATAGAGTGACTAAGGGCACATCACCAAAGTCTTGAGTAGCTCAGAGCTCTCATACACAAAATTATAATGATCAAAAGTTGTGAAAAGGAGTTGCTTGGCTTCTTTTATAGAAGTCATGGTGAACTGCTAAGCAAGCTGACCTGCTTGGTGACCTGTGAGAACCCTTCCACATGGGCCACCCATGAATGAGTAGACTTGCCTTGCTTTTGCCTTCAAGCTTTTCTCTCATTTAGAAACTACGCTCCCCTTTGTCTCCACATGTTTCCTTCTTTGTAAAAGTTTCCTGATTTGTAAAATGGCCTTCCTTTTGGAAACTACGCCCTCCTTTTTCTTTTCTGGTTGTTTCCAATTTGTAAACTGAGCTCTCCTTTAGAAACTGCGCCCTCCTTAGCTTTTTCTGGTTGTTTCCATTTTTATGCTTTTGGCATCTTCTTACACCTTCTCTGCTTTTCCTCTTTTGCCATTTCCTTGTCTCCAATTGCATTTTGGAAACCTTATCCTCATGAGGGCACCCTCTTTGCCCACTTGCATGCATATTATCAATTCTAATTACCAAAATTAATTAAAATTAATAGAATTCATTTCTCCCCTTGACTTAGGTTAAAATTTATTCTATGCATGCTTAATATAATGAAATTATTTTCCTTAGGGGTTATTTTGTCCCCTTTTACCCATGTTCACTGAATTAGCCAAAAAATGGGGACATGACAGTTCTCCCTTCCCAAAATTGCTTGTCCTCAAGCAATTGAAAACAACTCCAACCAACTGTGAATCCAACCAATGATTTCTCTCCTGAAAATATGTTGTTGGCTTTCTAGAATTGGAATCCTCCAATCCAAGTTGAATTACCAAGGGTCCATCATTGTTTCTGCTGCTCCAATCTGATTATAGTTATTCTCAAAATGGCTAACTCTTTTTCTTTTATAACAAAATTTTCAGCCAAGTTAGGATAACTGAGTAGAATGCTTGGATCCCACTGCTTCCTCTGTAAGGACCCAAAGTTTCCTGTCACCTTTGGAAATTTGTCACTCCAAGGAATGCCAGGATCCCAATGTCTCACTTGCATCCTCCTAAACATCACAATCAGGTGGGAAAATCTATCACTGGGGAGGATGTAAAAATCACACCACCATACGGAAAGTGGATAACTTTCAATGCAAAACTGAATAGTTGTGAGACTTCTCCACCAAGCATGGAGCTTTTTGGGAACATGCAAATCAGAATGCATCTCTTGTGCATGTGTACTGGATATATCTAATGGATGCAAAATATATCTTTGTCGCTGCTCACAATTCATGACAATGTCAGTTATAACAAAAGAATTATTGATGAAATGAGAAAACCCTTTACCTCCCAAGGTCTTCATTTCAATGATTCCTCTACCCATCCAATAAATGGATGAATAAGCACTTTTATTTGCTGAACCATATGGAAGGTGATCAAGATCAAGTTGGAAAGTAGACACATGTGTCACTTTCCTTTCATGAAGCATTAATAGGAATGGTCCCTCCATCGATCCAAAATTTCCTTTCACATCCTCAGGTGCTAGGAGTGAAGGAGAGTAGGCCAGCTGCAACTCCCTATACAAAACATCCACTAAACTAGTAGATGTATGGAATTTATTGTTGGCTGGTCCAACATGAATGTACATATATGCCTCACCCAAGGATGGGAATTTCTTCCACATAGGCAAGCTGAGATCTTCCTTATGGAAGGATAATGCCTCAACATGCTGTATGCCAATTTCTCCATGGTAACTTGCTTGCATAACTGATTCCCACATAGCATGAGCAAATTTTTTTCTGCAACGTGTCTCCATATGTGCCACGCAATCTTCCACCCAATCTATGTGTAGATGAATGGAATCAAAGGGAATCCAAATGTGCATAGATTGTTGGTCATGTAATTGGGCATTGTGAGAGATGTCAATGGAATCACTAAATGGGCTATCACCTCTAGAAGTCCTCCTCTCTGAAATGCATCCATCCATAGATAGACAGATCTCACCACTGCAACATGGTTCAAGCGGAATGCACTCAGGTACATCCTCCATATATGAGTCTTCCTCATGTAGAGAAATCTCATAATCCTCCAAGTATGAAACAAGTGCTCTGCAAACAATCTTCATATCACTGCTACCATCATGCACTTGCATAACTGAACACTCCTCATGCTCACCTAGCACATGAGGCCCTTCAATGCAATATGTGTGCAACCAGCCACACACATCACATTACTAATACTCCTGGGAGTGGGAAATGAATCTCCTAAGTCCATATGAAATTTCTCTCCTTCTACTACTGCTTTGTCTTCAAAAAATTTGAGAGCCGTGTCTCTATCCATGAACATCTGCAAGTAGTCTGTTTTAATCTTTTCCAACTCTTCTTTAATGATGCACAATTTTGAGCTAGATATTCTCTCATCAAATCCACCTTGTCTTTCCTCCAATTGAAATATCTCAATAAGATTCTCCATGAATCTATGTGCATCATCAATTCTAGAAAACACTTGCAACATCCTCTCTTCGGTGACTAGGAGCAAGCTCTCCAAATCACTCCATGACTGTTTAACTACACTGTGAGGAACCTGCAACAATTAATTGATAAAATGCATGATATATTAGAACACAGAATATTTTTATTGATCGCGGGCCACTTCGAGGGGGCAACCTCCTTTGATCAAGCTCAATACAAATAACCTCTCGGTTCCTTCATTGGCCTCAACACGTACTTATATACTAATTCTATGCGCCAATACTATGGATCAATACCATGGAACATATAATACTATGGCCTAATACAAACTATGGATCAATACCATGGAACATATAATACTACGAGACGACTTACAAGGCATATGCGTCCAACAACAATATACTAACAAAGTAAAGAGAAGAGTTGACACGGGTTCCTAACATCCCCTCTCCCTTAGAAAAAGCTTTTTCCTCAAAGCTTTAGATGGGGAAATTGATGTTGAATCTGAAGGAGCGGTTCCCATGTAGCATCCTCTGGTTGCATTTCGTGCCACTGAATTAATACCTCTGTGATAGATCGAGAGAGAAGCTGACTTCCTTTGAGTTTCAGGGAGGATTGCTTGGAAGGCTGTAGATGAAGAAAAACCATATCACCTGCTTGAAAAGTGCGCTCAGAACGGTGTTGATTGGCTTGTTGTTTCATTTGAATTATGGCCATGTGAATATTGTCATGCAAAATGCAAAGAATTTGATCACGGTTTTGAAGAACCATGTCAATTTCCTGAACTGGTGAACTACTGAGGGTGTATGGAAGAAGAAATGGCGGTGCCTGACCATAGATTGCTTCATATGGAGTCATTTTAGATGTAGTATTGTACCACCATTCAACGAGAAGGAGCCACTTCGCCCACTGAGGTTGTTGTTCAAAGGTGAAGCAATGAAGTTAAGTTTCCCAACATTTATTGGTAATTTCAGTTCGACCATCTGTGTGTGGGTGAGACCCTGAACTCATCTTCAGTTTGGTGCCAGTGTGGCGAAATAGTTCTATCCAAAAATGACTGGTGAAAGTTTCATCGCGAGCTGAGACAATGGAAGAAGGGATTTCATGAATATGGAAGAGCTGGTCCAGGGCACAAAATTGACTATATTTGTAGAGGCTAGAAACCACAACCAAAATCAATGTCTTCCCTCCATATGTAGGGAGCCCTTAAATGAATTCCATATAAATATCTGTCCAAATCCGTGTAGGGATGGGCAAGGGTTCGAGCAATCCCGGAAGGAGTTGGCAAGTATCACATTCAACCACCATATGTTGAATTGTCCTTTTCATTCCCTGCCAAAAGAAGTTACGATTTTCCCGCTCATATGTTTTGAGGAACCTAGAGTGCCCTGCCGATGGACAAGCATGGAGGTCATAGAAGACAACCTGTTTAAGATCTGTGCTCTGGGGAAGCAGGAGATGACCCTTGTATCTCAGGGAAGTACCATCCCAAGAGTAATGCGGTATAGTAGAAGGGTTTTTTGCCAACCGTTGGATGAGTTGAGATAATGGGGAGTCATTGACATAGCCCTGTTGAACAGATTGCAACCAATGTGGAACATGCATAGAAATAGATGAAAGAGAAACTTGGTCATCAAATGTGCGAGAAAGAGCATCTACCACTAGATTGTCCTTACCCTTCTTGTAAGTGATCTCATAGGAATAACCCATGAGTTTGCTAACCCATTTCATTTTTGCTGGGGAGGAGACCCGTTGTTCCAGGAAATATTTCAGACTCTAGTGATCATTCGTGATGCAGAAATAATTCCCTAATAGGTATGGCCACCACTTCTGTATTGCATGCAAAATAGCCATCATTTCCTTCTCAGAGGTAGAGGCGGCTAAATTCTTACCAGAAAGGTATCTTGAAGGCGATAATCCCACTGATTCAGCAAAGACACCTACATATCTATCCAAAATGTGTTGGAGATCCAAAGGAGTAGTGGACACTAGTTATGGGTGCATCTTAATGGAATGGAGTTGAGCGATGACACCATGTGAATTCTTCTTAAGGATCTTTTCCAGGCGATGTGAACTAATAATGCAGAGAAACCTTGGTTGTAAGCCCGTAAATGTGTGTTTTTCCCATTGTCTGAAAACAACATCCAAAGTTTAGCAAAATCCCATAAGATGGGGCCAAGTGTGCGCAACCATTGAGCGCCCAAAACCACATCACATCCGCCTAAGGCCAAGGCAAACATGTCAGAGCGCATGTTATAATATTCCATAGAAATACGCACATTGCGACACTTCCCCTTGCAAGGTAAGGTGCCCCCATTGGCAATCATGACTTCAAAGTTGGAGCAAGAATAGATAAAACAATCAGCCTGTTTGGAGATCCAAGGGTCAATGAAGTTATGAGTGCTACCAAAATCAATGAGTATTGTAAGAGGGAGCTTCTTGAAGTAACCCCTGACCCACATTGTTTGTGGGGTGGTGACTCCCGCTAAAGCATGCAGAGATATCTCTGGGTGGTTGTCCTGAGACGGAGGGTCAACAGGCAGCTGTTGAATGTCGACTTGGTCATTTATTGTATCTGGAGCTTCTTCACCAAGTTCAGAGGCAGGCAGAGAATCCACATCCAATAGATAGAGTTTTTTCTCAACACATCTATGTCCTCGAGTGAATTTCTCATCACAATTATAACAAAGCCCTTTTTCTCTACGTGCTCGCATCTCTGCTTCAGACAAGTGCTTGATAGGATTTGGTCGAGGACTTGACGTGATGGGAGGTAGTTGGGAAACCATATTTCTGAATGGAACAAAAGTGGATTTGGAGCATTGTTGGGCTGTGATCTTATCCTCCGCCAACTTAGCCAACCCTAGGACTTCCATTATTGTGTTGGGACAGAACATTTTAACCTCTGAGCGGATTTCATCCTTGAGACCACTGATAAAACAAATTCTGTAGAATTCATCAGACAATCCTTCTGTGTGATTAGCCAGTTTCTCAAATTCTGTCTGATACTCTCTCACAATGCCAATTTGGCGAAGTTTAGTGAGTGCTCCTGTGAAGTCATCAAAAACACTAGGACCAAATTGTTGCAAAATGAGTTGGAAAAAATCTGTCCAGTTTGGCTTGTCATGAGCTTTGATGTACCAATGGTACCATTGAAGGGCTTCCTGTTCCAAATGAAAGGATGCAAGTTGAACTTTGTGGACATCAAAAGTATTATGCAGACTGAAATATTGTTGTGCCCGGTATATTCATCCAGTCGGATCATTACCATTGAAGCGAGGAAAATCAAGCTACGACCCACGAAAATTGTTGGAAGAAGAGAACCCAATGTCTGTAGAAGATTCTGGCTGTTGTTTATTGTTCATGCATGAATGCTAAAGATGGAGCCTGAGAAATTTTTCATCTAGATCTTGGAGTTTGGTTTTGAGGGCTGCAAGTTCTTCATCCATGATTTGTGCTCCTGCGCGGGTGATAACCATAACTAGGAGTCTTTTTTTGTGAATGGGTAGAAAAACAAAAACAAAAGCTTCTTTAGTAAAGGAAAATTTGGATTTGGGAAAAAATCTGATGGGTAAGTGGGGTTTGACTAGGTTTTGGACACTTTCGAATGGACATGGAAGTAGAAAATGAGGATTTCAGAAGCAGGGTGAAAGAATGGGAAAATTTGTCAGAGAGGGACAAAGAAGCAGAAATAGGAAAGGAACACTGTGGCAAAATTTGAAGGCGATTGGGTGAAAATCGAAGAAGTTATGGAAACCCTAAAAATAGACAAATGTGGGATTTCTAGCTTCGGGAAGTGGAATTTGGGATAGGGTCCTCAGGAATGAAATATGCAGGATTGGATTGTAGGGGTGTCAATGAAGTTTCAAGGGAAACAAAGTTAAAATAAAGAAGATATGGCAAAAAAACAGAATTTTATACAGGGGTGTTAGTGAATTTTATGCAGGGGTGTCAGTGATTTTTTTTTCCAGAATGGATCTGCAACGGCACGGAAGTGATCGGAATGGATCTGCAACGGCGCGGAAGTGATCGGCAACAGTTCTGGACAGATGTAATATGCGATTTATCAGCTGACAATATATATGGACCCCAGGTATGCGCAGCTTCCTAAAGGATCACTGGATTCACTTGGCCACCAATTTTGTCTAATGGCTTGCGTATTGGGGTAGTACCCCTCACTCCATGACTCAGGTAAAACTGATAACCGCTTTGCCACAAACGACAACTCTTGGTTTACCTCACGGGTGGGAACTAGTCAATCAGGTAGGGGTCGTTTCCCTTTTCACTGGCAGGTCATCTCAATGGGCCAGCTACTTCGGGGTTCCTGTGGTACTCCTCACAATGATTTTTAGGGCTTATGCCCAAGTACTTCCCACAATTAAGCGGATAGGGATTATTCCCTGATCTGAACCTGCAATTTATAGGAACAAATACAAATGCAAATTTGCTTTTGGCATAAATTCCACCCAACGAGCCTAAGGAAGTGCTCTGATACCATATGTGAGGAACCTGCAACAATTAATTGATAAAATGCACGATATGTTAGAACACAGAATATTTTTATTGATCACGGGACACTTCGAGGGGGAACCCTACTTTGAGCAAGCTTAATACAAATAACTTCTCAGTGCCTTCATTGGCCTCAACACGTACTTATATACTAATTCTATGCGCCAATACTATGGATCAATACCATGGAACATATAATACTATGGCCTAATACAAACTATGGATCAATACCATGGAACATATAATACTACGAGACGACTTACAAGGCATATGCGTCCAACAACAATAAACTAACAAAGTAAAGAGAAGAGTTGACACGGGTTCCTAACATTACTAAGGCTTGGGAGTGGGAAATGAATCTCCCAAGTCCATATGACATTTCTCTCCTTCTACTACTGCTTTGTCTTCAAAAAATTTGAGAGCCATGTCTCTATCCATGAACATCTGCAAGTAGTCTGTTTTCATCTTTTCCAACTCTTCTTTATTGATGCACAATTTTGAGCTAGATATTCTCTCATCAAATCCACCTTGTCTTTCCTCCAATTGAACTCTCTCAATAAGATCCTCCATGAATATATGTGCATCATCAGTTCTGGACAACACTTGCAACATCCTCTCTTCGGTGACTAGGAGCAAGCTCTCCAAATCACTCCATGACTGTTTGACTACACCAAGTGTGTTGTCACATGTGGGTTCACCCACCATATGAGGATCATGCAGACTCTCCTCCCCACTTTCATCCCTATTACTGCATCCATCTTTCACACCATAAATTTGAGCCTCCTCACTAGGGAAATCTACCATGCCAAACTTCTCCATGGAAGTGGCTGTAATATTGTGATGACCCAACGGAATATAAATTTCAGAATTTGGTTCATACCTTTGCATCACATTTTTACCTTTACGTGGAAGATCTATGGTGGTATTTTCTTCCACTAAACTCTCTGGTTTGCACCCAACTAGTGTGTGCATGTCTTCTAGATCTGCTTCTCTAGATGACTCACTATCACTAAGTTCAATTGAACTCATCTCATCTTCAATCCTCTCTGCAACGATCTTGAAGTCACCAACCATGAAACTGGAAATGGATTCATTTCCCATACTTCCAATAACCCCTTGACTGGCTATTGGTTCTTTGGATGCACATGGTTCAACATGCTTACCCATTACACAACCTTCAACTAGGAAAGATATGTGCATGTTCTTTGTTGGCTACAAAGTTAAGCTCCACTGCTTATGGCATGGGTCCACAACACAATACTCATTTCCGACATTCCATTCAACATAGGGAGTCCATTTTCATTAAATGAATTGGAACATTCCTCAAATGGATGTAAGAAGACATTTATGCTACAAAAATAAGAATTACTCTTATACCTTTGTGGGATGTCTTCTTCTTGCTGCTTCATGCACTCACCAGGGGAACCACATAGCTCTTCCCTTGTAAGATTTCTTATCTGCTCCTTTGGTGGCTGATTTGTCTTTGGGTCTTTCTTCTCCAAGCTAAATGATGAAGCTTCCTCCTTGGTTGTCTTAGTATTAAGATTCTTGGAGGCTCTTCCTGAAGATGATCTAAAAATTCTCATAAAGTAGGAAACTATTCCCTCACTGTTCACAAATTCAACATCTTGAGAAACACTTGGTTCTTCTTTCTCATTGGAAGCTTTCACAGTTCTAGTTCCATCATGGTTATTTGATGATTTCCTTTTAACAGAGGGCTCCCCTCTTCCCGAATCAACAAGAGATTTGGATTCCCCTTTAATCACTGGCTCATTGGGTACAAAGCATTGCGATGGTGATGCTTCACTTTTCTGCAACATATGCTCTACTTCTCTGCACACACCATTGACAATATGGTCTACTCTTCCTTGACATGTGCTGCTACAAGGACCATCATTTGGAAACAAGCTTTCAACTTTGAAAGTGCAGAAGTATCGAAAGGGCAAGACCTCCTGTATCTCCTTCCTCATTGTTTGGTATTCCCTAAGGTACTCAGATGGATTGCTTCCTAGAAGCTTTCCCCCATAGCACACTCTGCCATCGACAATACTAAACTCCGGTGGTTTGGGCCTTCTGCTCATTGTGCAAAAAGAATCACACAAGGATTCATCATCCTTATGTAAAATGGACAAGCCTTCATATATGTAAATGACCTCTTCATAATCAGAAAATGATTCTTCTTCTTCATACCAATCATAATCATTTCCATTGAACCGGGCCATGGATGCAATTCTTCTTTCAATTTAGTAATGGAGCCCGGCATTTCTTCTCATAGGTGCAGAGGACCATGCTATGATACCACTATAATATCCCGGCCAAGGATGGGCCAAAATATTAACTCAAACTCCCAATTTCAGAATAATTATAAATAATAAATTTTAACAATTTTTATAGTGTGCGATGTGGTAATGCTAGATACTAATTTACTGGTCAAGGATGATGGGAAACGCTTTAGGTTCTGGTTTTTATATGGGAGAGTGTGCAACATCAAGGTAGACAGAAGAAAAGGTTTAGGATCCTTTGGACCAAGTATGGTGACCATTTATGTTTCGAACATCGGCACCGCCGAAGTCTACCGCAATGCTTCTGGGTGGTTGTTGAAGTGGAGTAGTATTAATTTCATCTTGAATCTGAAAAGGGGAAGTATAACCTTTGTTAGTGAGTGTATTAATCAAATTCATAAGTAACCTGTGAGCTTCCTTATTTCCCATGAGTCAATTCCCAATCTGATTTTTTTTCCATTACCAATCTTCCAGGATAGCCAATCTCCAATGAGTTCAAAGGCTACCACCATAGCCTTCCACATGATAGATATGTTCCTCGTCAACTTTTTTCTGATGTTGATCCATTCGAGGGCATTCAAAGGTTGCAAATATTTCTGATGTATAAACTTCTCCCAAAGACCACTACCTATAATCAACCTCCATATCCCTTTTGAAGCCAAGGATTTTGAGAAGCTTATGTGATGCTTAAGGCCCCATCCACCAAGATGCTTAGGTAGAGTGATTCTTCTCCATGAGATCCAGTGAAAATATTTTGCAACATCCTGCCTTCTCGAGAGGAAACTAAAACACAACTTTCTTATATTTTCATGTACACCTGTAGGAATGTGTTCTAGAGTGACCCAATAAACTGGTAGACCTTCTAAAATAGATTTCAGCAAAACAAATATGACAGCTTTGGAAAGTCATATGTTGCACCATAAGTTTAACTTTTTTCCACTCTTTGGATAATCCAAACCCAATCCTTGATGTTGTAGTTGTTAGGCTTAATAATGAAACCTATATACTTAATTCCTTCAGATAAATCAGATAATTCAAAATCAAAATGATTTGTAATCCATTCAAAAGACCATATCCTTATTCAAAAGGGAAATAGATGATTTCATGGAATTGAATGTCATACATGTGGCTTGAAGAATAGAGTAAACAATGCTTTGTGTTAGGATAATTAATACCTAAAACTTGTCCACCTTAGTGTTATTAGTCTTTTCCTAGTACTGGATGATGTCATTGTCCCCCTAGTGGTGTGCAGACGTCATCTAGAACCTATTTACCACATGATGCGCCCTGCATGCATGATTTTAGGACATCTAGAGTCAATTACCTACATTTTAGGAGCTAACTCAATGGTCTAGTTCAGTCCACCTGAGTCCCTGACTCTAGTGAGGGGTTTGTGCTCTGATTTCCAATGATTGTTATCTTATGCGCCCTCTCTAACCTAATTGCATGAGATTTTGCATGCCAAACTCACTAATGCACCCTTCTTGGTCAATTAACTGACAGTAGCTTCAGTTCACTGAGTCTTAGTTGAGTTTGGTAGCTCCGGAGCACTCTAGTGGTGATATTTCCTAGGCAAGACTGATTGGGATTCGAATTCTCTCTGGGTATTTGAGTTTCCTCTATTATAACATAAATTTTGACTATATTGATTAATGGATAATGACACACATTTATGTGGACATATGTGTTCTAATGCATGATGAATTTTACTGCTTATTTCACTACAATTTTCATTGTAATTCATCTTTTCTACTAATTATTTCTTTGTGAGGTATTCTCAGGCTCTATGATTTGTTGTGAATTTCACATGGTATCAGAGCTTGTGAGAGATTAGGTTGAGTATATGCTTTCATTAGTGCACCAGAAGCCTCTAGATTTCCACAGCAAATCTGGGTGCCATTGCATTGAAGCCATTGGAGAAATCCTTTGGAGTCTAGCCAGGTGTGAAGGATCCGAATAAAAGTGCCTATTGTCCTAAATCAATGGTCAGTAGATTCAGTAACTGGTTTATCTCCAAAATTGAGAGTTTTTTGCAGGATTTTGAAATTTTTTCAGTGTAGTAGTAGCAGTAGTTTTAGTTTGTATTCGCTCCAGCAATTTCACATGGAGAATTTGAAAGCTCCCTTGTCTCCAAGAATCCTGACACCCTTCAATTATCTTGATTGGAGGGATAGTATGCAGATGGTATTTCCCAACAAGATTTTGTACAGGGTCACAATGGGAAAGGAGGTTGAACTTCAGGCAGCTGTTGAGAAGGAAAAATACATGAACGGATTAGATGAAGCTTTTGGTTTTACGTGTATCCACATCTCCAAATATTTTCTCTTCCACCTTGATGGATTGAAGACAACAAGAGAGGTTTGGTTGAATATTGAGTCTCTCTTTGGAAAGCAAGATGAGTTGAGAGGCCACATTCTAGAGAATGAATTAATTTCTCTTGAACCCAGCAATTTCGAAACCATACACTCAGTTCTTTTCTAAATTCAAGTCCTTGGTTATGCAGTGCAAACAATGTGGCATTGAGAAGAAGGATGAGCAGTTGGTGATCTCCATTCTAAGCAAGCTTGGTCCTGAATTTTCAATATTTGTTTCTACCTTCCATTCTGGGAGATTGTCAATCCCCAACTAGAAAATGCCTTCTTTCGATGCATTCGATGAATCTCTCATACAAGAACAAGACAAACTGATTCATATGGGCGCCTTCAAGGCCTCCAAAAATCAAGCTCTTATGGTTGAGGAGTCAAAAATTGTGAATGCTAAAGGGAAGCAGAAAGATAAAGAAAAGAAGCAATTTGAATCCAAGTAGAAGGAGAAGTCTAATCCATCGGAAGGAGCCTCCAACTCCAAGAAGGATAAGCAAAAGAATTTTGAGAAAACCAAGTGTACGTACTCCAAAAAATGAAACCATCCATAGAGCTCTTGCATGAAGAAGACCATAGATCAAATGGCCAAACTTCTTGAACAACACAACATTGCCCTCCTAGAAGGCGCAAGGAAGATTGATTCAGGAAGAAAGGAAAATGATAATGAGAGATGCCATGCACTGAAGGTTGGATTCTCCCAATCACAAGCCTTCCTCATTGATTCTGGAGCCTCCAACCACATGGTTGATTCCAGAGAGTCATTCTCTTCTCTAGATCTCACTGATGGTCCTAGTATTCACATGGGAGATGATTCTCAAATCTCAGCTGAAGGGAAGGGCACAATACAACTTGAGCATGGAAATTTCAACAATGTTTTGTATGTACATTCACTAGCAACAAATTTGTTATATGTTTATCAGATGACACACACAGGTTCACCAAAGAAAGTAGTTTTTGGACCTGACACAGTTGAGGTTGCAAAGATCTCATCTGGAAAACTGATAGCCAAAGGTGTTGCAAAGCATGACTCAAAGGCATATGAGTTCTCCTATTTTTTGCCATATTCACATCAAAGTGCTCTCTTGATTCATGCAAATGAGATAAGCAGAATCCGGCGTGAAATATTCAAAAATCTAAACTTCAAGTACTTGCAGTAGTTGCACAAGGAAGATATGGTTGAAGGATTGCCCGACATAAAATTCTCTCAAGGAATCTGCAAAGATTGCTTGTTAGGGAAGCATCCATAGCAAAAGTATGATGTTGGGAAGGCAAGGAGAGATTCCTACACACTTGATTTGATACATAGTGATGTCTTGGGATTGTTGCCCACAACTTCTATGAATGGATCCAAATACCTTCTTACCTTCATCGATGACTTCTCTAGGTTTTGTTGGATCTACTTTCCTAAGCATAAGTATGAGGTATTCAAAACTTTCAAAGTTTTCAAGGCCTTAGTTGAGAACACTACTGGGAAGTATATCAAAGCACTCAGATCAGATAATGGAGGGGAGTACATCAAGAAGGAGTTGTAGCATTTTTGTGCTTATGAGGGCATCCAAGTGCAACATTTTGTCCCATACACACCACAACAAAATGGTGTAGCTGAGAGGAAGAATAGGCAATTGAAAGATATGGCTACCTACTTGCTTGAAGCAATGGATCTTCCACCATATCTCTGGGAAGAAGCAATGAACTGTTATACACTCATTCAGAGGTGCCCCAAAAATATGTGGATGGGGTCACTCCATTCGAAGCACTGAAGGGACACAAACTTATGTCTCTCATATGAGGGTTTTTGGATCCAAGGCATGGGCCAAAATCCACTCTAACAAAAGAAAAGCACTTCAACCTCAAAGTAGCAAATGCATTCTGCTTGGATATGCAAAAGATGCAAAAGCATACAAGATTATGGATATTGCAACCAAAATATGCTTCATTGAAAGAAGTTTCAAGTTCGATGAAGATCCATTGCATGATCTACAACCAATTGAAGATCAAGGTATAACTGATTTTCCTACTCAATTTGCTCCTAATGATATTTTTTCAAATGATCCACATTCAGATTCCTAAGAAGAAGACCAACATGAATTAGATCTTGATATTGAGTATGAAGATCAAGTAGATCTATATCCATATCCATCACCTACTCCCAATCCAAAGACTAAATGGGCTCAAAATATTCTTGACGATGCTGGGAACATTGTTGGAGATCCATCTGACTATAGAAGAACCAGATCTCAGTACCAAGATGCAAATCTTGCACTATGTCATACAGACCCAATTCTCCCTGAGAGGTGCTACATGATGGTGGGGTCTGATCCGCATTCCTACAGAAAGGCTTTCCATGATCTGAGATGGAAGGAAGCCATGAATGAGGAATATGAGTCACTGCAAAACAATGAGACATGGGATCTTATCTCTCTCCCCCTAGGGATAAAGCTACTTCAGTGCAAATGGATCTACAAAACAAAACTTTCTTCCGATGGATCTACAACCAAGTACAAATCTTGGTTGGTTTCAAAGGGGTACTCACAAGTTCAGGGTTTGGACTGCAATGAGACATTCGCTCCTACAACAAGAATGGATTCAATGAGACTTGTTTTGGCCGTTGTAGCTTCGAATCTATGGGAGGTACATCACATGGATGTGAAGAGTGCATTCCTACATGGTGACTTAGAATAAGATATCTATATGAAACATCCTGAGGGGTACACTGATGATCCATCCTTGGTATGCATACTGAGGAGATCAATGTATGGGCTCAAGCAAGCCCCAAGGGCATGGTGTGCCAAGATGGATTCTTTCTTACTGTCACAGAGGTTCGAGAGATGCAAATCTGACTGCAATGTCTACATGCAGCAGAAGGGAGGTTTCCTACTGTTGATTGTTTTGTATGTGGGTGACTTTCTCATCACCGGTGGTTCATCTACTGGGTTGAAGAGCATCAAGTCTGCTTTGAGTAAATCCTTCTCCATGACATATATAGGACTACTAAAACAATTTATTGGCCTCGAAGTAACTCAAAATGCTTCAGGGATCATGACTTCACAGTCTAGGTATGCATATGACTTGCTCAAAAAGTTCCACATGACTGGTTGAAAAGTTGCAACCTTTCCCTTCCTATCTGGCATCAAATTGGAAGAAGGTGGTTCTACTCCTTTGGTTTCTAGCACTTTGTACAGACAATTGATTGGTAGCTTGTTGTACTTGACACATTCGAGACCAAATCTATCAAATGTTGTTGGTTTTGTGGGTAGGTACATGCAAGAGCCACATGAGTTGCATTGGAAGGCAACAAAGAGGATCTTTCACTATGTGTAGGGTACGAGAGAGTTTGGTATTCATTATTATGTTGGTCCTCAGTTAGATCTGGTTGGTTTTACTGACTTAGACTGGGCAGGAGATAACACTGACAAGAAATCTACTTCAGGATATGTGTTCATGTTGGGATCAGGACCAATCTGTTGGGCAAGCAAGAAGAAAGCAACACTCACACTTTCTTTAGCAAAAGCAGAGTATAGATGGGCTATGAATGCAACTATCCAGGCAGTTTGGTTACATGGGATCTTGACAGAGTTTGGCATTCGCACTTCTCCTTCAGTAGACCTTTTCTATGATAATCAAAGTGCCATAAGGATCTCCAGTGATTCAGTTCAGAAGCAAAGGATGAAACATATTGAGGTTCACATGCACTACATCAAGGAACTAGTGCACACCAAGACCATCTCACTACATTATTGTCCTACATAGGAGATGATTGCAAACATTTTCACAATTTTTTTCACTTAGAAGAGATTTTCCTATCTCATATCTCTATTTGGTGTAAAATTTGTTTGAGTTCACTATTGTTCATTTTTTAGGGGGGGTTTGTTCACAAGAGGTTTTCCCCATTTCCTTAGTTTCATGGACAATTATTTTTTACAGTTATTATTTTGATTGTATGGGTGACATTTGGTCTTAGTAACCAGGGACCGAGATGTCTAAGTTTGGATTAAGAGGGGGTGTTAGGATAATTAATGCTCCAACCTTGTCCACCTTAGTGTTATTAGTCTTTTTCTAGTATTGGATGATGTCATTGTCCCCCTAGTGGTGTGAAGTTGTCCACTTCACCAATCCCTCCCCTCTGATCTCACTATGAAACCCATCCTCAAATTCAAACAAAACACTGTGTGGGTAATTATTATCACCCACATACCTAATCCCCCATGAGTCAAATTTTTGGGGACACACAATGAAATTCAATCCCTTAAACCCCCAAAACCAATGTCATGGAGACACCCATTTGGTTAGAATACAATGTGCAATAAGCAAGAACAAGATGGAATAAACTATGGAAAATGTAAAGGAACATATAGAGAATCTCTACCTAGTGGAAAGCATCAAATACACGAGCCTGACAATGAAACAACTTCAGGAACTCAAAAAATCCCTTCCAAAGACCACCAAGTTGGTTGTGGTGAGAAATACGATTGAGGGGAAGGCCATTGAGGACGCCCCATGGGAGGTTCTCAAGCCTTGCATGAAAGAAATGAATGCTTGGATGTTCATCCACTTTGATGAAATCCTAGTAGCCTTGAAGCCTTCCAAGAACCTTCAAAACATCATAAGGTTTTCATTCTATACATAAATTCCATGCATGCGATGTAGAATTTTGGGGAAAAGAAACAAGATATTTCATTGTGTTGTTTCTCAGGTTGTACCCCTCATAGATCTAGGTGTAAGCCTTATTTTATTTCTTGAATATCTAAGACATAGGTAAGTCTCACATCAGAACACAGATATTGCTTAGTAGGGGTTACAAGGTCGAGGAGGGATGTGCAAGAAGAAACTTCTTGCGCTACTTTATACCACCAAGCCAATCCTTGGCTCAAGGGAGGGAACCCTAAGTTTGGGAGATAGAATTCCTAGTTTGTGACACTAAGGATACCTTTGTTCAATTGATATTTTAGTGACTGGATTTGCAATAGACTCTCTATGGAGCGGAGAATCAATCTTAGCTACTGATACATAGATTTCAAACGTTATATTTAGGTGTGGAGGGACAAAATACCTATGAAGCAACAAAAATTACAGGAAAAGTATTGCAGGGGCATCTTAATCATAACTTTGTTCCTTTGAAGGAATGTTTGACATCACAAACAAATTTAATAAAAATTTATGAAACTTTCCATTAAACATGCTCATAATGTATAGAAAATCATATGGGCAAAGTTAAGATAGGTCCACATATTTATGCAATGAAACAAAGACATTTGATCATAGAAAGTGAATACAATCACACACATAAGACATCATATCCTTAAATCCAATGGAAAATTGCCTTGGTCCTAATTTAATTCAATAGAGACCTCAATTGTTCATTAATACCATAGAAGATACATTAGGAGGGACCCCTTGATGTCATTCTTGAGTCTACTATTTTTCTTTATATGGAAAATTCTCATATGTCATTACAAAGATGAAAGAGGATAAGAAAAATAGAAGAAGCTAATGTTGCAGATGCCATTATATATGTTCCAGAGAAAATTTGGCAGCTTTTCGGATATGATTTGTTGGACCCTCATATTTTTCTCCTTTCACCCCTTCTTTTATAATTGTAATATCCCAATGGTGACCTTCCTGACTCATGCTATCACATAAGAAGGGATACGTGACGCATTTCCATTTCACATGCAATCATGGGGGAGATAGTAGTTTGTTATAACCATAATCAAGTGTGATGAGGTGTCAATTCTGAATGATGCACCTATTCGATCTTTATCTTCATGGTTTCTAAGGAATATCGGATATGCCCATAATCTTGAAAATTCCTTCAACTTTTCCCCCAATGGCTGTTTCAATTTTTTGCAACTTTATACATATTTCATTGTGCCAAGGACCATTCATTGCTTGGATATCTTAGAGTTGTCATATTTAGGTGGCTGGGAAGTCCCGGGCTGAGATGGTCTTTGAGAAGCTATTTTCATTTCTCTTGCTTCCTACCTCTTCTCCCTGTCCACCAAATATCATGCACTATACTCATGAAAGCCAACCCTTGTTGAGTAATGGATTTTACCCCTCTCAAATTATGGATTACTTGTCTAATTCTACCTAAGGTGTATAATCTACATCCCTAGGCTCTAAATCATGCTTTTTAGTAGAGCTAATTTGGAAACATATGGCTTCAATTGACTCAAAATCTATGTTGTAGTAGGAATAGTGGGCTTATCTAGAACATTCGTTGAGCATGGCATGGCTCCTCTCTGGTTCATTAAATTTCTATCCTCCTGCATTAACTGTGCATTCATGGTGAGATCCTTGGTCTTCACCCAGACTTTGTTTCCATCGTATAGGTGGTGTTCTTCTAGATCCCCATAAAATCCATGTACCACTTCATTAAATCCGCCATTAAATTCTCTGTTATCGGGTCCTTCTACTTCATCGAACCTCCTCTTATCGTCCTTCTAGGCTATATCAAGAACCTACGTTCCATTATGAGTCGATTCATCGACTCCGATCCATCGGGATCAGAACTCTTTGTTCCATCAAGAATTCTCATCTACACCAATCCCTTGTCTTTTTTATCCATCACCCTTTTCCTTCATCGATGTCTCTTTCTCTACCGATGCTCTTGCCTTGCGCCTTCCTTGCATTATCAGATCCTCTCCATTGGGTTTCCATCCATTCTTTTCTCGAGTTGTTTCTCGAGATCCGACCTTTGATGAGGTCTTTTCAAATGTTGATTTCTGATATACCATCGGACTTCTTTCTATCGGCTTTCCCCACATTCCCCATCGCATATGTTCTATGATGCTCTACCTTCGATGAGGCACTCCCAATGTCGATGGTCCAATATTCCATCGGACTTCACCTATCATATTTCTTCTACGCATACTCCACAACAACTTCCTAATACAATGTTCCCGATAAAATTTTCCCAGTGCTCCTCAGGCTTTCTAGTTTGCTTCCTTCGACATTCTATCCCAATGTCATTAGAATTAACTTGGGTTCTAAAATGTGCCTCATAAGAAAAAGAGTCATTGATGAGTTGGAAATCAAGAACCAATAGAATTTCAAGAAAATGCATCAACGATAATCGTTTAGTTGGAATATTGGTCATAAAAAACTATTTTTTTTAATTCGTATAGTCAACTTATCTCCCTATGGTTTAACTCAAATTTCAAGTGGGATCACTCATTGGATTTGGAATTCAATTTCACATCCAACAAGTACCCACACTGCATACATTTGATGGACTCCACCCCACAAAAAACAAGAAATACATAATAAGAAACATGTTACTTGAAAGTGACATGTTTCTTTATGTATTTCTCACTTTTCGTTGGGTGGGGTCCATCAAAGGTATGCAATGTGGGTACTTGTTGGATGCGTAATTGAATTCCACATCCAACGAGTTCTCATGCTCGAAATTTGAGTAAAACCATAGAGTTATAAGTTGACAAAATGAAGAAAAAAGTAGTGTTTTTCCCTTTTCCTCCAAAATCCATAACTCTTATTTTATTATTTTAACTATTGTTTTATTATTTTCCTTAGGAGGCCCATTTTAGACTCCAAAATGACTCTAATTTCACTTCCGATGAGGCATTGCCGATATGTTGTACCCAATACTCTTTCGGTCTTTCTGATCCATCAGATTTCGATCTATCGAAAATCCATGCATGCTATCTACTCAACTCTCTCGTTAGAGTTCCAAACCGAGCCACCATGCATCCTAGACAGGAAAGTGACATTGCTTTGGAACCGAGCCATCTGGCAGGTAAAGGTGCAATGGAAGCACTTTCGTCCCGATGAGGCTACATGGGAGTTGGAGGATGCCATGAGAGAGGCATATCCATTTTTCTTCTAAATTTTGAGCAAACACCGAGGACAATGTTATTCCAAGGGGGAGGGGATTGTAATACCCCTAGTTTTGACTTGGAATGTATTTATCCAAACTTATGTAAATGATGTAAATATGCTAGTGTGAATTCCTAGTGCAAAGCTCAAGGCCAACGCCCGACTAGTGAATGTATAGGCATGTATGATGTACATATTTTATTTGGACTGTTTGGTTGGCTTTTATGCTGATTTAAAATATTATGTGCATAAATAATAAAATGGTCTGACAATGGTTGTGTAAAGAGTACCAAAGGGGCTATGATTCCACCATAGGGGAAGAGGAAAGGGGGCCCATGGGTGACTAAATCCTTGTTTCCAAGTGTCAACCTTAGAACTCACACCTAAATTCTGTCGCGTGCCTTGAATAAGCCAATTATCTCCTTTTTTGACCATTTTCCAATCAATAATGCATGTGTGTGGTTGGTGGGAAAAGTCACCTCATGTAGTTATTGAAGCATGGGACTGACTGCACTTTTGTGACAGTTCTGTCATAACAGATTCAGTCTGCAGCTGCCAGGAGTCCTTTCTCTACTGCTAGAAGTTATGTCAGTTTGTCTTTTCACCATTTTCCCATATCCTTTGGAGTCAACCCTCATTGCTCGTTATTCTTTCACGCAGATTCAGAGATGCAGAGCTCTCCATTGTTGTCCGTGAACTTACCATGTTGTTTTGAACCCAGAAATTCGAATTTGGAGACCATGCTGCAGATTGGGAAGTGAAAATAGTTTGTTGTAGGTGAGCAGAGAGGTTGGGCAAGCTAGGAACCCTTAACCATGGAGTTATGCTACTTGTAGGTGCTTGAGAAGCCACAAATTGAGGCTACAGGTAGTTCTATAGCAGATTGGACTTCTTCTATGCACACACTGGAAGCACCCAACAAGATGGATCGCCCAAGAGAACCGTGAATCGGTGAAGGGGATGCCTGAGCTAGAAGGGTGTTGTGTGGGGAAGGTATTGTGGAAGCCAAGGCTGTGAAGGCTGAGTGAGACCCCTGTAGAGCTCTGTATGAGAATTTGACTAAGCACAAAGAGCAGAATGGGTTGTGGCCTGAGAGATAGAAGCTTGTAGGTGTTTTCTTCGCCCTGGTGGCCTCATAGCCCAGCTTGGGGGTGGACTCCCAGTAGAAAGAGTATATACTAGATGGAGTTCCTATGGTTGGGTGGAAAAGCGCTCTTACACATCCAATTGCTTGGATCTACGTTGGATAAAGATAAGTATTCTTATGCATTTGATTCTAAAGTGTTTTTATTTCATGCCTATAATGTTATACTTTTGTATTTGCATGCTAGATGTGTGTGGATAGATTTTAATTTCGTTGTGCATGTTTATTTACATTTCTGCACACATTGCATTTTTTGAAAATCGTATTATGGACTTGGGGCGAAATATGAGAACCCAGGTTTGGCTAGCGTCCCCTCCCGATGGTTGGATAGGGTGAGGGGGACGTTACAAATTGGCTTCAAGGATAATGTTGGAAGCTTTTGTTTTCCAGAAAATGTCTGACAGGGCACACAAGCTCTAACAAATTTGTGAACATCAAAGAACAAGGTGGGCCAATAATATACAATTCTAAGGATTTTGTGAGTTACAGCTCTAGCAGCAAAATGTACTCAACAAATCCCCAATTCCTTTTCTTTGATCAATATTTCAGCCTCATTCTCTAATGGGCACTTGAGAAGGAGGCCTTCCATATTTTTCCAATGTAGGTCCATTCCCACATCACAATATCTAATGGATTTGAGCTTTAGCAACCTTTGAGACTTGTCTATCTCGGGAGAGCATATACCTATTGCCAATAAGTGTACAATGTCGCCGTACTAGTTGGATTGGTAATAGAAATTCTTGACATAATTCCTCATCTCATCACTTAGATCTTCTTCTTGATCTATTTGTACTGCGTTTATCCCTATTGCTTGTAAGTTAGCTTCATCCATTAATTTAGCTAACCCCTGACCTTTCACCAACTTGGTGGATTTTATCGCTAGGACAAATTCTTGTATTTTAGTGATCCATTTACCCCATTTTCCATATGCTTGTGGTTGACATAACATCTCTTTGATCGCTACATGAGAAATGAAAGCAATAATCTGAGCATGTAGCACATATTATCGAAATGAATTAAGAGCCTTGACTAGTGCATAAGCTTGATTTCCACAATATTATCCTTTAGTTCTCCATCTCTCATGGCTTCAATGAAGAGTGCAATAGGTTTTTCAAAACCATCCTCATTCTTTTGTAGTAGGACTACATCTATTGTATGTTTTGAAGCAAAAGAAAAATCATGAAATCTTTCCTATAATTTGGACTAATTAGTGTTGGGCATTCTCCCATTGCCCTTTTGATTGCAGCAAATGCTTCTTTGGAACCATTATCCAATTGAATATCAACATATTTTCTCAAAATATTAGTCATACTCTTAGTTACTTTAGCAAAGTTGGAGATAAATCTTCTCAAAAACCCAATCTTACCAAATAAGTATTGTAGGGATTTATTATGTATGGGGAGAGGAATTGTATTGATGGCTTCCACCCCGTCAAGGTCTATTTTCACCCCTTTATCTAAGACAATGTGTCCCAAGAGTTTACCTTCTTCCATCCTAAAAAGGATTTCTTGGGATTAGGGATTTTCCAAACTTTTCTTGGATGTTACACATGATCTTTGGTTTTTTTAGAATAAACAGTTAAATCATACAAGTATATGACAATAAAGAGATCCTTGACATATTCAAAGGCAAAATCCATAGCCCTTTAGAAAGTGGCACCTGCATTTATTAGGTCGAAAAGAATTCTCTGATAGGAAAAGGTACTCCACAAGGTGGTAAATGTGGTCTTTAGACATTATCAGAGTCCATTTGTACATGATTATAGCTTGAGAATCCATCCATCATAGACATCCTTTGTGATCCCACCACCCTTTGCAACATTTGATACATCTTGGGAAATGGATAGTTATCTTTCAAAGAAGCCATGTTTAAATTTCTAAAATCCACACTTAATCTGATCTCACCATTCTTTTTCCTTATGGGAACCAATTTTGTCACCCACTCATAGTATCTGACTAGTATAATATTTTTTGCTTGAAACAACTTTGTGACCTCCTTCTCTATCAGGGGGTGAAACACAAAGTTCACTTGCCGTTGCTTCTACCTAAAAGGTTTGGCATCTTCTTTGAAGGTAATTTGATGTTGTAAAATATTTGAATCATAGGTTTTTCGATCCTCAAACCTCCATGTGAATACATATTTGAATTGCTTGAACAAGTTTGTGTGTCATTCCTTCTCTTCAGGGGATAGGGTTCTAGAAAACTTGATGATCATAGGGTCTGAGACAGATCCCAAATTGTAATCTTCGACCTCAGATGATTCAAGTTTCATAGCTAGTTTCAATGGGAACTCATATGAATCGAAAAGTATTTCTAGTGGGACCAACCCTTTTGGAATATAGTTGGTCGTAATTTGTATGACCCTTTGACCCCCTATCATTTATGGGAATGCTTCTTTTGGATAGTGTTTTGCATCAATGTCTTCCACTCTCTACTCTTCTTATCCCTCTAAATCTATATGCATATTCCTCCACGAGATTCGGGAAATTCTTAATCTGGTCATCATTTTCAAATACTTTCCATTGCTTGATATTATCAGGGATGGAAGCTCTATGCATGACTCTGATAGAGTATGAGAGATTATTCAAATAAAGAGGAACAAATTCAACTATTGTCTTTTCCAAGTTCTCTGCTCTATGATTTAATTTTGTGGGTATTGCAGTGATGTTGATGGCCTCAAAGAAGTTGTCAAACATGATATCCCATACAACATGCCTGTATTGTCTCATCATGTGATGTTTGGACTGGCATTTTTCTCTTATCTGACTTACTATTAAGTCATACACCCCAAATATTTTCAGTTGTTTGAAATCCACTTTCCTAGTTGCCTCCAATCCTAGGATGAGCGCTTCATACTCAACCATGTTATTTTTGCATTCAAAATTTAGTTTGAAGGAAAGAAGAAATTCCTTACCTGTTGGATATCTCAACAACACACATGAACCATTCCTTTCTCTATTGCAAACCCCATCAAAGTACATGGTCCAAATACCGACGGGTTTGATCCTCTATTTTTATGAAGCAATCAACGCTTTTCTTTGGTCTAGGATGGGGGGATGGTGGTTGAGGAGGAAACTCCCTAGGTCATAGTGGTATAGGATGGAAAATTGGTGGGAATTTGAGGATCATTGATAACATAATTCAATTTTGGTTCTCTATATAACCTGCAAGTTTCCCCTCCAAATATTGGGATGGTATCATATGAGAGGTCAAATTGAATAGTGACTTGACAATAGCATACCATAAGTGGGAGGAACATTGCCTATGGCTACATCCATCATGACATATTTCTTGGATATTTGGGCCATCCCCACTAATAGGTCATTAATCATACCAAGACATTGGGCCCTCTTGGAGTCAAAGGAGAAAATGTCTTTTTAAGGCCTTGTGATATCCAATACCAACTTTTCGATGATAGAGAGAGGAATCAGTGAGTGAGAGACACCAGAGTCACACAAGCAGTTATGGATATGTAGGTTTTGGAGTTCCAATGTGATATAAAAAGGTGGGGTAAGTGATCTATCCCATATGGCAAGTTTCCCAACACTATTTTTGGCGCACCGTCTTGCAGGTTTATTAGGTCAACTTGTAAGGGAGTCTCATCACTTAATATCATCATGTTCGATAATGGGGAAAAATGTATATCTTGAGAGGAAGGCAGTTTTGGACTTGGGACGCAAATGGTTTCTTTAATACCCAAATAGGTTGAAATTTCCTTTCTATGAGTAGGTTATTTTAGGACTTCAAAGAGGGGCATAGGAATTTTAATCTTGCTTAATTCATGTTTGATATCAAAAGGTGGAAGTAGAGGGGGACCTTATTCGGAGAATTTTGTTGTAGGTGAGGGCCTTATGGGTTCCTAATTGGAGACAGTCTGGGCCTTGCTAGTGTCCTTGCATCTTGTTTGATAGGGACCACTGGTTGTTTGACATATGTTGCCTTTAAAACCGTATCTCTCCTAGGTTGTTGTGCAGGCCTAATGATCTCTCTTCTATTATCAATGGGATGCCTATAGGTTTCTTCTCGCTTGAAATGTTGTGCATTGAGTATCGGCCTCATATCACAATTTCTCCTTACTTCAGCCATGATATTTTCAGTAACCGTTTGCAGCTGGTAAGGAGATAGGTTAGATAGAACATCCTCTTGTTGGATGACCTCATCTTCTTGAATGTCTTCTTCTTCACCTATCATAAGCAATCCTTCCAATCCCAGTTGTATATGCTTGGTTTCAATGTCATCTAGATGGAAAAGCGAGTGTAAATCTAATGACAACTCAATCAAATCTTCATCCATGGGCTCATGGTAACCTTCATAGCCAGGACTTTTAGGGACCATCATATTGGCTTGAGACCTGGCGTATTGGGGTGGGTTTGCATCTTTTTGCCTTATTTCTCTTTGGGGCACAAGAGGATGGTCCCTTCTATATTGTGGTTGACTTTTAATAGGATAATTTTGAGCCCTAGGAGTGGGACCAACATAATCATTGGCCATTTGTCCTTGTTTGACCTTAGTGAGAGCATTTGCCATCATTTTGAGGAGCTCCATGGTCACCTTTTCAGGGATCATCGCATCTTGACTAGAGGTTGTTTCGGGCTCTTTTCCTTTTCTCTGATCAAGATATTCCCTAACATTGGGTGGATCCTGTATGGTTTTCAATGAAATGCCAACCGGTTTCATGTTTCCATCCAAATCCTCTACATCAATGAAAAGGTTTCCAAGTTAGAGGATCTTCTTTCTCTCAAATGGAGGGATAACTCAACTTCGAAAGAATATGCATATGAAACCATAGTAGTAGGTTATAAGGGATTAACAATGTTGGAACACACAGTGATACTAAGAGGGGGGGTGAATCAGTATCACACCTTTTTAACAGTTTTTTACTTCCTTAATTATGTACCATTATCAATCATAACTTTCATCAACTAAAAAACATAGTCAACCAAATCTTTTTATGGAAACTCAATTTTCTTGAATTGATAAAACCATACATTACAAAGAATGTTAGGAGACACCAATCTCCACTGATGGTGTGAGCACCCACTCATGGATTTGCAGAAACCGATCTGACAAGGACACCAATCCCTTGTGCATGCACCAACTTGCAACTTGCAGGCACGAACCTATCCAAGGGATGAGGACATCAATCCTCTTGAGCACCAGCTCAATCTCTGAAAGATGCACTTCAAATATGTCCTCTAGTTGTCTTCAAGCTTTGCCAATTCTGCCCTGAAGAATCAGTTCAAATATAGTCTTCAAGCTCTATTATTTTTGTCTAAATAAAGTCTTCAACCTCTATAAAACAAATAGCCATAAAATGTGTGCCATACTATCACATAAAGCATCCCCAAGAATTGATATTACCCCTGCAAGAAAGACTGTTCAGAAAATAGTCCTAGACTTCTTGAAATTTGTGTCAAAAGGACTACCATTGTCCTGCAATAAATCCTCTCAAAATATGGCCTTGAATTGCCCTTAAACAGTTTCCAGATATGTCCTCTAAATGTCCTCAAAGTGACCCTCCAAACTTGTCTTGGAATGTGTGCCAAACTGTCCACAAACTATTATTAAGTCTGTTCAAAGATGGCCCCAAAATATCCTTCAAATCTGCTCACAAGCTGTCCAAAATCACTCTTTAAATCTGCCCTTCTCTGTATCCTAAATAGTCCAAAATTGCCTCCAAAATTGTGGCAAGACTGTCCTTAAAATACTATCAAAAGAGCTTTTAACAAGTGCGCCCAAGATTGTCTTCAAACATAGTTCACACCGTACAAATATGTACCATTAACATCCCTGCAAAAACCACAGTCTAACCTTGACCAATATTGCAGCCCTCTCCATCCTTTGTCCTACCCTTTACTCTTAATTCGTGTTCCTCGTACTGTTTCCACCTCAAACCTCATTCATTATCTTCTCTTTTCACACCAATCTCTTCCTCACATGCTTCATCTATACTTATATTTATACCCTTTGTAAATGTTATGTGTATGTGTGACCTACTCTTAGAATAGGGTTTCACCCTAACCAACGATCTTGAGGCCAAGCTAGTACTTGGAAACATTAAATCGTCATTTATCAAAGTTCTTAGTAATTTTTGTGAATAATATTATGGTTGTAATTGAAGGATTTCATGACTGAAAGCATGAAATCATTCTCTCCATTATTTAATGAGTCTGGCCCCCTTGGCAGGCATTTAGTGTGGACATGGCGGGCATTTAGTGTGGACATTCTATGTCCACTTCCTCTTAAACTTGGTGGGCATTTTCTTACCTCCTGTGAGCATTTTCCCATAACAGTACGGGCATTTTACTTGAATGTTGGTGGGCATAAGTCTTGTGCGGACATACTTCCTTATGTGGACATGTGCAGGCATTTTTTCTAGAGGCCTGTAGGCATTTTTTAAGGTTGTTGCGGGCATTTTCTCTTCTCAAGTGCAAGCATTTCTCTTCTCCAAGTGCGGGCATTTTGGTGGTTCACTTGGAAGGTTTGACTTGGCAGTGCATTAATTTCTCTCATCTAGTGTGGGCATTCCCTTAATGGCACTGCGGGCATTTTTCTTATGACTGCGGACATCTTTATTTCATCTCCAATGGCCTATTGCAGGCATTTGTTTGATGCTTGACTTGACTTCAAACATTGCTTCTTTATCAAGATCATGGCACATTACGGTGGAACTTCACTTCCTCATGGCATTTTTACTAAGGTTGAGATCATCAGGCATCTCTATAACAAACATTCTTCGATTTGCACTTCCAAGGACATCCTGGCACTTTGACATCAATGACAACACTATTCAACAAACAAACTCTGGAATTCAATGATACAGCTTGCAAAACCTGTTGGTAAACTTAGTACTAATTCTCCATTATTTCTTCTCAAATAGTTAAACTCTATCAACTAATACCTATTATCTCTCTTTACTCCCCATTTCTTGTTGAAGTTCACTATGAACTGCCCCCAATAATTTATGGGATTATTGGGATTATTTTCTGGACTCCCCTTGTAGGGACTGCGCAAACATTCAAGAGAACACATCATCTGCTTCAACTGAAAAATTATCCGTACAATCCTGGAATGTAGTGCGGTGATCTTCAGCGGTCAATCCATTTTCTCCATTAAACTTGGGAAGAACTTTGAGGTGTCCCTCGGGTGGGTCTACAAGTTGATTTGCTGGCGGCAGTACTAGTGGTTTGAATTTGGCCGTGAGCCAAGGGTTTGCGGGATTTGGCGTTGCCATGTTAGGGTTATGACTTATGGTTGGTGCCTAACTACATTTTTTCATAATATGCTAAGGTATATGATGGACAATAACTTTCAGGGTAGGTACAACTAACATTTGAGTAGATGTGGAAAAATTTGAGGGAGATGGTGTATGGGTAGGGGGGATTTATAACGGAGAATAATGTGGGCATGGGGTCTCAAGTTTTCCCAAGTGGTTAAAAGAGAGGGGCATATGGAAAGATCTACCATCTTAGAATCTTAATCAAGGAGGATGTATTCCAATTAGGAGGATGATGTTGTATGTAACAGTCGGTCAGTTATTGAAGGGTGCTCAGCATCATCGACAATAGAGAGAAAAGGTATAATTAAATCTGGGCATTTGACACTAGCTCCAAAATGCGATCCCCTCGTCTTTTTCCATACCTAGTCAAGGTCTACTAGAGGGAGAGATAGTCTTCCCTTAGACTGAGATCTTGTGACAATGGATCCGGGATCCATCTTTTTTTATGAATGAATCACGTCCCAAGTGGAGTCTGTATGGAGGGTGGATTCTCCAGTCGGAGGGTATTCCTTGGGTTTCTTTCTAGAGTAATGCCTTGCGTCCTTAAGCTACCAAGGATTCAATGAACTCTTTTCTGCAACACGAGTTTAGCAATATGTTAGAAATACTTGCTATCATAACACACAAAACAATGTGGATTGCACTCTGTGATTCTATCCTTCTCTAACTAAGGAAGAAAATATTGTTCACATGTTGTCCTTTGATAGAAACAAGTCATCCACGACAACGACACCACTTCGCCATGTTGTTCCTCAAGTTGTACCTTTGATAGACCTAGGTGTAAGGCTTATTTTCTTGTTTTAATATCTAAGACAAAGGTAAGTCTCACAGCAGAACGTAGCGATTGCTTAGGAGGGGTTGCAAGGTTGAGGAGGGCTGTGTAGGATGCATCTTCCTAGCCACTTTATACCACTAAGCCATCCCATGGGTCAAGGGAGGGAACCCTGAGTTTGGGAGGTAGAATTCTTAGTCTGTCAAATTAAGGATACTTTTGTTCAATTAAGCTTCCAGTGACTGGATTTGCAGTAGGAACTATGGTGTGGAGAAACAATCTTAGTTGTTGATACATAGCTTTAAAACATTATGTTTAGGTGTAGAGGGACAAAATACCTCCGAACCAACAAATTTTTTTGGAAAAGTATTGCAGGGGCGCCTTAATCATAGCTTCGTTCCTTTGAAGGAATTTTTGACATCACAAACAATTTTAACGGCAAAGAATTCATGAAATTTTCCATTCAACATGCTCATAACGTACACAAAATTATGTGGGAAAAGTGAAGATAGATCCACAAATTCATGCAATGAGACAAAGATATTTGACCATAGAAAGAAAATACAATAAAACACATAATACATCATATCCTTAAATACAATGTCAAATTGCCTCGATCCTGATTTAATTCAATAGAATCCTCGGTTATTCATTAGTACCATAGAAGATACATCAGGAGGGAGTCCCCCTTGATCTCATTTCTGAGCCTACTATTTTTATTTATATGGAAAATTCTCATATGTCATTACAGAGATGAAAGAGGATAAGAAAAAGCGAAGAAGCTAATGTTACATATCCCATTATATTTGTTCCATAGAAAATTTGGCAACCTTTCGGATATGCTTTGTTGGGCCCTCCTATTTTTCTCCTTTCACCCCTTCTTTTATAGTTGTAATATCCAAGAAAAAGCGAAGAAGCTAATGTTGCATATCCCATTATATTTGTTCCATAGAAAATTTGGCAACCTTTCGGATATGCTTTGTTGGGACCTCCTATTTTTCTCCTTTCACCCCTTCTTTTATAGTTGTAATATCCCAATGGTGACCTTCCCGCCTCAAGCTGGCACGTATGAAGAGATACGTGGCACATTTTCATATCACATGCAATCATGGGGGAGATAGTAGTTTGTTAGAATCATAATCAAGGGTGATGAGGTTCCATTTATGAGTCCTGATTGATGCACCTCCTCAATATTTATCTTCATGGTTTTTAAGGAATATCATATATTCCCATAATCTTGAAAATTCCTTTAACTTTACCCCCAATGGCTCTTTCAGTTTTTTGCAGCGCTATACATTTCCCTTTATGCCAAGAACCATTCATTTCTTGGATATATTGGAGCTATCAACTTTAGGGGGATGAGAACTCTTGGGTTGAGATGGTCTTTGTGAAGGTGTTGTCATTTCTCCTGTTGCCTGCCTCTTCTCCCTGTCCACCACAAAATCATGCATTGGACTCATGAAATCCAACCCCTGTTGTTTAATAGCTTTTCCCCTTTGCAAAATTCTGGATGATTTGTGTAATTTTATGTAAGGTGTATAACCTACATCCCTCAATATCTAAATCATGTTTTTTAGTAGAGATAATGTGACAATAGGTAGCTTCAATTGGTTCAAAATCTTTCTTGTAGTAGGAATAGTGGGATTATCTGGCACATTCATTAAGTGCAGCATGGCTCCTCTCTGGTTCATTAAATTTATGTCCTCCTACATTATCTGCACATTCATGGTGAAATCCTTGATATTCAACTAAACTCTATTTCCATCATACAGGTGGAGTTCTTCTAGATCCCCATTAAATCCCTGTATCGACTGCATTAAATCCGTTGTTAGATTCTTAGTTATTGAGTCCTTTTGCTTCATCGGATCTCCTCTTATCAGCCTTCTAGGCTTTATCGGGAATCTATGTTTCATTGTGAACCAATTCATCGGCTCTAATCCCTTGGGATCAAAATTCTCTATTCCATCAAGAATTCTATCCTACAAAAATCCCTTGTCTTTCTGATCCATCTTATGTTTCCTTCATCAGCATCTCTAGCTATGTCGACACTCTTGCCTCGCGCCTTCCCCACACTATTGGATCTGATCCATTAGATCCTCTCCATTGGGTTTCCATCCATTCTCTCCTCAGGCTGTTTCCCAAGATCCAAACTCCATTGAGACCTTTCCAAAATGTCGAGTTCTGTTATAACAGCAACCCGATGCTCCTCAATATTTCCAGCCTGCTTCCTTCATCATTCTCTCTCGATGCCTCACCTCCAATGAGGCTTTTTCGATATGTCATCCTCGATACTCTATCAGGTCTTTCTGATCCATCAAATTTTGATTTGTCGAAAATCCATGCATTCTCTTCTACTCGACTCTCCCAATAGGCCGCCTCCGATACGGTACTCCTGATCCATCCAGGCTGTTTCCCAAGATCCAAACTCCAATGAGACCTTTCCAAAATGTCGGGTTCTGTTATAACAGCAACCCGATGCTCCTCAAGATTTCCAGTCTGCTTCCTTCATCATTCTCTCTCGATGCCTCACCTCCAATTAGGATTTTTCGATATGTCATCCTCGATACTCTATCAGGACTTTCTGATCCATCAAATTTTGATTTGTCGAAAATCCATGCATTCTCTTCTACTCGACTCTCCCAATCATTAGAGAGATTTTGAGGTCAAAAAAGGGCCTCCTAAGAGATGTACTACAAAAATATGAGATATATTAAAATATTATGAATTGGGGGTTTTATGGGGTAGGTATATATGACAAGTCACCTCACACACTATTTTCTATGCACAATATAAATAACCATGGTTGAGTTACTTTTCAAAATTCACTAGAAATAAAATTAATAAAATAAGTCTACATTGATGTGACTAAGATTCATTGTAAATTCCCAAAAATGTATTGTCCTTTAACATTTATTTGTCTTGAACTTGCAAATGAAATTAAATAATAATAAAACATTTTTAAGAGCTTTTTTTTAAATTTTATGTTGACTTTTTATATTTTGTACTTTTCTCATGAATTTAATAATGTAATTTAATTGAGAATTTATTTACATGTAAAATGTCAATAATATTATTATAATCCACATTGCATTATTATTATTTATTAAATCTATTATTATTCTTTATTAGTTTGACATTATGTTATTAAATAGAATGGAGTGAATATATAATTTAAAATTAAAAACATAAAAATGATAATATATTATTTTATAAAAAAATGTGAAAGGACTTTCTTTATGAATTAAGATTACTTCACTTGAAAATGACAATAATATTATTTTATGAAAGGACTATCATTATGAGTACTTTACTTTATGACTTAAAAGTACTTACACCACTACCTTGGTTAACTATGTGTTTTCATCCACCATAGAAAATTTGACAAATAAGCATTCTTAACTCATGCAATGCCACCTCACCAAGGGGGATGATGTCATCTACTAGAATGTGATTGGTTGTATTTTATAGTACATTTTCTTTGTTTTGAGGCCCTTTTTTGACCTCAAAATTTCTCTAATGAGGCTGCCTCCGATACGGTACTCCTGATCCATCCATCGGATGGTTGAGGTTGTGTCTAATATCTCAGTGGACAGTTAAGATTGCTTCTCTGAAACTCCTTTTGGACGGTTGCAATCCCTTTAAATCCTTGCGCCAAACATGTAGACGACTACAATGGCACCCAAAACTCCTACTTCTCATCCATGATGGCGCCCGAAAACTCCCTATCCAAGTCTGAAATGGCACATGAAGTCCATGCAACTAGCCTACAGCCAAATGCTCCTACATCATTTAGTCTTTTGTAGACTGAAAACGTCAAAATCATGAGCTTGGTGATACATAAGGAGATACACCAGATACAAAGGATATCTGAACTACCATGTTGTTGAAAAATTGGCCAATTGAGCCCTCATTTCAGTGGTAATGGATTCTGCATATTTGAAATCATGGGTATCTCATGAATTGTAGGCATCAACCAAAGCTACCATCCCCTCGTCAATGTTCTCATCCAACTCTTAGCCCAAGATTAGTGTAAAAATGGAAAAATATTCTTGAGCTCACGCTTGGAGATTCTTTAACTTCCATGGTGTGGGGCGACCTTCTCCTTACCCTAATTGTATTTAAGTCTAAAAAATACTTTGGCTCTTTATGCCTGGTTCGTTTTCTTATATATGTTCGCCTGCGCCTCATGCGACAGCATGACAATTCCCAGTGAGGTGCCCAACATTTGAGTTATATGGAGGGCATTGATATGGAACAAAATGGATTGATAGACTAAGTGACAACACATTGTACACACATATTCTAGCATATTTTACCAAATCCTTCGAACCATCAGTAGTCTCTCGACACTGAGAAATGAAAAGGAATGACCTTTTTCCAAGCATAGGGAGTTAGATTTCAATGTATACGGAAACCCAAAGAAGTCAAAATGGACGAAATTGAGAGGGGTAATTTGAGGAGGAGGTATGTGTTTGCAACTGCAAAATGTCCCATTGTAGAGGCTACACAACCCAATTTATCATCTGATGAAGGTCCCCATTTCAACCCAAATATAAACACATGTCGGCTATTGGACTGATCTGTCTCTACCCATATTGGATTGATCTACCTCTACGATACCTAAGATGGTGAGCTGCGAAAATCCATTCAATTAACATGGCAATGAGTTGTCGAGTGTATATTGGTTCATTGATGGGCCAATTTTAGATATGCATTTACAGAGCATAAGTTCATTGATACCATTCATCGGACTTCCAGATAAGCATAGTCGTGAGGTTTTTTTCCTAAAGGTTTAAGCCTCACTATACGATAGTCCTCATCATAATGGATTTCATGTTGACCAATTGAAAAGCCTTTCACAAAGTTTTAATTATAGATCTTGTCTTTATAAGAAAACTCAAAAACAACACTCAAGTAAATTAAATAAAGGAACTAGAGTCCCTGCCAGCCTGAAGGCAGGGACTAATAAGAACTTGATTTCCCAACAAATAATGCTCGAGAACCTTACTCTTGAATGTTAGGAACTCCAACGGAAACAATCAAGGTGGAGTAATATGAACTTAAATAAAACTATCGCACAAAAATTTAACTTTTCAAAATCCAACCCATGATTAATAAAGCTAAAATGAAAAGAATCTATAATAATATTTATTGAATACATATAATATAATCTCTTTTTCCCTGGCTTCCTAGCGTTGTAAAAGGTTCCCCTTGATACAAATTCAATCACTCAAATTATGATAAATTTACAACTAACCATAAAAAAATTTAACTATATTTTCTTAAAGAAATGTTAATTGAGAATATTCATTTTAAAGAGATTAAACAATTATTTCACTCATGAGCATACACATTCATGGTACTTAATGAAGAGAGTTGCACAAGGTTCATAAAACTTAAGGTTGCAACCATGCTTTAATACCATATGTAGTACTCAATGCAGGGAGTTGCACAAGGTTTATAGGTCTTAAGGTTGCAACCATGCATTAATACTATATGTAAATATCAAAATTTGTAAAACTATTTAAAATGAACTCATTGGCCTTAAAATAAATGTATAAGGGCAGCTTGGTGCAAAAGTCATGCCTAAAATATTTGCAAGGAAACTGATTTACAATTAATGTGAAGATGAAACCATCAAGCTTCAACTACTCACTCCCACTCACTACAACCAGTCAAGCAACCAAGTGCCAAGGACAACTCTCCTCCAACCAACATCTCAATCAATATCACTAAGAGCCCCATCCCCAAATCAATGTCATATGCCAACTTATATTCAAGCTCAAACTCCAAAGAAAACTCAAATAGTCGATATGCTTCAAGTAAAATATATTATTGACTTGTCAAACGGGTTTAGCCCGAGTGGTTGTGGGATGGAGTGTTATCCTCCTCACCCAGATTCTTATATTCTCCTAAGTGACATATTGAACTCATAATAAGTGTATAGTTGTATGGCCTTATGCCTTGAAGAACCTAGGGCTTACCTTGGGTACCATCCTTCAAATGAGGGGAAGTGCTTGAGGGTTTTCCCTAGGATAATTCCGTGGAGAAAAAAAAAAGATGCTATTGACCACCTTCTACAAATCTATTAAACAATATTTTGAATTTTATTCATGTAAAAAAATTTCTCATGCACAACATACATCTTTAATTAGTTTTTTCTTTCTTTAATTCTCTTTCTATCTTAATTTATAATCCTTTACTAATTAATTAATTCACATGTGAATAGAGATGATCGAGAATTATTCAACAAGATTATTCCCAGGATTATAAAAACTATATTATTCAAGCTAAACAGGATTATAGAGATGGTCGATAAACAGGATTTGGATTCGTATCCACTAACAGATCAGATTGCTTGTGTAATGGTAAGACACTGAATAGTACTTGACAATATAGTGCACCTGCTTGAAAAAAACTAATACAAATTTCATCCCCAGTAGTTGTGTATTATTCTTTTAAAGATAAAAAAGACCAAATGCATCACATGTGTATATTTCCTACTAATTGTTTAAGAACTTCCATAATGCATATATCTTCAGCCAAACCACATTGAATAGTACTTGACAATATAGTGCACCTGCTTGAAAAAACTAATACAAATTTCATCCCCAGTAGTTGTGTATTATTCTTTTGATGATAAAAAAGATCAAATGCGTCGTATGTGTATATTTACTACTAATTGTTTAAGAACTCCCATAATGCATATATCTTCAGCCACGCCACATTGAATTGGTAATTCCAATATTTATTTCTCTCCCCCTTTCTTTAATGTTTATGCTCTTCCCAGACAAAAATAGAGTTGTTATAATTCTCAAATAGATTCTTAAAAATGGAAACTTATCTTATGGATTTGTAATATGCCAGCCAGACCACATTGAATTGGTAATTCCAATATTTAATTTCCCCCCCTCTTCTTTAAAGCTTATGCTCTTCCCAACCAAAAATAAACTACCATAGTTTTGCTATAATTCTCAAATAGATTCTTAAAAATGGAAACTGCCAGCCAGAACACATTGAATTGGTAATTCCAATATTTAATTCTCTCCCTCTTCTTTAAAGTTTATGCTCTTCCCAACCAAAAATAGACCACCATAGCTTTGATACAATTCTCAAATAGATTCTTAAAAATGGAAACTTATCTTGCGGATGTTTAGTATGCCAGCCAGACAACATTGAATTGGTAATTCCAATATTTAATTCCCTCCCTCTTATTTAAAGTTTATGCTCTTCCCAACCAAAAATAGAACACCATAGCTTCGTTATAATTCCCAAATAGATTCTTAAAAATGGAAACTTATCTTACGGATGTGTAGTATGCCAATAGCTTGCAACATGTTTTTAGACTCTAAAGGCTATTTAGAGCCTTGTTGATTATGTATTTTGTTTTATATATGTGTTGCACTTGGTCCTATGATGTATTCACCTTTGCATGGTGTATATACATACACAGACTTGCATATTTTGTTTCTAATGGTTTGGAATCTTTTGAAAAAAAATATTATCATTAAAATTTTAATATTTTAGATACTTTTACTAAACCAAGTTATAAAATTCAAATTCCAAGCAGAGTCCAAATCCGAGTTTTAAAACATTGCTCCTAGGTACACCACCCTGTAGGGAATAGTTTTTATAGAGATGATTGATGAACAGGATTTGGATTGGTATCCACCAACAAATAAGCTTGCTTGTGTAATGCTGAGACACTGAATAGTGCTTGACAATACAGTGTAGGGAATAGTTTTTATAGAGATGATTGATGAACAGGATTTGGATTGGTATCCACCAACAAATAAGTTTGCTTGTGTAATGCTGAGACACTGAATAGTGCTTGACAATACAGTGCACCTGCTTGAAAAAACTAATCCAAATTTCATCCCCAGTAGCTGTGCTTTTTTTCTTTTTTAAATGATAAATGCATCTAATGTGTATGTTTACTACTAATTGTCTAAGAACTTCCATAATGCATATCTTCAGTGTGGAAGAAGTGAGTTTAATTGTATCAAATCTCACAGTAAAGTCTTTTCAGCTTATTTACAGGGAGAGAAATGTGGAAGCTGATGTTTTGTCAAAAGCAGGGATTCAGATGCAGCATGGGTCCTGGTTCATTTCTGAATCTCGAGTTGGGGAGATTTTCGATTACTATCGTCCTCCATTTCACAAAGGACCGCCTGCTGTTTAGGTTCTGCTTTTTATGGAGACTGCCCATTGACAAGTTTTATGACTCAACTTGTTTTTGGTTATTTTATGATGGAAGGTTTAATTTTGCCCCTTTATAATCAGAGATAGTTAAAAGTATTCTTTTTTAGGCCTTTCTGTATATAGGAATATGATATGCTGTTAGCTATATGAGCTGGGTTGTCACTGTACAGGTCTTATCATGCCATAAACTCCTATTAGCTGAAAATTTTAAGGAAGTAGTCTTGAGATCTGAATGGATGTGCTCTTTTGGCCTTAATTTTAGGCAGAAGATGGTGTTATGCTCTCACAAAGAGCATCTGAAAAATGTTATTTTGTAACTCCTTTATGAAGTAATGAAATTATGATTTTTTTTTCAAGGAAAAAAAATGCAGATCTTTTCAGCCAGACCGTATTGAATTTGGTAATTCCAATATTTATTTCCCTGCCTCTTTCTTTAAACTTTCTGTTCTTCCCAACCAAAAACAGACCACCATAGCTTCGTTATAATTCTTCTTATTCCAATGCAATAGGATATATAATGTGCTATGTTTTCTACTAATTGTTTAAGAAATTCCATAATCCATATCTAGGATGGCCAACTGTTGAACGGTAATTATATTTGGCCAGACCACAATGAACTGGTAATTCCAAAGGACGTTTCCCTGCCTCTTTTCTTCCAAATTTCTGCACTCACAAAACCAAAACCAGACCACCAAAGCATCATTATAATTCCTCATTTTCCAATGCAACAGGACATATTATTCTGCCACATAAATCTGCAAATTTTAAGATTTTCCTTCTCCTTTTATTTTCCACAAAGTAGAATCCAACCAATAAATGGTGTTTTTTATAAAGGAAGAGCGGCCTATGCTCTTCGCATGCTACCAGAGATCCATAACAAAAGATAAATCTCCAGTTTACAGATGGAACGCAAAATCATTCATATTTAAGGAAACGTTCCATCTCAAACTATTCAAGAAAGTAGAACTGTGAAGTATAAAAATTTGTTAGAATCAGATAATAAGGCCATGCCCAGAAAGTCAAATCTATGGTTCTACCAAACCCTTAACTTTTAAAAAGAATATAATTGAAATGGAATACGCATATTCTAATTCTTCAGAAGTACTATAATATATCCTACCGGAAACGCAACTACAAGAAGTTTCAAAACAAAAATGAAACAAATCAGGCACAGCTGCCTAGAATGTCTGACCACTTGTTAATAGACAATTACGTGTCAAAGCCATTTACACACAACTACAGAGTGGTATAATTACGGATAAATTGACTCATTCAGTAATATATTTACATTTATGGATAAACTGATCTACTGTCGATTTCCAACCAATTCTCTTCTGACCATTCCTTTAACATTGTCATCAAAAGACCTTGGATCATCAGACGAACCAGTAAACTTGTTGCTGAGACCCCTTTTTTAGAATTCGGACCTAATTCCTCTCTCATGTACTTCCATCCATCTATAGGCCTCCTCCGACTAATAAGGCCATGCCCCAGAAAGTAAAATCTGTGGTTCTACCAAACCTTTAACTTTTAAAAAGAATATAATTGAAATGGAATATGCATATTCTAATTCTTCAGAAGTACTAAAATCTATCCTATTGGAAATGCAACTACAAGAACTTCAAGACAAAAATGAAACAAATCAGGCACAGCTGCCTAGAATGTCTGACCACTTGTTAATAGACAATTATGTGTCAAAGCAATTTACACAACTACAGGGCAGTATAATTACAGATAAATTGACTCATTCAGTAATGCATTCACATTTATGGATAAATTGATCTACTGTCGATTTCTAACAAATTCTCTTCTGACTATTCCTTTTTCATTGTCATCAAAAGACCTTCTTGGACCATCAGATGAACCAGTAAACTTGTTGCTGAGACCCCTTCCTTTTTTAGAATTTGGACCTAATTCCTCTATCATGTACTTCCATCCATCTATAGGCCTCCTCCGACTAAATATATGGGATTTGACAAAATTAGCAATCTGGACACAGAAAAATAAATATAATTCATAAATATGTATCCTAAGAACATGAAACAACAAATTACTGTGATAATTGCAAAATGGAATCAAGAAAATACCTGAATTTTGTTGAAGGCCATACGTCGCTCAAATTCTTGGAGTAGGATATCCTCTTCCTTCTGAGATATTTCCCATGGCCTTCCATCTTTATCTTTAGCAACTGCTTCCCAGCCCTCAGGCATTACTTTAAAATTGGGATCATCAGGAAGCCTTGGGTCATGATCAGCATAATCAAAGAATCTGCATTTCACAGAGCAGTATATAACTTATATAACTTTCCATGGTAACAGAGTACTAGAGATTTTGAGAAATAGGCTATAACTGAGTAAACTGTCTAGCCTTGCTCACATCCATTAAATAGTCACCACAAATAATTTCATATGATAGGCATTATAAACACACTAACACATACAAATTTGGATTCAGATTCAGTACGATTCTGAAAATATTATATTAAAATATCCAATTCAAAAAAATACAGGACAATATATCACACTAACAGGTAAAAAACTGTACAAAATTCAAATTCTTCAAAATTTTAGAAATCTCACGTCTTCTCTAAAATAATAGTCCTGTAATGTATAGTCCCAAAGGTAATCTATTGCAATTTGTTTTTGCAAATGCATATCACAGTTTGTATTTGCAGTTTCGAAGGACAAATGCGAGTTTTCAGTTGGAATGATGTTCCTTTGATGCACTGGGGCTTTGGTATAAATCAAATCCAGCCAAATCAAATTCCTTGCTGAATTTTTGTATGGAAAGGCCTGATTCAACCAAATTCTATGTGAGATTTACACACAACAGTGGACAGGAATACAATTAGAATCAGAAAGAGTGGATTTATATATTCATTAGATGATGCGATGTCTCATTACATAGTAAGAGAGAATATGTTACATAACTCCCAAATACCTTACTATTAACAACTACATTAATGACTACATTAAATGCCCCATTATCACATCACTTTATTAGTGAGCATTTATTATTTGGTCTATGTCCTAAGTTCTATATATGACCATTATCTCCAATACCCTGCCATAATGGTCATATTATATGTTTGTTCAATATACAAAAAACAAGGCTTTTGACAAGCATGATGTTTGCTGTCCACAAGTAAGATCTTCAACATAGAAACTAGAAGTGAACTGTATCCACAGGGTTAATGAAATACAATTTACATCACCTTCCTTTTGTCTGACCACTGACTCACTAGCCGAATGAGAACCAATGTTGGCTGAATAGAACTTGGCTTGTTCAATGAACTCACCTTCTCCACATCTTGGCAGTCCAACATATCAAGATTTGTTTGTTTCTCTGAGGAAGCACCATCATCTTCACCCTGCCTAGGGATCTTCTTTGCCACTTCATCTTCATCCTCCCTGAGAGTGTCTTCTTCTTATGAATTCCAGGCTCCAGCAGATAATGCATAATATACCTGCTGTTTGCCTTCTCTTCTTTGACTTGTTTCAGCAGCAACATCATCTAGGACTTCATTTCATGAGTTCTGTCTCACTGGACACTTCTCTGGCTTAGGCATTATAACCAAGTTTACAGTGAAATTACAGCCATCTTTCTGCTGAACGAATCTTGCATTTTCAAGTTTCAACATCTAGCAACCAGGATACGCCCTGTTCTTCCACACCCATTGCAACCATCTTTTTGCAATATTCTTATCAACAATAAAACAACTGTCATCGCTGAAATTTTATATGTAAGTGTGTGCTATGCTTCATTAAACTACTTATTGAAAGTTGATTTTTCTCCAAACAATGAACATGATAGACATCTTTAATCATTACCTTTTTTCCTCTTAGCAAAAACAGAACATTTCCCTTTCCTCTAACCTTGTATTCTTCTATGCCACTCAACACAACAGAATCAGATTGAAATTTATCCTCTACAAAATCAGTATAGCATTTAATACTATTAGTAAAAGGTCTAGATGTCATGACTCATGAATCAACATACCAATCAACCTCACCACTTTTTGAGTCCTTGTTTCTAGCCATTAACACATAGAACTCTTCCTCCTCCTTGTCTTCAGCCACATTAGCATGTTTCTTTCCAGATTGATCATCGAAAGAATGCTCTTGGCAGTGCTCACAATTATTTCCTGCAAATGCTGCTTATATGCCCTAGTTTTCCACAATAAAAGCATTTAATTTCTTTTCTACTTTTACTTGACTTGAAAGAGTTATCTCAATCATTTTGTCCCCTGTTTATTGCCCTTGCTCTTAAACTTCATTGCATGTACTACCTCAAAAGGCTCAATTCAATCACACAGTTATTCCCAGACTATTTTTCTATCTGTCTTGCTGCGAGAGCTTAGTGCTCAACTGCTCAAATGTCAAATTTTTATTACTACTAGTAATGTTCAAGGTTTTAATCAAATTTGCATAAGAAGAACACAAACTTTTCAAAGTTAGAACCACCATATCTTCTTCTTCCACTGTCCTGTCAATTGATTCCAATTGATCTTGAATATCCTTGATGTTTAGCAGATGATTTGGCAAATAGTCAAATTCCTCTAATTGAGAATAGCATATTTTCAAGGAGAAATGCTCTACCTTTGTTAGACATTTGATACTTCTTTCATAGGTTCCCCCACATGAAAATTGCATCACTATCATCTTGAACTTTTAAGGAGCATCTCATTCATCACTGAGATCTTGATTAGCACCATAGCCTCTTGATTCTTTCCTTTCCTAATACAAGTTTGTCCAAACCTCTGTATTCAAATATGGCAAGCATTGTATGCCTCCATGATTTAAAATTGTGACCATTAAATTTTTCACTGCCCCAACAATCATACTCTAAACCAGACTTTGCAAAATAACTTATTGCCTATCTCATCATCAATTCATTAGAAATTTTTTATCTGAAGAAAATCTTTCTGGGCTCGGAAAATCAGAACATGTTTCTTATCAAAACTAAGTTTTTAATTTCTGAATACAGATGCACCCCTTCAAAATCGTTTTCTTCAAAAATTAATGTCAATAGAGGCTAAGTACAGTCTCAGCAATCATAAAACTTGTATCAATTATCCAAGCACACACTCTCAATTCTTCTTCTAATTGACCCAATTCTCTTGCAGAGGTTGCTTATCAAATGATTGAGATGGCTTTGATTTGCCACTCACTCCTTTCATTCGCAGGATCGTCTCACTTTCTAATCAGTGGCTCTCTAATCCGGCTGCCTCACTCCTGTTATGGTGGCTCTCTAACCCAATGGCGCACTCCTTTCATGATAGCTTCAGCGATTTCACTTTTAAAAAAAATTGCCAGCAGTTTCAAGCTAGCAGCTCTACTCCACAGCTCCCCCCCCAAAAAAAAAGTTGGCTTCTTGTCAAATCCCTACACTCTTATGACGGCAGCTTCTTTCTCTAATGGCAGCTTATCAAATCCCTGTGTGCACCATCACACACCTGTGGGTATACACAAATCACTCAGTGGCTCCAATCACTACACAACACAGTGGTTCTCTTTTTATTAACCTGTATTCATACTTATTTGCTCGATTCTCTATTCAAAAGCTACAACATTCTTCTCTAACAGTGGCACCTCAATTTGATGAGACTATCCTCTGATACAGGTACCCATTTGCCCTTCTTCTTCGGCTGTATCTTAGGCAGCATATCACCTTTTTCTATCTCTTGCAACGTATCTCTCACACGAGCAGGGCGACTATACTCCTAAATATATCTTTATGTTTATTTTTCTCAACTTCAATTTAACTTGCTTACTTTATCTTCTGTCTAATGTGTGTGATTGCAATTTCTTGGTGCTTGTTACCGGCAAATTAGCAGGGCTAATTCCCAGTAAGCAAGAACAGTGACCCAATGTCACCTCGGTCACAGTTCTAACTTCTTCGGAAGCCAATAACCTCCAAGGAGAAGTATCCTCATGAAACCCTGTAGATCACTGATAGAACCAAAAGACTATGTTTTCTATGCAAGTATTAGTTAGACCAGTACCTAAATGGAGTCAATTAATAGATAACATAACCATCCACCATCCAATGTTAGTAGATGCAAACTAAGCCAAGTATATGATCAAAGAATCACCAATTGTGGTTTGGATTCACCAAGGAATATTAGCGTAACATACATCACATAATGAAAGTACAAGGTCAATCCAAGCTCATCAACGATCATTAACTACATTCACCATATGAAATATAAGAACTCTTCATCAATCAAATGTAGATATCACTATATATCATCAACTAGCTCAAAGCACTATTACAAGAAAAGTGATATTCAACATCCTTCAATACTTCACAAATAGCTAAGATCAAATAAGTGTTAATTCAATCTTCCAACATATAACTTTCAGATCTGTATGTATGTAGTATGGCAAATGTGTAACCAATAGCATAATCCTCTACCAGTGAAACACAAGAACATGAAAGCAGGTCATCCACCAAATAGGCATCATCAATTATATTTATATATAAACAGCTAAGAACCAGCATCAACCCATAAGATATTAACTGTAAAATAATTCTGACTTCTGTAAACAGCAGTAAGCAAATGGTTCCAAACCTTGTGATTATGCCCAATAGGACAGCCAGTAAACAATGAAGGATATAACCAATTTCTATCTTTCCTTTTTGTGGTTTGATATAGTTAAGATTCTTCAGAAAATGCAACAGAACATCCCCTGTAACCAACCATAAAACTAATCTAAAACTAACCAAGAAAAGTTACAAATAACCAAGTGTATAATTAATTTGCTTTCTGTAAGTGGATGCAGGTGTTAGGAGAATAAGGAAAGGATGACACAGGTTCTGCAATAAAATTGCGGACCTGTGTTAGGGCTCGGTGGGGGCAGCAGAATGGAAAGGAAGGGCAGCCGTGGGTAGGATAGAAGAAGAGAGAAAGGGAAGATGAAGTGGAGGAGCGGAGGAATAAAAGGGAAGGAGAGGGAGGCGTGAAAAAAAGAGAAGAGCAGCAGGTCCAAGATCAGGGAAAAGGTGGCAGCAGCAGGTCCGAGATCAGGGAAAAGGTGGCAGCAGCAGACTGTGGAATGGGCAGAGGAGCAGGTTGCAGCAGGTGGCCAGCGAGTGAGGAAAGAGGGGGTCCGAGGGTGTAGGCAAGGTAAAGGAGGGAGGCCGAGCAAGATGAGAGGCTGGGAGAAGGTAGGAAGGTGGAAGGAGGTAGGGTCGGTGAGGTTAGGGTCTCTGCAGCTACGGTTTCAACAGAAAGTCGTTTTTAGGGTTTTATGCAGAAAATTTAGGGCTTAAATTTAGGTTTTTATAATAATCTAAAAATACAAATAACTCAGAATTAAGCCTAAAAAACATAAGAAAACTAAGTTAATAAATAATATTTACAAATGTAAAAACTCAGAAAATTAGGTTAGATAAGCAGATTGAACAACTTAGGGTTTTATTAAGGACATTCACCTAACCCTAGAGCATCAAAGAGGGGATTGGCCCTCCTCTTGAGATGGTGCTTGCCAAGTTTGGGAAGCTAGGGCTTCTTCAACAACTTCAAGAGTTGGTTGAGGATGCCCTAACTAAGACAAACTTTGAAGACCTAAAACTCAAGTTGTCAATGCTAGGGTGACTAAAGGATAGAAAATAACTTATGTTAGGGCAAAATGCAATAACAATGGCTACCATTTAACCTTAGACAAGCATACATCTAACATTTAACAAAAAGACATCAAGAGAAAGACTTAGATACCTTTTTGTGCATGTGTCAAGCAAACAACTCTTAGCAATCACCTTAACAAAGTAGCAAGAGCAAAGATTCCAAAAGATTTGTCCCAAAACTAGCAAGCATGATCATCCTCAAGAGGTGCGCATCACTCAAAGAGCCCTAGTGAGGGCAAAAATCAGAAATAAAAGTATAATCCCATAAAGTTGATGTGTAAAAATGAAGTGAGAAAAAGTTATTTATACTTTTCACACTCACTTTTACAAAAATAATTAAAATCCAGGCCGACATGCCTTTTTAAATTGTCAATTTGAAATTATAAATGTCAGCTTAAAATTATAACAAAAATAAAATAATCAGCTGAGTGGGTGAATTGGGACTTTTTCCCCAGTATTCACCCCTGCATGTCAAAAATGACTAAAAAAGGCCACATCGGACTGAACTTAAGGCTGAAATGCAGAGGGGGGGTCGTCATACCCCTACTAACCCCAGAAATAGTGAAAAGCCCTCAACACCCCCCCTCAAAGCCAACATTCTGCAGCCAAGGAAAGGATGACGTCATCCTCTGTGGAGGCCAGGGAGAGCTAGCATTGGAGCTCTAAAGCATCGGGAGGGTGCAAGAGAAGACCTAGGGCCATGACATGGGCCCCAGTGCTGAAGAAAGGCATGCCACCAGAGTAAAAGTAATGGGGGGAGTCATGTGGTCCAAAGAACCATCCCTGGGGGCCCCGGTCACCAACCTCAAGGCTTCAAGCCCTTTTATGAGGCAGTCAGCAGTGCCATTAAGCCATAGTACCCCCAAGAGGGAGCCAGAGGATCTGGGCTGTATCACACCCTCCAATTCGAAAAAAAATGCCGGCCTCTCCCTGGGGTACATCTGGAACATGCCCTGGAGTCTAATGTGTGTGATTGCAATTTCTTGGTGCCTATCTGAGAACAGCAATCCCTCAGCTCCTTCACCTGCTGAGCTCCGATACCATGTGAGATTTACACACATCGGTGGACAGGAAAACACTTAAATGAGAAAGAGTGGATTAGCTAAGCTAGCAGAATTTATGGAGTAGAGGTTATTCCTAGCAAACAGAAGCAGAAGGGAAACACCTCACAAATGTAGAAATGCTTAGACTTCCCATTACAAGATGATTCCAGGATTATCCCAATAAACTATGTTGCACCTTACAATATTATTATAAAATCCTCCCCTAAGCGCAAAGAAGAAACAAACAATTTTTTTTAATTTTTCATTCATTATGAAAATGTCACCTCCCATGGTCCCCACAGATTCAGAACCCCATGTTATTTCCCAACTTCGGATAAATATAGCCATTTAATTTGAAGAATTTAGCAAATGCTCATATAGCCATCTCACCCAGGACTACAACCTGACCTCCTATCTTAAATCTCATTCCGGCAATGACTACTAGGCATTTTGAAGGATTGCAACCATATACGGGAGAAACATGAGAGGCACATACTCAAAATATCTAAAAGTCGAATTTAGAAACTTTTTTGTTTTGTTTTCATATTTCATATGTAAGACTAAAAAAATTCAAAATGGGACCTGATAGATAACCAGCACAACCTAACATCAATCGGAGACCTACTGTAGAACCATACATTTGCTTATAGGTCCCGACTCCCAAGTTATTTTGAGAGTCTGACTATTCAAACAAGATGTAACTACCAAAGACAACCAAACATATGTAAAGAATCAAATGCCGGCACAGTAACCAATCAGGGGCTGTGCTGAACAAACACGAATACTGATGTGTATAATCCCACCTTAGCTTTGATAGCAAACAAAGTATTGTTATCCCGGTAAATTTGAATCTGCTCTTCTAGATCTTCCATGAGCTCCCCAATATCCCCTACAGGCACCTTGAAAGTAGTATATGCACACAAAATTCACCTTAATGTTCTCAAATGAAAAATATTTAATTTTGAATCACTTTATATCCATGCCAACAAATGCCCCACTCCAATGTGATCTTGAACTTGTGAGTTCCCAAACTTCAACCTCGTTATTCATCATCGGCCCCGATCCTTACATGAAGGTAAGTTGCTCATCAGTTCAAGCTATTTCAAGTTCACAGTGTACCGAGGTTCTTCACTGAAGTTCCACCAAACATAATTACGAAACATTTTTGGGATCACATATGCCAACAGATCCATCACCCTAGGTTTACTCAGCAATCACAGAATTATCCTGTTGAGCTCTAAGATCCTCCAAAACAAACATAGGTCCATCACAAGGTTCCTAGCCACTATGGCCCCAGAGTCCCTGACATACTAACGTTGAAGGTAGGCCATGGTCTTCTTGTCTTTTTTTTTAACTCAGGCTTCCGGTCAATCCAAGCAAGCGTCAACTGCTCCATTTCAGATTTAACACTTGGATGTAAATGTACTGCCATACTACAGAAATCTTGTTCCGCTAAAAAGCCACAAGTGAGGAGTATCTATGCCACCAAAGTCACCTAGGGCTCACATTTGGCCCAACCCAGTTTCGCAAGCATAGGCACACACAAGCACAAGAAAGTCATTGTATAGACTTGAACCTACATGCGGGTGATAACAACACCCCACTTTCACCAACCCAACAAGCCACTGTATGCTCCTTTTTGCATAAGCAGGAAGGTCCATTTAACACATTCTTGATGAGGACATCATATGTTAGCAACTTCTTATGCAGGAAAAGCCACACAAATTGCATTGCTCGTGGTGACTTCTTTGGTAACCAAAGCTATGTCCAGTCTTCATCATCATTATTTTCAACAACCTTTAAAGAGCTCAAGCATTGATGAAAACATCAGCATCGGCAAAAAAATTGTGAAGGCTCTGGACATCAAGACATCAAAAACATCAACAGAAAATTGGCAAACCATGGCAAGCATTAAAGAACATAAAAGGAATTCATTTTTTCAAATTTTTTTAAATATAAACCAATAGCAACATCAAATAATCACATTGGCATATAAATATTAAAAAAAACATCGATGTATAAGATGTAGCGGATGCCAAATGATACATCAACATTCATTGCAGATACTGGATCCTGATAGTTGTCCATTCATGACTCAAGGGTCAAAACTAAATACAAAATTACATCAAATATATAATAAATCATAGATATCTGTGTGTATGTGGGCAAAAAACTGGGGGGAGGGAAGCATTCTAGACTTTGCATTGATTAGATTTCTACTTCTAGAATTTTCATCACATAAAGCATATCACATGTCTTCAAATTGATAGTAAAAACAGATGCTTTCCAAGCGAATCAGCATGGTAGTTTTAAATTTTTATCACATACCATGTTTGTTGAACCCTAATAAAAGTAAATCCCTATTAGAAATCTACTCCATTTATTTCCAAAGATTCTTTGATGTTATTTTCCATTAAGTCATTCAGGAATTCAAGCCATCCTCATCCTCGTTGATCCTTATATTGGACATGAGATGAAGATCTTCATGGACCTCAACTTTCTTCTTTCATTGAACCTCTAGCGAGGATGGAAACTTTCTCAATTGCTGTTTCCACGTCTCTCTGCAAGCATAACAATTGAAATTGATAAACCCACAATTTCTATCCTTGCCATAGGTTCAATGAAAGAAGAAAGTTGAGGTCCATGAAGATCTTCATCTTATGTCCAATCTAAGGATCAATAAGAATGGCCTGAATTTCATGGCATATTAGAAAAGGAAAACACAGATTCCTTTGATTGCATATCTTGATCAAATCATAAACCTAAGGCACAAAACACAAAATAAATGAACACAAACAATGACAGCAAAACAAAACAATAAACCTAGGCATAAAATTGATATGCAGTGTGTAGCTGAGTTTGATGATCAGCAGTGCACTATCAAAGATTGCAACAAAGAACATGGTCAAGTTTTAGCCAAAGGAGTGCAAGATGGAGGCCTTTACCAGCTTCTTGTTGATACATTAGAACAGATTCCTAGTGCACTTGAGTATGTGGCATAAAATTGAAGTCGATTTGTTATTATGTAATCCTATTTTCAAAGTAATAGAAAGATATGTGATTCCTAGTGCAGATGAGTATGTGGCTCTAATTTTTCAGATCTGATATATATCTTTTGTTCACTGCTGATTTAACTTGCATATCTGATTTCCGTTCACTATTCAGCTGATTTATTATGTTAATTTAATACACATTTGCATCGGTGCTAGCATGCTAATCTGATTTTTTAATTTTTCGGATCCAATTCATACTCTGTGTAATGTTCGGTTGGTGCTGAGCTAATAAAATTTTACAGATATGATTTTTAGACTTGTATTTTTTAGATCTAGTGTCTGGACTCTGGCTGCTACTTGAATGATTTAACGTTTTGATATGCACTGTCTAAACGTTTGAATATTGCCTACAGCAGTTTGGTGTTCGCAATTCTAAAGCTTTGATAAGTACTTCAAAAGGTTTCAAATTCAATTCGAGGGCTAAAATTCTTTGAATGCAGATCTGATGTTCTGAGGTGAAATTCTAACAATTAGATCTAGAAAAATCAGATCAGCACACTCAATATGCACCAGTAATCGCATATTATTCTAGTACAACAGAAAATAAGATCACATAAACCAAAATCAGTTTCTCTCACATAAACCAAAATCAGTTTCTCCCATGTTTACAATGCAAAAACCAACTAGCTGCATACAAGCTCATAAAGCAAAACACTTTAACTAGAACACCCTAGCTATCACATCACACTACTCTTCACTCTAGCTCTCATACACATGGAAGTAATGTGTCCCTCTTTCCCTTTTATAGAAAAAGAGAGAAGAGTTACAAGTAACCCTAGACTAGGTCCACCTAAGAGAATGGGCCCACGAGTTGAGCACTCTATCTTGAAAAATAAGATTACATAATCCAAAATCAGTTTCTCCCAAGTTTACAATGCAAAACCAACTAGCTGCACACAAGCTCATAAAGCAAAACACTCTAGCTATCACATCACACTACTCTTCACTCTAGCTCTCATACACATTGAAGTAATGTGTCCCTCCTTCCCTTTTATAGAAAAAGAGAGAAGGGTTACAAGTAACCCTAGACTAGGTCCACCTAAGAGAATGGACCCACAAGTGGAGCACTCTACCTTGACAAGATTCACTTTAACCATAACCAATGCATGCGCCTCACATGTGTTAAAGGGCAGTGGTTACATGACAACCCATGCCAAGCACGTTTCGCCAACTAGTGTGCCTCACATGTGCCAAGGTAGGCACATGGCCTCGTGCCAAGCACACACTCCACATATTTGTATGCAACATCACATATCGTTATGCAACAACTTAAACAGTGCACGCTACTAGTCCAAGTAGCTCCAAGTGTCAAAAAAAGATGGAAAAGGGGCTATGAGACAATTCATCCTCACGAGACTCTCTCCCTCTAGACACTTGTTCCCCTTACAGTAATGGTCAAACACTCTCTGAGCAACAAGTAAACTAAAACTCCCTCATTGTGAGGAAAGTGTTTTCCATCACACTTCGCTTCTCCCTCAACATCTCAAACTTCCCCTTTTCCAAGGGCTTCTGAAATATCAAAAACCTGACAAACTCCAATGTCCTCCATGTCAAATTCACGGGCCAATTTCTTCTCACAGCACAATATGAGTTGTTCAGAAGTTCCTGAAATGATAAACTCGTCCACATACAAGACCAGGACATGTGGCTCCGAATTATCAAATAGAAACTTAAAATCTACACTAATCTTGGAAAAACCCAACTTGGGTAAAAACTCTTTGATCCTGAAATACTAAGCTAACGATGCATGCATCATCCCATAAAGGGCTTTCATCAACCTACACACATGGATCTCTCAACCATGCACCTAAAAACCTCTAGTAACTAGAACAAAAGTTATATCAAATCCAACTCCCTCTTTCTTAGAGAATCGTTTGGAATCAAAACTAACCTTGTTCTTTTCAATGCTCCCATTCACTACATGCTTGGAATCAATTACTAATTCGGAATTCCATGGTAGGTTTTGGAGCTATCCCCCAAACATCATACTCCTTCAACATGGCATCCTACCATACTAGCTCTTTAGTTGCCTCATCGCAACTAAAAAGGTTCTGCCACAAAAATAGCAGTCATTAATACAACATGAGTTGGAAACTTCTTGGGAGGATTACTCACTTGAAATGTAGATTTTGGCACTCTCACTTGTTCTTGAGCATCTTGCAAGGTTGGGGTAAGCCATCTTGGCTTTGTGATTGAACTAGATGGTAATGAAACCTTTGTTCTTTATTAAAACCTTGTTGGTTTAAATCTGATTTTTCTTTCAATTTCAGATCAAAATTGGGGACAGCAAGCGTTTCACCTTCTATAATCTCTGTAGAAGGCTCTTGAGACTTTGAGGACCATCCATCATCATCAAACTTTACATCTCTGCTTACCACAGTCTTTTGCCACTTGGAATGTAGATCTGATAAGCCTTAAAAGTCTCATTGTAACCAACAAAAATACCCTTGATAATTGAGGGTTCAACCATAGTCCTTTTCTCATCAAGAACATGAATGTAAAATGGCCAACCAAAAACATAGAAATGTGACACCTGAGGCTTCTCACTGATGAAAGCTTATTTTGGTGGTTTGACTTCAAGATCCTGTGAGGACATCATAAGGTAAACAGTTTTGTTGCATGCCTCTGCCCAAAGACACATGGGCAAATCCATGTCATGGATTATGGCCTTAGCTATCTCAATGATGGATCAGTTCTTCCTCTCTACAACTCCATTTTGTTGCAGGTTGTAAGGTATTGTCAGCTCCCTCTTGATCCCTACTTGCCTGCAGAAGGCATCAAAGTCTATAGAGATGTACTCTCCTCCATTATCAAACCAAAGCACCTTGATATTCTTACCTGTCTGATTTTCAACAAAAGCTTTGAATTTTGTGAGTTTACTAAACACTTCATTCTTAGTCTCCATAAACTAAATCTAGGTCTTGCATGAGGAAGCGTCAATAAAGGAAACATAATACATACTCCTTGCCAATGAAAAAGAAGACATCAACCCACATACATCTGAATGTATCAAATCAAGAATCTCTCCTGATCTCTACTCACTGCTTGCAAAAGCAATTTTTGAATGCTTGCAATGTGCACAATTCTTGCACACTCCAGACTTCTCAATCTTGAAGTCTAGTAATCCCTACACCCTATCCTTCAAGAAGAAAGTAATTTGTAGAGTAAGTGACGAGAACACTTGTGCCACAGCACCCACAACTTGTCATTGACATGCACTAGAGCATCATGCTTCAATGTATCAGCAAGTATCCTATAAAGGCTCCCTTCTCACAATCCTCTGGTCAAAACTTGACCACTTTCTTGGCTGCAATCTCTGATAGTACACTGCTAGTTGTTGAACTATACTATACACTTCAAATTAATGATCGCTGAAACCAGGTACACACAGATCATGGAATTCGAGATCACTTGAAGTTGTCCAGAAGGAAATGGAGCCTGTTATCACCCGGAAATTCCCACCCTACAAACACTGACTGCAGTCTGGATAGCACTAGAAAATAAGTCACTGTCACCTCACTTACCTCCTCACTCCAAAGCTAATGTTTGCTAGCTTCAGAGGTGTATCCCTAAGCGATCCAAAATGTTAACACTTGAAGTAATGAAAATCAATAACACCCTAATTAAAATAAAACTTGCTGCTATGTTTCAAAATCTCAAGAAAAGTATAAAAAACAGCAAGCCGGAAACTGTCTAAAACGCTAAAAAATGCACAGAAAACAACACAATTTTTGTACCATGTTGAACATGTAACCTAATGCAAAATCTAAATTAAAGATGCCTAATTAAAATGCAGAAACAGCAGGCTGTTAATTCTGTTTTCATGGCTATACATGCAAACTAAAAAGCTGTTTTATGTTTTTTGGTGTTTTATACTTTTGTAATGCACATAAATCGAGAAAGACATAGGTTTTCTCTTTCTGCACAAAAAACAAAAAAACAGCAAGTTAATCTTACTGTTTTATGACAAAAATTGATAGAAAACGAACTAAATATACTTAATCTATATAGCCTAAGTGAGTTAACAAATGCCGTATGGAGTCGAAATATGAAGAAAAAAAAATGCATAGGGTGGATGATAATATTTATGTCCTGTTATCACATTTATCGTAGCTGGTAGCTACTACCGTTTCCAGAGTAGTTATCACAGCCCAGAGCCAGTTGCATTGAGATGAGCCTACATGCCACATGATGATCATCAGTTGGTACATATAGAGGCAGCTAGACTACTTGGAGCAGCAGTATCAGATTTCCCCTTGTCATTTCCGAGTCATCTTCATGACATCTTGAGGGATACTTGTTCATGCCTTGGTTCACTTTAGCCACGCAGCAGAGCAGCCAGCTGTTGATTGTTTCTTCCTTGCCATCCAGTTGTCAAGGTGATTCAGATGCCGGTGACTGAGCAGGTATATAGCATGAGGTTTGCATTCATTGTCTTTCTTACTTGTATTAGTAGATGTGACTGGGTATATGTAGTGTTGACATTGGTGATCTTTTATTTGGATGTTTTGGTAGACTGATGACTGAAGAAGTTAAATGGTCTCAGTGTTAAGTCCTTGGTATATGCTCATGAGTAGGGTTAGCCTTTGTACAACTTAGATCATTTTTCATTACTCTTGGCACCATTATCACCTGTCCTCCATCCATCCGTAATTCCATGCTTGAAACAAATCCCTTCACTTGGATAAGACTTGTGAACTTGAAGACATTCCCCCTTCGTAACCTCTATGTCTGGATAGGCCTCCATGTTTACTTGTGTCTCGGCTCTGAAGTGTGTGGCTATTCTCTCAGACCTGTCGATCTCTTTCCTGTCTGTTACCCCAGATATCTGAGTGCAGTAGAGGATTGTATGTCACTAGAAGTGTCTCTAATAGTCTCGAAGCAAGTATTCCTCATCTTATGAAATCAAAAGCATCGGCTCGCATAAATGCTATATCTAAAAGGATGCAAGGGCCAAAAATGTCAGGCTGTGAAAAGAAAATAAAATGTGTTTTTCAACACAAAGTTATGAAATCAAAGGCTATCAAATCAAAAAGCCTAAAAAAAGTCAAGACTTGCGATGAATAGCAAGTAAATTATGAAGTCTTGCAATGAAAGGCAAGCAGTGTTATAAAGGATGCTTGTTAGAGTCTAGAGGAGCCTTCTAAGCACTTTATCCATCTGTGAGACACCTCCTTCCCCTAGTGTCTGCCTATCCAACACATGTCACATTGGTTTCCTTGATTCCCATGATCTCTTAACGCGCATTAAGTCTGTCCAATAAGTCAAACCTTCACTTAGCCGAGACTTGTTTTCTTCCATCTCACCCATGATACTGAGGAATGACCTATTTTGTATATCAGAATGAATGTGAAAATGAGTATATGGTTAGGACTTCAATTTTGCTATGAAACCAATTCCGTTAAAGTCTTGTTTATGTGTTTATTGAGTTGATCACCATTGTTAAACATTGCTAATGCTTTTAGCCTACTACTAATGCATTTAAAAAAGTACTACTAATACCTCGTGCATGCAGAGATCTTCAGTCTATGCTCAGTTACAGTTTTTGATCAATTTTGACCTAGTCAACTCTTTGACTTGGTCAACGGGCGGGGCCTTTGCCCAGATTTCACTACAGGTGTTCGATTGACCATTTTAGTGCCTTTGGAGGCTAACCAAATCATTCCATGTTTCAGTTTATAAAACTTTGCCCATTATCATCATTTTTATAGAGTCAGGAGGCAAATTTTTAATTAAAAATGGTGGAAAATATTCACAGATGATATTACAAGTTGATCCATGGCGTATTTGTCGTAAGTCCTGTAAGGTTTCTGAGTTTTCAGCCCTCCCGGTTTCAATGTCAATTTATCATAGTTTAATGCCCAACCCAGTTTTCTGTTGGCTGGAAATTTCTCATAAATTTTTCAGACAATTATAACACTGCTGAAGCTCAACATTTAATGACAGAAAATTAATTTAAACATGCACGCCATAAAAAAATCAGACTCAGAAATTTTTGGCCAATAGCCCTGGAAAAACCCCCACGGGGAAAGCCAGTCAGAGAGAGAGATATTATTTCTTCAGCAAATTTTCAGTACAACAATTTTCAGTCAAGATGTACTTATCTCAACCAGAAAATTACACCCACAGACTGCCTCGAAATGCGTGCAGAAAATGCCTCGATTTCTGTGCCTGTCTGAACCTCGAAAACCATGCACGAGAAGAACAGAAATCCATACTGTTCCTCGATTTCTGTGCATGTTCACTCCTCATAAATCGTGCTGTACACCCTCAAATTTTGTGCAGACTGTCTCAGGAAACATGCCTGTTTACTTGCCTCGAAAACTGTGCAGCAACCTTGGGATTTGTGCCCAGCTTCCTGCCTTGAAAACCGAGCCAGCTGTTCTCGGAATTTGTGCCCAGATTGTGTCCTCAAAACATGTGCCCAGAATCCGTACTGTACGGCTACCTTGGGATTCGTGCTGTAATAAATTTGCTGCCTAGAAATCCATGATGTGCATTTAATGCTCTTCAAGCTGCCTCGAAATCTGTGCCAGCTGAAACCTTCCTCAAATGACTGCCTCCATTTATGTGCCCACTCTCTCTTTTCTCTTCTTCACTCTCTTCGGCAAAAAAGTGAGCTCTATGCCTTCCCTTGCCCTTTTTGACAAAACCCTAGGGTGAGTGAAGGCCCAACCAATCCAATGGCTGAGATTAGATCAGATGAGAGGTTGAGATTAAATGCTCTCTTTTAATTTTCCATAAAAATTAAATTCACTCACTTGAATTTATCAAAACTTTAATCTCTAAAGTCACTTTAAATGCTCATCTCAAGTCATTTAATGCAAGGGTCACTTTATTTCCCCTTTTAAGTGACTTAGGCAAAAAGTCACTAGGGGAACACATTCCTAGGTACAAAAATCACCAATCCCTCTAACCAAGGAAGGTGTTCTGCACCACTCCCAACTTGTCTCTAAAGAAGACAAACTTGCCCCTCCCCAAAGATTTCGTCAGAATATCTGCAACCTGCTCATCAATGGAAATGTACTGTAACTCCACAGCTCCTCTCTGAACATAATCTCGGATGAAGTGGTATCTGATCTCTTTGTACTTAGACCTGTCATGGAAAACTGGATTCTCAGAGAGTTGGATGCTCTGATTGTCACAGTAAATCACCATAGGTCTCAACTCCTGATCAAACAAATCAACCAACAACTTACGAAGCCACAGTGCCTCGCAAGTAGCCTGACCGGCTGCCATATACTCAACCTCAACAGAACTCAAAGCAACGGACTTTTGCTTCCCACTGAACCATGACACTGCTGTCGAGCCCTCACAATGCCTGCCCAGTCTTAATCTGTGAAACCAACCAAGCTGACTCCACCCGAACCCCTGTAGTCCAAACCATAGTCCACTGTCCCTGCAAGGTATCTCAACACATGTTTCGCAGTTGTCCAGTGCACACTCCTAGGCTCCACCATGAACTGACTAAGAGTGTTCACCGCAAAACATAAGTCTGGCCTGGTGTTGACCAGATACATCAATGACCCAATGAGCTGACGGTATAGTGTAGGATCCACCAACTTACCCTCAGAAGCATGAAGCTGCTTCTAGTTGGTGATCATAGGTGTGACATCGGCCTGCAATCCTCCATCTGAAATCTCCTCAGAATATCTACTGCATACTTTCCCTGTCGCAAGAAAATATGACCAGGGTCCTGCCAAACCTCCATCCCCAGATAATAGTGCATCAACCCAATGTCTGTCATCTCGTACTCTGTAGCAAGGTCTCTCTTGCAATGTGCAATGAGACGCTCCTCCCTAGTGATAAACAGATCATCAACATATAACAAAAGAATGAGAGGATCTCCACCAACCACAATGTAGTAAAGGTTGGGATCAGCCTCTCTCTTCTGAAAACCCATCGATGTCAAATACGCATCAATCTTGGAGTACCAAGCTCTAGGAGCTTGCTTCAGTCCATACAAAGCTTTCCTCAGCCTGCACACAAGAGAATCTCTCCCATGAATCTCAAAGCCTTGTGGCTGCTCTAAGTAGACCTCCTCCTGCAGAAGACCATTGAGAAATGCAGTCTTCACATCCATCTGGTGGATCTTCCAACCCATCTCTGCTACTATAGAAATCACTGCTCTGATGGAAGAATAACGAGCAATCGACGCAAAGGTCTCATCATAATCAACTCCCTCTATCTGTGAAAACCCTCGTGCCACAAAACGAGCCTTGTACTTCTCCACACTGCCATCTGCAGCATGCTTCACCTTGTAGATCCACTTGGAAGTCACAACAAACTTCCCCTCCGGTCTCGGTACTATCTCCCATGCATCATTCTTCATGATGGAATGGTACTCTTCCATCATGGCATCTCTCCAAACCTGATGTTGAGAGGCCCCCTCAAATGTGGAAGGCTCTGAATCACGAAGACTCGCAACTAGAGCCATGCCCAATCTATCCGGCATCACAACTGTCCTGACCTCCTCATGGGGCCTACCAAAAGCCTCTGCTTCCTCCAAGGTATCACGAAGCCATTTAGGCTTCCTCTTCCTTGAAGGCTCCTCCCAAACTGGTCTCTCCTCATCTGAAGAACTACCAGAAGCAAATGGTCCAGCAACCTGTGGACCAGTAGCCCGTGAACTAGTCACAGATGAACCTGTAACCTGAGAACCAGAACCTATACCTAGAACCAGAACCTGTCCCTGGAGTACCTGCTGACTGAACCACTGAGCCTGTAGAACCTGTGCCTGTAACTTGTGACCCAGTCACTCTGAAAACCTGTGGACCTGTGATCTGTACTCAAGATGCCTGTGTCACCTGAGGTGTGGAAGCCAGTGACTCCCCATGCTCCAACTCTCTAGACTTCCTGAAGGCTCTCTCCTCCTCAAATCTCACTTCCCACCTCAAAACAACCTTCTTCTGGCCAAGAAGATAAATGCGGTAAGCCTTCGAAGTCTCATCATAGCCCACAAAGATGCCTCTCTCTGCAATGGGATCAAACTTTGTCCTCTTCTCAGAAGGGACATGAGAGTAAGTCAAGCAACCAAATATGCAAAAATGGACAACCTCAGGCTTCTTGCCTGTGAACATCTCCTCGAGAGTCTTCCTCCCCGAGGCACAGTGGGGACTCCTATTCTGCAAGTAAATTGCAATACTGCAAGCCTCTACCCAAAGAAAGAAAGGAAGACTCTGATCATGAAGCATAACTCTTGCTGCTCCCAGAATAGCCTTGTTCTTCCTTTCTGCTACTCCATTATGCTCAGGAGTGTAAGGAATTGTCAACTATCTCTGTATGCCCTCCTATCTGCAAAACTCATCGAACTCATTGGAGGTATACTCACCCCCATTGTCCGATCTCAGCGCCCGAATCCTCCTCCCTGTCTGATTCTCCACAAGAGTTTGAACTCTTGGAAGATCCTCAATACTAAGGGTGACTTCTTGCACCTCAAGAAGTAGATCCAGGTCTTCCTGGAGTAGTCATCGATGAAAGAGATATAATACTCAAATCCAGTCAAAGAAACTAATGACATAGGACCACATATATCTGTATGGATCAAATCAAGTACTCCTGCTAATCTGTTGTCACTGCTCAGAAAAACAGTCTTAGTGTACTTTCCCAAAGCACACCCCCTGCAAACATCACTCTGCTCTGTGTTGAACTCTAGTAAACCTGTAACCATATTCCTCAACAATCTCAAAGCTGGGTGATGCAAGTGGGCCATCCTCCGATGCCATAACTCGCATAGCTCACTGTTGCTGCTATGTGCCAAAGCATGTCGCGGCTGAAATAAGAGCTTGTATAGCTTTCCACATCTAACCCCAATGTCCATGGAGGTAGATAGTCCTGTAGTCTTGGGGAATACCTGCACTCGTCCAACCAAGAAACAAACCCCAAGACCCCTTTTCTCAATGGTGGAAACTGATACCAAGTTCTTTTTCAGCCCAGGGACAAACAACACATCCCTCAGAATCATAGGACTCATAGACTCCCTCTAAAAGGTAATGGTCCCACGACCAACTGCTCTGACAATGGTGTCATCTCCTAGTACAACCTCCACATCTGTACCTGTCTGTGAAAGCTCAGAGAACATCTCTCGAGCACCTGTCATGTGACTCAAAGCTCCGCTGTCAATATACCAAGTGCTAGTGGTGAATGCACCCATCTGATGGCCAGTCAACAAATAATACTCCATCTTAGTATCCAAATCAGTGATGGTAATTGTTAGGATATTTAGACACTTAGGAGTTAGTTAAGATCAATTTATGTAATATATCTGTTAGGAAAAGTGTGTTTCTTTAGTATGCATTAGTATGCATTTGTAAATATTTAGTCCGACGGTCACAATATGTTGTGATCTGACGGCTCAACTTCTCTTTAATCATACCTAACCTTAATCTGTGGCTTAACACCTGATTGGTCCATGATCTCTATTTAAAGAGCATGGAGGGTCATTGTTTAGTTGATCGATTATGAGAAGCTCATTTGTAACTTTCTTTCTTTGCATAATAAATTGCTCCATAGAAGCTATTTGGTCGGGGCCGTGGAGTGTTTCCCTCTCAAGGGTTTAAACCACGTCAAAACATCGATGTGTTGATCTGTGATCTGTTTGTGTGAAGTGGTTGCTCTAGGTGTTCGGTCTTTTGGGAGTACCCTGTGTACCCGAACATGGTATCAGAGCTTTTATGAAGAGCTGCTTCCGGTTATGATCTAGATCTTGAACTGTTGTTTTCGAAACTTGAAAGGGTTTCTGGTTCTGGTATTTCTGTGCATTTCTGAGTTGTGGGAGATGTTCCATTGCGTCCGGAGCGCCGTTTCCATTGGGAAATAGTTTTCGTTTGATCGAAAACGGTTCTCGGTTGCTTCAAAAACGCGTATTTCATCAGATCTGAAGGTATAGTGTTACAGTGACGTTTTTTTTTTTGTTTTTTATTTTTGGTTCTGTTTTTAAAAAAAAAATCTCATATTTTATCAGGTTTTTATTATTAGATTTTTTTAGTTTCGAATTGTTGCTTTCCCTGTCTGCGTATGCTCTTTGTCGTGCACTTTGTGCGATCTTGGCGAATCAGAAACAGAAAGGGAAAAGGTTTTTCTCGGCTGCGTATGCTCTTTGCCATGCACCTTGTGCGATCTCGACAAATCAGAAACAAAGAGAAAACGTAGACTTTCCGAGCAAGCTAGCGAGATCTAACCCCACAAGTGTAGAAAAGTTTTTTTTGTTTTGGTTTATGGTGTGATTTGCAGGAAAAAATGCAAACATGGAAACCGAGCAAGAAGAATTAAAAAAAAAAAAAACCCCTTCCTCCTTCCCATATTTTACATACCTTTTAATCTAGCTCACTTGGTTCAAAGTTGTTTTATTCCTGAATAGGTCTTGAGTTCAAGTCTTAGGAAGTTACTTTTAAAAGAAAAAGTGCATGCAATTTCTATTTTCAAGTTACTTTATTTTAAAAGTGCATCTGACTTAATTAATAAAAAATAAAAATAAAAAGTGAGTCACTTAAGTTCCTTTTAATTGCTGCACTATTTAAAGTAACATCATTGTAAAAATGAAATCACTTATTTTACAAAAGTGATTAACTTAAAGCAACTTTCTTGTAAAGTGATTGTCAAAGGTTCATCTTGGGAAGAGGGGGGTCTTTTTTTTAGCTGGTCATTCTCTATTTGCCACGTCACTATTGGGGACATCTTCAACATTTTCTTTGATAAAGCATAACTTCATCATACAGAGTGAGTTTTCAGTGCCGTTTTTTTTAAACCGCCTATTTTTTCGAGCTCTTCACATCCAGACTATTGGTTTCTGCTTTTACAGCCATTAATTTACAAATATGGCCGCCCCTTGTGATATTCTACTTACCAGTTCCAACTATTTCTCATAGAAATCTCGTATGGAGGATGTTCTACAAAGTAGAGGACTTTTCAGAATTACCTCAGGGAAAGAAACATAACCCACTGATGATGATAAAAAAATCAAATGGGCAAATAGATGTGACGAAGCTCGTGGATTGATTGGGATGTCAATCTCTACTGATTTGCGATTCCACATATCTAGAATTGATGAACCTGATGCTGCTTGGGACAAGTTGGAATCTGTGTTTGGTAAACACAATGAAATTCGAGATCACCAACTCGAAAATGAGTTGATTTCTTTAAATCCAAGTGATTTTTCATGCATTCAAGATTATTTATCTAAGTACAAAACTATTAAACTCTTATGTGAAGAATGCAAGATTAAGAAGGAAGACAAACAATGCATTTATCATATTCTTTCCAAACTTGGACCTGCATATTCTGTTTTTGTATCTACATTTTACTCCATGAAAGAATCCTTGAATGCAGCTAGCTATCAAGAGCTTAGTCTTGAATCCTTTTGTAATTCCTTGATTAGAGAGCAAGATAATTTCATCCATCTTGGAATAATTAACAATGCAGATACATCTGGGAAAGCCTTATTGTCCCAACAGGGAAAAAAAAAAAAAAAAGTCCAAGCCTCTCAAGAAACAAAATTTTCGCAATAATAAGTCAAACAAGGGTCCCAAACCCTCTCAGTCAACTCCTTCTTTAAAAAATGACAAAGGATCCAAGCCAAAAGGAAAGAAGACTGAGCGTCATTGCAACTATTACGGGAAAGATAATCATGATGAATCTAAGTGTTTCAAGAAGATGGCAGCCTTGGAAGCAGCAATGAAGAAGCACCACATCAGCCTAGATTCGCCTTCAGAATCTACCTCTCATGGACATGCACTTTGTGCTTTTAGTTATTCTTATAATGCATCTTCTTCTTCTACTTCAAATGAATGGCTCATTGATTCTGGAGCATCTTATCATATGGCTAAGGATCAAGCCATCTTTTCTACTATGCATGAATGTAACACCAAACAAATATTTGTTGGTGATGATAGATCTCTAAGTGTTGTAGGAGCTGGAACAGTTCCAGTAGATAATGGTCATTTCAGTGATGTACTATGTGTTCCAAGAATTTCCTGCAATTTGTTATCAGTTTATCAAATCACTCATTCTGGTGAAGGTAAAACTGTGACGTTTACACCTCACCAAGTTGTAATCAAGGATTTTAAAGATCCTCAACAGGTCCTAGCTACCGGAATTGTTGATGATATTACCAGGTTGTACAAATTTAACAACTTTGGGTCATCACCTTTTCCTTTAGTTTTTGTTGCTCGTAGTGATAACTTGAGCAAACTTTGGCATGAACGATTTGGTCACTTAAATTATTGCTCATTGCAACAACTATGTAAAGACAATATGGTGACAGTTCTTCCGATGGTATCTTGCAGGGATGGTGTCTGTTCCGGTTGTGTACTCGGAAAACATCATCGAGACAGTTTTGACAAACGTGCCTCTTGGCACGCCTCGGTTCCCTTGAAGCTTGTGCATAGTGACTTGTGTGGTCCTCTTCCATCTGCTTCTTTTTCTGGTTTCAAATATTTCTTAACTTTCATTGATGATTACACCAAACGCGCTTGGGTTTATTTCCTAAAACTTAAGAGCGAAGTATTTAACATGTTCTTGGCCTACAAGGCCCTTGTTGAAAAACAATCTGGTCATCAAATTATTAAGTTAAGATCTGACAATGGAGGAGAATATGTTAACAAAAAGTTCACTACTTTCTGCACTAAACAAGGAATCCAACAACAACACACTGTTCCTTATACACCACAACAAAATGGTGAAGCTGAACAGAAGAACCGCACTTTAAAAGAAATGGCTAATTGTATGATCCAATCTAAGGGACTAAGTCTTCAATTTTGGGCTGAAGCCATAAATTGTGCAAATTACATAGTTAATCACACCCCCACTAAAGCTTTACAAGGTATCACACCGGAAGAAGCATGGAGTAAAATTAAACCAGATGTAAGTCACTTCCGTGTGTTTGGTAGTGAAGCATGGGCTCAAATTCCGGATGAAAAACGGAAAGCATTACAGCCTAAAAGTGAAAAGTACATATTTGTTGGATATTCTGAAGATGTAAAAGGTTATAGACTTCTTCAACCACATTCTCATGATGTAATCATTAGAAGAGATGTTAAATTTGATGAAAATCTCTTGGCATGCCAGCCTAACTCGGCGATTGTGCCATCTTTGGCCTGCGAGCCTATTTCGGCAATTGTGCCTTCTTCTTCTTCCAACTTCCTTGACAGGTTTCCAACTCCAGTTTATGATGATGACGGTGAGGATGAAAATCCACCTCCGCCTGCTCATGTTCCTCCAATTGCACCAGCACAAGTGCTTCCTTGCTGGGTCCGTTCAACATGTGAAGCAGCTGGTGATCTTGTTGGTGATCCTAGAGATCAACATTGAACACGTTCTTAGTTTCAGCAAGCCTCTTCTCTTTCGGCTCAGGTTTCCGAGAATCATGATCCAGAAACTTTTGCAGAAGCTTTAGGAAATCCAGATTAGGATGCAGCTATGGATGAAGAATATCGTTCCTTAATGGCGAACAATACTTGGGATCTTGTACCTCTTCCAAAAGGAAGAAAACTTGTCAGATGTAAATGGGTCTACAGAACTAAGTATGCATTATATGGAAGTGTTGAAAGACTTAAGGCAAGGTTAGTTGCCAAAGGTTTTTCCCAAGTTGAAGGGATTGACTACAATGAAACCTTTGCTCCTGTCGCAAAAATGAACTCCATCCGCCTTGTTCTTTCCCTTGCAGCCTTACATAACTAGGAAGTCCATCAAATGGATGTCAAGTCTGCCTTCTTACATAGTGATTTACAGGAGGAAATTTACATGGAACAACCTCCTGGATATGTTCAGAATAACTCTAGCCTTGTCTGCCGCCTTAAGAAATCCTTATATGGCCTTAAGCAAGCTCCTAGAGCTTGGTATGCCAAAATGGATAACTTTCTCCTTGACACTGGTTTTTCTAGATGCCATTCTGACCTCAATGTCTATACCAAGAAAGTAGGAAACCATCTCATCATACTTGTTCTATATGTTGATGACCTCATTCTTACTGGTAGTGACCCTAAGCTTATAACTCATGTAAAATCCAGTCTTAAGCAAAATTTTGAAATGTCAAACTTAGGACATTTGCATTATTTTCTTGGTCTCCAAGTCCTGCAAACCAAAGAAGGAATCTTTCTTTCTCAGTCTAAGTATGCTTGTGACCTTCTTCGTCGCTTTCACATGGAAGATTGTACACCAGCCCCTTCTCCCTTCCAGTCTGGAGTCAAACTTTCTGCCACTTGTACTTCACCTGAAGTAGATCCCACCTTGTATCGTCAGCTTGTTGGTAGTCTCTTATACTTGACTCATTCCCGTCCTGACCTTTCCTTTGCCGTTGGTCGTATTGCCCGTTATATGCAAACACCTCATGAAAGTCACTGGAAAGCAGCTAAAAGAATATTTCGATATATTCAAGGTACAATTCAATTTGGGATTCATTACAGTACAGGGGGGAAACCTTTGTTGGTTGGTTTCACTGACTTAGATTGGGTTGGCGATCCTGATGATCGAAAGTCTACTGCAGGTTATGTTTTCAGTTTGGGATCTGGACCTATCAATTGGGCTTGTAAGAAACAACAAGCTCTCGCTCTTTCTTCAGCAGAGGCAGAATATCGAGCCACAGTTAATGCTAGTCAAGAAGCTTTATGGCTTCGACAGATCCTTTCAGAGTTTGGATTCGAGCAGCAGCAGCCTACTCCACTTTGGTGCGACAATCAAAGTGCCATCAAGCTTGCCAAAGATCCAGTCCTACATCAACGCAGCAAACACATTGAGCTACATATGCACTTCATCAAAAATCTTGTTCATGATCGTGTTCTTGAAGTGCTCTTTTGTCCTACAGATGATCAAGTTGTAGACATCTTCACCAAGTCTCTTACAGAAGCGAAGTTTTCTAAACTTCGATCTATGTTAGGAGTTCAGGACTTTGTCATTAAGGGGGGATAGGCTCTAATGCCTCCTTCCTTCTCCTAATAGTGTCACTTTTGTAAATCCTTCAATCCTATCCCAAGTTGTTCTTAAGGGGGGATGTTAGGATATTTAGCTTAGGAGTTAGTTAAGATCAACGTGTATAATATATCCGTTAGGAAAAGTGTGTTTCTTTAGTATGCATTTGTAAATATTTAATCTGACGGTCACGATATGTTGTGATCCGACGGCTCAACTTCTCTTAGATCATACCTAACCATGATCTGTGGCTTAACACCCGATTGGTCCATGATCTCTATTTAAAGAGCATGGAGGGTCATTGTTTAGTTGATCAATTATGAGAAGCTCATTTGTAACTTTCTTTCTTTGCATAATAAATTGCTCCGTAGAAGCTATTTGGCCAGGGCCGTGGAGTGTTTCCCTCTCGAGGGTTTAAACCACGCCAAAACATCAATGTGTTGATCTGTGATCTGTCTATGTGAAGTGGTTGCTCTAGGTGTTCAGTCTTTTGGGAGTACCATGTGTACCCGAATAGTAATACTAGAGGCTCTCTCTCTCTCTCAACATGTCCAACACAGAGAAAACTCTCTCTGAAATCTATCTCCGAAATCATCAACTTCCGCTGAGGCTACGGTCTGCTGCTTCTTCTTCTTTGGCCACTGTAAAGCATATTGCCCAAATCCCTGACATGCAAAGCACTTGATTTTACTCAAGTCTTTCTTCTGCCCACCCTGTTGCTGCTGCTTGGCCCCACCCTACTTGGGGCCCTTCTTCTTCTTCTTACCTTTTGCTGTCAATGCCACATTCTCCTCATCCTCCCTACCCTGTGAAGAGTTGCCCTGTACAAGACCTCTCTTGGTCTCCTCCTGTACAAAATCATCCCACAGTCTATCCCAAGATGGTAAGTTCTCCCTGCACAAAAGCACCCCAAGGCTTGGAAGCCCCATTCACTATTGTCTGCACAAGCTCAGAGTCAGAAACTACCTCCCCAACTGCTAATAGCTCATCTCTATCCTGAGATATCCTAGTAAGGTAAGATGTCACGACTCACTCCCTCTCCACCATTCATCTTTATAACCTTCAGCTTCTCTCTTAGAACCATCTTTCGATTCTCATTGGTGCTCTGGTATAAACTAGTCAAGGCTTCCCACATTTTAAATGCACGGTCCTTACCTGAAATGTGGGGAATGATGTAGTCTTTAACTGCATCTAAAATAATTCTTCTAGCCTTACAGTCTTTCTTGTTGAAGGCTGACAATGCAGCTGCATCTATAGCAGCGGGAATCTGAATAGGGTGAGTTGTAGTATTGTTTACCACTTCATCCCATAACTCATTCTCTTCCAAAATCAGCATTATCCTAGCTTTCCATGGAACAAAATTCCCTGTCCCATCTAGCCTATCCTCCAACCTAAGTCCTGTAGCCATCTCTCTGTCAACCCAACAAGGTGCTCCTCACTAACAAAAGAAAATACTGAAATCTGGAAATTTCTGTGTCTACAATTTATTAACTTTTCTGCCCACCAAGCTCTGATACCATGTAAGTTTTCTGAGTTTTCAGCCCTCCCGGTTTCAATGTCAATTTATCATAGTTTAATGCCCAACCCAGTTTTTTGTTGGCTGAAAATTTCACATAAATTTTTCAAACAATTAAAACACTGTTGAAGCTCAACATTTAATGACGGAAAATTAATTTAAACATGCACACCATAAAAAAATCGGACTCATAAATTTTTGGCCAATAGCCCTGGAAAAACCCCCACGAGGAAAACCAGTCAGAGAGAGAGATTATTTCTTCAGCAAATTTTCAATACAACAATTTTCAGTCAAGATGTACTTATCTCAACCAGAAAATTACACCCACAGACTGCCTCGAAATGCGTGCAAAAATGACTCAATTTTTGTGCCTCTCTGAACCTCGAAAATCATGCAGGAGAAGAACAAAAATCCGTACTGTTCCTCGATTTCTATGCCTGTTCACTCCTCGGAAATCGTGTTGTACACTCGAAATTTGTGCAGACTGTCTCGAGAAATGTGCCTGTTTACTTGCCTTGAAAACTATGCAGCAACCTCATGATTTGTGCCCAACTTCCTGCCTTAAAAACCAAGCCAACTGTTCTTGGGATTTGTGCCCAGAACACTGCCTAGAAACATGTGTTGTTCTCGAGATTTGTGCCCAAATTGTCTCCTCGAAACATGTGCCCAGAATCCATACTGTATGGCTACCTTGGGATTCGTGTTGTAATAAATTTGCTGCCTAGAAATTTGTGTTGTGCATTTAATGCTCTTCAAGCTGCCTCGAAATATGTGCCAACTAAAACCTTCCTCAAATGACTGCCTCGATTTCTGTGCCCACTCTCTCTTTTCTCTTCTTCACTCTCTTCAGCAAAAAAGTGAGCTCTATGCCTTCCCTTGCCCTTTTTGACAAAACCCTAGGGTGAGTGAGGGCCCATCTAAGCCAATGGCTGAAATTAGATTAGATCAGATGAGAGGTTGAGATTAAATGCTCTCCTTTTAATTTTCCATAAAAATTAAATTCACTCACTTAAATTTATCAAAAGGTGACTTTAATCTCTAAAGTCACTTTAAATGCTCATCTCAAGTCATTTAATGCAAGGGTCACTTTATTTCCCCTTTTAAGTGACTTAGGCAAAAAGTCACTAGGGGAACACATTCCTAGGTACAAAAATCAACAAGTCCTACTGGATTTGGCATTTCTGAATTCATTCGTGCAGTCACATGTGTATTTTGGGCAAAGGAAGAAACTATTTTGGGCATATTGAGTATTTACAAAGCATTTCAACAGTTTAATTAAATTAATTAAAGTGACCATGGCATGGCAAGTAGAATGAAGGACTAGTGAATGACAAAGTTATGACTTGGGTATTTTCAGTTGGGCTCGAGAGATGATCCAAACACACTTTCACATGACCCCGCCATCATCCGGCTACAGAGTGCATGATTATCTCCTCTAGGCTATTTGCAGTCCTTCATTGAGGGTGACTTTATGATGATGAATCATGTGTTGTATATCATTTGCCATGTACAAGTGTCGTATTATGTCCCTAGGAGGCAAGGTGTGGCCCCTAGGTGAATTCCATGATGTTATGTTATGTTTTATCATTATGTATCATGTATTCGAGCATTATGAGGCAATTCACCCCCCTCATGGTCTAGTGATCCATGTGAGTGAGAGATTAGAATTTCCATCGTTGATTATCATTGTATTATCTTTTAATATCAACCATCGATTAAAAAGTTGGTTAAACATTTGGTCTCTCTCAAATCTATTTAAGAGAGGAGACCCCTCATTGTAAAGGCACTTTGGCTCTTGGATTGAAAGCAATAGAAAATCATCTTTTGGAAAAACACTTGTGTATCTTTTTGGGAAGTTCGGGATCTTTGTTGCTTCTTATTCTATTTGACATTGGATATCTATCTTTCTATCTTTCGGCAAAAATCACGGTGTTCCATTTGCTTGCAAGAGGAGGTCGATTTGGCAAAGGGCAACTCAGTGGAGATATCCACTCTCTCTCTTTCAATCGTTGGTTTGACAGGGGGTTATTTGTGTTATTCTTGCTATTCATTTGATCACTATTCTCCCTTGTTTTTCTTGCATGCAAATTATTCTCTTGTGATTCAAATCAAACATAAGCTTATTTGTGCTTGTTTGGAATTTCAGGAGGGACGCACTTGGGCAAATAGCAAGCAAGTCGGGACATGAAAATTGATCTTCATATTGGCAACGGTGGAAGCAGGGTAACAATCTATTAGATCTAGGTAAGTCCAATCCATCTCTTTCTCTTGTTTTCAGTCTATTCCATTGTCGGCATAATTAAAAATCAAAGTAAAACCCTCATAACAAAAATATAAAAAATCATTCCCGTCACACCCTTCATATTTAGCAAATTTCACGATTTGGGTATTTTTCCTAGTGGCCAAGGCAGCTAAAATGCCCCTAAGGCATCATCCTTTGAGACCCCATAGCCCATATTGTAAAGGCACTAATAAGGCAAGCAAGTCGCACTCCCAATCTAGAGGTCGTTTTGCGTGAAATGTGTGATGTTTTCTTGCTTGTGATCTATTCTCATGGTCTTATCTATCAATTAAGCAAGTAATCAAGTGTTAGGAATCCCTCAATTGCAAATTTTGTTTCTACTCGGGGCATATCCATCTTTTCGAATCCCAATCCCCCTAGGGTAGCAACTTGGGTATTTTCACCGAGCACTATTAACCTAGATCTTCATATTTAATCTAGCTACGGAGAAATCATTTATATAGGTTGTAATTTCAATATTTGATAATCTCTCATCAATCCCCTAAAGCTTCACTCAGCAGCAATCTTCTTGATCTAGGGTTTATCCACCTGGTATCTCACGTTCGATTACATAATCTAGATTTGGTACTTCGGTTTCAATCTCTCCCACAAGGATAGACTAGTGTCTCCCCCTTGGCCAATTTAGGCTTAAAGCAATAAGATTCCTGTTCAGAGTGACAATCGATCCATTCTCGGGGAGTAGGATCCTTGTTGCTCACCTCTTTAGCTATCGTTCCCTCCCTGCCATCCTGTATAGGATATCATTATTGAGTAGCTACAAGTTGTGTGATAACAAGTCCTATAGCTTAAATTCTATTAAAAAGTGTAATCAGCAGTAAGAGTTTAAGGAAGATAGAAATTCTTACTCACAAAAGCAAGGAATAGTCACCAAGAAAGTGCTTGAGCATCTTAATTATCAAGGTTTGTTGGACAAACAAAGCCCTTGAGTCCTTGACAGTCGAACACACCAATAACCCTCCAAGATCTTAGGGAAGCCAAGATGTGCAATTCCTCCACGGATGGAATAGGTACAATCATGATGCTAAAATGAAGAAATCCAAATATCACAAGCACTTGATGTTATCTCTCAACTACACTCTCTCAAGAAAAGAATGATGGAAGCAATGGAAGGAAGGTACAAGGCACTAATCAGTCAAAGTTGTAATTCTCACTCAAGAAAAATTACCTCCCCTCATTGCTTATACAATATTATATAGAGGAACAGAGAAAATGAGAATAGGAATATAGAAATAGAATGGATGCTCCAAAAATAGTACTAGTGCTTGTCCTCCAAAAATGGTTCTTGCATGTGATCATATCCTCCACAAGAATTTGCTCTTTACCTTAGAAGAGCCACCTACCTACACCAGAACTGCCATAATAATCCTGCTCAAACGGCTATAATTATCTTTCCTCCTAGGCACCTACTCTGCATGATGAAATTATCAAAGATATGTGCTAATATCATGCCTATTTGATTGACCTCTTGCAAGAAAAAAGCTACTAAATTAAGGCCTCCAATCTTTTGTAATAACCTGTTAAGTCTGCCTTCTAAATCTGCTAAAATGAAGTTGTTAAATCTGTTGTAAGAGAACTGCTAAATCTGCTCAAAGTCTCCTCGTCTAGATCACACCCCTCCTCTTGACATAACTGACTTTCCTGTTTTAATAATGGTATGCAAACTAAAATAAGGCCCTGTGAATTCTCCATGAAAAAACCACCTACATCCCATCAAAAAATATTCCAAAAGGGTAGGGTGGACTTCTTTAGGAGAGCAAACTTCCAAAAAGTATGTAAGATGTGGGTATGCAGGATTTAACTCATCCTTAAATTAGTACAGTGGCTATGGCATGAGAATAGGAGGGAAAGGCTTTAAGAATAGGAAGAAACAACCTGTAAGTGGAGCGCTCCCCCCTTTAGGCTAGAAATGGTAGTTTAAACTTACCCATGGTGCATGGAAGCTTCCTTAAAGGCAAGCACTTTCCTATCTTAAAAAATCTGCCCTAAAATTCAACCATGTCATAAATAGAAACGACCCCTATAATCCCTGTTACCCCCAAGTTGCACTTGATGGACTTTCATTTGAGCCGCCGAAGAATGAACAAGTCAATTGTTCAGCATCAGAGTTCAGAAGTCCAGCCAGGCCTATTTTGGCCCTTTTTTTTTCTGCATGTTCATACCCCCATGGAAATTGTAATAAAATGACATAGCATGATGGCTTTTTGTAAAAGGCTTGGCTTTCCTAGAACTTAGTCATCAATCCAATTACTCTATATTGCTTTTTCCTTGTTAATTATATGTTGTTTTTCAGCGACTTATAATTTTCGAATTTTTCACTCCATCCTCCAAAGTTGGAGTAGTTGTCTTGGTGGTTAGGCCTTAGGGGGTTAATAAAGCCTAGTGTCAATGTATATTACCATGTTAGTCATTATTTTTGAGTCATATGAACATGCACTAAGTCCCCCCTAACTTTTTATAATTTTTAGTTAAAAAAAATCCTATAAAAAGCAAGGTATTTTAATTGTAAAAATTCACTAAGTCATAAAAATGGTACTAGGAAGTGGATTTTGCTATGGAGGTGCTCGTTTTCTAACCCAGAGCACCCACTTTACCTATAGACCCACTTTGAGAGAAATTAGTGATTATTTATCACTTAATTTCATTTTTTCTCGAAAAGTGAATAAAAAGGCCAAAAAAATAGAAAAATAAATAAATAATTAATTAAAAATCAGCATCCCAAAATTAAAGGGAACATGTCGGAGACATGTCTTCCATGGTGGCAAAGAAAAGCGGTAACCTTTTTGAGTTAACTAGAAGCTAAATCTTGGTGATCTCAAACAAATCTTAGCAAGTTGAGTTCATCTCTCAAGGGGGGGGCATCTATCTCGTGAAGAAAGCATATTTGAGGTGGCGCCCATGAAGAAAGCTGATTTTTAGATTGGATCCAATCCACTCCCTCAATTATCTGAAGAATTCATCCTTATCTCTGCCACTTGAGCAAGTCACCCTCTCTGGCTAATGCACCCTCTCTTCCTATTTAAGCAAGCCAAATCCTCCTCATTTTGGACAGAAGGTGGAACCTCTGCCTGTATGCTATTGTAATATTGTTGTTATCATTTTGAATTAAAAGCTTTGGAGGTCACAAGCTATGTAGTACTTTGATGTGTGGATGAAGATTGTTGCATGCTTATGAGGTAACCTATGTTGTACATTTTCTTGCATTTGTGTGGTTGAGTTGGGCCTTTGAAAGGGAGTTATCTCCCAGTAGGGTAAGATTCAAAAGCTTGTTTGATTGTGATCTTACTGTATATTTGTGTCTGATCTCTTAGAAGTACATTATAATTTTGTTTAATGATCATGTTTTCTGAGCTTCTGTGGCAAGTAACGCCAAGTATTTAACCATTTTTCTATGCAAGTTTTGTCCAAGTTGCAGGTTGTTTCACTTGAAGAAGAGGTTGAGCTAGTTTGCATCCTCCTCTGCAAGATCTACAGAAAGACATAGCCCCTCTGTGCAAGATTCCATCGCCCAAGTTCCAATGTCAAGCTGCTTGTCCCCTTCTTTCACTCTCTAAAATCAAATTTCTCTGGTTACTATTCTTAGTATATCTTAGACCTATTCTCTTGAAAGGAAAACCATTAGTAGATCTTATTTATAGTATTACATGCTTAGATCTGAGTTGTTATTAAAGTTTTAATCCGTTTAGCTAGATCTAGTATACAAGCTACTTTTTGTTGCAAGCCATTCTTCAGTAGATCTAAAGGCTTAAAGGAAATGCTTGCTTTTTATGTTTTAAAGTCATATCTGGCAAGTATAGTGCCCTCTTATTTGTTGCCCCAAAAGGGAAAGCAAAGGTCCTAAGGGAGCTAGCTTTCTAGCTTATCTCCCTTGCTTAGTTTAGTGCTTTTGAATAGTTTTAACTAAGTTACCGGAAACGTCCTATTAGCCTTGGTGAAACGCCGTTCCCCGTTTCGGATCCTGAAACGGAGGGGATACGGCCCTGAAACGTCATTGAAACGTATCATAGTGGTACAGATACGTTTCAAGGGTTTTGGATACGTTTCAGGGGAATTCTGAAACGTATCAGAGAGAGAGGGCCACGTTTCTAATGGTTTTTTATTCCTGAAGTCGAATTTTTAATTGTTTCCCTGGTCCACATTGAAACCCTGAAGGACCCACTACCTCTCCATGGAAGCTATAAAGGATATTAAATGGTAATATTAAATTCTTAAAGTAAAAGGATAGTTTTCTATCCTTTTACTTAAATTTTTAACATTACCATTAATTGTTTCAGGATGTTTGAGAGTGGTTCCAACCTCATCGGACTGCATATGCAAAAAGTAGAATTTTTAATCCCATTCAAAATTCAACAGACTTAACAATTTTCAGGATTTCAGGATTGCAACGTTGCCACTGGATTCAATCAAGCACATCAACCCCTCTATGTACCTTGATGTTGGTGGTGTTGATTGTTGAACTCCTCTGTCTTAAATGGACTTCGACCCACTTCCATAGCTCGAGAATATGAACAGAGTACCTTCAAGCCCAGGGGAATCAAACCAGGTTCAGGATCCCTATTTTCGGTCTACTTTTGTTGAGGACATAGATGATGACTCTCACTCTGAGCATGAGGATTCAGATGATATTAGTTAAAAGTTTTCATAGTATCATGTTACATGTATGATTAATGATATTTGATAGTAGTCTTAGGTGATGATGATGTTGTACAATGATAATATTATAATGGTTATGATGACAATGATAATATTTATGATGATGGCGATATATATATATATATATATATATATGCCGTTTCCCCGCCGTATCGTATCTTGATTTTTTGAAAATTTGTCGTATCCGTGTCCCCCCCCGTATCCGTATCCGCTTCAGTGCAACTTAGAGTTTTAACTTAGTGAAGAAAAAAAATTGGATTTTACTAACGCTTTCCAAAGATGCTTCCAAAGTGTTTTGGGGCATATTTCACTATTGTTTGCTTGCTGATTTTTCATTTTTGTTGATAGGTAAGAGGAGGTGCTGCCAAAATTTTGCGGATTTGGACCATCCAAGACCCCAGAAACACCTCACCTTTTTCCTAATTCGAGCTTTGAAACCTGTAAGCCTGTTGGATCCTGATTTATAAAGGACCAATTGCATTCCACCCAAAAATTGTAAAAAAAAATTCATAATAAAAGAAAGGCAAGTGGGCTATCCAGCGGCCACACCCCACCCCCCCTGGGAGATCTGTGTCTCTTTCATGGCATGACTTTTCCTTTTTATCGTTATTGTTTTGATTGGATTTACTGACCACTAGATTAGTTTCTTAAAGTAGATTAAATCAAATTTTGCACCCATTGCACTAGATTAGTTTTCTTTCAAGTTATTTCTTTTCGTAAACGTAATTGAACCTATGCCACTTGTCCCTGATTATGCTCTTGTAGTCATTGGGGGCTTGCCTAAGTCGATGGCCAACAATCAGAAATGGGATACTTGGTAGTAGTTTAATTAGGAAAATCCATTAGAAACCGACCATTAAGAAGTGAGAGGTTGCATTGGACTTGCTACAGAGTCAGCAGGGTGCCCAATGCAGACTATACGTCTCCCCTTGTTGGACACATGGTACTTTTGCTCTGCACTCATTTCAAAAGGGTAAATTTTCAAGTGGGCCAAACCAAGAATTAACCCACTCCTTAAGCAACTCACCAGTAATAATAATATAACACACCAAGAGCACATTGAAAACATTTCCCTTTCAGCATTTCATTTATCTTTCGACACCGATCTGTTTATGATTCAGTATTTTATTTCAAGTATTGAATGTGATGCGTTGCTAGAATAACTGTGTTGTATTGTTCTTGTGTTTAAATCATTTAACTCCTAGATTTAATTTTTTGTAGCTAGCATAAACTTAGCTTCTTGTAATAGGGACCACTCCCTGGCTTCGCTAGGAGTTGGCCTAGACGAAGGAGTCACGTGTTAAGTGACAGTAATTGACTCATGACTTGCCACCAAGGACACACCCAGTGGCTTGAAGATTTCTGCCACGTTACCCGAGGTGCGTATTAAGCGGCAATAATCCCAATAAAGAAATTTGCAAAACTAGTGAAAGGGCTACAAGTAGGGTGTGTAGGTTTTAGGGCTAAAATAACAGTGACAATGGCTCAAGGAAAGAGTAATGAAGGTGTTATCACGCAACTTGTAGTTACCCCTTAGAGATGAATCCTATTCAGGACGGTAGAGGAGCTAGGCAACTAAAGAGGTGACCTAAGAGGATTCTGACCCCCGAGATGGATCGATTGTCACACCGATCAAAACTCTCTTCACTTTATGCTACTCCAAGCCAAGTAGCAAAGGGGGAGACCCTGATCTAACCTATGAGGTAAGACCTAAAGCTAAATCATCAGATCAAACTAATCAATAGAGTACGTAAGGTGACTAGCAAATTAACCCTAAATCCAAAAGGTAGATAGCAAGTGAGGCTTAATGGAAAGGGATATTGATTAATATTGATTAAAGTGATCACAAATAATTTATTTCTTGCTATCTTGATTAATCAAAGTGATCTGGATTGAAGGTGTTAAGTGTATGGTAGCCAAGTCAAGACCCTAGGGGGATTTGATCTGGGAATTAAGGAAATGCCCAAAGAAATGATTTAGTTGTAAATTTAAACCTTAGAACACCTTGATTGACTTGCTTGATGAAGGATTTGACAATATCTAAGAGCACAAGCAAAGTCGGGACACAAAACTCAGAAAATGGCCAACAACCCAAGGAGGGCGAGTTGCCTGAATGACTAGTGTCAGATCCAAGTGGGTAGATGGAGTCCAATGATGACGCCCTAGGGGATCTAGAGGTTTTGAGGGATGGCCACAAATACTCAAATGCCAAAATTTTAATTTTATGAGTAGTTTGTGCCTCAAAATTTTCCTAGTTACTAAAATGAGGGTTTCAGCAGTTAAATTTTATGACTAGTGGATTAGAAACTTAAAACAAGAGATCTAGAGTAGATCTTACCCAAAAAATCTTGTAGATGCCTTGCAAATGATGATTTATCCCTTCTCAATCAATTTGAGGTGAATTGGATGTGTCTCCAAGTGAAATCGATTTGCCCAATGGAGGTAGTATGTCCCTCTTCCCTGCACAAGCAAACTACGAAAGTAAGATTTGATGCACAAGAAATAGAAACTATAGATGCAAAAGAAATAGAGAACATATCAAAGATCAAACGATGTTATTGAAAACCCCCTAATTGTGTAACGTCTTCAAGTGAAACAAGTTGGGAAAACCCACAAAAACGCCTAAGTGAAGTCGCCATTCTACATGCAAACATTATCTTTCCAAAAATATTGTTGTAGCCACAAGCAATTACTCAAATGATAAAAGAAATAGACTTTCCAATCAATTTCAAAACATCCCACAAAGAAGATCCAAGAATTTCTGCAAAAATCTCTTTATTCCAATTTTCCAAGAGCCAAAAGTCCCTTTACAATGGTGGAGGCATCTCTCTTAAATAAATCGAGTGATGTCCACATTCTAACCAACTTTAATTAGACGGTTGAGATTAAATGATCATCAACGGTGAAGATTTATTTTTACATTGATACATGGATCACTCAATAATAGAGGGGAAGCAATTTTGCCCAAGGACAGCTTAGGAAAGGCAGAATACATCGTAATGAAATAATATAACAATGTGGTACATGATGTGGGTCACCTTAGGGGCTTAATACACCCTAGGAACCAACTTTAATACATAACATCAAGATATAATATGATACAATATGAGATTAAATCAAATGCCAAGGTGAGGGGCGCCCCTCATGGGAACGTCTTCCCTAAATGAACCAAAATAATAAATGTGGACCCCATGCTGAGAAATAATGATGGAGAATGATCCATAGAGCCAAGATACATCTTAATACATTGTCCCATACCATTCCCTAGCCATGAATTAGCCAAATCGATTTCCTTGAGGTAGCCATGGTCACTAGATAATTTATAATTAATTACCTGAAATGCTCCGTAAATATTTTATATGCCCATAACTTCATTTTTCATTGCTCTGAATAAAAATCTGACTGCACCAAAAATTCCAAAAAATAGCAATCTGGTAATACTCATTACTCATACCCCAAAAACGCTTTTGGTGGAAGGCCCTCAAATAACTTTTTCAAAATTTGATCAAATTTGGTCCATATCATTAAAAAGTCACCCAATTATTGTATTGAACCAATTTTTGCATTTCTGGAGAACTGGAATGGTTTGAATGGCCGCCAAAGGCATCAAAACATAACGATAGAATAATTGTAACCATATCCATCTCGGGACCTGTGTTAACCAAGTCAAAAATAACAAATTTGCTCCTTGAACTGTAATCTGATCAATCCAATATGTATGAGGGGTGAAAGATAACTCTCTTATTCATATCATTAGCCAACTATAACAAAAGTAACATGATAAGTAATTGCTTGAAATGCTCCGTAAATATTTTATATGCCCATAACTTCATTTTTCGTTGCTCTAAATAAAAATCTGACTGTACCAAAAATTCCAAAAAATAGCAATCTAGTAATACTCATTACTCATACCCCAAAAACGCTTTTGGTGGAAGGCCCTCAAATACTTTTTTCAAAATTTGATCAAATTTGGTCCATTTCATTAAAAAGTCACCCAATTACTGTATTGAACCAATTTTTTCATTTCTGGAGAACTTGAATGGTCTGAATGGCCGCCAAAGGCATCAAAACATAACAATAGAATAACTGTAACCATATCCATCTCGGGACCTGTGTTGACCAAGTCAAAAATAACAAATCTGCTCCTTGAACTGTAATCTAATCAATCCGATATGTATGAGGGGTGAAAGCTAACTCTCTTATTCATATCATTAGCCAACTATAACAAAAGTAACATGATAATGGTGATAATTCAATAGATCCAATAAAGATAAGACTTACGTTAGAGTAAATAAATGATTTTTCATGAAGTCCTTTATACATGCTCACTTACAAACTTAACCAAATTGCTATGATGGGTGAGGTGAAAAAAACAAGGCTAGGATGAGGGGAATTGACCTTTGACTTTGACATAGTGATCTCTCGGAGGATAAAGGACAATAGGGGATCCACAGTGACATGCATAAGATAGATGGCAATATGGCAAGGAGGTGTCTCACAAATGGACTAAGTTGATTGAGAAGTGTCCCTTCAACTTTAACAAATGTCCTATAGCTCACATCCAAGCCTGATTTAGGCTCCGTGAGGATCTTTACTAGAACCACTGTACTAGGTGCACAGTCAACCGTAACTTTGAGGTTCTAGGGGACACTTATTAGTTGTCCCTTGCTCCATCCCACATCCAAACCCTTGGGCTCCGTGGGGAATAATGATTACATTAAATTCAAGGCCAAAAGTCTTTTAGATTTTCAATAAATGTGCATCTGTTTTTATTTGGCCAATTTCATATATGACCCTTCGGATTTTACATGTGCTTAAAATCACAACTAACTGCAGCTTTCATCCAGGGCACTTTGCATTTTACTTTACTTGCATTTATTTGGATATAGCAATATATATCGATGCATGTAATGATGATGGGATCACTTGCTTCAAGTCTATTTGACACAACTCGAGCAACTAGCTAGTCTTAGCTCATGTCACAACACTAGCAGCTACTCCTGGCCCGGAAGTGAAGCATGGGGTCAACTAGTGGGAATCATCCACAATCAGGACCAAACATCGGGGGCAACCGACTAGAGAGGTCAAGGCTTCAGAATTCCAACTCATCTAGGCTCAGGACCCAACACCAACAAGTTCCTTCAGCCTAGAAGGGTCAAGGCTTCGGCAAGTTCTGTCGCACAACTCGGAGCCGAGACACAAAACAACATGGAGCCTATCATATACAGAGGTCAAAGTGGGGGAAAGCTCCTCAATCTCACAAGTCCAAGTCTCAAGACGGGGATCAAACCAAAAGATGGGAGATACCGGATGGACAGAGACAGTGAAAAGGTGATGCCATACCTAGCAAAGGAAAGGTTAAGTCTGCATAAGGTAGGAAATACTAGTGACCATATAGAAAAGTCTTAGCATTTAAAATCATAGATCAACTCATGATAACAAGTCTATGAGAGCACTACCATACATAATCACCAAAATCAGTTACAATGTCAAGTTAAGGCTAATAAGATGAGCAAGACAGTTTAGTAGCACCCAAATACACACATATACCTGTCCAACCATATACCTGTCTCTGATGATCATCATGAAACCAACTCTGACTGCTCATGGGGCAAGGGAAATGTACCAGCTGTGCTCTGCTACTCTGCTAAGTGAACCATGGCTACAACAAGTACGTCTCAATGGGTCATCCAAGGCTAAGTCATGTCGTGGAATACCGTTGTTGATCAATAGAAATGGCTTTGATTGGCTGTACCACTAATGATCACTGGAAGAATATGTTCAACACATCTAGGACTGGCAGTGACTGGAAAAGAAATATAGTATGTTGCATCATGGTAGCTCCAATTACAATGTATGTGACAACAGAAGCTTCATGAGGATGGTGCATAGAGGCATAGGAGAGCTATAAAATTGATATCTCTCCAAAAATAGCATGTAAAACCATGTGGACCCACCAAGCACCCTCTTGAAGCTGCAAAAACACATCTAGTTTGTGAAATTTCAAACTCCTCAGAATGGCCTGAAATCTTACACTAATACTATACACCATACTAGGTATCCAAACATCTAATCACCCTACCAAAAATAGCACTAGCAAAAATAGACAAAAACTCCACAGTCCTAGAATCAGTTGAAACTCGAACAATAGGAAAAACTCCATACTGGGGATCCTCAAACATGTAATCATCCTATCAATCGGAGAAAAATCAAAAATTGCTCACATCTCCCCAAACGGTATCCACAAATACATTCAAATCTCAAAAAGTTGCTGATGTAAATGTAACTTCGAAAGATATTCACTTGTATTTTATATTGATATTATTATTGTATTTTATTTGTACTTCCGACAGAGATGTTTTTCCTCCGTTCGGGAATGTCATTATTATGTTTGGTCATGCAAAGTCATTGAGGTAAAACCTCCATTGTAAGTTGGGGCGATAGATCCTTTAGAGTCAAATGTCTTCCTAGAGAAGTCGGCCCAATCAGTTATAGTGAGGCCGACCTAGTTACCTAAAAGGTCAAGTTAAAAGTAAAGTATAAATAGAGAGCCTTGCTCTCTCATTTGGACACACTACTCACTCACACAAGTTCGCATAGCAAGGGAGAGAAGACAAGTTCGCTAGTGAAGAAAAGAGAGAAGTTGCAGAAGACATATTTTGGGTTTTCCACTTTTTGGCTTGATATTGTATTAGTGACAAATCTATCTTTGAGGAAGTTGCGGGGGTTTCTCCTTTATGGTTTCCCCGAGGAAAACTATTGTATCTATTGTGTTTTGTTGTGCTTGTTATTCTTTCAGTTAAAGATCCTAGATAATATTGAATTAAAGTATAAACTCTAACATGGTATCAGAGCTTACCTGAAAAGAAGGCATTGTGCAACAGCGGGAAACTAGGGCTTTCAAGTTTGAGGTCTTCTCTCCACAGATCATCAAGAAAAGGAGGCTAGGCTAACTCGCCCTAGGAGGGCGCATCTTTTGGAGGAAGCAGAATCAAATTCTAAGAATTTTCAGTTTTGACCCAAACACTAGTGCCGGGAGAAAACTAGGGCATCAAGCTTTTGGGGTTTTCCTCCATCAATTTGGAAAAGGGAGTACATTGGACAACTCGCCTTGAGGAGGCGCATCTTCCTGTCCAATCAAAAGTTCAAGATTCCAACTTTGGAAAATTAGGGTTTCTCTAACAAACCCTAGGCCAACCAACTCCAAAACAAGGTTGGGCATCTCAAATTGGTAAGACCTAAATCTTTGGTATTTCCATTTGAGGTACTCATTCAATATGTCTCACCACACCAAGCTTGAGGATAAGCTTGAGGGAGCTGATAACTTCCGAGCATGGAAGTATAGGATTGCTCTTGTCCTTGAAGAAAATGACTTGGACAAATATGTTAGTCAAGAGGTTCCAGCACCAAAGGGAGATGAGTCTAAGGCTATCCACAAGAAGAACTTGGTTAAAGCCAAGAGAATTATTGTTGACTCCATTAAGGATCATCTCATCCCACATGTGTCATCCTTGAAGACACCTAAGGAGATGTTCGATGCATTGACAAGGCTATTCGAAGGGAAGAACATCAATCAGAAGATGACATTGAGGAACCAGCTCAAGAACATAAAGATCCTGAACTCAGAGACCATGCAATCCTATTTCACAAGGGTCTCAAAGATCAAGGAGCAACTTGAAGCAATTGAAGAAAAGGTAGAAGAAGGAGCGATCGTTATGACCACCTTGAATGGTCTCCTAAGATCATGGGACTCATTCATTCAAGGGATATGTGCTAGGAAGAAGTTGATTACATTTAGCAGACTATGGGAAGAATGTACAAAAGAAGAAGCTCGACTTGTGGCACAAGAAGAGAAGATGGGATCGAATGATGATCAAGCTCTCACAGTTCACGCTAGAAGAAACCACAACAAGAGGGAGCACCATCACCACAACAAGAGGGAGAACCACCATCAAAATAAGAGGGAGAACTACGATAGACAAAGGAGACCCAGAAGAGATCTATCCAACATTAGATGTTATACATGTGATGAGAACGGACAATACTCCAGAGATTGTCCCAGAAACAGAGGTCCCTCCAAGAAGAAACAAGAAGAGACATCATCCTCACACCACGGAAGATGATGAACCTGCAAGGAAAAGAACCAGAGAAGAAGAAAGAAATGATTCTTCAAGTAATGAAGAATATGTCCTGATCTCAGCACTCACGGGCACTGTTACACATGGGAGCAATGATGTAGATAGTGGAGCTTCCAAGCACATGACGAGATACAAAGAATCATTCGTCAATCTATCTGAGCATGAGTCACCTCATAAGGTGAAACCTGGGGATGATTACCAATACCCCATAAAAGGAAGTGGAGAAGCTTTCTACAAGCTAGACTCCGGAAAATCTCTGAAGATGAAAGATGTGTTATATGTTCCAGGACTAAAGAAGAACCTTCTCTCCATATAAGCACTACATGCTAAGGGAATGAGGGTTGCATTTGTAGATGGCCAAGTCCTAATGTGGCCAAGGGGAAAGACGATAGATGATGCAACTGTGAGTGGAGAGCAAGAGGGAGGTTTGTACAAGTTGAAGGGCCAACCTAAACAAGCATTGCTTCATGAATCCATGGAACCAAGTGAACTATGGCATAGAAGGCTTGCACATGTGCACTATAGAGCACTACCTATCGCAAGCAAAGCAGTTTCAGGACTTCCAGAAATCCAGAACAAACATGAAGGCATTTGCAAGGGATGTGCGCAAGGAAAGAATGCAAAGAAGGCGTTTCTCAGCAGTGAAAGTAAAGCGAAAGGAATATTGGCGATAATCCACTCTGATGTATGCGGTCCCATGTCAACCAGCTCACTTAGCAGGTATGTTTATTATGTTTCCTTTAAAGATGACTTTTCTCGTAAGACTTGGATTTACTTCTTGAAAAGCAAAGATGAGGTATTTAGTAAGTTCTAGGAATTCAAAGCCTTGGTCGAGAATCACACAGAGAAGAAGATCAAGACCCTTCGATCAGATAATGGCAGAGAATTCACTCGGAAGAATTCAAGAAGCTTTGCAGAGATTCTGGGATTAAGAGGGAGTTGAGCACTCCCTACAATCCTCAACAGAATGGCGTTGCAGAACGAAATAGAACGATAATGGAAGCAACAAAAGCAATGCTACATGACCAGGACCTTCCGATGCACTTATGGGCAGAAGTTGCGAGGACAGCTGTGTATGTACAGAACCATACTCCCCACCGAGTACTAGATAACAAGACTCCAGAAGAAGCTTTCTCCGGTGAGAAACCAAAAGTCAGCCATCTCAGAATATTTGGTTGTCCAATGTACATACACATTCCGAAGGAGAAGAGGACAAAGCTAGATCCCTCAAGAAAGAAGGGAATATTCGTAGGATACAGTGAAACTTCAAAGGCCTACCGAATATACTTCCAAGGATTCAAGAAGATCGACATCAGCAGAGACATAACATTCGACGAAGATCCAGCATACAACAAATCAAGAAAACTACCTATTGAAGATATTGAAGAACCTGAAGTTCCCAAGATTAGAGATTCAGTGATGGAAGAAGCAGTTTCAAAAGATCATGAAGATCGCGACATAGCAGAACCAAAAGAACCTCTAGATCCACCACGTGAGAAGAACTCACACAAGAGGAGACCAGCATGGGTACAAGAGGCAATACAAGATGCAGAGAAGTATGGCGCTCCAGATGGGATGCACAGAGAAAGCAAGAGACCTAGACCATACTCCAGTTATGTAGCCCTGTTGTGTGACATCATTGATAAAGAACCTTCCAACTATGAGGAAGCAGCAGAGAAAAAGAATGGAAGGATGCCATGATCGAGGAGTACCAATCGATTATGAAGAATGATGTCTAGGAGATAGTTCCAAGATCAGAAGGGAAGTCTATAGTGACTTCGAAATGGATCTACAAGATCAAGCATGATGTAGATGGCAGCACTGAGAAACACAAGGCAAGATTTGTGGCACGTGGCTTCTCCCAGAAAGAAGGCATAGACTACGAGGAGACATTTGCACCTATAGCCAGACACACTTCCATCACATCTATACTTGCATTGGCTACAGTGATGAAATGGAAGGTACAACAGATGGACGTCAAGACAGCATTCTTGAATGGTGTAGTTGAAGAGGAAGTGTACGTGGAGCAGCCACTGGGATTTGAGACACATGACAGGCAGACTCATGTGTGCAAATTGAAGAAAGCCTTATATGGATTAAAGCAGGCACCCAGGACATGGTACGGCAGGATGGACAGCTTCCTGATGAGCTTGGGCTTTACTAAGAGTAAAGCGGATTCTAACCTTTACTTCAAGGTTGAAGTCGAAAGTCCAGTGATACTCTGTTATATGTAGATGACCTGTTTCTGACAGGTGAGGATGAGCTCATTGCAGATGTGAAGAGGAGGCTTGCTACAGAGTTTGAGATGAAGGACCTGGGGATGATGCATTATTTCTTAGGCATGGAGGTGTGGCAGAGTGCAAATGGAATCTTCCTTGGACAAGGGAAGTATGCAGTGGAGATTCTGAAGAAGTTCAGAATGATGGACTGCAAGGCTATGGCCACACCCATGGCATCGAACTTGAAGCTACTGTGTGATGCTTCATCAGAGTCAGTTGATGCCACAATGTATCGTCAGATGATTGGTTCATTGATGTACCTGACGAACACGAGACCAGACATATGCTTTGTTGTGAACACCCTGAGCCAGTTCCTGACGAACCCGAGACATGTTCACCTAATTGCTACAAAGCATGTATTGAGGTACCTGAAGGGTACAGTTGACTATGGGCTCAAGTATGAGGCGAATCAGAAGATTAACCTGCAGGGTTATGTTGATTCGGATTGGGCAGGCAGTGCCGCAGATAGGAAGAGCACTTCGGGATGTTGCTTCAGTATGGGATCCGATATGATCTCCTGGTTTAGCAGGAAGCAGTCGTGCGTGGCACTGAGTACAGCCGAAGCGGAGTATGTTGCAGCTTGTTCGGCTAGTTGTGAGGCAGTATGGCTTAGGAAGCTATTGTAAAATTTGTTTGATCCCCAGTTAGAGGCAACTTGTATCTTCTGTGACAACCAGAGTTGCGTGAAGCTGTCCGAGAACTCAATGTTCCATGACAAGTCGAAGCATATTGAGATCAAGTACCACTATATCAGGGATATGGTGCAGAGAGGAGCAGTGAAGTTCCAGTATGTGGCGACAGACGAGCAGATAGCCGACGTGTTGACCAAGCCGTTAGCCAGAGTGAAGTTCGAGTACTTCAGAGAGAAGCTTGGTGTTCTCCAGATCGAGGTTCCTCCTAAGAGGGAGTGATGAGACCGGAAGGCGCATATGCACTAGAGTTGTTCTCGCATGGTGGTAGGCGTAGGTGGTCCTTGGGACGTAATGCATCTGGGATGCTCCTGATTGTCCTCCCATGTTGGTAGATGTAAGGGTTGGTTCTCATATGGTGGTAGGCGTAGGTGGTCCTTGGCACATAATGCATCCGGGATGCTCCTGATTGTCCTCCCACACTGGAGACGTTGAGAGGTCCACCGATCATAAGACATTGTGTGTGCGCCTAGGCAGGATCACACATGGTGTTAGGCGTAGGTTGCCCTTGGGTCGTAATGCACCTGGGGTGCTCCTGGGTTGTACCCATTGGGTGGGAGACGCAGGTGATCTGTTGGACATGAGATGTGCATATGGGCTGTGCTCCGTGTGATGATGAGATGATCTGGATATGATGAGGCGATAGTAGGGGATGTAGGTGATTGTTGTGGCAATGTAATAACTAGTCCTGGGTTGTACCTACTTGATGGCTTGCTCGCAGAGATGATGAAGACCTACATGAGAGCTAGGCCTACATCCAACATGAAAAAGGGTTGACTCTGTAGAACTTCCTATGACGGATAGATTCGAGAGATGTCACGAATCAATGATCAACAAAATGAAGATTGTTGCAGGAGCGACGATGATGATCCAATGTTGATGATGATGTTCCAGCATTGAAGATGATCCAGTGATGATGACGTTGTCCAGAATTGTGTCCAGGGTGATAATGACTGTGGCGAGAGAATACCTTCCTAGTTAAGAGGGAGTGTTGATGTAAATGTAACTTCGAAAGATATTCACTTGTATTTTATATTGATATTATTACTGTATTTTATTTGTACTTCCGACGGATATGTTTTTCCTCCGTTCGGGAATGTCATTATTATGTTTGGTCATGCAAAGTCATTGAGGTTAAACCTCCATTGTAAGTCGGGGCGATAGATCCCCTAGAGTCAAATGTAAAAGGGTTATTGAGTCTTCCTAGAGAAGCCGGCCCAGCCAGTTATAGTGAGGCCGACCTAGTGAGGTAAAAGGTCAAGTTAAAAGTAAAGTATAAATAGAGAGCCTTGCTCTCTCATTTGGACACACTACTCACTCACACAAGTTCGCATAGCAAGAAAGAGAAGACAAGTTCGCTGGTGGAGAAAAGAGAGAAGTTGCAGAAGACATATTTTGGGTTTTCCACTTTTTGGCTTGATATTGTATTAGTCACAAATCTATCTTTGAGGAAGTTGCGGGGTTTTCTCCTTTATGGTTTCCCCGAGGAAAACTATTGTGTCTATTGTGTTTTGTTGTGCTTGTTATTCTTTCAGTTAAAGATCCTAGATAATATTGAATTAAAGTATAAACTCTAACAAAAGCATGAGGCACCTATCACTAAAAACTTGTCCATCTGTATTTGTGGTAACCGGTATGTCCTCTTGATGTACCTGTGTATGCTCCCTGCTCAAGAAACTTGTCCTACCATCAACCCATGAATAACAAAAGCATGCAACCATGTGCTAAGTCTAAAAGGCACTCCACTAATTGTCCATGTCAAGTGATGGACTGACAAACCAATCCATCCCGTAATGTATCCACAAACTAACTCTGATAAGCACTCCAATCGGATTTTGGAGAAGATACATTCTAGGTGCTACCAAATCCCATTTCAGTCTTTAGATATATGCCATTGTCACCCCAAACTCTGATTGTATGCCAACATCTTGTTCTTGAAATTTGTTGAAGATCTTCTTGTTGGAATTCATATGTTTCAATGCTCTCCACGTACCAACCAATGCGTGTTGCTGAAGCTTTTGCACTCATTGCAAACTGCTTTTAACACTACTTGCCCTCTGCCTTCTTCTTCTCAAGGAACTGACTAAATTGATAATGAAGCACCACCAAAAATATCATTGGATTCAATCTCATGCGCCCAACAAAATAGAAATGAATAAGGCATGCTTTAAATAGAAACTATTACTCAAAAGACCAAATACAACAACCAATTGCAAAATACATTCTGCCACATCTTAGAAAGGCTGATAAGATCCACATTCCAAGAAAAGAAGAAAGCAAGCCTACAGTTCCAATTGCAACCATGATAGGGAAATCACAACCTAAGACCAAGGAGTCATAAAAGATAGAAATGTAATGGTATTTGTAGACTCCTACAGTACTCATAACTGTATAGACATCGATGTCGCTAAGCAAGTAAACCATTTTGTTTATTCCACCAAAGACCTCGCAGTTACAGTCGTCGATGAACAAAAAGTCAAAGAAGTAGGTAGATGTCATGAAGTCATATTTCAACTCCAAGAATTGGATCTACAAATAGGTTTCTACGCTCTACCACTAGATAAGATGGATATGGTGATAGGTGCAGAATGGTTCATGCAATTGGCCACTTATAGCACCAATGTTGAAGAACAATTCATGGAGTTTAACTGGCAAGGTCAACATTATAAACTATATGGTGTTGAAGGTTTTGCTCTTAAGAAAGATGAACTGCAACTAATGAAAAAAGCGCAAGAATCAAAGACACATACAACAACAGAATCAAGAAAAATGTATTACCAAGGAGCATCAAGGTTTTAAGTTAAACAGAGAGGTCAAAATACTTCAAGATATAATGCAAAAAAAACAAAGGAACCTCACCAACACCCAAAGAAAGAACAAATTAAAACTGGACAAACACGATGCCACCACGGAAGCATGCTCAAATAGATAGAATCCTATTTACTATGCTTTAGGGACAAAGCATTCCTTAAGGGGGTAGTTATATTATAAACATGATAATAGATATAATAATAATAATATAATTAGGCTAATAAAAGGTCAAAGGGCACTCACCCATTCACCTCGTGACCAGTCAATGCATACAAGTAAACTGTCATGAGGCTCATTGTAATCAATCATCTTATCAATTCTTATCAATCAATCATTATTATTCTTATATATATTTGCAGAAATATTCTTTCATTCAGTAATAAACAGAAATCTGTTTAATACAACTAACATAGATCCATTGCAAACCCGGATCTATCAAGCACCGAGAGGGATCAAATTTCTTGAGGTGTAATTGCTTGATAGATCCGTCTTTAAGATTGATATATGCTTTTTATTTTTTTTATTTTATAAGCCAACATAGATTTTTTTAATAGCTTTTTATTTGGTTTTAATTTATTTATTTTATGAGCCTACTTTTTATTTGGTTTTAATTTTTTTATTTTATGAGCCTACTTTTTATTTGGTTTATATTTTTTTATAAGCCGACATGAATTTTCTTAATTATTTTTTATTTTATTAGGAACCTCACAACATCTCTACCATACTGGGCTGTAGAGCACCTCGCTGCTCTCAGTGCAACAACACGCATTTTCTAGTAAAGGTTGCACTCCAAATTCTTGGCAAAATAACTTTGTAAATTATTAAGTATGAGTAAACATCTTGAGATTTCTGAAAATCTACTGATAGTTAAAATGTTAGAGGCGGGCATATGTCCTAAAACATTCCTGCCATTCTATGAATAAAGTCAAATTTCTCCTACTAGCACCCATTCTGAAAGTCCTCTGCGTATTTTGCCATTGTAAATATTTGAAACAAAGGGCAACCACCATCAAGTTCCATTAATCTGTAACTGGCATAAATACCATATGTCTAAAGGATCTTCTTGTATGAGGTAAATAGTATCTTTATTGCATTGAAAACATGCTGCATGACTCCCTCGTATCATCCTTGCAGAATACTTTCCATTGATAAGTCAAGGCCTAACCACGGGCAGAGGGAGCGGTTACATTTTGGCATGCTACAACATTAGTAGGACATTAGCGCCGTGCCTATAGAGATTTAGGAAGGCACTGCATTTATACCAGCAAACATCAGGTCACAAGCTGTAAATAAAATCTGAGATGACAAAATGGCATAGAATGACATCTTGAAATCGAAATTCCAAGCTTCTACCTAATGAGAAAGACAAAATAAAGCCAATGGGGTTTTGGTTCAATGGTGAAGCAGGGGTGTTTCATACCCCCACAAATGTTGAAATCACCAAGAGACATATTTCATACTTTATGGACCGTCTCATCTGTGCAAGCGGAACATATTGCCTTAAGCAAGCCTCCATGCAGACTGGGCCAGGTACAAGCCTGGGCATATTTGGCAGGGTACATTCCCCCGGTATCTTAGCGAAGGAATTCTTTCAAGGGTTGTAAGCCGGTTACACTCCATTGTAATATTCGCATATTGGGAAAGTGCAAATTTAAGTTTGGCGCCAAGCTAATAGGACGCAATATGTCCATCGTAATGAGCATCAAAAAATTGCTTGTGGGCTAGTGCTGAAATGTTTCGTTTCTTCAATTCCCCAGAAATAGACTTGCAAAGGTTTATTTGTCATCAAAGCCAACAGTTTGGGTAAAATGATAAGAAGGAGAAGCTTACTTACTCGGAACACTTGTCCAATAGTTGATCTATGTCGTCATTGACAGGGTTACCACCCAAACTGGCATTGGCTTCCTCTTGCTTTTTCTGAATTTCCTTCAACCAGAGAGCAGCATGAACCCTATGTTTGGTCATCCTGTAGTCCTCCTCCTTGGTCGCCATCTTCTTACTAACCCTATACTCTTCCGGAAGATTTTCATTATAAAGAAGCTGCTGCTGATTCTGATGCATCTGTCTTTCATCTTCCTCCGGAGAATGAGGATGAAACGTGGGGGTTTTACAATGTTGGTCCTCCCCCTCCCCCTCCACCTCCTCCTCCCCCTCCACCTGTGTAATCCGTTTCATTAGGGTTGTTATCTGCTCCATCTTGCTATTTATGTTGTGGACAGAGTGAGTGGCATCACGACGCTCCTCCTCCGCTTCGGAAGGGTGGGCGGGCGTGGGCCAAGGGGAGGAAGAAGATGAGCAGGAGGAGTCTTCCCGTTCCCATGGAGCTTTACCAGAGGAGGATTCATCGGGAATCCAAGCAGACTCCCACGCATCGTTCCATTCATCATCATCGTCTTCCTCTTTTTTTCCTTCACCGTCGTAGCCTTTCCAGGATTTTCCACTGTAATGCCTTTTACTTCTGCTGTTCACATGAGAATCAAACGATTCACGACAATAACCAGATGATATAGTCCGCGGAAGTAGAGGCCGAGGCAGAAATGAGCCTTGACATAGGCTACGAGTAGCAGAATCAACTAGTGTTTTCGGAGCAACACGACGAAGGGCCTGCAGTATCATCATCGCCGAAGCGATTGTTCTACATATGGGTGGGCTCGTTTATACTAGTTCCACCAACAGCCTTCCCAGGCTCTCTTTTTCTTAAGTGAAAACTCGTGGAAGCCTTAGGCACTTAAATTCTCCATACTCTAAATTTATGGAAATTTTGTTTGAGAAGAAAAATAAAATTGCTATATAGAGTGAATCAAAGAAACTACAATGGGTAACTGTATTTTTAATGGAAATTTTGTTTGAGAAGAAAAATAAAATTGTTATTCATTTATAGAGTGAATCAAATAAACTACAATGAGTCACTGTACTTTTTATGATGTTCAATCAAAAAAAAATGGTTAGAAATAAGTTCTATTTAAACTAAATATATACAGAATATCAAAATTCTTGAATTGTCTTTGATTCTAGGCATCAACATAAACTGATATTAGTTACAAAATATTACCGATATTTCTTTTGATATTAGTTACAAAATATTAACAATAGTTCTTTTCTCTTAGTATGTCAAAAATAAGACATCAATCCAATAAAGACAAATAAAGGATTATGTCTAGAGAAAAACTGAAACTAGAAAATCCTATAGTGGCCCTCGTCCACCATTTTAATTTGGGCAGAATCTTTTGTAATGTAGAAAGCCTTCCATGAGTCCAAGACCCTATTTCGATAGTAAATTTTCCCTCTGATAGTATGCCCATGGTAGGTGCATGTAGCTTATCGAGGAGAACCTTTGATGGAGAGTTGGGACCCCTGTGTTGTGTTGTGTTGCAATTACCCCACAACCAATACAAATATCAAAGTGTTTCTTTCGAAAGTATAAAGGGGATCCCCTCTCTACAGCACCCACTTTGTTCGGCCCATCAAAAAATCTGGGCGACCCATGTAACCATACATAATATAAGAGTGATCTATAATCCAAGGAAAAAAAAAAGAGTGATCTATAAAGTATAGATGATTCATAATTTTTTACGATTTCTAAGATAACTTTGAGGTACACAAGTGCTATGTGGAAGCTAAGCTGTAAAAAAATATCAAAGTTGTGTATGCTTTTTTGTCATTAGTTGTGTAATAGTTTCATATGCATAATTATTATGAATCGGGATAGTTTATAAGATAGTACCTACAGTAAATGCTTCGGCGAGTCTTAGCGAGCCTTTTTTTTCACTGAAAAATATAACTTACTATTAATATACGAAATAGTAAATGTTGCCAACTGTCAGAAAAACCATACATCTCATCACTGCCAAGCAGTACATGTGTCTAAATAAATCATCCGGCCACAGTGCCAAACTGCCACATAGAAAAACCATAAGAAGTACCATAAGTTCATACATAAAAACGTGAACCCCCCCGTAGGAGAAACAGGTTCAACGGCCCCCAAAGTGCCAGCCAAGAGTCCCAGCATAAACCAAGTTCTCAACAGTAACCAACAGCCAAAGCTGTCATCAAAAAGAAAAATGTCCAGTATGCTAAGGAACTAAATATGAACATAAACCCAAACTATATAGCCGCACATAGGAGTATACAAAAGGTCCAACAAGGAGTTGGAAGCAGCCCCTATGTGATATCTGCACATAGAAACTAACAAGGAACATAAGTATAACATCTCAAAAGGAAAACAAAGCAGCAGCATCAAATAACAACATAAAGTAAAGAGCTAAGAAAATCAAGACCAATGAAGGTGATGAGAGCCCTGAGCAAATAAAGAGTCATCCCGCCAATCCTGCCACATAATAACCCCAAGTGCCGAGGAAAGTGCCTTTTTAGAGAGCATGTCCGCCACCTCGTTAGCCTCCCGGTACACATGGTCGAAGTGAATGTGAAGAAAATCCTTCAATAAAAACTGAACCGCATCCATCCAGTGTTTGAGTAACAAAATATTTAAGGAGGATTTGCCATTCACCCAGGAGATGATGGAGAGGGAGTCGCCAAAAACCATAAGTTGGGAAATATTCCTCCGACGGGCCCAAAAGAGTAGTAACCAAAGAGCACATAGTTCGCTTCTGGTGTTGGATCCACAGCCCAGATTAAGCCAAAGATGAATGGAGATAGAATTAGTAAGGTGTATAACAGCCCCAGCACCTCCCCTCCCACCAACACTAACAGCAGCACCATCAAAGAATCCACACGGGTATGTCAGAACCGGAGGGGCAGAACGACGATGTCTGTCCAGATTATCGCGAACCCGGGCCCGGCCATGGATTGAGAGAAATTCTTGATGTGCAGCAATAGTTTTTAAGCCAATCCCTGCTAAGAAAGGGGCATGATCCTCAAAAATATAAAGGTTCCGAGCCTTCCATACCTCCCATATCATAAAATAAGGAAGCTCCCTAAAACCGCAATCATGCCGGGCCCAAACGGCAAGACAGTCGCTGAGGGAGCAAAGGTTCCAAAGAAATGAAATGCCAGACATGTTCGCAATAAAAGACCAGAGCTCTTTTATAAAAGGACAAGAGGAGAAAAGATGATCAACCGTCTCCCCCTCAGAGCAGCATAAGGTACACCAACCCGGGCCACAAAAACCGCGCCGGCACATGTTATCCCAAGTAAGTATCCGGTTATGGAGCGCAAGCCAAATGAAGCATTTAATCTTGAGAGGCAATACCAATTTCCAAATTGATTTATCCCACCAGCTTACCTGGATCTGTGATTCTGCAAATAAAGCATCATAAGCCATTGCCGCAGAGACCCTGCCACCAGCCACATCCCATGACCAAACAAGCCGGTCTGCGCCATCAGAGAGCCGCAGATTAGATTGATACATAGACTTAATATAATCCTCCCATTCGAGCTTCAAAGAACCCACAAGCCCCAGCTGGGTAGCCGATTTCCATCGAGGGCGACCGTCTACACTCCAACCAGCAGCATGATCTAAGGTGTGATAACCATTAGTAAAAAGGAAGGTTCTCAGTTCCGTCGAGAGTGAGTGCCTCAATGGCCCCCCTATGAAAGGGTCAAGACCCAGTTTTATATCATGCCCATTGCCAAGCAACCACGCAATCCAGTGCTTAATCACACTGTAAGCACCCAGCAACCCGTTCCATATGTTTGAGACGCCCACTGTTGCAGGGCGATTACAACGGAACCATCTTGAGACCGGAACATTACGTAGATACTTAGCACGAATAACCCTTCCCCAGGTCGATTGATCAAAGAGAACACGCCAGAGGCTTTTTGCATGGAGGGCCATAACAAACATTTCAATATCCTTTATATTCCAGCCACCCAGATGCCAGGGACGTGCCAATGCCTTCCATTTTATTAGATGCAATTTTTCCAGGTTTCCTCCACCCGACCAAAGGAAACTAAATATCTTTCTTCTTATCAGATTCAGAATGGTTCGAGGGATTTTGCATAGGGAGAACCAATAAACGCCTAAATTCTGCAGAACAGCTTTAACCAGGGTAAGCCTGCCACCCAAAGAAAGATGCCGGTAGCTCCAGTGTCCAAGCCTCAATTCAAATCTTTTAATGAGCCAGGACCAATCATTGATCAAATAATTTGTAGGTTTGATGAAAAAACCCAAATATTTAGTACCAGCCTCGATATCTTTGAAGTTAAGTGGCAGAAAATTGCCTATCGACCGCTGAACGTCCTCCGCCAGGGAGTGTTTCAGGAAGAAATATTTTATATAGCTGATGACCATGCCTGTTACCCTGCAGAACAAATCAAGAATCTGTTTATATGTCACCCATTCGGCCAGAATTCCCATGCCAAATAGCAAGACGTCGTCCACAAACAAGGAGTGTGTGACTGATATATCCCTGGTTACTTTAATGCCAACGATCCTATCTTCCATGCGAGCTTTAATGATGGACAGGCTTAGCCCCTCAATGACCAGGAGGAACAGTAGAGGAGAAAGAGGACATCCTTGTCGGAGTCCCCGAGATGCCTTGAAATATTCAGTAGGAATGCCATTGATAAGGATTGCATAGTTGACAGAGTTAATACATGCCATAATCCATTTCATAACTTGCCATGGAAGGCCAATCTGGATAAGGATAAGTCTCAGGAAATTCCAGTCCACCTTATCATATGCTTTCACCAGGTCCAGTTGTAAAACAAGAGCATCCCTCCGTCTCTGTTTGATAGTGTGGAAAATTTCCTGTGTCACCCCCACGGCGTCATGGATCTGTCTCCCAGTGAGGAAGCCATATTGTTCCTTAGATATGTGCCGAGATAACACCGGTTTGATTCTTTCAGCAATAATTTTAGCAATAATCTTATATACCAGATTGCATAGCGCAATTGGTCTGAAGTCATCATAACTGTTCGGATGGGAAGTCTTAGGTATGAGAGCCAAATATGTAGAGTTTATAGCACCCGAGACCATGCCAAGCTTCCGGGATTCTTCCACTACCATTCGAAGATCCTCGCCCATGATATCAAAATTGTGAATGAAAATCTCCACCGTCCATCCATCCGGACCCGGAGATTTGTCTTTTGCAATCCTCCTCAAAGTTTTCTCCACTTCTTCCAGGGTGACCTCCAGGTACATGTTGTCACCCTCTTCCTCATTGAACATACGGGGGTATTCCTTGATAAGTTTGAATTGTTCAGCCAGATTAGTAATTTTTGGATCACGGTAATACTCCTGGAAATGAAAAGTAGCTTCCTTCATCAGGCTCTCCTCCCCCCAGATCCTCCGACCCATATGGTCATTCAAATCCCAGATTGAGTTTTGCATTCGACGGGAGTCGGCGAACTGATGGAAAAATTTTGTATTCAGGTCCCCCGCCTTGAGCCAGGTTGCTCTGCTTTTTAATCGCCAAGCTTCTTCTTGCATCAGAAGAATTTTCATTTTCTGATTTTCCAAAGTAGAGAGTTTGGTGAGCTCACTTTTATTTAGTTCAAAATCAACTCCACGGTTCATCAGATATTCCACTTCTTGTTCAATCTGTGATAGTTCCTTTCCCATCATAGCTTTTTTGTTCTTTTCCCACTTTATTGTGAAATCTTTTAAAACTTTGAGTTTCACCGCCATCTTATCCATGGCCGATCGTTCCCCTGATACATCTGTTTTCATCCACATATTTCTCACACCCGAACAGTACTCTTCCTCAGAAAGCCATGTAGAATTAAATTTGAAAGGGAAGGCTTTGTGCCAGGGGTCATCATCAATTTGTAGAACAATAGGGAGATGATCACTGATTTTTATTTGATGCATCCAAGATCTATAATTCTGAAGGCTTGATAGTAACGAATCCGATATTAGAAATCGGTCTATACGCTTCTGGATCAGCTGGTCCCCTGCTCTACCATTAGTCCATGTTGGTGCCAGCGGCCTAGGAGCCACATCAACCAAAGAAAAATCCTTGAAAAGATTTGTGAAAAAAGGTCCCAGAGGGTCCCTCCTTGCCAAACCCCCCCATATCTCCCCGTCGGCCCAGGTAAAATTTAAATCACCAGCAATTATCAAATTTTCAAGGTTTAATAAGTTTTCCGTTCTAGCCAGGTTCCAGAAGGTCTCCCTGTCACAATACGGGCCATAACAGTTAATAATGTTTATGTTTTTCTCGAACCCCCTTATGTTCCCAGATAGCAGAATGCCTAGAGAGACTTGTGAAGGAATTAACTTCAAAACAAGTGGGTTCCAAGCCGCTAAAAGACCACCAGAGAGTCCAGCTGCGTCCACTGAGCAGCACATCCATCCCGGCTTTACTTTGTTCAAGAAAATACGGGCTTTTTCACCACTAACCATCGTTTCCTGTAGCAAAATCACATCAGGTTTGACAATTTCAAGCACACGTTTGAGGGCCAATTGTTTGGGTAGGCCCCCCACCCCTCTAATATTTAAAGAGAGGAAGATCATTTTCTAACCCTCGCAAGGGCTTTCATTCCTCTAAGAGCCCGGGAGTCAGAAGTTTTGGGGGTGTGCAACGTGTTCAGGTCATTCTCCATCCCCTCCAGCATGACCTTTTTGTTTTTTCTGGCACTTCTTGTTTTCAAAGGTGAGAACTCCTGAGCGAGTCCACCCCTATGTGCCCCTTTAAGTGTGATTACGTCTCCAGAGGTTTCGGGCAGGGTTGTGGATTCCAATTTAGATACCCCCCCCTCAGCAACAGGAGGCTCCAAATCTATGGATTCCCGCGTACCAATTGCCGATGTTTCATAATTTGCCTCCACCCCAACTGAAACTGGGGTCTCCAAAACAAAAGTTTCTCTCACCGTACCAACAGAAAGCTCGTTATTGTCCACCACATGATTCTTGAAATATGTAGGTATGGCCGTTTTTTTAACCATGTCTGAGTATGATGGTATGAGTGGCTGTTTCCCTCCCAACCCGACAGGCAGATTGTTATCCGCATTGTCACATTTCGTTACCGGTAACGACTCCGACAACATACCACCGGACGCCGAAAACCCCAATACAATGGCATCAGGGATTATTGCAGCACAGTTACCCGAAACTTCACAGGGTTTCACCACATTCTCTCCCATCCCGACAGGCAGATTGTTCTCCTCCTTGTCACATTTCTTAACCGGTAACGAGTCCGTCAACATACCACCGGACGCCGAAAACCCCAATACAATGGCATCAGGGATTATTGCAGCACAGTTGCCCGAATCTTCACAAGGTTTCACCACATCCCGTGTAGGGACTATAAGGGCATTATTGCCCAGGGAGGCCGAAGAGTTGGTGGGAACGGGAATCAGAGTGTTTGGTAAGTTGATCTCCGGGATCTGATTGTTTAACTTGATCAAAAGCTCGGACTCTGAATCCGGGTCGTCATTTTCAGAGGTCTCATTTGATGTCTGACCCGACCCAGATGAGTTGGATTCTATGTAATGGATACGACTCATATAATTGCCATTGTTCCCATTGCTCAAATCTAAGGAATTTATAAAAGATATATCTAAATCATTTAATGACTGATAAAACATAGGGTCCTGTAATTCCAACTTACGGATGACTGACGAGTCCGGAGCAATCGGGTTGAGCACCCTGTTGGAGAAGCCGTCGAGGGCACCCATACCATCTAATTCGATGTCGCTGCTATCGTCAGATGACCACATTGGCCCCCCATCCATGTTACGGCCAGAGGATGCCGGAGCCGTGCATTGGCGCCAAAGGTGTCCCACGGCTTTACAATTTGAGCAGCGAAATGGTATGCCCCAGTAGTCAACAATCTGTGTCAGCTGGCGCCCTCTCCAATTGATATGTAGTACATCAATAAGCCCAATGGAAATATCAACTTCCACCAACAGTCGCCCCATCCTTCTATCAAAGCCATTGAGGTGTGCCTCCTCCACATGCAAGAATCTCCCAAGCCGGTTGCCAATGGCCTCGAAGGCCCCACGGTTCCAAAAGGCAAGAGGAAGGCCCGGCAGAAGGACCCAAAGATGTCGCAGCCGCACAGTGGCCGTTTCCGGGCTAAAATCCGTCTGCCATTTTTGAAGCATCAAGCTTCCCGAGCCAGAGAGCCATAAGCCCTCCAAGATGCGTGTGCAGTGAGCCTCCTCACGGAATTTAAAACCATACCACCCACATGGCATTGCAAAAACCTGTGGTGTGTAGTTTAGAATGGGTCTCCATAGCCCCTCTATCCATTTTACGACATTCCGCCGATTCATGGCGTGGTAGGAAAATTTACCAACGAGCACTGTCATATTGAAATCAACTATCTCCTCGATGGCAATATCACGGCCGACCGTCATCCATGCTTCCCCAGGCCTGCAAAAATATTTGCCCATGCGCCTTCCATTTGTGCGGGAAGACGACCCAAGCTTTCCACCACCACCCCGACACGGACGAGCTCTAGTGTTGCCGACGGATGGGTCTGACCCCGAGGCATCCCCAAGTGTCGTTCCAGCGTCCAGGTGTCTTTTATTTGCCATCCCTTGTGACGCCACCTGTCGGCCGATGGGCTTAGACGACTGCAGCTCCTGTAGTTGATTTTTGAAATAAGCATCCGGCTGCAACAGCCCTGCTTCCTCTAGCTGGGATTCCGTTATCAGCATATCGTTTTCCGGAACATGAAAGGTTGCCATCCGGGAGTTTCCCAAAAGGGTAGCAATACGGTTCGAAACCCCCAGTATCCCGGGCCAAGAAACGATTCTTTACTGGTGAGAATCTCCGAAAACGACTGACAATGGGTTGCAATGATAGAAAACAGGACCACAGAAAGGCCTATCGCATGCCGGACCGGAAAAGCCCCACCGGCTCCACCCCACCGTGTCTATAAAGCCCCACAGATATTCAGCCGGAGTGTGACCACGCAGATTCCAACAGGTTCTAAAACAGAGAAACCTTGATCAACGGCCCTGTATGTATCATACCCATCAGCGATGGTCGACGATAAACCACAGCCCTTGAAAGCGTTGTGTGGTTTAACACGCGGTCCGTTTAAACCCCGAGCCTCACAGGTATCCCGTGACGTTGTGGGATTAACCGCGCAGTCTCTTGTAACCCAGGTCAGTGGTTTTTACCAACATCGTCGCCGTGTAATTCTCTGCCATCGCCGTGAAACCTGCCGCCATCGCCGAGAAACCCTAAACCAGTGCTCTCAAACCCTAGCCTCCGCTTCCCGCTCATAGTAGTGCACCAAATAACTAATACACCACCAAGTCTTAGCGAGCCTTATTATGTCCCCGGCGAGGAAAATGTATAGATTACGTTTTCCTATTATTTATCGCGAGCAATTTAAATATATTTTTAAAGGTGTAGCTTTTGCATAAAAGGAATATTAAATTTTCTTTTCTTTTTATTGTGTGATTTGGTGAATTCGTATTGGGCATGGCGCAAGCCTCGGGAATCCCTTCCCAAGCATGGTGTCATGCACAATACGGGGTATTTATTGTGGCCTACGTTCGTATTTGATGTGCTCTGGCTCCGTATTTACTGTGCAGTGGCATGTGGAGTGTTAATTTGTATTTATTGTGCGGTGGTGTGTGGATTGTTAATACTTGTGCTTTAATAAATCATCAATATAATAGAATAAAACACAAATACATGGAATGTACTGTTAAGACACGGGAGATCTGGGCCCAACCGTATAAATAAGGACATAGAACTTTTCAAATAATAAATCTATCATTGTAAACTTGTAATGCACCAATTTCCTGATCAGATCAAATCAGCATGCATCGGAATTTGAACCCATCGTAATTGATGGTTGCTTACCCGGCGTGATAATTTTTGTGTTTATAATATTATCTTCTTGATAAATGTGTTGTTGTGCGAAACTCTACGTTAGTAGGCAATGGACATATGAGACGGAGTTTCACGCTTATCCTTTCCTCAAATATTAAATTTAGAATCCCTTGCAGGGATTGGATTACAAGTTTCTTTGTTTTTTTGTTCTTTAAATTTCATTGAAATTTGAATGATTTTGGCTAAAACGATTATATACATAGAGATGTGCATTTAACAAAATTGACCCATGGATAAAAAGGTATGTGTTGAAGTTGTTTTTTTAAAGCCATAAAACTTTCTATGACAGATTTTGTTTGGTCAAGCCTGTATTCAATCTTGGCAACTCACTAGTGGGGATAGCATTTCAGTTTTAACATATTCGCTAAGTTTGATGTACATAAATCCGTTGGTTTTAGTATCACACAAGTTTTGCTTCAATGTTTTCCATCTTTTGTCGCAGTAACCCGCATGACAAGACATGATTGACTGTGGGTGCGTATGATGAGGATGTATGCTTTAAAAAATCTTAAGCCACGACATCTTTTAGTATTTTTAAATTAGCGTAGAGCAAGTTAAATCGAAATTAAATTGCAAATTCACTTCTTTTCTATGATTTTATTATTATTTTATTAGCTAAAAACACATTAATACAATATATCATTGGGTTGATGATAGAATAAGTCTATATAACAAAGGAATAAGGAGATAAATTCAATTTATAATAGTTTTTCCAAATTTGAAAGAAAGTTTATCTAAATTATAATTCAAGTAAATTAATGAAATATAATGTATCCTAATGTGAAAAAGGGCTCCAAGGAAAGCTTCGTAATGCCAAGTCACTCAAATCTAAAGCATCTGAACGCAAAAGTGCAGTCCAAGCAAATCTTATATTAAAGCCTTCTTCAACATTACCATAAACTTGTTGATGGTGACGTGCACTTCTCTTGTGAATAGATAATGCAAAACATAGAATATCTTACTTGACAAATTCTCGTTTATTTAAATATATAGTAAATTTATTCTAATATTTCTATCATTAAATATTGATGGAGGAAGGTTATTTTATTAATGTTGGGTGAAAACATTTCACTATGTTATTTAGTCGTTTGATTTACTGTAGTGTCCCTTTTTAAGAAATTGGAAAAATTGGGAAAAATTGCAATTTTTGGCCAATTCGACCCTTAGACTAGTGATGACTCAAATGCTTCCAAATGGCTCCTAAGGCTCTCGAATTGGGTCTGAAGGTGTTTGAAAGGTATTAATACATAAAAATGAAGTTGATGGATGCTTGGACACTCTCAAAAGACTTCTGCAACATTCATTTAACTTCAAGAGAAATTGGGGAATTTTACTAGTAATTTTGAGGTTCAAACCCCCAAGGGTAGAGGTCAGTAATGGCTTCCCAAATGCAGTACGGCCCTCCCAAATTTCATAACAGAGACATGGATTATTTATAGGACTTCAATGGGCACCCAAATGCATCATTAATCAATTCCTAAAGGCTGCTGCAACTCCCATGAATTAGAGCTTTGTAGACATGTCTTCGCATAGGGGGAAATGATAGAAAAACTCCACAACTTGCTATGAATTTCGAGATAAATGTTCCAAGGACTTGTGTAATGTGTATGAAACTTCTTCAGTACATTAATGGCTCTCCATACAACAATAAAATCACATATATTGACTGAAACAAATCGAAACTAAACAACTTCAAGCTCTCACAACAAGATATAGGGGAAAATGGCACCATTCATACATAGTATGGAATTTTTACATAGTTTCACTTGGAGTTTCGACTTGAGGTTCTTCTGAGCATCAAATATAGAGTGAATACATCATATTACAAATAAATGGGGCCCCTTGGAATACCCCAAAGATATCATCATCTCACCATGTGCGTCCTTCCTCCAAGAGCCAAAATATGAAGAGAAATGTGAGAGAGATGCGGGAGCAAGTTGAAGAAGAAAATATCACGAGCATCCCTGTAGATTCAACCTGCAACAAATGAATCCATTGTAGCTCCAAATGAAAGGTCTGAACGGCCTCTCCAATTTCCAATTAGGATGGGAATCTTGCACCCTCAAAATTGGGACTAAGGCAAGTAGAGTAAACACTCCACTAGCATGGACAAGCTATGCTCTCCAATATGCAAAATGAGAAATGATCAAAAGCCCATCTCCTTCTTTGTTCTTGTCTTTTATAAACTTTCCAAGTCCTCCATGGTTCAAATTCCTTCCAAAATATTCATTCCAACTCGAGTTGGGAAGAGATTCCAATGAGTGTCACTTGTCCAACAATTCCTCGTCTCCATCTTCCACCAATTCGAATGGGGAAGCATATTGGATGCCATAACTCCCTTGTGCGCCCTCTTGGAGGATATTTTTAGCCCTGACATGTCATATAAGTCAGATGTCAACAATCAGGTCTGATCCTTGTCATAAGTGTCATAGCATCTTCATCATCGTTGTCATAGAAGCTAGGGAATCTAGCCCAAGTGTCTCAATATCTCTAAGATGCCTCTTCCTCTTCCATGGGAGTTACTATTCCACTCCAATTCGACCCTCATTGAGTCATGCCAAGTATAATTACCTTCCAACTCCCCCAAGAACATTAGACTCCACCTTGGATCCGAATGGGTGAGAGTAGGGTGCCATGTGGCATGGAGAATCTCGCTTTGTGTGGGTCCCACATCACCAATGTGCCCTCATGACCAAGTGCCACCTTATTTTCCTATTGTAAATATTTATTTAGCCCCTTTTAATAAATTTATGTCAAGCTAATGTCCATTTGGGGTTTAATAGCACCCTTATTCCAAATCTAGATGTTTCCACCCCAACCTAGGGAACTAGTAGATTGGTGTAATTTTCCCTTCTATTGATTTATTTGGATGGGGACATTACATTTACCCAACACTTGGTTTTGTTGTTTGGTTATGCGACATTCACATTACTTATTGCTACAATGCCATCTCTTGATGCGATAGGAGTATTAAAGGGTGACTATGGAGGAGTAGGATATACCTTTTGCCTATAGTACTTTGTGTGTGTTTCATAGGGATTATTTTCCCCTCAAAATAAAAGTTGAGTGGTTTTGGATTATCTCCTTCATGTAGACTTTTAACAATTGTTCATGGCCTTGCGTAAATAGCTTCTCTCTTCACTAATAGCTTCTTGCCGTTCCTCCTACAACATCCCTTCTCTCGCAACATCACGTAGCAACATCGGGGACATTGCCATTTCATGGCTCTTGTTTATTATATAGAAGCATCTTTAATGTTTTGTTTGGAAACTTGAAATGATAAGGAGAGTAAATGGAATTTTGAAAATTGTACAATGGATTTTGAAATTTTCAAAGTTTCCAGCAGTGGTTGACGCTTTGAGGTTGCCAGGAAAATTGTTTAAGAAATAAGGTTCGTCGAATGCTTTATTTAATGAATGTTGTTTTAGGGTTAAAGTCCTCAAATGATGTGATAGCATCCTCACTTACTTTTGTATTAACATTATCACAGTTTTGGGGTCATCTCTTGTGAATCCTATACTAAGGTGGCATGCCTTGTGGGATCATCTTTAACTTGTGGTTATTGTTGGAACCTATGGTTGTTTACATAAACTCGCATCTTTGACATACGTAGTCGACCACATGAAGGGAGCTTACCATTGAGGGAACCAACCATTAAGAATAGACCCGACTGGCATATGGAATTATCAAGTCCACATTTTATGGAGAAGTATGGGGTGTGGACCCATACATTGGGGATTTCAATTATTGACCTGAACCTATTTATAGATGGTTCTTTTGATTGACCTATATCACATTATTCATGGAGTTTTTCTCATTGAGCTTAAGTGTTAATGGTGTCTCTTGACACCACCACTATTGTTTCAATATGTGTTGTTCACTTATGTTATTTATTGTATGTTCCAACATGGTATCATATTTGGTTGTTCTTGATTTGGGTTATGTAGAATATCAACAGTTCTAGTGGAGCTTGTGGTTTGATGAGTTGTTGTAAAATTGTTTGTGGGTTTAAAAGTATGATGAATCACAACATTTGACTTGTTGGATTTTTTTTTTGTAAGTTAGACGATCCTTCTATTGCCTCTAAAAAGAAATTTACAGACGGAACCAAGCCCTCCCAACAGAGAGAAAACAAGCTTGAATGTCAAGTTGGCAGTCTCCCCCGAAAGGAAACAAGACAATACCAAAGAGTTTGAGAATTCTTAGACAGTCTTATAACATAGTCTTCCATGAAAATTAAATAAAATGCTATAAGCAGTAGCCTAAACAGAAGTAAACAACAGTAGTTAAAAAGTTCCTACTTCTAAAAGTAGCCAAAAAAGAACAGGAGCAACATAAACCACAAATTACTCATGAGTCCCGCTGGTAGAGCCGGGCTCAAGCTTCATACCCAATTGCTTGCTAATTTCCACCTGATTAATCAGGATACGCTGCAGGAGCAACATCATCTCATCTTGCAAGAGCAAGATTTCACCATGTTGTTCATCCTTCTCCACCAAGGTTCTGTCGAGAACCATCTTCTGTGACCAGTATAGATCCAAGGACTTCTGATAAAGGGTGAGATAGCCATGGGAAGAACCAGGATCAGGGATGAGTTCCTTGAACTCCTTAATGATTTCCTCTGCCCCAAGGCAATTTCTATCAATATCAGTTTATTCCTCAGCCTGCAGGATTTTGTCTTGGACAGACTCAGGGATTTCCTTCTTGTAGCGCTTGTATTTTTCAACTAATTGCTTCTGAAAGCGAGTGTGGGGGCCCATAGGTTCAGACAGACAAAACTCAGGTAGAGTATAGGCACAGCAAGGGTTCTTGTGGGGAGGCATGCTATCAACAGGGATGGCACAGGTCACAAATGGAGTGAGCAGGGGCGGCCCGAGGAAGAGGCAAGGGTCACAAGCATAGGCTCTCAAGAAGAACTCCCCCAAGGTCGAGGAAGAACGTCCGACAAAAACCTTCTCAACAAAAGAAAGGTGGCGAATAACGGAGCTCCTAAGAGGGTGGCGAAAAGCAGAGCTAATGTCGCACAAAAGACAACCAGAAAGAACAGAGATAGAGCGAGGCGACGACTTGCCCGGGGTGACAGAAGAAAAGGTGGAGTCGTCGAAGATTCCAGAGAGCCCAGGGTCCCACAGAGCACACAGACAGTCAGGACCACTGCTCAAAATCTCCATAGTGAGTATAGAAACGAATAGAATGAGGACTAGGCTTGAAATTGTGCCCAACTGCTTGCTAAAATTCTCTCTAATTCTCGACTGTATCAAATAATGAATGCGCGTGCTGGAGAGCCATCTGCTGATGAGGGCTCGTACTTGCTCGCGGGTAGCCATTACTTTCCTCGAGGGAGATAATTAATGATATAGGCAGTTTGATGGGGGGCGATGAGGTGGGAGCACGGGGGACTGGGCATCCTACCACGTGCCTCTCATCCACCCTCCCAACTGTCCAATTGTCCACCCGCCGTGGGGAGACTTGTTGGATTTGACCATTGTGTGTCGGTCATATCTTTAAATATCTTAGGTATTATTTTGTCAAATTTATGGAAGCATTTGATGCATGTGTCAATTTAAGACTTAATATGGTCTATTAACTGGGATTATCTTATGAAGGCATGGAGTCTGGATCATTGATCAGACTTGTCCACTATTTATCTTAGCCATTGCATGCCCTAATCGCTAGGAAAAATTGGAAATATTCACTAATCTTTGTAAGTATACCTATATGGACATGATTGAATTGATGGTTTGGCTAAATCTCGTGAACTGTCGTGGCTACATGGATAAGAGATCGATTTTTTGGGCAAATTTATTGGTTGAGGAAGTCAACTGAGTGTCAACTATAACCATTTGAAGTTGTGCCCATTATGTAAGTTGATATGGTCAACTGAGTCTTAAGAGAGAAAGATCATCAATTCAATCGGCAGAGCTTAGCCTGGTGGTCGATTATCATTATCAATAGCATTTAGAACTATGTTTATGTGTCAGTTAAAGGCTCATCCATATGATTGACTGGAGGTTGACAACCTTGTTTTTCCCTAGATTCCAATGAATCCTTTGAAGGTTTATCATGAGATGACTGAGCATTGTCTATAGTACCAGTGAGATAGTTGAATGGAGTATTGATCAGATTGTTCGTATGTATGGTCGACAGAGGTTATCTAGTAGTCGACATGTATTAGTAACTGCATGTAAATGTTTGTACAATGGAAAAATGATTGAATGGCACTCTAAAGCATAGATTAAAGGCCATTCTTTGGCATGAATTTATAATTTGACTATTTGTGGGGTAACTTCCACTCGTATCTTGACCTATTGAGAGATCGACATATATATGGACCACATATTAATGCATGGTCAACATATAGATAGATAACAACCTGTTTTGTGGATCTAAATGTCGATTAGTTGGCTAGTGAATATCCATTAAGTCATGGTAGAACTGATCGACCAAGAGTGATCAACTAGTGCTTAACTTGTAGTTAACTAGAAAGTCTAACTCTACTTTGAACCTATGTAAACTATTGTGATCATGTTGCTGACAATTGTGTGCATTGAAGTGGTTGGGAAAATTTGCACTATTAGTTGATGTTGGATTAGAAGTTAACCAACGTGAAGCTCAACTTGGTTTAGTTGACAAGTTATAAAGGAACTTGGCTTTACTTATTGTTTCTTGTAGCAAAGTTGTTGTCTAGATACTATATATTGAGGATACATTGGGTAAAATTATTCGAAGCGCATAGACCAAACTCTACTTATTGTATGCTATAGTCAACTAGCGGTAAAGATTGTCTCTATTTATTTGTTATTACATATAATTACCTTTATTTGTTTATTCTATTGGTTGTATAAACTTTGGTGATAACCTTTTGTTGTTGCTACTATGTTGATTATCTTTGTTAAAATAAAGACCAAGGATCCATATCATTGAGTAAACTCAATGTTGCTAGTGCATTAAAACCTTGAGTGTGTAAATTTCAACCTAGAAGATCAACCAACTAACCAGCAATGGATTTATAAAAGTTTGAAAGCATGTTTAAAAATGTGTACCTTTGATGAGGACCGAGAGCTAATTTTTTGGAAATGGTAAGAAATTCATAAGAAAAAAGTTGTTGTTTTGCATGAATCTCATGATCGACTTCAATACGAAGTTGTTCACTTGCAGACTAGTGTTGCCCTATTGCAAACATAGAAAGGAAGATTGAAGGATCAGTTGGAGACAACCTATTCCCAGTTGGAGGATGAAGCCACCCTCTTTCAGACTACTATTTTGCAGAGGTATGATGAGAAATATAGGAAGATTAATGTTTTGGAAAGAGCATAACAAAGTGTCTTCCATAATCTTATGGATGAATTTGGAGATAAGACAAATTCAATTGATGATCTGGAGGAGGAACTTAAGACCCTCTCTCATACATAAGTTAATGGATTAAAGGAGGAGATTAATAGACCGGACGAAGCCAATACCTAGCTAGAGCGTGAGGTTGCCCACTTGTAATCCTATGTTGATTAGATTTTAGAAAAAGTTTCTCCTCTTCGGGTAGATAATGTTTGGTTATTCAATAAATATCGGGATCTTAGAGAATATTACAATCTCTTATTGTTGCAGATGACTGAGAAAGATGAGACCATTCAAATATTCTAGAATTATAATCAGGGTCTTGAATTAGAAGTTGGTTGATTGTAGATGGATCTGAAGAAGTGTGATGATGTTGAGTTTCCAAAGCCTCTGATTACTTTTTCTATCTTTGATGCTCTTTCCTGTAGCCATGTTATTTGTCAAAAGGATGATATTGTTGTGAGACCTTCTTGTGCCTTGTTGACTACTAATGTTGTGTTGTCTCCTAGTTTTGAGAAACATACTATTGGTATTGGGTCCTGATAGTTAAGTAAGATGGGTTATACCAGAGAGGTGGACTTGGGAAGAATGGACAGGGTACTAATGAGTTTAGATTGCCTAGAGTAGACCTTGGATACGATGAAGATTAGTTACCAAATAGACCTGGGTTTGCTAGGACGCCAAAAAAGTATTATTTGTTGCATGTGGAATTCAACCTGAGTTTCCATAAGAGAAATTAGCTATTGATAATTATAAATAAATGGTTGTTCGTGATATGCCACAATCCGAAAATATTATTTCAAATGGCAGTGTTGTTGATCTGTAGGGGTGCTCTGAATTGTTGATTAAACTATAACCTAAGCTCGTACCTTCTATTCAACCAAAGAATGATTCATTGCCCTATCGACATCCTCATCATAAGGATTGGAAGAATGTGCCCAAGAATTGACATTCTTGAAAGGTGGAAATCGCTTTTTTCACTCTTTGTAGAAGAAGCGTGAAAGATAGAATTTTGAACCAGTATCAACTACTCACATTGATTGTGGTTGTGCTAGCATTTGAACAAGTGTTTGAGGACATCTTACACGTGTGTATCATCAACTATACAACAATACAATTATCCTATTTCTTGTTTTTGATCCATTGGAGTGGTGGATTGAGAATTAACCAAAGACACAAGTTGATTGAATTTCAACTATATATGTTGTTTTGATTGTAGATTTTGGTAGACATTTTGTTTGACATATTGCTTGTTATTTGCTTCTTTCATTAGTCCCTCGGTTGTGTTTGGGGGGGTGATTGATGTTATTGGTATTGAGATGTAAACCTAACTTGAGGTATTTAATCGACTGAAATTTGACTAGGTTGTTTATTGGGTATGTTGAGGCTGATTTGACTCGTTGTTACAAGTCAATGATTGAAAGCTAATATGCAAATTCCAACTACTGAGTTATTTATGGATTGTTAGGATATTCCAATCGGTTTTGTTTGTGTAACAAATATAAATTAAAAAACAATATTATTAATAACTACAATAATATTAAAAAAATAATAACATAATATTAGTAACTAAATTAATTAATTAATCAATTAACATTTAATGAAGAGACATAGGTCACACCTATTCACTCCCATGACCAATCAAGGTATATCGTCATGAGAGAATTGTATTAATTCATTCATTATCAATTATACTTTTATATATTCATTATTTGCACAATACTTATGTGTTTATAACGCTTCCGCTACATGGCTGGGCACTTCATCATGACTTGTGCTCTAATTGCCTCCTTGGGACCACTGATGAAACATCCTTTAAAAAAGGAATCAAGCACACCCTCTATGCAGATTGCCAATTACTCAAAGGCTACAATAAACTTAATAATTGTGCTTGATTGGCATTAAAAAAATAAAAAAAAACACTAACCTGGTAAAAATTTAGCAACCAGTAGAATATTCTTACTAGACTTGGTAAATTGTTTTTAGCAATCATATAAAATATTTCTAGTACTTGGTAAAAAATTACCAACTCGGTAAAATATTTTTACTAGACCCTATAAAAAGGATAAATTAGCCCCAAGAGTTAGCTCGATCGGTTGTGTTCTCGGAAGTTAGGCCTCCCAGCATGCGAGGTCACGGGATCCATCCTCATAGACCCTCTTGGGGTTAGGCACGCAGCGGCCGCAGGGCGGAAACCCCTTCGGGGCGGGTCCGTCGGAAATTATTTCGTGGATGTAGCGGTCGGCTAAGCCGATTAAAGTGAACCACATTGAAAAAAAAAAAAGGATAAATTGAAAACATTATATACATTATACATAAAGTAAAATTAAAAATAGGGTTATACAAAAAATAAAGAAAAACCAAGAGGGTGAACACTGAAGAACTACATGTCGAGGTTAATCAATGTAGGGATAAGGCTATTAGTTTGACGCACCATCTTATAAATGTTGAGAAAGGTCATAAAGAGTTGGGAGATGGACAAAGAGATTCAAGAGAGAGAATCAATATAACAATAGAAGAGTCCCGAATGGGGTGGCAGTTAGGAGAGGAGGACGCATTAATGGTGTTAGGATGGAAGGTGATGGGGAGATGGAATCGACAAGTTCGATGGAGGTGGCGTTAGTGTTTTCCTCTAGGAAACATTAAATCCCCACCTCCCCACTCCCGAGAGAAGGAATGTACAACACTATCGGGCGCATTTATTGTGTGTTTATGGTAGAGGGAGAGTTGGAAATGATGGTTGTTAATCCAACTGTTAAGGGTGGGAAGGTTTCATTCGAGCCTTCATCTCCCATCATCCTGAGCTCTGGCTATTTTATCAATACTCAGTGTGCTCAGTGTGGAGGTTTGCAACCTTTTTTTGGGTGTGTGGGTGGTGGTGGAGGTACATAAGGATGCAAGAGTTGGGTTTGATTTAGGAGTATCTTAGCACTAAAATAGGCCCGTTGTAGCTAAAAAAAGATATGCACTACTCAGAACATCAAGAAAAACAAGCATGCATAGGGGGATTTAGAGCACCCAAATGGACGAAAAATATATATTTATGAACTAGTGCCTATTTCTAAGGTAGAATGGAGTCAAATACTTAAGATTTTCAAAAGGAAATCACTCTAAGAAATGCACAGTAAGCTATAATGATACAAACACAAGAAAACCCCCACACATGCAACAAAAACATAGAGAAAACAATAGTAAGAGATGACTAGTAGATTGACAAATGAAATAGAGCAGTTTTTTATACTTACCTTGTGTTCTTACCGAGAGACTGAAATTACTCCACCCTTCAAAGTGATGGGATTTCAATGTTGGTCTGGAAATAACTCCTCCACAAGCTGGGCACACGTGATGTTTTGGTTTCTCCGCCTGCAAGCAAGAAAAATGAGTATATGAGTGAGAATCTGAGATTTATCACACATAAACCAAAAAATCCAACTTGTCAATGAAAGAAAGAGCATGCAAGAGAGCAAGAGAGTGTGATCCAAAGAAAAAAGCAAGTAACAAAATAACTTTGGTTAGAAACACCCTCTTCCAGAATAGACCAAGGCGACTTGGGGGCGTTATTTCTCCCCAAAACTGCATGCAACCTACAAAATATAATCACCAACAAGCATACCAACTATCCTACTCCACAAAGAAGATGGCAAGGAATAATGTTCACTTCTCACACACAAAAAACACAAGGAAGAATTAACTCTGCAAATATGGTTCTCTTCTCACTGCCCAAAATGCCAAAAGTCCTTTGCAATGGAGAGCTCACTCTATTTTATAGATGAGATGTGAGAAAAATCCCTAGCCCATAAGGATGAAGGGATAGGATTAAAACATCACAATAAGAGATCAATGGATGAGATCATTTCTCATTTTCCATTTTTCACAAAGATGGAAATGCAAGAAAAAGAGGGGGGTGAATTGCCTCTTACAACCCACTTTTACATGATGAAATTGCACTTTATTGGCAACTGTAATGTCTAGGAGACACAGGGGGATCATTAGGGGGTCCCCCTTACATTATTTTTGAGTTATATAATCATTTACATGCTTTTATTTGTGTTGATTTGACTAAATTCGCCCGAAGGAAATGAAGTGCACGACAGGCCTACTTGAGATGCCAACTTGAGATTTTGAGATTTGGGTATTGCTAGAAAAATTATTTTATGAGGACCCAAGTCACCACTTTTTGCAAAATGCCAATATTTGAAACCCCACTAAACTTAGGCATTTTTAAAAAATTTAATCTTAAGTGGCCATTTAATAATTCACCATTAATTTGATCTTGGCTTTCCCTTGGTCAAAATTGAAATATGATGCCACAGATGGATTCTTTGACCCTCAAAACCATAATGTGGATCAAATCCATGCCCAAAACTAATCTAAAATGTGATTTATAGAGCTGCTCCAAATAATGAAATAAATACTTAGGTTGAAGCGCTGAAACTTAGAAAAAAATATTCCATTAATATCTATTAATTCGATATTTTACAAATCATATTTGGAGGGGTCCAATTGGCCTCCAAAGGGTGAAACGTGATCAAATATTACTATGTGAAGATCCCATGCTGCTAATTGGTTCTATTGACCAAGTCAAACTGATGAAAAAGTCAAACTTGGTCAAAGGTTGACCATGATAAAAACTGGCATAAGGACCATATATAAAGCCAAATGAGGATGTGAAAACACTTGATTATGATAACTATTAACAAACAACTAAGTATAAGGTCCTATCTTACACAAGTGATCATCCTTTGACTTCTTGCTTAAACATTCAACACAGCACAAGTACATAACAAAACGATAAGTAAGAGTAAGTGTCTTATATACAAGTCAATATCTAACTAACATTCACAATGTATTGCATAGATCAGCCTTCCCCTTGGGTGAAGTGGATGGTCGACAAGTAAATGGACTAGTCAAGTGAAGGATTGACCATTGGAAGGCTTGAGTTACTCTTGGAGAGAAGGGGAAAAGGGAGATCTCTGTGACATTTTCTAGTTTGACAAACACTAGGAAGAATGTGCCTTACACATGGATGATGTGCTATATTGGATGGTTCCCCTTGGACTTTGACACTAAGACTCAACCCCCCTCTATTCTTTGACTTTAGCTTTGGGATCCCTCTTAGACTTGTCTTCTTTGCTTTACTTGGGCATTTTCTGACACTTTCTTTCTTTTCTTGAGACCATGGCCCTTTAATTTATTTTTGTTTTTCTTTTATGTTTTTCACTTAGCTAAATGCAAGTTTAGAGTTGCTTTCTTTATGTTTTTTGTTTGGCCTTCAATCTTTAATTTTGTATTCATCTTTTCTTTTATGCATGTAAAAGAGATTGGGACTAGGAGCTGCTATATGTGCCCTTTTAGGCAGGGGAAGAACCTTTCATGCTTTAGGAATTAGAGACCACACCAATTTGGTGACTATCCAACCTTAGCTCATTTCCCAACATCGGTGGTGATCCAACAAGAAGGGCACATGGGGTTAGAAAGAGGTAATCCTAGGCTCAGAGTGAGACATTGGTGACGATATGAAAGGAAACACTAAGGCTTCAGAAAAACAACTCTCTTAGGTTCAAAGTAAGACATCGATGCCAATTCGATGGGAAATGCTAAGACTTCGAAGAATTTTTTTGTACACATCAGAGTCGGGACACCAGGGAAAGACATGGAGGCCATCCTAACAAAGATGTCACATAGGGGAAAGTCCTTGAGTTCCTTAGTCATATCTGGATCAATGGGATTTTTATATCAAGGTAGATGGATGGAGGATTGAAGAGGCCAAATATGAAACCAAGGGAGAGGTTGTGATCCATGTAATACATTGGAGATCCTTCCAAAGAGATACATGTATATAAAATAGAAACTAATACTAAATGTAACTCCATGCAACTGTCCTACTCATCATACACATTAGATGATCACATGTGTAAAATACAACCTACCACTAGTCAGTTAACCAATACAAACCATAAAATCCGTATAACGTCTTCTAGGCATGCATATGATACACAAGTGAACTAAAGAAGGAACATCATATGCTACATATGAAAAACTGGAAACCAGTAGCCAAGCCCACAAATCTCAAGGAATCACTGCTATATAACAATGTGCTTCTCATACAATGATCTCAACCATCAAATATACATGAAAAATATCTATGCTCACTGTAAAAAACTGATCAAAACTATGGTCTGCTCTAGAAAAAATGAGGAGTAACACACCATACAATTGGTGGTACAACAAGTCTCAACTATTAGTATATCTTAAACCAATCAAGATTATACCAACTTGGAGGAACACTAGAAGAGGCGATAGCATCTCTAAAAGATTGGATAGGTTATGTTGGTTGAACCCCTATTTAAGGAGATAATTAAAATTGAATCTATTATTTGGTTGGGGGGAGCTTCTAATCATCTACCGATCCTTCTTTACTTGGAGCCAAAAGATAGAAAACCTCCAAGTTCATTGAAATTCATTCATATTTGGCTATTAGAGAAAGATTTTAAAGATCTTGTGATTAAAACATGGAAGCAATTGGATCCACCATCAATGATTTTTTCCATGAAGCAATTTGCACAATATTAAGTGTGTAAAATATGTCATGAAGAGGTGGGATTCCACAAATGCTGCAAACTCCCAAAATAATTTAAAGGAGGTGGAGGAAGGGTTAGAGCCCTTTTTTGACAATAATGATGTCAAAATATTTTTAGAAGATGAAGCTCAATCCCTTGAATAATTAGACAGTGAAAAGAAGGAACTGTGAGTAAGGAGGAGATCACTCAAAGACTTAAAAGTAGTGCCATCTAGATTAAAGAAGGTGACAATATTACTAACTTTTTCCATTATTATGCTAATCATAAAAAGAATATTAATATGATTTGGGAGATCCTTCACCCAAATGGATCCAAAGTAAATACCTTCACATATATAACCGAGGTTAGAAGAATTAATTTTAAAGCTCTCTTCCAAGATCCTAAAGAATCCAATATCAAAGAAGTTATGAAAATCATAGGCTTGGTTCCTAATTTGATTGATGAAGGCATGGATAGAGATTTGGAGGTTGAGATTATAGTGATGAACTTAAGGAAACACTTACTTCTTTTAAAAAAGGAAAGAGTCTAGGACTTGATGATCCATATGTTTAACTCTACTTGGGGTTATTTGATCTTTTGGAGCAAGACTTGTTATAGGTTGTTGAAGAATCTTGGGCATCTAGAAAAGCTAGAATCCCTCAATGCTTCCTTTGTTTCATTCATCCCTAAAAAACAAGATGCAATCACCTTTGAATATTATTTACCAATCTCTTTATGTAATATAATTTACAAGTTGATATAAAAAATTATTGCTAATAGATTGAAGGGAATTCAATCAGGTATTGCCTCTAAAGAATAGTTTAGCTTCCCGTTAAATTGTCAAATACATGATCTAGTGGGTATTGCTCAAGACGGAATGCACACGATCAAGACTCAGAAAATTCCTGCAACAATCCTAAAAAATGACATTGCTAAGGCCTATGATAGGGTGAATTTGATGTTTATCAAATTACTCCTACTTCCAATAGGCATGAACTTGTATACCTCCAATTGGATCATGGGTTGTCTCTCTTCTGCTTCCTTTTTCGTGTTAATAAAAAAGTCTCCTTTAGGTTTTTTTATATCCTCTAGAGGACCAAGATAGGTGTCATGATCCCATGATTTCAATGCACTAGAGGGTAGCTTGCACAGGAATTGGCAAACCCCAAGAGTTGTGTGGAGGTAGGCATGAGCATGATGCTATGTTCTCATGGGGGCTAAGTGGAATTGGTCTCTCTCAAAAGCAAACAACTTGGGCTTGTCGAGATAGGCCATGGACCCAAGGTATCCCATGTGATGGGAGGGTGTGAGATGGGGCTGCATTGTGTTAAACACATCACTTGAGATACTAAGTATGGGTCCCAACTAGACATACTTAGTGGATGGGCGTGCCGGCTTGGAAGTGCACCTAAGTTGAGTCGCACCATATATAAAGGAGTGGGAACTTGGCATAAGAGCCATTGAAAGAAGCACACGCATAAAGAATCACAACAAGATCTAGAAACACTAGTATAAATGGACGAGGTTTGAGGCGTGTAAGTTTTGGGGAAGCCACAAGTCTTGGGCGCAGTTGACTGTTGAGTGGGAAGAATCTGGTGACAATGTTCCTAGAGGTGCATAGAGGCAGGTTCAAGTTCTGTGACAATGCACGAAGGGAAACAAGTAGGGAATATGTGAGTGGTAGAGATTGTCTTGGTTTTCAAGCATTGGACTTGGTTTTGCTTGTAACATCGCATGCAGTGGCCAGGCACTCTTTGTACATTGTAAACTATTGAATAGAAATCTCTTAGGCACTTGGTTGAGTGTCGCACCAAATCTTGTGTGCATTGTGTTGACTGTTGTTTATTGGTGACTTGCGAATTTTACTTGATGCATGTGTAAGTATAACTAAGTATACACACACATAATAAAACTAAGTGGGTTGAGTCCTATTAGACATAGTCTAAAAGCTTTCCTTAGGTGGCCAGCCGCTAAGTGTCAAGTTGTGCAGTGTCGCACGCCTTCTAAGAGACGCTCACCGTAGAATTGAAGGGTGGAACTTATGAGGTCATGAAAGGTGATATCATAGTAATTTTGGACGCTCTTCACCATGAATCTTGCAGATACAGTGATATTAGCTGAGTTGCAAAACTTGGAGGCAACATAGAGGAATCATAAGGGGTTAGAGTCGACTCACTATCATTCTCCATCGTAGAGTGTGGTACCAGAAAGGTGTCGCACTTCCATGGCAAAACATGGGAGTAGAGAGAAGTCTGGGAAAAAGACTCAATAGTGCTTGGTGCACCAAGTGTAGGGCGCAAGCTCACCCCCATGAAATTTGCCTAAAAGAAGGCATGGTAGAGCTTGATAATAGATTTTAAGGTAGGGATCTGTCTACCCTAAAAATATATATTACTATGGAATGGTGAGTTCCAATGTCAGATATGAAACAATTAATACAAATTTCCTAAGATCTTTAATCAACTATCAAACATTTCTCAATATCTAAAGCCATCATAAACACATCTCATATGGAAGGAAACTTGAATCATTTCATATTAAGCTAGAGAAGAAAGTACATATCTACCATGAAGCTTGAGATGCATCCTTCTTCCTTTGCCATGAGCTACCCTTTCTCCACCCTTGCTTTTGAAGAAGAAGTTGAGCTTTCCAACCTTTAGAATCTCTCCAGCATGCCTTTGCTCTTCCTTTGTCATTTTCATGTTTTATTATTATTTTTGCTCAAAAACCCACTTTTCATAGTATTTTAGGCTTTTCTAACAAATTTAGGATTCTCAAGCACAATTAATGCAATCTTGTGCATTTCTTCTCACTGTTGACCGATGGAGACTAGATTTGAGCCTTCAATTGAGCAGTTCAATCACTAAACCTTGTCTCTTTAGGATTTCTCTTTCTTCACTCAATCCTTTCAGTTACGGAAGTAGTGATTAGATCAGAGAGGACTGTTCTCTTCTGTACTTGTCTTTCGTCTTCATGTTGCGGGTGCATACTAAAAATATGCTTCTTCCTTCACTTGGTTAAGGGTGTTAATTTGATTGTTAACAGATCTTTGGTTGCAAAATTGCTTGGCCATGGATATGGGGCAAGTTCAGATGACGAAGATGAATATTTTTTGTTGTAGGCTCCAGTAGGGTCAAAGGATTAGCCAAACCTCTTGCTGTGCCTCAGGATACACTTTAGTGGAGTGAAGATGTATGCAACAGTATTAGAGGGTAATTTTCATACAGTGGTTAGGGCAAGGCACATATTGACGAATCGAGCAAATCTACAGGGTGGTTTGCTGAGTGATGCCAAGATGTCACACATTCCCAGACAAGGTGAGACTTGTTCTTTTCTTAATGTTAACCACTTGAAAAATGAGCTTGCGCAGGGTACTTCGGTAGCAAAAAGTGAGGTGAACCTTGCTTGGTGCAGGACATGTAGCAGTTGGGAGCTTTGAATGGAAATCAGGCTCACAACCGACATCAACTTTGTTTTGTGGACTTGATAATAAACGGGAGGACTGTGTAGGTTTTGGTTGAATCAGGTGCTTCTCACAACTTCTTGAGGAAGGAGTTGGTTGGTGAGCTTGGACTTAGAGATCAACCTTGTAGTGCTTCAATCAAGGCTGTAAACTCCAACACAAAGGCAACAGCTAGGACTGCGTCCAAATTTCACATACAATTGGGGAAGTGGAAAGGATGTGCGAACTTCACAACAATGGAGTTGGATTATTGTTATGTTATCATGGGGCATGACTTTTTGCCTAGAGCCAAGGTGGTTCTCATGCCATTTATTGACAAGTTGGTAATATTGGAGGGACAAAAGCCTTGCATTGTTCACAAAACGACAAGAAAACTAGGAGGAAAAGCATTATTGGTATCTACAATGAGTTTCAAGAAAGCATCTTGATGTTCATATTCGCAAGTTTATGTCGCAACATTGCTTGGTGAAGTGATAGAGGAAGAAACAAGGACACCTGTTCCTTTAGAACTTGTCGATGTGTTGGAAGAGTATGACGATCAGATGCCTAAGAATTTTCCTAAGGGACTCCCATCTAGGTACACTGTTGACCACTGTATCGAGCTTGAGCCAGGGTCTAGGCCTGTTGCAAAGGCTCCTTATCGATTATCAAGACCATAGTTAGAGGATTGAATAAGTAATTGACATAGGTGTTAGAGTCGAGTTTAATCATACCTTCAAGGTCTCCCTATGATGCACCATTCCTCTTTCAAAGAAAGGACACCCCCAATTTGAGGATCTGTTTGGACTATCACGCGCTGAACAGGTAGACCATTAAGAATCAATATCCTTTGTAGTTGCCAACAAACTGCTTTGACAAGTTGGATAAGGAATTTTTTTTCTCAAAGTTAGACTTGAGGAAGGGATACTATAGAGTAAATAGAGAAGGAGATTAATGGAAGATGAACTGCGTGACGAAGTATGAGAGCTATGAGTTTCTAGTTATACCTTTTGGGTTTTTAATGATCTCGTGACCTTTTGCACTCTCATGAACGACATGCTCAAGCCATTTTTGGACAATTCTATTGTTGTCTATATAGATGACATCATGGTGTTCAATGAGAGTATGGAAGAGCATAAGAAGCACTTGGAATAAGTTTTTGATGCGTTGAGGCAACATCAACTATTTTTGAAGAAATCTAAGTGCATGTTTAGGCAGGAAAAAATTCCCTTCTTGGTCCATTGGGTTGGTCAAGGAGGCATATGTGTGGACCCTAAGAAGATTGACTCCATTGAGGATTGGAAGGAACCAAGAATTGTGCATGAAGTAAGAATATTTCCAGGGATTTCAAATTACTAATGCAAGTTCGTTGTAGGCTACTCTAAGAATTCAACACCCTTGAGCGATCTACTGAAGAGGGACAGAGCTTGGAATTGGACAAAGAAGTGTCGAGAAACATTATGTGAACTGCAGGGGAGGAGCTCAACAAATTGCTTCCTACTTAGATCGCTTCCTCATATCAGAAAAGTGGTGGAGATGGGCAGTCTGATAACCATTGCAGTTCTTCCATCTGCAGGCTCAGACCATTGGTCGATCTCTCTCAACTAGCATCACTCTGGTAATAAATCTTTCTGTCCCTTCCATTTCGAAAAATTCTGGTTGACTCACCCCTCTTTTCAGGACAATTTTCGTACTTGGTGGCTCGACATGAAAGTGTCAAGCTCCTCCGCTCCAAGCCACGCACCTGGAATCGCACCACCTTTGGAAACATCTTCACTGCGAAGAGGGAGCTGGAGAAAGACCTGGAAACTATCCAAATGAAGATAATGGAACAAGGGCATTCTGAAGCTCTCAAATAGCAGGAGAAGGATACTCTCAAACAGTTGGACGTGCGATGTGAGAAAGAGGAAATACTCTGGAGACAAAAATCTAGAATCAACTGACTAAAAGAAGGTGAGAGAAACACCTCTTTCTTTCATTGCACTACCATCCAAAACATAATGAATAACAGGATTGCAACCATAAACTTGACGGATGAGGGAGTTCACATACGTAACCAAGAAGAAATAGAGCAGGAATTGATCAACCACTTTCAAGACCTGCTAACTGAATAAAATCAAGACCGAACTCGATCCATCGGTTAGGTGACCAACCACATCCCCACCATTCTCACGCCTAAACACAACGTCGCTCTCATGAAGGAAATCACCCTGACTGAAGTGGATGCAATAGTCAATCAGATGGATGAAAGCAAGGCACTGGGCCCTAACGGATTCACCATTAACTTCTTCCATCACTGTTGGGACCTCCTAACGCAAGAAATCCTTGAGGTTGTCGAAGAATCCAAGCAAAATAAATGGGTCCTTCCTGCCTTAAACGCCACCTTCCTCACCCTCACCCCCAAGGAAATTGGAGCCACCAGCCCTGGTAAGTTTAGACCTATTTCCCTCTGCAATGTCATTTATAAAATTATCACCAAGGTTGTGGCCAACTGCCTCAAAGTGCTCCTCCCCCTTCTCATCTCACCTGAGCAAACAAGGTACGTAGAGGGCCGCCAAATCCTTGATGGGATCATCATGGCGCATGAAGTTATTCACTCCTTGAAAACAACCAAGACTCCTGGTATGTTGGTCAAACTGGACCTTTCCAAAGCCTTCGATAAACTCAGCTAGACCTTCATTGAAAAAATGCTCCTAGCCTTCGGGTTTTGTCAAGACTAGACAAACTGGGTCATGTAGACAGTTAACAATACCATAAAACCCTCAACAAAATGGGGTTGCTGAGAGGAAGAATAAAACCATATGTGAGGATGCAAAATCCATGATGCATGATCAAGATATGTCTACCTCATTATGGGAAGAAGCCACCCATATAGTGGTGTACATCTAGAATAGAAGCCCGCATGCCATTCTAGATGAGAAGACACCCGAATAAGTGTTTAGTGGTGAGAATCCATACATCTCACACTTGAGGATATTCAGGAGCCCAATATACATTCATGTACCGAAAGAAAAGAGAACAAATATGGAGTCTTTTGGAAAGAAAGGCACCTTTGTGGGTTATAGCGAGTCATCCAAATCATACCGAATATATGTACCTAGTGAGAGACACATTGAAGTCAGTCGAGATGTTACCTTCCATGAGGAAGTTGCTTTCAAAATATCGAAAGAGATTCAATGTGATTAAGAGATGGAGGATCCTAAGTTTGATTCTCCCCCTTCATCGTTTGAGAGGGAGAAACTAGAAGATGCCTGAGATTCGCTAGCTCCTGAAGAACCAGTAGAACTAGTTGAGAGGTTACCTGATGAATCTCCCACTAAAAGAAGATATGCTTGGTGCTGAGACATCTTCCAAAATGCAGAGAAACATGGAGCACTAACAAGCTCATCCATAGAGCGCAAGCAACCTAACAGATATTCAGGGTATGTTGCACTGATGAGTCACATTAGTGATTCATAACCATAATTTTTTGGGACAGTATCTATGCATGAAATTGAGTGTCAATTTTTAGGGAAATAATTGTTGTCACAGGCCGAGAAACCCATGCTACTTAGTCAAAACCCGTGATATGACTCTTTCATATGGAATTTTTTTCCCAATGGCTACTCAATTGTTCACTTACACATTGGGGTTGTTTTTTTACCTATTTATTGTTAAATATACAGCATTAGAAGACATTCTCCAAACCAATCTTGTGTAGCCAAGATTGATCCTCCAGTATAGAGGTGAGCACTTTGATTTCCTTATGTGTAAATGTTATTCCTCCGATATAGGGGTGATTGATCAAAGTAATGATGTTGTAAAGTCTTGTTTGACAAGGCTCCAGACATGTGTTTCAAGTCATGATTATCATGTGAGCCTTCCGTGTAAAGGTATCCATGAGATGGACCTTCCATAAAAAGGTCATGATTTACTTGTAAAAGGATTTAATGTTGTGTGATGTATTTTTAACCATGATTGCCAGATTGCTATTAACTCTCCTTTAAATATTGATCACCTCTAAAGTGAATTACTTTAGCATATGATCATTTGGTTTGGAATAATATAATATGATCACAGCATCCGATAATTCTTCTTAGTATAATGTAATGTGATGGATAATTAAAGCTAGCACATATTGACCATGCAGTAAAATATAAATAAATAAAAGATAAAGCATAGACATCAAGAGAATTTGAAATTTCCCATGCAAACACTTCTGCTAAATAAAGAGAACTCGAATTGTTAAAGCTTCAGTTAAGTATCAATGCTTCAGTTAAATCATCAGTTAAAGATATGCCTCAGTTAACTAAGGAACTAACAGTGGTCACTTCAAGTAAATAAATCAACATGGTTTTAGTTAGCTAACTGTTAAATAAGAAGGACTAGTTAACTAAAGTTTTTTCACTTTAGTTAAACTAAAAGAAGACACTTCAATTAAAGAGAGTTAACTAAGTGATAACAAAGAAGATCTAGTTAACTAAGTGTTATTGCATGATGACACTTATGTAAAGATAAAATATGACACATGAGTTGTGACACTTGCTTGTCGACACTTAAGTTAGCCCCCTAACTAAGTGGGAAAGCTTTCAGTTAGGAGGCAAGTTCATCCTAAGTGACAACTCAATGAAATAAAGCACTGCATGAGAGGTGGGGTGCACTTTTGCATGCAAGATTGATACATCCAGTTTGAGGTCAAGTTCATCTTGAAGTTAGAAGATAAAAATAGAAGAGAATAATGTATAAATATGTTGGACGAGATTGATGAATCCAATGTGAAGTGAATTATCTTCTCCATTGATGGCAAGGTGCTTCTCTTTGTGTAGGGTATTGTTTGTGCTTGTTATTGTTGTGCTGGGCACACATCCGATTGATCTCTATTGTTTATTGCTTTTGTATCTTCATCAAGAGTGTTTGGTGATCTCTTATATTCCGAAAGAAATCTTCTATGTTGTAAAAGAAATCATTCTCTGCTATCCATTATATTATATTGAGAAGAATTGTTGGGGTTTTTGTTCCCATTTTTTTGAGGATTTTCCCCAAGGTATATCTTGTGTTATGGTTGTATGAATTTCATGGATTGAATTTTCTCATTTCTTCAAGTCTCTGCATCTAAAAGAATTAAAGATCAAATCTCAACTAAATATTAACATGGTATCAAAGCTCAGGGCTTGAAGGAGCTCAGTTTTGCATGCCAGCTAGATCCTACGTTGACCCTGAAAAGTTGAGCACAAGATTTGAAGACTATGGAATTAGTCTCTGTACAACTAGAAGACCATCTTGAGGGCACCTCAAACTTAAACACTTGGAAGGATAGGATTCTCAACATCTTAGAGGAACATGAGTTGGATGGCTACGTCTCTACTGTGGTGGAGGAGCCTACATCTAATGTAGGGCGCAACAAATTTAAGAAGAATCAAGCTAAGGCCAAATGGATCATCTATGATTCAGTAAAAGATAACTTGATGCCCGTGATCACACTGTTGAAGACCCCAAAAGAATGTTATGATACATGGAATAATATATATGAGAATAAGGCCCCGAGTCAAAAGAGGGCATTGAAGAATAAGATTAGAAACTTAAATATGGAGATGGATGAGATAGTGGCCTCCTTCTTCTCCAGGATATATCAGGTAAGAGATCAACTTGCTAGTATTGGAATAGTGGTGGATGAAGATGATCTTCTCCAAACTGCTATTGATGGCCTCCCATCCTCATGGGATACATTCTTGGTTGCGGTAAAAGGCCGAGAGGTACAACCTCACTTTGAAAGGTTGTGGCATGACTGCCTCAAAGAGGAGGTGCAAATCAAGATCAAGTTAATGTGCATCAAAGAAGAAAATATTGCCCTCGCGGCAAGAATGAAGAAATGGAAGAAACCCTTCTTCCAAAATAAGTTATATCATCCAAAGAAGAAGGAGTTCAACAAAGTATTTGACAAGTCAAAAGCTAGATGCTTTGATTGCAACAAGAAAGGCCATTTCTCAAGAGACTGCAAAGCAAAGCATAAAGGAATTTTCCATGCTTCTACCGCCATAGAAGATGAAATCACTCAAAAGAATGCATTCGAATAGAAGGAGGCAAGAAGGGAGCATTATATTCTCTCATCCCTTTCAGTATCCGTCACCACAAATGCAGACACATGGTTTATTAATAGTGGTTCATCCAAACATATGAATAGTTACAAGAGTGCCATCACTGATCTAAAGGAGAAAGAATTCATAGGCATGGTAGAGTTGGGGGAAAACTCAACTTATTTGATCCAAGGAGTTGGATCCACCTCATTCCAACTGAGCACTGGTGATATTATACATGTGGAGGATATTCTATATGTTCTAGGCTTGAAGAAGAATCTCCTCTCAGTTTTGGTTCTTGAAGACAAAGGCTTCCGAGTTATCTTCATGGATAACAAAGCACTTTTATGGCCGAAAAACAAAAGAATAGAATCTGCTACCGTGATTGGGGTTTGAGAGGGAGGAATCTACAAGGTACTCGAGAGGTACATTCAAGCTATTATTCACCACACTATCGCTCCATGCGAGATATGGCACCGAAGGATTGAACAACTACACTACAAAGCACTACCGGGAATTCAAAAGATGGTAAAAGGTATGCCCGTATTTTATTTTGAGCATGATAGTGTATGTCGGGGTTGTGCACTTGGGAAGAATGTTAAGAAATGTTTTTCTAGTAGTTCTACTAGATCTAAAGGGATTTTAGATTTAATACATTCTGATGTATGTGGTCACATGTCATCCCCCTCCTTGTGTGGCTTCTTATATTATGTACTGTTCATAGATGATTTTCTAGGAAGTCATGGATTTGTTTCATGAAGGTTAAAAGTGAAACTCTTAGCAAATTTAAAGAGTTTAAATCCCTAGTTGAAAATCAGAAAGGAAAGCACATCCGTGCATTAAGTTCTGATAATGGAGGTGAATTTGGTTCACATGCATTTAATGAGCTATGTAGTGATGCAGGAATATGTAGACAATCAAAAGTACCATACAACCCTCAACAAAATGGGGTTGCCGAAAGGAAGAATAGAACCATATGTGAGGATGCAAAATCCATGATGCATGATCAAGATATGTCTACCTCATTATGGGAAGAAGCCACCCATACAACTGTGTACATTTAGAATAGAGGCCCACATGCCATTCTAGATGAGAAGACACCAGAAGAAGTGTTTACTGGTGAGAAGCTAAACATCTCACACTTGAGGATCTTCGGGAGCCTAGTATACATTCATGTACGAAAGAAAAGAGAACAAAGATGGAGCCTTCTGGAAAGAAAGGCACATTTGTGGGTTATAGCAAGTCATCCAAAGCATACCGAATATACGTCACCTTCCATGAAGAAGTTGCTTTCAAAACATCGAAAGAGATTCAATGTGATTCAGAGATGGAGGATCCCGAGTCTGATTCCACCCTTCAAAGTTTGAGAGGGAGAAACCAAAAGCTGCCTTAGATTCGCTAGCTCCTGAAGAACCAGTAGAAATAGTTGAGAGGTCACATGATGAACCTCCCACTAAAATAATATATGCTTGCTGTCGAGACATCTTACAAAATGCAAAGAAACATGGAGCACTAACAAGCTCATCCAGAGAGCGCAAGCAACCTGACAGATATTTAGGGTATGTTGCACTGATAATTCACATCAGTGATTCAGAACCATCCTCATATGAAGAATCTGCAAAGAAACAAGTTTGGAAATATGCAATGACAGAAGAGTACAACTTGATAATGAAGAATGATGTTTGGGAGGTTGTTCCCAAACCTGATGGGAAGTCCATTGTGACTTCCAAATGGGTTTACAAGATAAATCATGTTGCGGATGGTAGCATTGAGAAGTCTAAAGCCGTATTCGTTGCCAAAGGTTTCTCTCAGAAAGAAGGCATTGATTATGATAAGACCTTTTCCCCTATGGCAAGTTACACCACAATCTGAGCAATGATTGCACTTGCATCTGTTCTAGGATGGAAACTTCACCAAATGGATGTGAAGACAACCTTCCTCAATGGTGAGGTTGAGGAAGAGGTTTATATTCAACAAACTAAAGGATTTGTGGTACATGGGAAGGAGTCCCATGTTTGCAAGCTAAAGAAAGCTTTATATGGGCTTAAGCAAGCCCCCAAGGCTTGGTACTCCATAATTGATAGCTACCTTCAGAAACTGGGTTTCTGTAAGAGTGAAGCTGATCCAAATTTGTACTTCAAAGTAGTGAATAACCAACCATTGGTATTGGTTCTGTATGTTGATGATTTGTTTCTCACTGGAGAGGAACATCTAATTGCTTGGTTCAAGAGGGAGCTCACCTCAAAGTTCGATGTGAAATACTTAGGTCAAATGCACTACTTTCCTAGCCTTGAGATCTAGCAAAGAAAATATGAAAATTTTCTATCTCAAGGGAAGTACACTGTGGATATATTACGCAAGTTTGGCATGATATATTTCAAATCTATGACTACACCGATGGTTTCCAATTTGAGGAAACTTCATGAGTCAGGCTCTGGATCAGATCCAGTAGATCCCACTTTGTATAGACAGCTTGTAGGCTCGCTAATGTACTTGATACATTCGAGGCCTGATATATGTTATGTTGTGAGCATTTTGAGTCAATTTATGTCTGATCTGAGACACAAACACTGGAAAACTGCTAACCATGTGCTTAGGTACCTTCAAGGTACAATTTCATATGGACTCAGATATGCCTCCAGTGGAGGAGTCATGTTACTTGGTTATACAAACTCAGACTAGGGAGGAAGCATTGTGGACCGTAAGAGTACATTCGACTACTGTTATATCCTAGGATCAACTATGATATCTTGGTCCAACAGGAAGTAGGGCTCCATAGCCCATAGCACTACTGAATCAAAATACATAGCTACTAGTGTTTCCTGTCGAGAAGGAGTGTGGATCATAAAGCTACTTGCAAGGTTGTTCAGTGAAAAGATTGAGCCTACAATTATTAGGTGTGACAATCATATTTGCATCAATATTTCCGGAAACCTAGTGTTTCATGACAATTCAAAGCACATTGAAATGAAGTAGCACTTCATCCAAGACATGGTCCATAAAGGTACAGTGAAACTTCAGTACATTTCCAATGATGAGCAGATTGAAGATGTGTTAACAAAGCCTCTTTCAGTGACGAAGTTCAGGTACTTTTGAAACAAGCTTGGTATGGCAGAGAATACCTCCCTTGCTGAGAGAGAGTGTTAAATATATAGCATTAGCAGACATTCTCCAAACCAATCTTGTGTAGCCAAGATTGATCCTCCCTTATAGAGGTGAGCACTTTGATTGCCTTCCGTGTAAAGGTTATTCCTCCCATATAGAGGTTATTGATCAAAGCAATGATGTTGTAAATTCTTGTTGGACAAGGCTCCAAACTTGTGTGTGTCAAGTTATGATTATCATGTGAGCCTTCTGTATAAAGGTATCCATGAGATGGACCTCCATATAGAGGTGGAAATTCCGTATAAAGGTCATGCTTTACTGGTTAAAAGCATTTAATATTGTGTGATGTATTATTAACCATGATCACCAGATTGCTATTAAGTCTCCTTTAGAGATTGATCACTTCTAAAGTGAATTACTTTAGCATATGATCATTTGGTTCGGAATAATATAATATGATCACAACATCCGATAATTCTTCTTAGTATAATGTAATGTGATGGATAATTAAAGTTAGCACATATTGACCATGCAGTAAAAGATAAAGAAAAAAAAGATAAAGCATAGAGATCAAGAGAATTCAAAATTGACCATGCAAACACTTCATCTAAATAAAGAGAAATTGAATTATTAAAGCTCCAGTTAAGTATCAATGCTTCAGTTAAAGATATGCCCCAGTTAACTAAAGAACTCACAGTGGTCACTTCAAGTAAATCCATCAGCATGATTTAAGTTAACTAAGTGTTAAATAAGAAGGACTAGTTAACTAAAGTGTTTTCACTTTAGTTAAACTAAAAGACAACACTTCAATCAAAGAGAGTTAACTAAGTGACAACAAAGAAGATCTAGTTAACTAAGTGTTTTTTTTAACAGAAACTGGAAAAGGGTTAATATTATAAAAAAGTTGTGCACAACCATTCATTGCAAAATGAAGAGCTTCATCCCGAGCTCAAAAAGTTTCTGAAGAGATGATATCAAAACTTGTTCCAAGCCAGTTCTATCAGAATTCCTATTATGATTCCTAGAAAATACAAAAGAAGAGGAGGGGTAAACCCTTATAAACTGGTAATTTAGCAGTATACAAAAAAATATAAACATAAAGAGAGATAAAGTCATTCCTGAAACCCTTGCAGACCCTGCACTTGTTGCTGAACTAAGGATTCATCCACTGGCAGCACATCTTCAGCTAGGGATTCCTGGAAATGGCTGCATTGGGTAATTTTTTCCATCTTCAGAACTTCTTCTTTAATGACATCCACAGTTCCCATAAGCTCAAACAAATTTCTCTCCAAGTCATCAATTCGAGAGTCCTGACAAGCGAGCTGTTGGGATATATATTTCATATCCTCAATGGTTTCTTTGTTTTCCTTGAGCCCGACACAAACAACCTCGTAAACCTTCCTAAGATACAATTTAATGTCTTCAGCACTCGCCTTCAGATAGGCCATAGCCTCCATAATACCTGACATTGCTTCGGGATGCTGGATACTTTCAGAAAGCTCGACGAAGTGTAGGGAGATGGACATGGGAGAACTCTGCTCCAACCTGTTTCCTTCCTCACAATCCAAAGGCGTAAGGGAAAGGCCTCCCAAATATTCTCCGATTTGTTGCGACTGAACTGCTACATAAACCTTCCCCTCTGCTTTGTCGAATGCCAGATAGCGGGACATCTTGTTTGTGCATGAACCGAGAGGGTTTGAGTCTTGGTCAAGACTCCCTTTAAATGCCGCTTCCAGACACCTACTGTTAAGAGGACAGGTGAGGGTATGGACATACCGACACATCATCACTTCCATCTTGGTTGGGGACTGCTCACTTCGACGAAAATTCAAAAGGAATAAATCCTTATAGGTGTGTCTAACAAGCCTAGGGAATCAGAATGATCCTTTGTAACCCATCTCCATAGTTCACATTTCCTAAACTAAGGTTTACACCTCTATTTGCAAGGTGATCAACTATTCCATTATTTTCTATTAGGATGTGTAGGTAAATGACCTCATGAGAAATGTTTAGGAGGTTAATTATTTGGTGAATCTTTTCACACCATGGGGACCATTTGGCGTATCCATTCCTCATTTTTTGGATGACTTGTATTGAATCTCCAAATACCATTAGCTTGCCTATGTTTAAGTTTGAGGCTATTTACATGTCATGAAGTAAAGCTAGCCATTCAACTACGTTGTTGGATTTCTCCCCCAATCCCCAAGTGTAAGAGTTGACAATTTTTCCTCCAGGATCATAGATGATCCCCCCCGCACCTCCCTCCCCTAGGTTTCCTTTATCTGCCCCATCAAAGAACAAGGAAAATCATTTCCGCGACATCCACCATTGATTGAATTCTTCTTTTCTCTTTCTTATCTCCCAATCAGAGATGACCCTCTTTATGAAGAGTTGAGTATTTTTCCTTTTCACGAAGTTTTGGCACCACAAGTCTTCCTTAAAGGTGAGATCTTCCGAATTCGAGAGGGAGATGCCTTTAACAGTGATGCTTTCAACGATTAATTTTATGGCTCTGAAAGCGACTATGTTATGATCTACCTTTTTTCCTTTAAATATACTTCTATTTATTTCTATCCAGATTTGCCAAGAGATGTTCATGGGAACCATTTCCCAGATTCTATTAAGGGTGGGTTTTTTGTGGATGTTTCCCGGGTACCATCTTTTCCAGTTTTTTTTATCATTTCATCTACTTGTCCAAGAGGAGAATAGTTATCACACAGAGGACCAACGACAATCTCCCATACTTGCTTGGAAAAAGTGCAATCCAAAAAATGATGCTGGGAATTTTCCGAAGAAGCTTTGCAAAGCACACAACGAGAGGGGCCTTCTATCCCTCTTTTTAGAAGGTTATCAACAGTGAGGAGTTTTTTGTGAGCTAGGATCCAGAAGAAAAAATTAATCTTGGGAATGCAATCAGAATTCCATACCTTTGGCCAAAATTTGGACGCGGGATTCTTGTTTTGTTTCTCCAAAGTGTTGTACCCTTCCTTGACAGTGTAATGTCCAACGTGACCCCATCCTCGACTGTCTCTGATTCTGAGATGAATGGGAGATTTCCCATGGAGATGCGATTGAAGGTAGGTGTAATCATGTAGAATATTTTCTAGAGGTGCTAAAGGAAGCCATCCCTTCCATGCTCCTGAGCTCTTCCAGACAGAAATGCCCTTCAGGGTAAAAAAACCGAGTTTTGCATCCATTCCCTAATTCCTGCTAAATATGGATTGGATCCAAGAGGGAGGGAGCCAAGAATGTTATCTGTCCATTATTTAATTTTATTCCCATTCCCCAGAATCTAGTAAATATTCTCTCTAATTAGACCAGTAGAGGCTTTGCATAAATTCCACATGTTGGTGCCTTTCCCACTTAACGAAAAATCTACACTTCACAATCTAGTTTTTCTTATGCATTTTTTCCTTATAACTTATTTACACCATTCCTTCTTACCAGATATCATTATCCATATTAGTTTGGATCCCATTGCTTTGTTCATTTGGCCGGGTTCTCTAATTCCAAGCCCTCCTTCACTCTTGGCTTCCTTTACTATGTTCCAATTTACTGTTAGTTTTTCATCATTTAATTCAATAGATCTAGGATCTTAACTGAAAGAACAACATGTACAACATATCAAGCATAAGAGACAAGAGACAAGAGACACAAAACATTTCACCGAGGAAAACCAAGAAGGTGAAAAACCCCGCAACTTCATCAGAGATAGAATAAGCATCAATACAAGGATCACCATGATCAAACCCAAGAGATAGATAAATTCAGCAACATGATCCTCCTCCACTTGTGCGCACCCTCCTCTTCTCTCACTAATGCGAAGTGAGTGAATAATAGAATGTATAAAATGAGAGAGACACACTCTCTATTTATACACTAACTTTCACTTGACCTTTACTCAACTTGGTCGGCCCCAACTTAACCACTTAACATAATGCTGACTGGGTCGACCCCTCTAGGGTGGTCTAATAACCCTTTGACCCACATGACTCATACAGGGCCGATCCCATCAAGGTGGTCTAATAACCCATCAAGTATAAGTTACGACACTTACAATATAACTTGCGACACTTGCAAGTACACATGACGACACTTCCAATCGAAGGAATAATACATCTCCGTTGGGGATACAATAAAGTACAAATACAATATACAAGTGAATATCTTTCGAAGTTACAAACACATCAACACTCCCTCTTAACTAGGAAGGTATTCTCTTAACACAGGTCATCAATACATATATGCACAAGTATTCAATTCTGGAGCTGGATCATCGTCATTGGATCACAGAGCATCATCGTCACTGTTGCTGTACTCGTCATCTCGATCACTGGGATATCTCTGAATTCTTCTCGTCATAGGAAGTTCTACAGAGCCAACCCTTTTTCATGCTGGATGTAGGCCCACCTCCTGTAGGTCTTCATCAATACTGGCCATACTGTGGAATCCTTAGGACTTATTACGTGTGTCACAATGCCTCGAAAGAGTATCCCAGGATCCTTTATGTGCCGAAGCACGAACGGCAAGATCTCCCAGGTCCACTTACATGTGACTCCCACCACAATGCCTCGAAAGAGTATCCCAAGATCCTTTATGTGCCGAAGCACGACCGACAAGATCTCCCAGGTCTACTTACATGTGGTCACCACAAAGCCTCGAAAGAGCATCCCAGGACTGATTATAAGTGTACTGCTCAACCTATCGGATCTCCCAGGTCTAGTTACATGTGGTCATGGAAAAACCTCGAAAGAGCATCCCAGGACTGATTACGAGCGCACTGCTCAACCTATCGGATCTCCCAGGGTGCTATTATATGCCATAGGATAAAGCCTCAAAAGAGTATCCTGAGATCCTTTATGTGCCGCAGCATGACCAACAAGATCTCCCATGTCTAGTTACATGTCCTCCCAGAGCAATGCCGCGAAAGAGTATCCCAGGATCCTTTATGTGCCGCAGCACGACCGACAAGATCTCCCAGGTCAACTTACATGCTCATCTGCAAAACCTGTCCACGGCCATAGAGTATCAACCTGATACTCACCATACATCATCCTGATGTACATGATCATCCTGATCATCATCATAGCATCGTCCTGATGCATATCATCCAGAGTATCATCCTGATACTCATCACACATGATCATCCTGATCATCGTCACTGCATCGTCCTAATGCATGTCATCCAGAGCATCGTCTTCATACTCATCACACATGATCATCCTGATCATCGTCATTGCATCGTCCTGATGCATGTCATCCAGAGCATCGTCCTGATACTCATCACACATGATCATCCTGATCATCGTCACTGCATCATCCTGATGCATGTCATATACATGATCCAACTGATCATACAAAGCATCCAACTGATGCATATTAATATACATGATCCAACTGATCATACAAAGCATCCAACTGATGCATATCCAAAGCAGTAACTGGAGCATCGTCCCGATGCTCATCACACAGCACTTACATTCACAACCATGGGAAGGATCCTCCTATCACCATGCTTGGAATGGCTCCTGCAAATGTGTCCCATCACTTCTTCCTCGAAGTATCTTCAATATGAAGAACACCAAGCCTCTCTCTGAAGTACTCAAACTTCACTCTGGCTAGTGGTTTCGTCAACACATCTGCAACTTGCTCATCCGTCGCAACATACAGGAGCTTCACTGCTCCTCTCTGCACCATATCCCTGATATAGTGATATTTGATCTCGATGTGCTTCGACCTGTCATGGAACACTGGGTTCTCTGACAACTTCACACAACTCTGGTTGTCACAAAAGATACTAGTAGCATCCAACGGGAGATCAAATAACTCAGACAGTAGCTTCCTAAGCCATACTGCCTCACAACTAGCCGAATAAGCTGCGACATACTTTGCTTCGGTTGTACTCAGTGCTACGTAGGATTGCTTTCTGCTAAACCAAGAGATCACACCTGATCCCATACTGAAGCAGCACCCAGAAGTGCTCTTCCTATCTGCAACACTGCCTGCCCAATCTGAATCAACATAACCCTCCAGGTTAAACTTTTGATTCGCATCATACTTGAGCCCATAGTTAATTGTACCCTTCAGGTACCTCAGAATATGCTTTACAACAACCAGGTGAACACCTCTGGGGTCCGTCAGGAACTGGCTCAATGTGTTCACCGCAAAGCAAATATCTGGTCTCGTGTTCGTCAGGTACATCAAGGATCCAATCATCCGACGATACACCGTGACATCAACCAGATCAGATGAAGCATCACACAGAAGCTTCAGGTTCGATGCCATAGGTGTGGCCATGGCCTTGCAGTCCATCATCCCGAACCACTTCAGGATCTCTACTGCATACTTCCCTTGTCCAAGGAATATTCCATCTGCACTCTGCCACACCTCCATGCCTAGAAAGTAGTGCATCATCCCCAAGTCCTTCATCTCGAACTCGGCAACAAGCTTCCTCTTTGTATCGACAATCAATCTATCCTCACCTGTAACAAACAGGTTATCCACATACAATAGTAGTATCACTGGATTGCCTTCCTCAACCTTGTAGAAAAGGTTGGAATCCGCTTTACTCTTGGTAAAGCCCAAACTAGATAGGAAACTGTCTATCCTACCATTCCAAGTCCTAGGAGCTTGCTTCAAACAAGTCTTTCTTCAAACTACACACATATGACTCCCTGTCATGTGTCTCAAAACCGAGTGGTTGCTCCACATACACTTCCTCTTTGACTACATCATTTCAAGAACGCTGTCTTGACATCCATCTGGTGTATCTTCCATTTCATCACTGCAGCCAGAGCAAGTACTAATCTGATGGAAGTGTATCTGTCTACAAGAGCAAAATTGTCTTCATAATCTATCCCCTCTTTCTGGGAGAAGCCACGAGCTACAAACCTCGCCTTGTATTTCTCTATGCTACCATCTGCAGCATGCTTGATCTTATAGATCCACTTGGAAGTCACAACAGACTTCCCTTCAGGTCTTGGGGCCACATCCCAAACATCATTCTTCATGATCAACTGGTATTCCTTGATCATGGCATTCTTCCATTACTGCATCCCGAATCCTGGGAACTTCAGATTCTTCAATATCTTCAATAGATAGATTTATTTGAACTTCGTTGTTGGAACAAATGTTGTAGTCCTTCTTTTGTAGGTGATTGTACCCGATCTTTCCTATAAGTCAAATTCAATTGCATGATTAGAAACTTCTCATTGTTTTTCAAAACAAATTCTTATGCATAAAGACATATGTCATACAGTCATGCAGTTATCTTAGCCAATGCTTCAGTACAACATTTATCCATATCCCGTATTCACACGGTAACTTTCTAGATGCCTTCCATCTCTACCAGAACATTGTTAAGAGTGTGTACAACTCCCAACATGTCAACAAAGAGGTTTCATTCTAGATAAGTAGCAATGGAATGTTGTACAGTACCATAGGCAACTTACCCATTACTTGTTAGTAGTATCTTGTTCATTAATGCAACTTTTCTAAAATTCAAAATGTACATCCTAAATCTAGGAACATAAGTGTGTACATGACTGGACAACATCATTTAAGTAATCATATAATAAATGGCAATTCAAATACTTATCTTTGTTAAGTTGTAGGGTGGACTCCCTCTCAATCTTTGCTTCCTTGCAGGAACTACAGGAGTGTGCTCCCTCTTGATCTTTGGTTCCTGGATTATCTGTCCTTGAACTTATATCCATCCTGGACCACTATGCATGCTTAAGTGTGCACTAGTGTCATCATTGTGTTATCCTCAAGATCTCATACATGATCATACATTCATTAGTATAATATCAATACTATCAAAACATTATGATCCTAAATGAACTTAACATGTATGGTCATGATTATTTCACACACAGGTAATTTATCACAAGCATTGGGATTCAAGGTTTCAGGGAGGACTTCTATTACTTAGGCATATTCTTATTGACCATAGGACTCTTCTGGTTAGTCATATCATCAATCAAAGTAAGAAACATAATATGCATAAACTATTGATTACTTAAACTTCTAACTCCAAGAATAATCATCCATACAAAAGTATAAGATCCTAACACAAGGTAGGATTCTAACTTGATATAGGAAAAACATACCTGGAATATCATGTTGGCTAGTTATGTCTAACATACCCAAACAATGTCTTCTTGTTCTCTTCAATGACTTGTGCTTAGTAACCTGCATAACTCATAAGTTAACCATTGTAGAACCAAATTATACATACCTCGTAAGTGGAGCTTCTATGTGATCCATGAGTCTTTGTCTTCATGTCACCATGGTCATATGTTCTTGATCTAGAACTTGATTTGTACTTTCTTGATGTACCTTTGATGTTAGCGGACAACATCAACCTCATACAACACCACAGTGCATTAGTACAATCATAAGTGTCATAACCCTAATCAATGAATGTCTTTAATCATTCACACGCATTCATACTTTTACTAGGGTGATGAGACAAGTCTAAGATTAATCAAGATTGTACTAACCTCAATAATACGAAGACAAACATATCATAAACTTAATCATGAACAAATTTCAAAACTTACCTGTATCTCTTCAAGTCATACCTGTCGGGATTGCTTGTAGCCTTCTTATGTAAAGCCTCAGCCTCATCTCCCTCTGGAACTGGAAATTCTTCACTTATGCAGGTGTCCAATTCATTCTCTTCTAGGATTAATCCAATCCACTTTGATTTGCTAAAACTGGATCTAGAGCTGGATTAGGGTTTGTAAGAGAAACCCTAAAAATTCAAACTTTGAATTTCAAACTTCTGAATGGATGGAAAGATGTGGTTTGTTGAGCTGATCAAGCTGGTATACTTCAATTTTGAAAACTCCAAAATTTGACCCCTCAAAATTGCCTTTGAAACTTCCGGATCTTCTGGAAAGGATCCCGAACTAGGGTTTGATAAAGCACGGTATTTTGCCCATCCAAAAGGTTCGATCTTGTGTTTTAAACTTTGATTTTTATGAGGAGCTTCCAGCCGTGGTCACATATTTCAAAAATTCCAACTTTTTCAGAAGCCCTAATTTTCCACCTTTCCGATCAAAATCCCAAACTAGGGTTTGATCAAGCCCGAACTTCTGCCCAACCAAAAAATTCGATCTTGGTCTCTAAATTTCGATTTTGATGAGGAGCATTCAGCCGTGGTCTCCGATTCCAAGAATTTCAACTTTCTTTGAAACCCTAAATTCCCACAGCAGAGACAAGCCAAGAATGAAGGTGCTCAGAATCCAATTCTGTTTTTACAGAAATATGCACCTGATTGTTTCTGCTGTAACTCAAAAATTTTGGATCCGCAAGGTATGAAACTTCGGCCTGTGGTAGCCTGAACTGTCTTCTTTCCAACCCCACAGGTCTAAGCTCAATTGGATTCTCTGAGAGAGATTTATTCCAAGTGTCACAACGTGACCTGTTTATGGGATAAAACAGGAGAGCGAACTTGTACGGAGTGACACATGTCACTGTTTCAACTTCGGCTTCTAAAAAGCAGACTTGTGAAAGTAAATTCCGTGTCCTACTTGTCAATTTTTACAAAATTTCATTTGGAGCTTCCTAGCCCAAGTTGTGACTTTTTTTCCTAGGCCACCTGTTTATGACTGAGATCTGGAAGAGGCAGAAACCCTAACTTGTACGGATCGTAAATCACAAAGTACAATGAATCAGATGCTGGGCTTTGGACACAAGGTACATGGGGATGTTATCTACGACTTGTATACGTTTCAGAACCTGAAACTTCACCAAAATGTATTTATAGCGAAAGTGCCACGATGACTGGTTTTTGCTATATCAAGCCCTAGCTTCCAATTTGTCGCAAGTGCAACAAGTCTCATAAATGCCATACCATGCCTTCCTTCAGGCTAGCTCTGATACCATGTTATTTTTTCATCATTTAATTCAATATATCTAGTATCTTAACTGAAAGAACAACATGTACAACATATCAAGCATAAGAGACAAGAGACAAGAGACACAAAACATTTCACCAGGGAAAACCAAGAAGGTGAAAAACCCTACAACTTCCTCAGAGATAGAATAAGCATCAATACAAGGATCACCATGATCAAACCCAAGAGATAGATATCTTTAGCAGCATGCTCCTCCTCCACTTGTGCGCACCCTCCTCTTCTCTCACTAATGCAAAGTGAGTGAATAATAGAATGTATAAAATGAGAGAGACACACTCTCTATTTATACACTAAGTTTCACTTAACCTTTACTCAACTAGGTCGGCCCCAACTTAACCACTTAACATAATGTTGACTGGGCTGACCCCTCTAGGATGGTCTAATAACCCTTTGACCCACATGACTCATACAGGGCCGACCTCATCAAGGTGGTCTAATAACCCATCAAGTATAAGTTACGACACTTACAATATAACTTGCGACACTTGCAAGTACACTTGACAACACTTCCAATCGAAGGAATAATACATCTCCGTTGGAGATACAATAAAGTACAAATACAATATACAAGTGAATATATTCCTAAGTTATAAATACATCAACATTTACTAGATGGAATATTTTACCTTGAGTTATTCCCCCTTGCCAAAGAAATTTTCTAATTTCAATGTTGATGTTGTTCATCACATTTTTTGGATCCAAGAGAATTGCACTTATAAAAACCAGATAGGATGAGAGAACATGGTTTATCAGAGTAACTTTACCTGCCAAATTTAGCCACCGCATTCCACAAGACTGAATCTTATTTTTTATTTTTTGAATGACAATATTCCATGATGAAAAATTCGCGTTGTTCCTACTGATGGGTACTCCAATATATTTAAAGGAATTCCATTCGACATTTGCTTTAAAACTAAGAGCCAATGTTAGCTCCTTGAGAAGACTTGCATTACAGTTCCAACCATAGAGATTACTATTGCTTTCATTGGTTTTCCCTCCAGTAGCCCGGAGATAAAGATCTAAAGTTATTTTGAACTTCCTAGCTATTTGAACATAAGTGTAACCCAACATAATCGTGTCGTCTGCAAATTGAGCATGATTTATTGGCTAAACTCCTCTATCTATGGTGATACTTGGAATGCTTCCCTCTATCATTAATCTGCTAAGTCTCCTGCTTAGAGTGGCTGCCACAAGGATGTAGATTAACGGGGACATAGGGCAACCTTGTCGAAGTCCCCTGGTGATTCTGAAAAAGGAGGTGGGCCCTCCATTTACAAGAGGGGCTATCCAAGGTGACCCAATGCAAGATTTGATCCATCTTATGAAGTTTGTAGAGAACCCATACTTTTCAAGAACCAAGTATATGAAGTCATGTCTTACCTGATCGAAGGCGTTGGCAAGATCAAGTTTAATAACCATGCCTGCCTCTTTCCTTTTTTGACTGGAATGTATTGCCTCTTGGATTAGCAATATGTCATCATATATTTTCCTTCCTGAGACAAAGCCACCTTGATTAGCTGAGATTTCCCTTGGAAGATACTTCTTGATTCTGCCTGAAATAATTTTCGTCAGAATCTTGTAAGATGAGTTGCAAAGGGATATTGGGCGATATCTATTGATTGTGGAGGGATTTTTTTCTTTTGGAATAAGTGATATAAAGGAGGAGTTTTTGGCTCCTCCTATGCGATCCCTGCTCCCCGTCCAGTTCAACATTCTGATAAGGTCTTTTTTGATGATGGACGAACTTTTCCTGTAGAAGTAGATAGAGAAGCCATCAGGTCCTAGGGCTTTGTCTGGGTGAAGGGACCAGACTGGTTTTCTTGCTTCCTCTTCAGATATTGTTTCACACAGAATGGCATTGTATCCCTCCGAAATGATGGAGGGCACATCCTCGCACATCTACTCCATCTCTTCCATAGTCACCTCTTCTTCTTCATTGTAATTTTTTCAAAGAAATTCTTGATCTCTCTTTTTATCTCTTGTTGCTTAGTGAATTTTCTTCCATTATCTTTGTCCAGCTCTAAGATGGTATTTCCTCTACCTCTCTGTGCAATGATTGTGAAAAAAGGTTGTATTCCTGTCTCCTCCCTTTAAACATAAGCTTCTCGATCGCATGCGCCATTCCTCTTCCTCTCTTTTGGATAGATCTTGAATTTTTCCTATCCAAATATTTTTCTTTTGCCAAGGTTTCTTCAGTGACTAGATTTTCTTCCATATTTTCTTGAAGTTGTTCCAAAGCTGCTTGAGCTTCTTTTTATTCCAACCCAAGATCTTTGTAGTTGTCCACTACCCAATTTTTCAGGGACCATTTAACATTTTTTAACTTTGTCTCCCAAATATAACTCGGAGAACCTATAACATACTATTTCTAGGCCTCTCTAATTACCTCTATGCAGCCCTCGGATTTCATCCAAGCCGGGTTGAATCTAAACGGAATGGGGCCCAAATTGACCAAAGTTGTGAAGTAAAGAGCTATGGGTCTATGGTCAGAAATTGGTACCGGAAAAATTTCTGCATCTGGAATGCGGTGTTTGTTGAGAAAAGAAGAACTCACCAGGAACCTGTCGAGCCTAACAATTATATGTCCCGGTCCATATCTCTTATTGTTCCATGTGTACTTCCCTTTTTTTGGTTTTATATATGTAAGGTTCCAAGAGTTTTGAAGATCTTCAAGCCTTTCTCTGAAGGGGTCTCTGACTTTGGATCCTCCTTTCCTCTCTTCCGCAGAGATAGTTGCATTAAAGTCCCCTGCTATAATGCATTGATTAGACATCTTCCCCTTTCGTTGTAATGTGAGGGAATTCCAAAATTTTTTTTTTTGTCCTGCAATAGTTGGACCATACACATTCCCTAGCCAAAGGATCTCCTTATTCATTAAATCCTCTAACTCAACCAATATCCAATATCTATTGGTAATGAAAGACCTGAGCTTGAAGTGAGTATTATCCCACCAGGAGATAAGACCTCCTGAGGCTCCTTCTGCACTGAATTCTTTTCCTTTTCCATTTACCCATATCTTATTCATAGCGTGAATACTGTCTTCCGCTTGCATTTTGGTCTCCTGTATCAAGAAGATTGTGGCATTTTCATTTCTCTTAATCCTTTGCACTGCTTCCATCTTTTGTTTGCCTCCTAATCCTCTACAATTCCAGGAGACCACTTTCATTATTTCCTGAGTTGGGGAGGTGCTTTGTCCTTCTTTTCCTCTGTGGATCCTTGGGTTTGCTTCCCCGCTGCTATCCTCATGTGTTGATCTAAGCTGGTTTTCTTACCCGCCTCTTTTTCTCTTGTTGCTTCCCGTTCTCTTAAAAATCTGTTGGGCTTTCGTCTCTCTCTCTTTTTTTTTTTTTTTTTTTTGAGACTCCTCTTCTTCTTCTCTACTTTCCGATGTCTCTTCCATATTTGCCCTATATTTAGACCTTGTCAATGAACCCCCAGAGCTGAGCGAGATCTCAGGCCTGATTTCCACGCAATACTACTGAGGGTTGATATAGATGTGGCTTTCTTCCTTATCTGAATTTATCAGTTCGGGAGCCTTTTCCTTAGCCTTGTGAGCTTCTTCTGGTTTTTCGTTTTCCTTGGAGCCATCCTTTTTTTTTCCCTATTTGTTATTGTTCTTCTTTGTGATCCTCATTGATGAGAGCATGATATCTATTTGTATTGAGCTTCCTCTTATTTGGATATTGTGGTGGGTTAGGGTTTGTTTTATTCCCTTTCTTCCTTGAAACTTCATTCCATTCTTCGCCTTGGCCTTCTTTTGATTCCTGCTTTTTCTTCTTAGGGAACAGTCTTGAAAAGTGATCGTATTCGTGGTAGACTTTTCACTTCAAGGGGATTTTCTCATAATCAACAGTCCGAAGGTGAGTCCATCCATCCATTGAGAGATTAATGGCTTTTGGTAGACCATTTTCTAGATATACTTCAACACAGATTCTTGCGCATGAAAATATGGGCGGCTTAGGCTCTGATTTGTCTATATAGTTCCCAAGTGAGTTCCCTATTGCTCTCAAATCTTCATCATTCCAGCAGTGGAGAGGAAGACGGGGCAACTTGAACCAGACAGGGACTGCTGTAGGAATATCTTTCTTAGGGTCAAATGAAAGGTCCCACTTGTTGATATACATACCTCTAAGACCCATAAAATATGGCCCATTTCTGAAGATCAGATCTCTATCTTCCTTTTTCTCAAACAAGAAAACAAATAACCCTTTCCCGCAGAAGATTTGTTGAACTTCTCCTTGAATTAACGACCTCCAATTTTTATTTAGCCAAGTCTCCGTGGTTCTGGGAAAAGGCCATAAGCCAGTGAAATGACCGACTAAACCTTTCTCTGTTAATGCAACAAATTTCCATTTGGAGGTTGCAGAGGATAGTTTCACTTTTGGAACTTTTGTTTTCTTGACAAATTTAGGTCATTCGATGTAGGGGGCTTGAATGAAACGGGCTGGCTCGCAACAATCCCGTGGAATTGATCTTCCAAGAGTAATCGTTAGGCCTTTGGATCAGGATCCGAAGGGAGGGGAGGATCCATCTAGCTGAACCCTAGACGATCGCGAAACCATCGTCCAACACTGAAAGGAGGAGGAGTCCCAAACCCTAATTATCTAGCATAATTCTCACCTTAATTTGATCTACTAGTTAACTAAGTGTTATTGCATGACGACAATTATGTTAAACTAAAATATGAAATGTGAGTTGTGACACTTGCATGTCGACACTTAAGTTATCCACCTAACTAAGTGGGCAAGTCAGTTAAGAGGCGAGTTCATCCTAAGTGATAGCTCAGTGAGATAAAGCACTACATGAGACGTGGGGTGCACTTTTGCATGCAAGATTGATACATCTAGTTTGAGGGCGAGTTCATCCCGAAGTTAGAAGATAAAAATAGAAGAGAAGAATGTATAAATATGTTATACGAGATTGATGAATCCAATGTGAAGCAAATTCTCTTCTCCATCAAAGGCAAGGCGCTTCTCTTTGTGTAGGGTATTGTTCGTGCTTGTTATTGTTGTGTTGGGGACACATCCAATTGACCTCTCTTCTCTATTGCTTCTGTATCTTCATCAAGAGTGTTTGGTGATCTCTTATCTTCCGAAAGCAATCTGCTATGTTGTAAAAGAAAGCATTCTCTGCTATCCATTATATTATACTGAGAAGAATTGTTGGGGTTTTTGTTCTCATAATTTTGAGGATTTTCCCCAGGGTATATCTTGTGTTATGGTTGTATGAATTTCATGGATTGAATTGTCTCATTTCTTCAAGTCTCTGCATCTAAACAATTAAAGATCAAAGCTCAACCAAATATGAACATTTATGCCACTCCTCTCCTTGTTGTAAAGACTCTTCAAATATTATTTCCTCTTCTTATTATCTTGTAGGTAAATTACCGAATTAGTGTCAAATCTTGATCTAACTCTCATACTCTACCCCAATGTTTGTTCTTGTATCTCTACAAGTATCTCTTGATTTTGGTTTGGTTTCTCATTTCAAGACTTGTTACTTTGACTTACGACATCTTCATTGGCTTAGTTCCCCCTTACACCTTCAACTCTTATATCTTAAGGAAGATTCCAACACAACTAGGGAAAGAGAGTTTTTTTTATTGCATTGTATTGGAGATCAAGATTATATCTATTTGTAGGAAGGTGTAGTATTGTGTGTGCAAATTTGTTCAAGTGGAGAAACCCTCTATAGGAGGCCTAGAACATATATCATCTTAGGACAAGCATATTCAACACCTACAACAACGTTCTTTTGGGTGAGTTACTTCCTTTTAATCTCTCTTTCTTTCAAACATTCAGATTGATTTGCTCACCAAAGGAAATAGGTAAATTAACCTTAGTTAGTTTTCCTTCTTTTGTTAGTTTGTTGTTACTTCTATTTAATCCCGATACTTATTCAAATCACCTTGATTAATATATATCCCTATGTTACATAGTCAACCCTAAAACCCCAATTAACTTAGTGGCCTTCCTTCATTTTTTTTCATTCTTTGTTCCAATCTTAGAGCTTACAGATTTTTCCCTAAAATTGAGTGGAAACTCCACTCAATCATTCCTTGTGGTAGCATATCATCTCACTTTAATCATCATGTACACATCCAAATTGACATCATGGCAGAATAAATTGCTTTCATGTGTAGGAAGGTTGCCATTTATCCACCCAATCCTATTGAAATTTCCTTTTATCAAAATTCCATTCTTCTAGCCCAAGCATAAGTCCTCATAGAACTTGAAAGGATCAATGAAAATTTCTTATGGTAAAACACCTCTTAGGAAATAAATGCCACCTTTTAAGTTATATTGTAGTGTTCAATCCAAAGTGGGTAGGGGCAATGGGTTTGAGAAGGCTTAAGTTGGTAAACAAGTTCTACATGTCAAGGTATATTGGCACTACCTCTCTAACTATTATCTACAAATTGTTGTGGATATTCATTCGACATTGTGTCACAACAAATCTTTTAAATTACTACAAAATATTGTGATTTTACTGTGTATTATGCAATGTTTAGTTGTGATTAAAATTTAATATTACAAACATAATGCTCAAAATGATTTAGATAATAAACTAAGATAATAAAAACAAGCCACAAAAATAAAAATGACAACAACATCCACACTCTGAAGTGAAAATGTACCTCAAGAAATACAATATGAGAAAACTTAGTGAGAAGGTGAGGACTACGGCTTGCTCTTTTCTTCTCAGTTGTAAAATCCAAATACAAAGAAAAGTGGACTCACTATGCTTTTGCAATAGACACTGTAGCCAGAATGGTTGCTACATTGTCTTCTAAATCCTCTGATACGCTTATAACATTCCACTCCTTTGTTTTGCATGTCTATGGAACAACAAATCAATACAATAAGAAAGGAACCCCTTCCTTTCATAGTGGCCTAGTGTTTTAGTGTGTCATGATAGTAGTTTAGGGTTGGGATTAAGGTTTTTGCATGCCTCAAATCCTTATTAGGGTTAGGGATTTGGACCCTCTGTAATCTTCTTGAAAATTGTACTAACTCCACCTCCGTGGGAAATGGGAGTTGTTGTGGCATCCACTTGGTCAAAGCATAGGTTAACTTGCATGAGTCATATATTCCTCATTTGGGATTCGATTAAGGTGATTTTTGCACCATAGGAAATATATTGATTAGTACAACATTGTTAGAGGGTTGGGAATTTTGTTTGTAAATTTTTGACCCCCAAAATGAGCTCTAAAAGTTTCAGTATCCCAAATCACCTTAATAGGACCTACCCCTAAAATGGGCCCTATAAGTCTGAAGGCTTCAATTTTTCCATTTAGAAAATACAAAAATAGATGACAAACTATATAATGACCCATTCAAATCACACCTTCCCATTTGGGAGGCTTTTAGTCCCCAAAATATTTTACTAAAGGATATGCGGAAAATTTTCCTTAAACTTCTCTCTTTAGTACCATTTGGACTGGCCTAGAAGTTGTCCTTTTAACCCAACCTGACAAAGTTCTTGCTGCCATTGTCTTGTTGTCCTATAATTCTTGTATAGAATTGTATCCTCTAATAACTTTGACTAAGATTCTAGTGCTAAATCCTTTATGGTATGGAAAGCTTGCCCCTCATTTTCCTAATCTAGCATGGAAGGCTCATAGAGTTTTAGATTTTCCACATTCACTTCATAGTAAATGTGCATGTATGGAGGTAGACTAAGTCTACAGGGATTATCGTACACATGTTCCAACAATTTGTAATGACCATACTACAAGGCCTTAATCTTGTTACTAGGACCTTGTAGCCTTTCTTTGTTCAGGTGCAATCAGACTTAGTTTCCTATGTCTTCTCAATTTTGTGTTGCTCATGCAAGGCATTGTAATTTTCCTGTGACTTCTTCAATGTCTCGTATACCTATAAATGGATTTTCCTAATCTTGTAATGAATCTTGCTTACTTGACTTATCATGTGGTGTCTTCCTTCTCTACTCCATGTACATCATCTAGAAGGCAAATGTGGCAAATATCCAAAGCAAGTTTCAAGAGGGGACTTACTTGTGGAAGTGTGGATTGCTCTATTATAGGAGTGTTGAATATAGATCAAATTATCATCTCAGTTTCTTGGATGATTATGATTATCACCCCTCAAAAGATGAACTAATGTCATGTTCACCACTTCTTTCTTCTCATCCATTTATGGATGGAAAGTTATAGATATAATCTTCAACTTGGTGCCCATATTCTCCCAAAGTCTAGTCCAGAAAGGAATTGAGAAATCTAGCATATTTATCCTAGATGATGCTCCTTGCTCTCCCAAAGTGCAGCCACACTTCATGTACTTGTAGAGGCTCCTAAACACTACTCCACACTCATAAAGTGGTACTACATCTACCTCCACCTCATCAATGTGATTTGCACTTGTGACAAATACAATCTTATAATACTTAGTAACTCTAAGATATACATCATTATTTATCCATCCTAATGGGTGTGGGCAAGGATGGTCATGAAATTGCTATATGATATTACTCTCTAGAATTTTTATAATGAGATTTCACCTCTATATTCTTGTCTTGGGTCTTGATATGGAAGAGTTTATTAATATCCTTCTCTTCCTTGCGATGAAAGGTTCACGTCCTTTTATACGATACCACTGTAGACAATCTTCTCATATGAACTGCTCTGTACCTGGTTTCCTGAATCCATGGTTAGCATGCTCTTCTTCTTGGCCTCCTTATGGTTCTTTGTATTCATATCTAGATGTAGCTTCCAATACTTATCTTTAGTATAACCATTAATATTACAATGGTTTCTTGGATCCTTGCACTAATGTGTAGTGGCTTCTACCTTCTTACTCTTTCCTTTCCACTTCTTCTTTTCCTCTTTGGAAATGCCTTGTTGGTATGTTTTCTTGGAACAATTTGGCTATCATTTTTCATCTCCATATCAAAATATTGTGTTTTGCATAGGCCTCATCAATGATCCTAGGTTAAAAAGCATCACTGACCTCAAATGACTGTGGATACCACCTAGGTACTTGAGGAGTACATTTGAGTCCTTGGGAAATATTCCCAACATAATGGTTTATTTTCTAAACTCAACATTACATTCTTATACACTATCATTTCTTCTAATGGAAGTAATGCCAACAGATCCATTAGTTGTCTTTGTACCCAATAGTAATTGGGACTTAATGAGGGTTTTGAAACACCTCCACTTAGTTACTATGGAATCACCCTATAGTGTAAGAGTTTTTGTGTGGCTTTCACACCAAGTTTGTGCATGGCATGTCCCTCTAGATTTAGTTGGGCAAATTATATTTTTCTCTTCTCCTATTCTATGCCCACTAAAACAAACTTCTAATTGTTTCAACCATTGGTCCAACTTTACAACATTGATCTCACCTTGATATGGTTTGATATCCACTTTCATTTCCAATTTGGATAGACGTTGGGAAGATTTCATGTTGAAACTTGGTCCCTCTTTGTTTGGTTCCTTTTTGGCTCCTCCTCTAGTTCTTGTCTATCTTTAGATTCCATGTTAGAGCCATTGTCTAAGTTAGACTCTACCAAGGTCTCTAAAATATTTGAACTTGATCTCTATATCTGATGTTGCTACTGCCATATTGTGGGAATTTCAACAACTTGTGCCTGTAGTTTTATGAATCTCTCCCATGATTCACACCTTGGGATTGCTATTATACTCATTATCCTTGGATAGGGTTTGATTGCTTTCTTTAAGTGAATTTCTGGATCCTACAATAACTCATAAAAGCTTGAAAGAAAACTGCTCTGAGATTGATATGATTTGTAAATTGTTGTTGATATTCCATTGGACAATTCATCACAACAAATCTTACAAGTTATTGCAAAATACTATGAAGTTATCCTCTATTATGTATTGTTTACTTATGATTGAAATTTAATATTACAAGCACAATGCTCAAAATACTTTAAATAAATGGAGAGTAATAAAAATAAGCCACATTAATAAAATGACCACAACATTTACACAATGAACACAAGATGTATGTTGGGAAAACCCACTCAGAAGGTGAAGACTATGCCTTGTTTTTTTCTTCTCGGTGATGAAATGCAAATACTAAAAAAGTGTACTCACTATGGAGTTGTAGTAGATATTGTGGTATAAGTAGTTGTTATAGGTTCTTCTACATTCTTTGTTTTTCTAATACCATCCCACTCCTTAACTCCCGATTAGGGTTAGGGTTTTGGACCCTCTAGAATCTTCTTGAAAGTCGACATGTAATTTTCTCCACATGTGTGAGTAATGGGAGTTGACATGGTACTATGGTTGTTAAAGCATTGGTCAACTTGCGGGAGGCATAGCTTCCTCTTAAAGACTCCAATCGACGTGATCTTTGCACTATTAGAAAGCTCTTGATGAGTAGAACATGGTTGGAAGGGTGGGAAATTTGTTTTCATTTTGAACAAAAACAACTATTGAATGCCCAAAATGGATTCTCGTAGTTTTAGGGCCCAAATCATCCAAATGGGACCTACCCTTAAAATGGGCCCTACAAATCCATGGCTCCAATTCTTCCTCTAAACAAGATATAGTGAAAAATGATATAGTGATCCATTTTAGATGAAACCAAAAGAGCCCATGGTGCAAAATTTTAGGGGAAAAACATTTGGGAGATAGGGATCCAATCAACCTTATAAGGAAGGACAATTTAAATAAAGGTTTGAACATCTAGAATAATATATTGAAATGTAAAATCTTGTAGTTAAGCTCATTTCTAAGATATTGGAAATGAAGATAAGGAAATATTTTGGTTTGGTATGAGCACCAACCCTCAAGAAACTTCGAGTTTTGAATAAACATAGGTTGGATATGACAAATTTGGGATGGACTAAGCTTAAGGACCATTGGATCAACATCCTAATAAACTTGATATGGTCTATTGTAGAATTCAAGTGGAAAGATCCCATGTCCTCTGCAGTTAATGTTTCTCCTAAAGAAGTGATGTGATTTCCATTTTCAAGGGAGGGGATCACCATTTACATATTGTTCCTTGTATTGATTTCTTCAACGATAAGGATGTCCTAAATTGAGATGCCCAAATAGACTATACCTCCTTCGGAAGAGTGCATTGGACCAAGATATGATCCAAACATTCCTTTGGTATCTCACATCCATTACACATGGTTGGCCCTTGGATTCCTCTTCTCTTCACATACTCTTGGGACAATTACTTATTGCAAAAATCTTACCCTAGTTTTAATGTAAAAATATTACCATACATTACTTGTATTTCAGTATTTTTCCTTAGCAATAAAATAATTTTACAAGGTCGCAAGTGTGGGGGGGGATACTATTTGATCCTGAAGGAAATAAAGAACTAACTTACGAATGGGGGATGGGTCAAACTACAAACAACCAAGCAGAGAGGTATGCCTTACTCATGGGATTAGAACTCATCATTTCTCTCAAGATCTCCAAGGTTTTGATCTAAAGTGACTCCCTATTGGTGATATCTTAGGCAAGGAATAAGGTTCTTAACGACAAAACAAATATGGGAAGGCCTCAACATAGAATCCTGGATCTGCTTCACCAGATTAGGGATGTGAACATCATGCATATCTGTAGACACAACAACTCAAACATAAATAGGATAACCAATCATGCTATTATCCTTGAGCAGGGATTTTTTGTTCAAAATGGGGGCCATCCCCAACACTGATGGCTCCCCTAAAAACTTTAGAACTTCATCTCATTTCATTGTATGGAGTACTTAAAGCGTATGGTGGGCATGCGAGCCACCTGGTCCGTCATTAATGAGCTAGGCACGTTGCATAAGGTGCATTTAATCCCCCACATGGGAGACCCTTCTCGTGACTTCGCCCTTGGTGTTTACTTGGCTTTATCTCTTTGTTTTATGGCACTATTGTTAAATTTTGGTAAAATCAGGGTTTTGTGTAGTAAAAATAAAATTCAATATACTTTAATGCACAAAGTAGATAAACAAATACTAAAATTAAATATGAAGTAGTACAACAGTAACTTCTAACATAATTTTCTTCTCTTTCAACTTCACACCTTTAATACTACCAGTTAGGTCACTATGTTAAGTAATCTTTAACACTACCAGTTAGGTCACTGTATTAAGTTAATCTTCAGTAACATGTAATATAAAATAATAAACTTGTTAATATAGATGAAGATACTTACCTGGGTGTGAAACCCTTCCTATAAGAATACTCAGAAGAGTTACTTTTAGTAGAAGACTGTGCCTCAGAGAGGCCAGTCAAATTCTGGAAACTAGCTGACCCTACAAGAGGGTAGTACAAACCAGAGAGAGAGATGACAGATGTAGTACAGTCAAACAGGGATGGTCAAATACAATCAAAACATACTATGAGACTTCAGTACCATAGGTCTGAACACCAAGCAAAAACTTAAAGCTTCAGATAAGTAACACATGAAATCTGAACACAAATAACCTTTAAATCAAAGATAGACCCTAATTAGTTCTCAGCATAAAGATCAAATAGAGATCTGGTCCAGGGTAAGTCTCAACAAGTCTCAGCAGACATCAACATTATAAAAACAAGTCTCAGCAAGTCTCAGCAATAGATCAGGTCTCAATAGTATAGATAAGATCTAGGGCACCCTATAAGTCATAGATCTAAGATAACACAGTCAGAAAAAAGTGTGCGGTCACAAAACAACAGACCTAGCAAGTGGAATAGGGGTCACGGTCTCCTTAAATCAACCAATAGCAAGCAGATCTGACCCTCAGGCCTCACCGCCTCCACAAAAAATGCACTAGCGGACAGATCAAACCTTAAGTGACTTACGACCTCCACCAAAGGACTCTCAGCAGGCAAATCGAGGTTTAAGAAGGTTAACGGCCAGATCTAGAAAACTCAGCACAAAGTCACGGCCTCTCCAATAAGTATGCATGAGGCAGATCAAAACCCAACAGCACCTCAATAGTTAGATGGATAATAGATCGGACCTCAATAGGGGTTACAACAGGCAGATCGAAGATAGCAGTAGTAAGATCAGCCCTAAATAAAAAATCCACAAAACAGGTCTGAAATAAAATATGAGTTTCAGCAGGTGGATGACCTCAAAGCAAGTGAACGAGCAGCAACAGATAAACCAATAACCCTTGACGTCAAGCAGGATAATAAAACAGAGCTGAGATGTTATATTGTGTATGTATCAAATGAGAAACAATAGATCTCTATAAATAGGATTTTGATCTTCTAAAGAGATCATTAAATTAATCCTTTAAATTAGGATTCCATAGATTTAGGAAAGATGTCAAAAGAAAAAAAGAATAAAACATAAAAATATAAAATATAAAAATAAAATAAAAGATAAAAATAAAATATATATAAAATAAAAAAACATAAAATATAATTAAAGTGTCTTATGTGGTTGTCAACCCATAAAATATAAAAGTGGGTAACTTAGGTGGATACTAGGGTACAAAGACCAATGAGAGGGTACAAGTCACACCATACAACAAGGATGGGTACATGACCCAAAACCCTAGTACCAAGGGGTGTATCACAAAGGTGGGCACACAACCTTAATACCCAAAAACATCAAAACAACTCAAAGTGGGTAAACAACACAAAGTACCACAAGACCAAGACCAATAAGGTGTAAGGACCAAAAGTAAATCAACCAGGGTGGAGAAGGTACAACCAATCATCTCTCTCTCAAATGTTCAAATGTTCCATATAACCTGAAAGTTCATCATCATTGTATAAGGAAGGGTTCACACAGATGATGTGATCATGTGGTCCTCTCAACTACTCCTTAGGTCAAATGTTAGTAGCTTCCACAAGGGGTGGCCAGTCCCTTGAGAAGACCAACTAACTCATCCATCTCGAAGACCTAGGAGAATAGGACATCACACATCATAATCTTGGTAACTGACCAAGTGCCTCCATTCTCAAGGAATGGCTTCTCCGCCCAAGGCTGAGCCTCAGTCCTAGACTGGGACATGTTGATCAACCATCTGGTCCATGACCAGGTTCTCCATTCTCCCAGAGAATGGTTCTCAGCCTCAAGCTGAGCATTCAGTCCTAGACTGAATGTTGATCAACCATCTGCAGGACCTAGGATGTCTCTGTCTCAACCTGCAGGATCTGCTTGGTCCTCGTGACCAAGAAACTGTCTGGTCCTAGACCAGAATACCCTAGAGACAAATAGGGGCCCTAGCCACATGCTAGGGACTTTGCCATGGCATCAATCTGCTTGGTCCTCGACCAAGAACCCCAGGAGACAGCTGGGGGCCCTAGAGTACCTTCTAGGGTCTTATTCATTACTCTGCCTGGTTAACTTGACCAGGAACCCTAGTTAACTGACTAGGGTACCATTCTCTCTGAGAATGGGTTTCGCAGTTGCACTAAAAAATTGACAACTATGGCTTTGTTTTTTCTTTGCTTGTAGGATATCTCTAAGAAGCGATATCTGCACAACATTAGAGCATGGTGAATTTCTTGGTGTGGGCTCGAGAGATTATGGTCATATATTGAAGCATCAGGACCCCCGGTGTGCGTCTACTTGTATCTCTTTGAAATCTTGCTCTGATTTGATATTCACTCGAGCTCATAGTTTAGTGGGGAGGTCTGGCCTTTCTCCTTTTTGGGTTTCTCTTGCAATTATATTTAAGGAACCAATGGAGGAATTGGGAACTTTGAACTCCATGGCAGGCTCTAGTTGGAGTTCCAGACTATGGGAGATTCATAGCGTCATTAAGGATCTGTGAATTATGATGTGTAGATTTAATTCTCAGCTAGAAGGGGTCATTACAATCATGGAACGAATTTCCTGTCATGTGGGACAAATGGATGCTAGATTAAACGACTTAGAAATTGAAGTGCGAGAGCAATGGGGCTAATTAGAAAGGATGACTTTAGCCTATGAAGCACACTAGGAGATGCTAATGGGGGGTCAATCATTGAACATCCCATTCAAGGATTCCGAGGCAATGTAAGAGGTCTCTGTTAAGCAACCAATGACAGATTTCATTGATATTTCAAGTTTGCATGGGTAGGAGGAAGGCAATCAGAACATGGAAGAAGCTATCAGTGAGCAAGGCCCCTCTTAATTCTTTTTTTTTGAAGTCCCATTGGGATAGTTTGTGAGAGTTTTTAGTTTTAAATACTCTATTAGATATGATATATTATAAGTACTATAGCGTACCAGGTTAATGGAGAATTTTGTGGCATAACTATGATTGAACAAGAACAATTTTGTAATAAATAATTATTTATATTTTCGATTATAATTGTCATCTTTTAATGTAAAAATCTTATCCATTTTAATTTAAAAAACAATAAAAAAATTTAAAATATTTCACCACTTTTCACTTAAAATGCTGCATTTTAATAAGCTTTTCAACCTACAAGGACTTTTAAATACAAAACACTTTAAACTAAAATGGCCACTATCACTTAAATGTTGGTTTACCCAAAAGCTAAAAGTTAATGCAAAAGCATAATTTAAACAATTTCATTAATACCTATGAAAGATGAACTTGGTTTGGAACTTTGGACTATCAACTTGGAGATAAATTAACTTTTATATTAAAAAATTATGTCCTAAATTTTATATATTCATATATATAGTCAATATTATTATTTTTATTAAACAAAATATAAATTAACTAAAAATATCCATGATTTTTGAAATAATGCCAAAGGTTGTGAAAAAATAAGATATTATAAATCTTTTTAAAATGAAAAAATGTTACTATTATACAAAACGTTACATATTTAAAAATTTGTTGTTTAAGCAATTGTTACTTGATTTCGTCAAATTTAGAAATTTGGCCACAATTCGATTTCCCAAACTATTTATGGAAATTCGGTTAGAATTTGCCTCGTTTCTATCAGGTCACCTCTATCGTATTCAATGTGTACCACATTCAATGTCTAATATTACTGTCTTTCTCCATTGAGATGAGATGATATAGAGCATGCCAGAAAATATTAATATTGTTCGAACTTTCATCACTAAACATGGATCCACAGGAAGTCCATCAGGTGCACATGCCATTCAGATTACTTGAAATTTTCAACCTCTAAACTTGATGAAGGGTTCATTCCGTGCTTATATGATAAATAAATTTAAAAAAATCTGGAAGTTATTCCCTACATTGCACCATGCATTCTGTTTAGTATCCATTCAATATGTAATTGCAACTGTTTATCATTCACTATAATTTCTTTTTGATTCATTATGATATGAATATGCGAGTAAAGTTTGGTAAAAAATTATGCAATTTTGGAAATAGAAAGAGATAAAAAGCTATTTTGCACCTAAATTTTTTGTTTTCCTGTGTTAGCCAAGTTTGATCAATAATGATATATCAAACTCTTTTCTGGAACACTCAATGTGAGCACTAAGATTTTATGTTTAGTTGTTTAGTTCTTTTGGAGATGAACCGTGTTGAAGTTTTGAGTAGATGCATTCAATGTTGTATCTATTTATGAAATAACCAAAACTAGTTAAATGATTGAAAATAGTAGTAATTTTTTCTAAGAAAATAATAATCAATTTGACTGCTTCTATTCCCTTTTGCCATCCCAATCAAACAAATTTTCTGAATATTTTCTGATTGGTTATTGACTGCTTCTATTCCCTTTTGTCATCCCAATCAAACAAATTTTCTGAATATTTTCTGATTGGTTCTGTTTTTCCTTTTCACAAATTTGGCATTAGCAATTACTTACTAGTTACTAATGCAACAAATAAATTATAAATTCAAGTCAAAAAAACAATACAAGGCATTTGAATTCTAAATATAAAATGTACTAAGAGCATGTCATCTTTATGTCTCAAATATTTATTTTTTGCAGCTTGCCCATGTGAAAACACTTGTAACTTCCAAAATCTGACTCTACAATATATATAGGCCGTTATTTGATTTGCACGCACCTTTTCAATCCCTCTTCCCAAATACTGCTATTTTGTAATTAACCGTGTAAGTTTTAGGCACTACCATTTCTATAAATAAAAAGCAACCATTTCTATAAATAAAAAGCAGAGATGTTGGCCTTCTTGCTTCTCTAGAGAGGAAATGCCCATGCCTCTTCTCTTTATCGAGAAATGTAAGAAATAGAATGGATTATGTATTTTCTCCAATACATTCCTGAAATATAAGATGCATCTATTTAGAAAAGGCAAAACATTTCCATAAATATAATTTTTTGCAATGGTAAGATGACTAGCAAATCCATAAACTAGAAATAAATTAATAAACAAAAGAGAAAACAGAACCTCACAAACATCATAATAAACAGACTAGCTCCCAAAATTTCTCTAGCTTTCCTTCTACGTTGAAAATGAACAAATAAATGGCTTTTAGCCTTTAGGAGGTAAATAAGGGGGAACCATTAGGTCATCATTGGATCAAAATACGAAACAAGAAATTGATAAGAAAATGATATTTGTTTGCTTTTTAGATGTAAACTTCTCCAAAGAATTCATTCTTATCAACCTTATAATCTTTGGGAATAGAAAAGAAAACAGAGATCAATTTTGAGAGCAATGCATTATGGATTCTTCCATTTCAGTTACAGTTGCATGGACGTTTGTTTTCCTCTAACCATAAAACTTTTTGTATATGTTTGACTTGGCTGTCAAGATTCGCTGGATGCTGCCAGGTACCTACACCAAAAAAGTTGAAGTGTTCATTGCAGTAGAGATGTTTTCTTCCACTTCTATATGTTCCCAGCTAGACTCGGATTTTGTGCTTGAACTTTCCCCTTCACTGGCAACAATGATGCAATCAGAGTCTTGTTGGCAATGTGAGATGAAACTAAGCTCCTTCTCATTGAGATATTCAACATCTGCACCGCCTTTGGGAGGATCATTGCATCTTTCCCTATTTATCCTAATGGAAACATTGCCTTCTTCTGGATCTAGCTTGTTGATGGTAAAAGAATTGGCAAATAAGATTTGGCTTAAATCCTCCATGATAATAGCATTGCCACATTTTCTTTTTTTACCAGAATTTTCAGAAGTAGAGGCATCAATTAGCTTCATTGAACCACTGCCAAAATTCGACTCTTCTAGCTGGACTCCATGATAAAAGCACTGTGACTGGCTACAGACTAAATCATCACTCAGCAATGAACTGGATGCCTCTAATTGACCCTTCAAACCCAGAGTTCCAATTAATTCATCTTCTTCAGAGGAACAATCTGTTTCAGGAACAAGGTCTAGAAACCGCTCCATGTGAAATGTGCTAGGAATTTTCGTTCTTAAATATGAATTTGAAAATTCTTCAGTATCATAGGCAGATTTTGAGATATCCCAAGTTTCTTCCAGAGGATTCAAATTAACCCCCTGAGGATTTTTACAGTTTGCTCTGCCCTTATTCTCAGAAGTTTCACCTTCTCCAAGACTCTTATCCCGAGAAAACAAAATAGCTGCCCTTTCCAAAACGGTTCCTTCATGTGTTTGAGGTGTAACATTCACTAGAGAACTCAAGGTTGTCTTTGTATCAAGGTCCTCGTGATCTTTTCCATGAGATAATAGCATTGCTCCATCTCCCATGATATTTTGTTTTGGGTTCAAGTTCATATCCAAAAAAGTTTTACAGTTTGCTCTCCCCCAATTCCCAGAAATTTCACCTTCTCCAAGACTCTTATCCCGTGAAAACAAAATAGCTGCCCGTTCCAAAAAGGTTTCTCTAGTATGTGCTTGAGGTGTAACATTCACTGGAGAATGCAAGTTTGCCTTTGTATAAAGGTCCTTCTGATCTTTTCCCTGAGATAGTAGCCTTGCATCCTCATCCATCATAATGTCTTTTGGATTCAAATTAGCCTCCTGAGAATTTTTACAGTTTGCCCTGCCTCTATTCTCAGAAGAAGTTTCACCTTCTCCATGACTTCTATCCCGGATAAACAAAATAGCTGCCCTTTCCAAAGAGGTTTGTTCAGTATGTGCTTGAGGTGTAACATTCCATGGAGAAATCAGGTTTGTATTTGTATTAAGGTCCTTGTGATTGTTTCCCTGAGATGCTAGCATTGTTCCCTCTCCCATGATATTTTCTTTGGGATTCAAGTTAATCTCCACAGAAGTTTCACAGTTTGCTCTACCCCAATTCTCAGAAATTTCACCATCTACAAGACTTATATCCTGAGAAATGGTAGCTGCCTGTTCCCAAAAGGTTCCTTTAGCATGTGCTTGAGGTGTAACAGTCACTGGAGAATTCATGTTTGTCTTTATATCAAGGTATGCGTGATCTTTTCCCAGAGATAACAGCATTGCACCCTTATCCATTATATTTTCATTTGGATTCAAATTAAACTCCAGAGAAGTTTGACGGCCGCTATTCTCAGAAGTTTCACCTTTTCCAAGACTTTTGTCCCGAGAAAACAAAATAGCTGCCCTTTCTGAAATGGTTCCTTTAGCAAGTACTTGGGGTGCAACATTAACTGGAGAATTCAAGTTTGTCTTTGAATCAAGGCCCTCGTGATTCCTTCCCTGAGATAGTAGCATTGCACCCTCATCCATCATATCATCTTTTAGATTCAAACTAACATCCAAAGTATTTTTACAGTTTGTTATGCCCCAATTGTCAGAAGTGTCACGTCCAAGACTTTTGTCCCGAGAAAACAAAATAGCTGCCCTTTCACAAAAGGTTCCTTTAGCATGTGCTTGAGGTGTAACATTCATTAAAGAATTCAAGTTTGGTTTTGTATCCGGGCCTTCAGCATCATGACCCTGTGGAAATCGTATAGCAGCCTGGTCCAGAATGCTTTCTTTTGGACTCAAACTCAACTCCAGAGAGCACAAACAGTTTGCTCGGCCCCTGTTCTCAGATGTTTCACAATCTCCAACAGTTAAATCATGTGCATCTGTTCAACCATTGCAAAGAGGATAAATCATAATAAACTGTTAATAAAATATAAGTAACAAAAGTTTTCCGATGCAAAAAAAGAAAGGAAAGATCACAAAGCTGATGTTAACCAGATCTGCAGGTGTATTTCTTTGACAGCCAGGGACAAATAAGGAAATAAATTCAAAATATTATATCAATAGAAGAAAATGGCAAAAAAATACAGTAACAAAGCTTTTTCTTCTCACCTTATCAAGGATATGTAAAAACCATGCTGACAGAAATTACAAAAGTTTCAGTAAGAAGGGAGAAAACTATGTTGTACAGACAAGTACTGAAACAATATTGTGCTTTATACAATCAAATGTCAAATTATTGCAAGCTACCTTTGTCAAGCTGTCTTTGCTTCATTGCCTCCAGCTCTGCTTTAATGTGCTTCATTTCACATTTAATGGAAGCCAATGCTGCCTCAGATTCCCTCCATAGATCCTTGTAAAGCAGAATCACCGTGTCCCTTTCCTCAAGTTCATTTGCAAAGTCTTCTCTCAACTTATCAACCAGGTTTTGCAGTTCAGAATGTATTCTCTTCGACAATTGCTCATCTCCTAGGCCAGATAGTATTTCCATCATTTTGAGATCAGACCCCTGAGCATTGACAGATTCTGTGAGAATTTGAGTAGAGTTTGGAGTTTCTCCTGCAATGCCACTAGATGTAGAATATACGTAAGCCCCATTTGACCCTTGCATTTCAAAATCTGAAGCAGTATTTCGACTATAATAACTTTCACCCAACTTGGAAACCTGGCAAACCAATCATTAGTCCAACCATTAATAAATACAATCAAGTCAATTCATGGATTATATAAAGGCAATCTATACTAAGTAGGATAAACGAAACTAGATGCAAAGCGTCACTCATTATTTTTCTTTTGTCTTCTTACATAGAACCTGGGGGTAGAATAGAAAAGAGTAACTTAACCTCACAGTTTTTTGCAGTTTCCATAAAGTTAAACTAGGTATCACAGAGAGAATTAATAGTAGCTAAGTTCAGAGCAGAAATAAAACAAATGAACTAAAAATGGATAAATCAGATTGATCAGAAAATACCAAAGAAAAATGACAAAATAATCATATACAGAATTTCCTGTTCCAATCCCTTTTCACGTTTCCTTCATTTTCCCCCTCTTCCTAAACTTGTCACTTTGTGCAATTTGGCTGATCCCATTCTACAAAAGACATCATCAAGCTCAGCATTGGTGCTTTCATAGTGGTTGGTGGGGCTATAGGCTCCTCCTCTGATTCTGATGCAGATTATTCTTTTCTTGGCCTCTTCTTGTGACCCACCCAACCCTCTCTGTTACAGGAGTGCATGTTCTTCCCGTTGTTACCCTTCAAATTGCATGAGGCCCAGCCGTGATTTTTATCAAGATCCAGTTACAAAGGACATACACTTCTCAGATGACACTGATGGATCATTTGACAGATACAGGGGCTTTGTTATGGATGCAGTATGCACACCCCTTCCCTGGCATTGCCCTTATGGCATGTCCTGACCTGAGTCAACCGGGGATGTGTGATGTCTAGAGGAGAGTGGCTGATTGTAGACTTATTTGCTTATGCCCCTAGAGCCTAGCAGGATCTCCATTAGTTAATTATTGTTGAGCACCAAGGGTATTATGATGTATTTCAGTATTGTGATGACATGTTGGTATATTGTCTTGTCACTAGGAGAGAGCACTTCATATGGTCCCTTTTTTCTATGATGGCACATGGTTTGGACTCATTGTATCATGAGTTGGGCTTGGAGCACCTTTATATGCTGTATATCCTAGCATGGTGGTGTCTTATTTGTTTATCATTAGGAGGAGGTGTTCCACATGATCCCCTTTTCTTATGTTGTGCTAGTCATCACATGACTAGGTGGTGGGACATGGTTTACATTGTTGTGGTGGTACATTTGTCTAGGGGATGAGCACCCTAGCACTTTGGGCCTTATTCTACTTATGGATTGCACACTTACATGGTTGATATCACTCACTTGTGTAGAGCCTAGCCCATTGACCCCTTTTCACATGGTTCCAACTTCCAACATGATTTATTGATGTATTTGACGTGGTCTCATATAGTTGGAGGCTTCCTAGTGTGAGTGCCCTAGGATTTGACATATAAGATACTTAATTATGATAGGAGCTATGGTTTAGATGGAGCACTCCCCTTGCGCACACATGCTGAGGTTGATTTAAGGCTTTTAACAACTGGTTTGACCGTCACTCAACTTTGACCCACATTTGACTAGATGGAGGTTTATTGCATGAGTGCCCCTCATATTGAATGAGGTCCCACCTATAATTTTCGTCATGAACCAATTGTACAAGATAGTCACTTCTTGATGACACCGATGGATCGTTTGACAGATACAAAGGCTTTACTATGGACACATACACTTTCCTTGGCATTGCCCTTATGGTATGTCCAACTACTGGCTCAATGGTGGGTGCATGATATCTAGAGGAGAGTGGTTGGTGCAAAAATATTTGCTTATGCCCCTAAAGCCTAGTAGGATTTCCATTGGTTGATTATTGTTGAGCACCATGGGTATTATGATGTATTTCAGTCTGTGGTGACATGTTGGTGTATTCACTTATCACTAGGTGAGAGCAATTTCAAATGGTCCCTTTTCCTATGATTGTCACTTGGTGAGAGCATTTCATATGGTCCCCTTTTTTATAATGATACATGGTTTGTACTGGTTGTATCATGAGTTGGTGCTTGGATCACCTTTATATGTTGTATATCCTAGCATGGCTATATTTGTTTATCATTAGGAGGGGGTGTTCCACATGGTCCCTGTTATCATGCAGATCTGCACCCACAGAACTGCCCAATAAATTTAGGCCTCCTAACCCTGTCATGGCCCAGTGCTTCTCCATTTCGGATTGGTGCTTTTCCAATCCAAGGGGGGTATCCCTGAGTGTTGCACACTGTAAACTGATCTGCAAATTTGATATATATATATATATATATAAACAAAGTATTGATATCTCCTCTTTGACTGTCCTAAACAGTTTAGAAGGGAGGGTAAATTGTGGGTATTAAGTTTAGATAGGTTGAAACAGTATATGATGACTTTTGACCAAGCCAAAAGGAATGAAAAAAACAAAAACAAAAGCATAAGTATATGAGTGATTAAAGAAATCAAAACATACAGCAAAGAACCATCAAACATTTACCATAGATTAGATCATTATCATCCACGAAAACAAAAAGCTAACACAAAGCATAATCGAAATCTTATTACTTGTTACCAAAAGACTGTTTGCATCAAGATGGTTGATGTGCAACAGGCTGCCCAGTAAATGCAGATGGTTGTCAGAGATGGGGATGAAAGGGTCTCTGCTCTGGTCTCTGAGATTCCAACCCTTTACAATGAGCCTTCAATTTGATTTGACAGACTTCTACTAGCCTAAATCAGTGCACCCTCTCTTTGCATGTACGAGTAGGGCACCCAAAAAGAACCAACTGTTAATCAGTTTGAAAATGATTCACCTACTGCTGTTCTGCTTTACTGAAGATGACTCAGGACTGCACCTTCTTTGAGTGGATGTTCCTTCTTATTTGCATGAGACCTTAATGGAGATGTATCTATGTTAACTGCCCAATATTCTGCTGTTCAACAAGTGAATGCTTGCAATGCCAACTTTGTCAACCCTATGCACTCTTTCACTGGTAGGTTAACTGTTGCTTGACTGGGATTGAAATCACAAATAAACTAGAGTGGTACTGGCTTGTTCGATTTTTAACCACCATTCAGACTTCACATGCTTTCTTGATGTGAAGACTCAGAATAACAAATACCAAGTGCACCCCATATGCTTGGTCAAGACTGTTTGAGGTGTATAGCAGGTTGTATTCTCCTTTCAGACTAACGATATGTAGCAGTAGTAACTGATTTATTTGGTAGAAGTGCACTAGCTGCTCATGCATCTTAGTGTTCATCACTGCTCATTGTGTTAATAAAATGGATATGAAAATACCAGTGTTCCACGGGGACGCATCCCCTATCCTCGCTCCCCCACGCTTCTGGGACAAGGAAATTCCCGGGGAAACGTTTCCCCACATCCCCCTTTTGAGGGAAACACGGGGAAACACTTCCCCAATGAGGGAACACATTTCCTCCCAGGGGGGGCTTCTGGGCATTCCCCCACGTGGGGGAATGCCCAGAAAGCCCCCCCATCCGAGGGGGACGCCCATAAGCCCCCCCCCCTCTCGAAGGGGGACTCCCAGAAGCCCCCCCCACAATTTTCATCTTTTCCAATAAAAATAAAAGCAAATTAAAAATTTATCAAGAGAAGTAGACTTACCTCTAGGAGAGCAGAGAAGTTAGTTGTAGTGCACAGTGCCCTACGTCTTGCACATAAGAAGACACCATAGTATCAGATGTAACCAGTGACATGATGGGATGTGGATCCAGAGGAGGATGCACATATAGATGAGGAGGATGGACCAGATGAGATGCAGCATGGTTTGGTTGGTGTGCCATTGGTTACACATGAGACTGACTTAGACTCGGATAGTGACACTCCCATTGATGGTCCTAATGCCTTCATGCAACAGATGCATGAAGAGGACCAATCAATGGAGCACACTCCTTGATGCTTATTTGATGATGATGTTGATTCATTTCAGCTACTTTTCATTGTTTCAGTTTTGACTCTAGATAGTAGATACTAGATATTGATGACAGTCCTTGACTCTTTACTATTTTTTCAGAAATTTTAATTTACTATTAGACTTTTGTCTACTTCACTGTTCTAACTTCTCTATGTTCACTGTTCAGTATCTATTTGACTATTTCAGAGTTTAGCATGTATTGCGTTATCTTTTACAAATTTGAAATTTGAATTTAGATATACATTGCATAATGATAATGATAATATTTAGTTTTTAGTTTTTTACATGGTAATAGTGCAATATCATATACAAATTTGAAATTTGATATGGTAATAGATGTACATTCCATAATGATAAAATTAGTTTTCAGTTTTTACATGGTAATGGTTATTGCTGGAATTTATCATTTTTGTATTTTAAATTAATTTTTATGACTCCAATGCCCCCCTGTTTCCCCGAAATTTCCCTAAAATTTGGGGTGGCTTCCACACGTCCCCCTTGTGTGTTTCCCCACTCCCGCGCTCCCCCCGTCCCAGAAACTCTGTGGAACATTGGAAAATTCAAAATACTGCATGAGTGGGCATGCGCTATGAGTAAAGTATGTAAGCATGCATGCTGTTCCTTTCTTTCACATACCAACTTTACCATGCATAGAGACAAAGCACGTCTACTATCCTCCTTTGATAGGCATAATACCTTTGCATGTTTAGACCAATGTTTTAAAACTCGGAACCGGGAGTCAAACCGATCGAAGGTCAACTTGGACCGGAACCGGTAATGAATTAGAGCGGTTTGATTTCAATGAACCGGTTTCCTCTTCAACTCACCCTTTAATTAGCTATAAGTAATGTCTGAAGATTTTTCTGGGCTCTCAAGTGATGCACTTATGAAGAGGATCTAACAACACAGACTTCCCAAAACCTTGCCATTACCCTGCTTCAAATTCAAGATTTAACTGCCGTTTATTTGTGGTTTAAGGAGGCATGGTTTGTTGTAATACCCAAGACATAAATCTCATCAACACACTTATATCAGGATGAAACTAACTCAGTATGACTGTCTTTGCTGGCCAAAAATTCAATGTACTTTGTATCTTGTCACTGTTCTCTCTTGCTGGTCTATAATGGGAGCACTTTTTGTGGAGTATAGAATCTATCTCATGATGATAAAGGCTACTTGAGATCAACACGCAAAATATAGCTGGCATATGTTTTTTCTGAGTTTTTCCCTTGGCTAGCTGTTGATATAGCCTTTTCACTGTTTATAGATTGATCCTTGTATCAAAAATTAGGATGGAAATACATCCTTCAATCTTTTTTTCAAACCAAAGCATGGGTAAAAACGCCTATTTGAAATTCAGGCCCGTGGAGCAGAGTGATGGTCGACCTGACTGGTTTTAAACAGGTCGACTGCTTTGGACCGGTTCGGTACTGAACCAGACGGTTCAGGCTTCGGGCAGGTCGGTTTGGTACCAAACCGGTGCCCAAGCTGAGTTGTGCTGGTTTGGGTTTCGACTTTACCTGGCTGGACAAACCATTCGGTTCCGATTCCGATCTGACCGGTTTTTAAAACATTGGTTTAGACATAGTTTTGGGTAATAGGTAATATCACTTCAGTTTATATTTTCCAAGGAAAAGTAAACCGAACTCCCCTTAAAGACCACTTGAACTCCCCTTACAGACCACTTGCATGAAAACAGGAGCGATCTATCCCTTCTTACTGGTTGCACCCTTTTATTTAGGTAGACTTGCATGTGTAAGTGTTGTTTGACTCATTCTCGCATGCACTTCCTAATTCCGCTTTATCTCTGCTACCATCATCAGTTCCCCTTCAACGTATGGCCATATCCATAGTTTGAAATTGACCCCTATATATTAACGTTTGCAGGGGTAGCTTAGACACAAGCGCTATTTCTCCATCATCATTGTATGTGATCCTGGTCAACACAGTATCACCCTTAAGACAGAAAAGTGGCAACCATTAAGAGGCTTATGGATGTGTGCCTTCCTATACAAATGTCTTTTATTGTGCCTGGTTCATTCACATGACCATGGCTGGACTGTTCATGATATTTAGAGGTTAAATGACAGCAGTACCTCTGAGGATCAACTAAATGGGAAGGAGAGTTAGCAGAATCTGAACCACCTGAAGAACAATTATACTTTTCTGAAAGAGAATGGCCATTGTACTGATCTTGTGATGCTGATATATTCTTCTAATAATTAAGCCTACATGCACAGTAGTATTTGTTTTTTTTATGCCTTTAACAACCTTCTCTTTGAATGAAATCTGAATCAACAGTTGTATGTACACCTTCTGTAACATCCCCATCCCTCAATCCGACCAACGGGAGGGGACATTGTCATGTCCCAAATTTGGCATTGGGTCACAATGGCCTAATCACATTGGCCATATTCATTAGAGTTTGTCAAATTGATGTTAAGGGTCAAATAATTGCCAAGGAGGAAAATTACTAGTTTCCTAGGTTTGCGGTGGAATCTTTGGGATTTGGAATAAGGGGGATAATAAATGATGTTTGAACATTAGAATGGCATAAATATTTAATAAAGGAGCTAAATAAATATATACAAGTGAAAATCAAAGTGGCATTTGATCATGAAGACACATGGAGGAAGTGGGACCCACATATGGTTAGATTTCTCCACTACACTTGGCATCATTCTCTCACCAATTCGAATTCAAGGTGAATGGTAACATACTTGGGGGAGTTCAAAAGGTATTATTCATTGCATGACTCATCCAAGGTCGAAATGTAGAGGAAGAGTAACTCCCATGGAAGAGGAAGAGGCAATTTGGAGCTAGTGAGACACTTGGGCTAGATTCCCTAGCTCTATGACAACAATGATGAAGATGCGATGACACCTATGACACAAATCAGACCTGAAGGCTGACATATGACATATATGACATGTTAGGGCTAAAAATAGACTCCAAGAGGGCGCTCAAGGGAGTTAGGGCAGCTAAGATGCTTCCACATGTGATTTGGTGGAAGTGGGAGACTAGGAATTGTTGTACAAGTGGTGTTCTTTGGAATCTCTTCCCAACTTGAGTTGGCATGAGTTTCTTGGAAGGAATTCGACCCATGGAGGACATTAGAAGTTTATAAATGTCAATAACAAAGAGGGAAACCAGCTTTTGATCATTTGAGAGATTTGCAATTGCATTTGTGAAGAGGGAGAGCTAGTGGATGACTAGTTTCTTGCCTTAGCCAATTTCGAGGGTGAAAGATTCCCATCCAAGTTGGTAATTGGAAAGGCCATTCAGACCTTTCATTTGGAGCTTTAATGGAGTCTTTATTTGCAGGTGTAAGCTACAGGGCATCTCATGGTTTCTTCTATTGCAGCTCACTCCTTCAACCATTTCCAGTTTTGATGGCATATTCTTGATCCTTGAGGGAGGACGTTTTTGGTGAACCATTGTACTATTTGGGGGGGCTTCTAAGGCCCCATTTCTTTTGTAATATGAAGTAAATACTCTGTTCTTCATCTCCAGAAAGTTTTAGGTCGAAATTCCAAGTAGAAATGTATAAATCTCATTTTTAATCAAAGAACAGTGCCATTTCCCCACTACCTTGTTGTGAACCAATGTAATGTTGGTGGATTTGAATAGATAAGTAAACTACTGATGGTTTATTCATGAATGGAATGTTATTGATGTATTATACAAGTTTCATGTTCAGTAATCAAGCATTTGAAGTCATTTTACTCAGTTTATTTACATTTGGAGAAACTTGGGTGCCATTTCCCCAAGGATCGAACTAGTGATTTTTGCTGTTGTTTGGGAGAAGGTTAGAACAAACTTAATAACTGATTAATGGTGCATATGAGACCTTAATAACATACTTGAGACATCCCCTACCTCTGTTCAGAAATTCGAGTGGGTTTGGAGGCATTTGGAAAGCCAATTTTAGTCATTGCCCTGGGGGTATTTGAACTTCAAATTGCTAGTTAAATTCCATACTTTGTCCAGAATCTTAAACAAGTTTGCAGAAGTCTTTTGATGGTCATAAATCATCCCTGAACATCATAATCAAGTCCAAATATCATATTAAACAAGTTTGCAGAAGTCTTTTGATGGTCATTAATCATCCCTGAACATCATAATCAAGTCCAAATATCAATCATACACCTTCCTCGAAGATTTGAAGGCATTTGGAGCCAATTTGAGACCTAGAGGCCAATACTAGTCAAAGGGAAATTACTAGTAAAGTTCCCTACATTGGCCAGAATCGAAAGAGGATTTGCAGAAGTATTTTAAAGGTCCAAAAGCATCCTTGAAACACATATTTATGTTCTAACATCATCCATATACCTTCTCAGAAGATTTGGGAGCAATTGGAGCAATTTGGAGACCTAGAGCTCAAAACTAGTCAAAGGTCGAACTAAGGAAAAAAGTGAAAAATTGTCATTTTAATCAAATTCCTAACAAAGGACATTACAGTGGTATCAGAGCATGGTCTTGGCACCTGATGTGGTAGAACATTAATGAAGACCCGGAGTTAAAAAAATAAGCCACCACCCTTAGAAACTGAAACTGGATGTACTTTGGTGAAAGGGAAGAAGTAGAAGAAGTGCATTCCTTGGTCACCATGAGTAAGGATGAGAAAGAAACCTTAGAGGAGAATGAGGAGTTTAGAAAATTATTGAAACCATCCTTTGAAGACAAGTGGAGGCAATTCATGCAAGGGTTTGAATTGTTGGTTAGTCGACTTGAGAGCAACTTGGAAAAAAGAATGAGCAATGGTTTTCTTTTTAAGGAAAAGAAGGAAATGGATGAAATAATTTATGCCACAAAGGAGGAACCTCATGTAATGGTGGAACATGAGGTACATGTTGATATGCAGGTGCTTGAAGATGCTACACTCAAACAAGAAGAAGGACAAGCACTTGTCTTTGTTCAGAGGGATTATGAGTTGCCTCATGGAGAGAGTTGCAAAGTCTTGAAGGAGGCACATGATCTCACAATAGTTGGACCAGCCAATTATGGAGAAGATGAATTAATGGGTAAGAGTTGTAAGATTTAAGGTTGGTTCATAATTCCCCACCCCCTACTTTTTCAGCCACATCAATTGGGGATGAAAATTGGGTGAAAGGTTTTTTTCTAGTGGTGCCACATGAGGGGTATGAAACTCCTACCTCTCCTTTTGATGATGACATGAATAGAGCACTTCATTATTTACATTTGCAGCAGAATATTTTTCTTCCTTATGATGATACATATCCTCATGGATACACTTATGATGTTCACTTGAGTCACTTGAAGACTCATGATCTTCCTTGCTCCTTGCTTAGTTCAATTGATGTTGGAGGAACGTCATTAACTACTTGGATGAAAGAATATAGGGCTGACTGTTTTGATGCATCTTACATATTTTTGGAGCAGCATTATAGGGCATGGGATACTCACCTATGTCATTGGATCAGATTTGATGTTCACTCGATGCTTGTAGGCACCTGGAAAATGGTGGTCTACTTACTTGGAGGTATAAACACTTTCATGATTCTTTGATGAAGCACCTCCTTGATGTACATTTTCATTATGTTGTTATGTACTTTGATAATATATATTTTGTACTCATGATGTTTGGAAGAATGCATACAAGAAAATGGGATCCAGGAATCCTCTTATCTAATGGTGTGGGTTGGAGAGCACTCTTAATTGTTGGGGTGCAATACAAGCAATGGGACCCTGGAATAATTTTTATCTCATTGGTTTCAATTTTTTTGGGGAAACAAGCAGTATGGGAGATGGATTTCCCACTTAATAAAGTGATTTTTATCAGAGTAGTGCAGCAGCAAGCATGGTGGTTCCTCTCTAAAATCTTCATGGAAACTCAAAGACTCAAGGTTGGGCAATTCAATGGCAACTTCAATGAATTATATAGAAAGTAGGTTCTTCAACAACCATGTTTGAAATTGTTTGAGGACAAGCAATATTGGGAAGGGAGGATTTGTCATGTCCCAAATTTGGCATTGGGTCACAATGGCCTAATCACATTGGCCATGTTCATTAGAGTTTGTCAAATTGATGTTAAGGGTCAAATAATTGCCAAGGAGGAAAATTACTAGTTTCCTAGGTTTGGGGTGGAATCTTTGGAATTTGGAATAAGGGGGATAATAAATGATGTTTGAACATTAGAATGACATAAATATTTAATAAATGAGCTAAATAAATATATACAAGTGAAAATCAAAGTGACATTTGATCATGAAGACACATGGAGGAAGTGGGACCCACATATGGCTAGATTTCCCCACTACACTTGACATCATTCTCTCACCAATTCGAATTCAAGGTGAATGGTAACATACTTGGGGGAGTTCAAAAGGTATTATTCATTGCATGACTCATCCAAGGTCGAAATGTAGAGGAAGAGTAACTCCCATGGAAGAGGAAGAGGCAATTTGGAGCTAGTGAGACACTTGGGCTAGATTCCCTAGCTCTATGACAACAATGATGAAGATGCTATGACACCTATGACACAAATCAGACCTGAAGGCTGACATATGACATATATGACATGTTAGGGCTAAAAATAGACTCCAAGGGGGCGCTCAAGGGAGTTAGGGCAGTTAAGATGCTTCCACATGTGATTTGGTGGAAGTGGGAGACTAGGAATTGTTGTACAAGTGGTGTTCTTTGGAATCTCTTTCCAACTTGAGTTGGCATGAGTTTTTTGGAAGGAATTCGACCCATGGAGGACATTAGAAGTTTATAAATGTCAATAACAAAGAAGGAAACCAGCTTTTGATCATTTGAGAAATTTGCAATTGCATTTGTGAAGAGGGAGAGCTAGTGGATTACTAGTTTCTTGCGTTAGCCAATTTCGAGGGCGAAAGATTCCCATCCAAGTTGGTAATTGGAAAGGCCATTCAGACCTTTCATTTGGAGCTTTAATGGAGTCTTTATTTGCAGGTGTAAGCTACAGGGCAGCACATGGTTTCTTCTATTGCAGCTCACTCCTTCAACCATTTTCAATTTTGATGGCATATTCTTGATCCTTGAGGGAGGGCGTTTTTGGTGAGCTATTGTACTCTTTGGGGGAGCTTCTAAGGCCCCATTTCTTTTGTAATATGAAGTAAATACTCTTGTTATCACACAACTTGTAGTTGTCCCTAGTGGTATCCCATCCGGGATGGTAGAGGAGATAGACAACTAAAGAGGTGACCCAAGAGATGCCACGGTTCCCAATGCAAGGTGGGAGTCAGGTCAACCGAGGCACTCTTCACTTTAGATCTAGATAAATCAAGCCCTAGGGGGAGACCCTACTACCAATCAGAGATGATTGGACCCAAACAAAGGCTTCTAGTGATGAGCAAATGGTAAGTTACGGAAACCAATGCAAGGTAAAGTGGACCTAGAAATTAAAGTATGGTTGAAGGTTGTTTGAGAGATGATTAGTGTTTCAACCAATCTATGATTTTGGCCACATGATGAGCTAAAAAGACAAAATCTAGTACCATGTGTTACACAAGTGGGACCCACTTCCTTGGGATATGTGAATGGCTCAAATGGGACCCACAAGGTGGAATTTAAGGGATGAAATTGGTACTAAGGGGTATGTAGTGAGTAGATCTATGGATCTAAGTTAAAATTAGGAATACCCACATATGGGATCTAAGGTTTGACACAATTCCCAAGGAGTGCGAATTGCCTAAGGAGGACTACTGCCTTGTTGGATGGGTTAATGGAGTCAAAAGATATGTCAAAGTGTAGATCGGGACATCTAATAGGCAAATCAAGTGGGCTAATTAGGATGTGATGGTTGGATTTTGCTAGATCTAGGGTTTCATGATATGACCCAAGTGGACCACAATCCCTTAAAATAAGGAATGGTACCCCCAAGGCAGATCGTCACAAAATGATACTCTAGACGTAGGTTTCAAGGTATGCTCGTTCCAAATCCACGGAAATCTCAACTACCCAAGTCCTCAAAGTGGGCAAACTCAATGACCCAAGGAAGTGCGACTTTGCCCAAGGAGGGCTAAAACAGGGAATGGTGTGTCAAAATAAGTCCAATGGCCACCAAATTGTAGATCCAAGTAGGTTAGGCAATGATCTATGTGAATCTTGAAAATCAAGGGGATCCAATGGCTAGATCTCCATAGATCTGAAATTGAAATGCATCACCAAATTGATCCAAGTGGGCATAACCCCCAAATTGAGGAATGATACCCCCAAGGCAAAAATCAATAAAGTGAAGCACTAGGGGTAGGTTATCAAGTGAGGAGAGTGTGAATCAAGTGGGATCTCACCTACCCATATGTTAGATCTAACCAAACAAGCTTCTCCCAAGGGGTGCGATTTGCTTCAAGAGGGCTATTTTGCCTTGAAAAGTGTGTCAATTTTAACCCAATCACCACCAAACTATAGATCCGAATTGGCGTGGATGCTATAGAGGTGGGTTTTTAATGTCTTTTCAAAAGCAAGGCTAGATCTAAGTAGATCTAAGAAAAACCAAAATGAGGGTTTTAATCAATTAGGGTTTGTGACCAATGAAGAAGAATGGATGGAAATAGGCACATACCTTGTAGATCTTACCTCAATTGCTTAGGGCCACCTTGCAAATTGATAGCATTCTCCTATGTGTATATTTAAGAGTGAGATCAAGAGCTCCAACCAAAACGTCCTCCTCCAAAATTGCCAAATCGTCCTCCTCCTACAAGACAAGATCAAGTGAAACAAGCTAAGTAAGATGATTATGAAAATGATGGAAAGATGTAATAGAAAGCATCAACTATGTCACAAAGATACAATAATGATACTCCCTTTCACCAAGATCAACCCAAGAGAGAATATGTGGATCCCTCCAACAATAACCCTCAACAAATTGCCCTCCTCTCCACCAATTCGGCCTCCCTGCAAGAAAACTAGTTGTAACACCAAAATCCACAATGATACATAGAAGAGATACTGTATACTCAAGATGCAAGAGAATCCACAAGACAAGAGAAATATGCTCCACAAAGAAATGTTCTATTCCAATATTCCAGAGCTCCAAAGGTGAGCTATACAATAGGGGGTCTCCTCCTTATATAGGATAATAAAGACCAAAACCCTATACCACTTTACAATACAATATCAAATGAGTGGTTGAGATTAAAAGATCTCAACATACAATCAATGGCTAAGATGAACCATAATAACATAACACATGGATCACTCAAAAAGTGATGACGTTATAGTCTAAAAATACTCATGGAGGGTGACGTCATCCACTAGAGGAGGTAAAAGTACCAAAGCCCACCTCATAATGACTAGGACATGACATATGGAGCACATGGTGGGGCTAGGAGGCAACCCTTACTAGCTCATCCCCAAGGCACAATAAAATAATAAAATATGTCCAAGATAATATAGATGACCCAATCTGTCCTCAAAATCTGTGACAGACAAACAGTAAAAGACCTCCTGTGATCTCTGTGGGCCTACCCACATGGTGAAAACTAGCTGGAAGATAGTGGGATCACCCTGGAAGACCTCTGTGAAAACTAAGTGCCAAAATGTTTCCTCAATTGCCCAAATCGAATTCCTTAGTGACCACTTTATCCCATTTTATAACTGCCTCGGTAACTATGAAAATGCCAAAACTGCCTCCTAGGGCATCTGCGCTGTCCAACTGAGCCCACCAAGCTCTCCAGAAGGGGGGGTAAATGGTAATAACAAGTGGCTGGACCACCCCCTCCTCATACAGCGCCCTAGGTGAACTGGCCTCTCATGGCCCCTACTGCTCAGGCTGGGAAATCAACCCCAAATCTGGTCAACAAGTGTAAAACTACATCTATCACTGTCAGAAGTGCCCGAAACTGAAAGATAAGTGTCTCATTGGATCCAGAAGACCCAAATCCACTAAGAATGTGTACTTATACACCATGGGTTGCCCTAATGGGCCAGCTGTAGGGTCCACCATATATGGATAGTGCATAATCTGATGATCTGAAGTAATAATAAAACCTGCTGAACTGCATCAATCATCATCTGAACCATATGTCCATCATATGGCATCATTATCAAGAGTATGTGGGACCATCCATCATCATCTATAAGCATATGTGGCCCACATCATTACGGATCCCAAGAAATGACCATAATCATACTAGGTTTGACTAGGTCCATATATAACCAAGGATAAATCATATCAATAGATTAAGACATGTTCCTCTAATCATTCCCACAACTTAGCTCAAAGTATAGCATCCATTCAGTGGCATTAATCATGTTAGCATATTCCTTTGTTATATGAAATTACTTGCACAATAGTTTAAATGACAAACTCACCCATTGGACATGGTCAAACTGCTAGTGAAGGATGAAGGCTAGGAACCAAGTTGGGCCAAGGGGTTGACTTGTCTAACTCAACTCACAAATACTTTGGACTGGGAGAAGGGGAAAACTACAAACTCTATGCCGAACAAAATAACACGGGGGATGGCTGTGCCTCACAAATGGATAAGTTGTTTAGAGAGTGCTTATTCAACTTAGGCATCATGTCTACATCAAGTTGATCTAGGTTCATTAGGATCATTCAATTTCATTTCATGGCCTTTTTGGTCTACATAACCCTTCGGATCTTAGGTGTGCTGATAAGCACAACTAGTTGCAGCTTGCATCTAGGGCATGTTTTCATATACATATAAGGTCAGCAATTGTTTAGATATAGCTTTTAAAAACCATTGCTTTTTTTGGGACCTTTCTTATACTCTTCGAGGAGTATTTTTAGCAGTTCATCGCTCTTCCCTTTTTAGTTTCCATGGGCGAATTTACATAAGTTTCCATAAGTAGTACATGAGCTTTCAGTTTTAGCCAACAACATCTCAAGTGACTAGGGGGAGTTCGATCCAATGCCAAACATCGGGACAACCGACCAGAATGATTTAGGCCTACAATCCAACTCACCAAAGGTAAGTTTTGTCACCAACTCAGAGCCGAGACACTAAACATACAGGGATGCGGTCCAAACAAAGAGGTAGAAAATGGGGAAGTCCTCATTACCAGAAAGTCAAATAAGACAGGTCAAGGTTTTAGGTCAAATAAGGAAGGTCATGTATGGATGGAGTCAAGTGAATTTGGAGCCTAAGCTAGCAGACAACTGGTGTCCAAAAAGACCATATCTATGTAAGGTGGTAAACCAGTGAGTTTTGTCAAACAACCTAAATGTGCAAGTAAATGTCCATTTTAAACAGTTTGCCTCAGGAATAATATACCAAGCAGATGCTGTGAACATGACTAAATCAACAAGATAATAATCCACAGTCAATGATAAAACATCCATAGGTCATACAACATCATCATAAGAGTAATCATCATATATCATCTGAAACACTGCTGCAATATATCTCTAGGCACTGAACTGAAACTGTATGGGATAAAGGGTCACATCGGTCATCAAATCCGAACTCTCAAGGCTCAGCCTTGACACAAGGTCTAACATAAGTCTGAATAATACACTGCTCTGATCATGAGTGATCTCAAAATATACAATCATCATAGCCAAGCCCTGAATAATGGAAGCTCTGGAATGTGCAGATATCTGCTAAGCAAGAATAGTAGCCCTGTTACTATGGTGTGATAACAACTCTATTCTTCATCTCCAGAAAGTTTCAGGTCTAAATTTCAAGTAGAAATGTATAAATCTCATTTTTAATGAAAGAATAGTGCCATTTCCCCACTACCTTGTTGTGAACCAATGTAATGTTGGCAGATTCAAATGGATAAGTAAACTACTGATGGTTTATTCATGAATGGAATGTTATTGATGTATTATACAAGTTTCATGTTCAGTACTCAAGCATTTGAAGTCATTTTACTCAGTTTATTTACATTTGGAGAAGCTTGGGTGCCATTTCCCCAAAGGTCGAACTAGTGATTTTTGTTGTTGTTTAAGAGAAGGTTAGAACAGACTTAATAACTAATTAATCGTGCATATGAGACCTTAATAACATACTTGAGACATCTCCTACCTCTGTTCAGAAATTCGAGTGGGTTTGGAGGCATTTGGAAAGCCAATTTCAGTCATTACCCTGGGGGGATTTGAACCTCAAATTGCTAGTTAAATTCCATACTTTGTCTAGAATCTTAAACAAGTTTGTAGAAGTCTTTTGATGGTCATAAATCATCCTTGAACATCATAATTAAGTCCAAATATCAGTCATACACTTTCCTTGAAGATTTGAAGGCATTTGGAGCCAATTTGAGACCTAGAGGCCAATACTAGTCAAAGGGAAATTACTAGTAAAGTTCCTTACATTGGCCAGAATCGAAAGAGGATTTGCAGAAGGATTTTAAAGGTCCAAAAGCATCCCTGAAACACATATTTATGTTCTAACATCATACATATACCTTCTCAGAAAATTTGGGAGCAATTGGAGCAATTTGGAGACCTAGAGCTCAAAACTAGTCAAAGGTCGAACTAGGAAAAAAAGTGAAAAATTGTCATTTTAATAAAATTCCTAACAAGGGACATTACAAACATTAATTGGATCGGGACCTTTAAATTTCGCCCCATAGCCATAATTACGAATTTACAACATCTAAAATGCATGTGCAGACATGTAAATAAAAACACACAACGGAAATAAAATTGATCCAGACACACATAACATGCAATTTCAAGCATAATTGTCACATGTATAGAAATAAAAATCATTGCATATCAAATACATAAGAATACTTATCTTTAAACAAAGAAGATCCAAGCAACTGGCTATGTAAGAGTGATTTTCCACCCAGCCATAGGCACTCTGTCCAGCATATACTCTTTCTACTGAGAGGACACCCCCAAGCTAGGTTATGAGGCCACCAAAGAAAAGGAAACACCTACAGGCTTTTCTCTCTCAGCCCACAACCCATTCTGGTCACTATGCTTAACCAAAAGCTCAACTAGAGCTCTATAGGGGTCTTACTAAGCCTTCACAGCCATGGCACTCCTTCTAACTGCCCCACACAACACAAAGAAGGCATTTCCCTTCACTGATCCACAGTTTCCTCAGGAAATCCAACCCTTACAGTGCTTACCAGTGTGTGCAGTAAGAGTCCAACCTGTTGTAACTTGTAAGCTATTGGAGAACCTCCTGCAACATTAATCCATGGTTTCTCAAGCATCCAAAAGTAGCAGAACTCAATGGGTAAAGATTCCTAGCTTGCCCAACCTCCATGCTCACTTACAACCATCTATTTTCCCTTCCAAAATGTAGCTCTATTTTCAAATTCGAATTTTTGGGTTAAACACGGTCTGGTAATGGTTATGAACAACAATGGAAAACTCTACGTAGTCCAGGAACATGCATGAGAGAATGATCAAAAGAATGCTGACTCCAAGGATATGAGGTAAGGGTGAAAAGACAACTAACATAGCTTCTGACCATAGAAGAAATAGGACTATTGACATCTAACACAACTGTCACAACCCCCATGCTTCAATAACTACATGAAGTGACTTTTCCCACCAACCTCACATATGCATTCAATGATTGGATTTAATAGTTTTCTTTTTGACAGAAACGGGTAGTTTTTTATATATTAAAAAACAGTGGCAGAGCCACCAACAGAATTACAATTCCAAAACTGTAGTAAGCCTAGCAGTCTTCCAAACATTAATTACAGGTGCCTGTGACTAGCAAAACCAGGACTTTACAGCTTTAACAGAAGAAAATAAACAGAATGAAGTCAGAAACTAGACTGGAATTTAACGATATCTTGCCCCTGCAGACGATTTGGCAGTTGTTTGATTCTTGCTCAGGCCTGGTTTTTCAGCACCTCGTAGGTTCGCCATAGCAATTTCCATGTTTTGCAGCCTGAGGTCCATGCTTTCGATAGCGGCCGTAACCTTCATTTCCAGAGCTTCCAGGGCTGCCGCAAACTCCGCACGAGTGCTGCCAATCTCCTCATCCAATCTTTCCAGACGTCGCCCACCTTGCTCATCCATTCGGTGCATAAAGTCTCCTTGTCGTCTAACCCGACGTCGCAGGACCCTAATCTCAGCTTCCAATTCCAACAGAGGGTTAGGGGAGGAGGCTGCCGAATCTCCAGAATCCGCCATAGCTCCTAGCACACACAGATTACTTCCCAGATAAAACAGGGGAAACGCTATGAAGAGCTGCAGAAGCCTTCACCACCCGGGTAAGATCACCTTCGACGATAGAATAGCTTTTCTTTTTGAAGCGAGACAAAGGAGATTATAGTTAATATTGCTGAGGTCTATTCCAGGATTTAAATGGGGCATAATTACCCATAAATTGGAGCATGCCGGAGGACCTTTCATCAACCGTCGAGGAGCTCCATTTCCCAAACTCGTACAGATCAATAAATAACGGTTCTCATTGCCGAGAGAGGACATTCCCTGAAAATCATGAGCCAGAATGTCATCATAGCTAGACGCGGTTCCGGCGAGCCCAATGGCGTTGGCAACAGAGGAATTCAAACTAGTTTGAGCCGAGAAAAGGAAATCCACACGCCTGGAGGAGATGAGGTGAAAGCTCCTCAGATTTGGAGAGATCTTTCTCCGTAACTTCTCCTGTTCCATGGTACAGAGAGTGGTACGATTCTTCATCAGCAACGACAGAGACGACATCACCCTTGTTGAGGCTAAGCATGCGAGATGATGGGTGTTATAATGCATGGTAGTGGAAATAAAGATGTCCGCGAGGGAAATAACCACGCCGCTACCGGAGATGGGCACCATCCGGCAGCAATAGCGCGAGACACATGGCCTAAGGCCCAAACGCCAGATTATCGGGTCAGCCATGTTCGGGACCGAGCCCAAGACTTTACGGAATAGAGACCAGCTTGATTTCATCATTAAGTTTGAGGATCCCTTTCCCTAGGGATATAGCTTCATTAGCAGCCTTGTCCGCTTGCCCATTATTCTTTCGTAGGACATGGTAGAAATCGATGTCTTGAAAGAGAGGGATGAGTAAGGCGATTCTTCGAAGAACTTGACGTAGGAGGATAGAAGAGGGCAAGTTCAATGCATTGATGCTGTGGATAATCATCCTGGAGTCCCCCACAACCGTTAGTTTCTGAGCACCATGGAGGAGAGCTTGATTTAAGCCTTGCCAGAGGGCCAAAGCTTCCGCCATGTTGTTGGATTCAAATCCCAAGTTCCAGGAATAAGTGAAAATCCGTTCTCCATCGGGGCTAAAGAGTACCCCTCCCCCTCCTGCCTCCCCTGGATTTAATAGTTAAAACAAGGTAATTGGCTTATTTAAGGCACATGGCAGATTTTGGATGAGTTCTAAGGTTGACACCTGGCAACATAAGATTTAGTTTCCCCATAGGCCCCCTTCCTCTTACCCTTTGGTGGAATCATAGCCCCTCTAGTGCTCTTTACATAGTCATCTTGGACAATTTTTTTAATTTTCAACAGAAAATTTACTTACATTTCGAATTGGCATGATAAGCCAATCATATGGTCCAAATAAAAATATATACATCATACATGCCTAGCCATTCAGTAGTTGGGCCTTGGCCTTGAGCTCCGCACTAGGAATCCATACTAGCATATTTACATCATTTAAATAATATACATTTCAAGGGTCAAATTGGGGGTATTACACCTTCCTTGCTTGCTCCCTATTTATGGTTCTTTTCTCAAGCATTATCTCACATCCTGTAACCTTGGGAAGAAGCTCATCCAAGGCCTCTTCTTGCATCTTTTGACATTTCTTTCTCTCTAACAGGATTTGCTTCAGATATTGCTTTGTTGTTTATTTTTAATCCCCAATTATGATCTGTCCAAGGAGCACTGTTAATGCCTTCATAGTATTCTCTTTGCAACTGTCTACTATTCCATGCATTTACAAATTCCAGAAATAACTTGAGTCTTCTTTGAAGAGAAATTGGAGAAGAACATTCCTCGCTCCTCTTTAAGCCATGTTGAAAACTCATTGTTCTTTGAAAAATAATCTTCCTCTGACAGTGCCTTTACTTCAGCTACACCTCCTGCTGAACCTTGCTTCTGACTATGATGTTCCTCTAGCTTTTTATATTATTTTTCAGTCTCCATTGATGTTGTCTTTTACACCAAGATCTAAAAAATCTGTATGCCCAGACTGTATGATAAAATGAATCCTGGTAATAGGTCGCCTCCAGCATTCCTCTACTCTTGCTCCGAAATAGCTCCATAACAACCTACAATTCCTCCTTTTGATGATATATATATGCTGAGAACAGGTTCACTGAGGCTCTCCCTTCGTTGATCAGATTTTCTCTAGTGCCACTACATGTCTCAAATGTCTCTTTTTAATATGTTGAATCTGGAGTGACCTCTGCCTAATATGCCTCCAAACGCTGATCAAATTTCTAATCGACCTTGCATGACTTCAACGTAAACTTATAATTAAGAGCCATCATAACATAATATAATCCACCTTGCATGACTTCAACGTAAACGTATGATTAAGAAAAGAAGCAGCCCCCTAAATAAATATTATTATTTGTGAACTTGCGTGTCATCATAGGAGCCCCTCCAAAGTGGGTAAACGATATATCCTTGCCTTTACACATGAAAGTTTGGCCACCCTCACGAATTAGACCACAAGCAGCCCCCTTAATAAAATATTATATTTGTGAACTTGTGTGCCATCATGAGAGTGTGACGTCCCCATCCCTCAATCCAACCAGGAGGAGGGGACATCCACTAAATCGGGGCCTCAAAATTTTGCCCCATAGCCATAATTACAAATTCATACAACCAAATGCATGTGTAGTCATGAAATAAAACACACAGCGGAAATTAAATTGATCCACACACACATAACATGCAAATTATCGGCATAATGCTCACATGAAGACAAATAAAAACATGGCACATCAAATACATAAGAATACTTATCTTTAAACAAAGAAGATCCAAGCAATTTGCTGTGTAAGAGCAATTTTCCACCCAGCCATAGGCACTCTATCCAGCATATACTCTTTCTACTGAGAGGCCACCCCCAAGCTAGGCTATGAGGCCACCAGGGCGAAGGAAACACCTACAGGCTTCTATCTCTCAGCCCACAACCCATTCTGCTCACTGTGCTTAGCCAAAAAGCTCAACCAGAGCTCTACAGGGATCTCACTAAGCCATCACAACCATGGCACTCCTTCCAACTGCCCCACACAACACAAGAAAGGCATTTCCCTTCACTGATCCACAGTTCCCTCAGGAAATCCAACCCTTACAATGCTTACTAATGTGTGCAGTAAGAGTCCAACCTATTGTATGCTAATGGAGAACCTCCTGCAACATCATTCCATGGCTTCTCAAGCAACCAAAAGTAGCAGAAATCAATGGGTAAAGGTTCCTAGCTTGCCCAACCTCCATGCTCACCTACAACCATCTATTTTCCCTTCAAAAAATGCAGCTCTGTTTGCAAATTCAAATTTATGAGTTAAACACAGTCTGGTAATGGTCATGAACAACAATGGAATACTTTACGTAGTGTAGGAACATGCATGAGAGAATGTGAGTGATCAAAAGAGTGTTGACTCCAAGGGATATGAGGTAAGGGTGAAAAGACAACTGACATAGCTTTTGACCATAGAGTAAATATGACTGCTGACAACTGACATCACTGTCATCTTACACAGGTAATTGGTGAAATATTTGATAATATTTGCAAGAGCAATGTGCTCAATAAATAAGTCACAAGATTTAAAAGAATGGCAAGTTTGTGGAATAGAAACTGCTAAAAGATTGTGCATGCAATCTTTCCAGAATATTTACAATCAGTTATAAGATTGTTCGTTAACAAAAATAGAAAGAAATAATTAACTTATTTATTCTAATACCCTCAATGGTCAATCTATCAACTACACCAAGAGACCCCCTCAATTTGACAAATTTATCTAGGGTAAGGGACTTGGTGAGAATATCTGCTGTCTAATCCTCTGTAGGAACATATAACAACTGAACTGATCCGTCTTCAACCAACTTTCTGATGAAATGACAATGAGTTTCCACATGCTTGGTTCATTCATGGAAGACTGGATTTTTGGCCAGTTTGAGAACTCCTTGATTATCATAGAAAAGGGGAGTCGGACTTGCTTGAGATATTTGCATATCCGCAAGCATCCGGCGAAGCCAAACTGCCTCACAAGCTGCCTTAAAAACTCCACGATACTCTGCTTCGGTCGAAGAGAGAGCCATTGCCTGCTGCTTCTTACTGGTTCATGTGACGGCACTAGATCCCAAACTGAACACATACCTAGATGTAGATTTCATGTCATCAACTGAACCTACCCAATCTAAATTTGTGTAACCAAGAAGTCTAGGATCTTGACTCCGAGTGTACAAGAGTCCAAAATCAGAAGTGCCCTTCACATAACGCAACACACACTTCGCTGCTACCCAATGATCAGCCTTGGGGGCTGTCATGAAGCGTGAAATGTAGGTTACTGCAAAACTAAGATCAGGTCTAGTGGCAGTGAGGTAGATGAGGTTGCCCACTAGTTTCCTAGGATTCATCCACAACAGGAGAATCCGACTTAGCTGACAACTTCAGTCCTCTTTCCATAGGAGTGGAGGCAAGTTTGCAATCCTGCATTCGGAACTTATCCAAAAGACTTCGAGCATACTTGGACTGGGAGATGAAGATACTGCTCTCTGTCTGCCAAACCTCAACACCTAAACAATAATGCAGTAGTCCCAAATCTGTCATGTCAAAAGTTTTGCACAAATCCTGTTTGATCTCAACGATCAAATGTACCGAACTGCCAGTAATGATCAAGTCATCCACATAGACAACAAGAAGAAGAATATCATTACCCGTGTGTTTGACATACAAATTAGAGTCAGATGGACTCCTCTAAAATCCATGATCTGTGAGGCACTTGTCAATCTTAATGTACCGGTAACCTTGAATCCTAGAGGCTGCATCATGTAGACTTCTTCCTTCAACTCACCGTTGAGGAAAGCACTCTTAACATCCATTTGATGAACTTTCCAACCAAACTAGGCTGTTAAGGCAAGGACGAGCCGTATGGTACTCATCTTGGCTGTAGGAGCAAAGGTCTCCTCATAGTCAATACCTTCTTTCTGTGAGAACCCCCTAGCAACGAGGTGAGCTTTGTACTTGTCACGGGTTCCGTCAGCTTTGTATTTCACCTTATACACCCATTTGCGCTAATGGGCTTCTTCACTGGAGGAAGATCAAAAAGGGTCCAAGTGTGATTTTTTTGAAGACTGGTATTTAGCTTCCATAGCCTTTTCCCACTCAGGAACACCTTTAGCCTCTGAATATGTCTGAGGCTCATAAACACTGTGAATGTTAGCCATAAGAGCAAAATTAACTATATGTTGTTGTTTTCTCTTTTTTCTAGATGATCTATCCTCAATGAACTCATCATCCTGAAGATCACTGATAGTCTTAGCCCACCATTTAGGCCGAAGAGTAGAAGTGCCAACATTGGACTGAACAAGACGAGCTGGAACTGGTTGTGGATCCGGAACAGGTTCAACAGGTTGAATATCATCCGGAGGAAATTCAGGTTGAGCATCATCAAAGACAGAGTCTTCATCATCCCTCCCATCAGGTGGACCAATAGGAAGATGAACACCCAAATCAGAAGTCTTCAATGGATGATCCTCAAATTGTTGTTCAGACGAGGAAAGGAAAGGTCCTCGTTCTTCATCAAAGACAACATCTCGACTGAAGACAAGACGATCAGTGTCTACATCTATCAACCGGTAAGCCTTATGGTTGTCACTATACTCTATGAACATAAGTCTCTGACTCTTGGAATCCAATTTGGAGCATTTAGCATCTGGAATCCATACATATGCTAGAGAGCCAAAAATTTTAAGATTACTGATCCTAGGTTTGCGACTAGACCAAGATTCCTCAGGAGTTTTCCCTTTTACAGCAAAGGTAGGAGACCGATTGAGAAGATAGATAGCCGTATAGATTGCCTCTACCCAAAATTTTTGAGGAACATTCCTGTGTTGTAACACAGAGCGAGCCATCTCAACAATCGTACGATTGTGACGCTCGACAACACCATTTTGTTGAGTGTAGGGTGTGGTTAACTGACGTTTAATACCATGAGTATCACAGAAGTTGGAGAAAGCAGTAGAACAGAATTCCCCCCTGTTGTCGCCGGATTGCACACCTAATTAACGCAACAGAAATCTATGCTATTGCTCGGTGCGCCCTTGGGGGAAATTCTCGAGTCAAGGCTGTCACCTGATTTTGACTCCTCCGTTTAGGCAAAACTCCCAACGAAGCCAAGGGGGGTAGTTCCTATGGAAAGTTTTTAAGGTCTTTAGAGTTTCCGGTGAAATGGTTAAAGGTGTTGTATTTTAGGAGTTGAAAGAGTGTTGTTTAAAAGTGTTCCAATGTAGCTTTGCAAAAATGAAGATTACAGAATGCTTTCACCAACAAAATTAAAATGATTGCCAACAGATGCACAATACTGATATGATATTAAGCAAATAAAATGTATGATAACTAGTGCCTTATGGAGTCAATATATCATATAAGTAAAGCTACTGAAAGGGAAATTGTTTTGCAAATGTCTCGTGGTTACTTTTAAATTATTATGGTTTGAAATTTATTAGGGAAAAAATGGGACTCCCGAGATACCGTGAGGTACAGGGAGGAATGTCTGGAAATTAATGTTTGGTGGCTCCTCACGATAACGTGTGGGCTGGAATGGAGTCTCTAAGGCGGTGTTCAACACTATACCAAACTAGGGTATAGCCTAACTGTGCCTTGAGGTTGCCTCCCAGTTGTTCCTGCTTTCTCTGAAGAATTTCCCCACACAAATATTAATGCGAAGTGCCGGATTTTCACTTATGTTGATGGGTAGTTACTTTTATTAAGTGAGTATTAGTTTAGATGTGAAAAATTAGAAAGTAGCTACAACCATTTCTGGTTTCCCACAGGCCCAGGCAAAGTGCCCGCAAGGGGAAAGAGCATACTCCGATTATAAACTAAATATTAATTATGGTTTGAACAATTGTGATTGTAGAACAGAAAGTACAAAACTTATTGAAAGCAAAGAAGCACAGACCTATGTGTCACTTTTTGATCATCCACCACTAATCGGCAAAGCCTTTGTGTGGTGGCGAGAGCATACTTCGTGGCAATGAGGTAGTGTTATTTCTAAGTTCTACTCTTGTAAAGATGATAACAAAAATGGAAAATTACTGAAATAAAAGTTAAAGTATACACCCTGCACTTTCAAAGTGAGTGTGTGAATGTTGTGAAGTTAGAAAAAATCATTCATGAAAATTTGACAAAATTGCGAATCCCCCCAGGGGGGATGAGGTGTGGGCATTGGGTATCCCACTGCTCTCGTTTAATAGCTACAAGTAAAAGAGAAGAAAAATGTGCTCCTTAGTCCATTTTGCTCGGATCTAAGGGCTTACAATGATATGAAATAAAAATACAAGTGGTTGGGTGTCCACCAGGGTGTTTTTTGCACTTTTTTATGGTCTTGGTCACTCAAATCCTTTGCTTTTTGTTGCAGACCTGCTAAATTCCAGTGAGCTAAAGTGCTGCAAAAAAGCGATTAGAATGCACAAATATACATAAAAAATACAACTTTTAACTTGCAAAAATTATTGGAAAATTTTGGCACATACAAGTATAGAAATGAAATCTAGATCTAGCCCTCTTTGATATGAAAACTTGAATACTTCTAGATCTGATTTTGAAACAAGATTGAAACAAATTTAAACTTTCAGATCTAAATGCTTGCTTCAATATGAAAAAACGAAGAAAATGTTTGCTTGTAAATTTTTAAGAAAATAGATGGGAAGAGAACCAAAGCTTGTTAGCTTTTAAGAGTTGGAGAAGGAGCTTGATGCCTGCAAAATTATTAGATATGTGTTTGGAAAGAAGTGATCCACCACCAAAATTCGAGAGAAAAGTCAAGACAAAATCCACTCTCAAGCTTAAGCACCGAATCCTGTAACATCACCAACAATGCTCATACAAACAAGAGATTAAATCTAGTAAATCCAATGCAAAGAAACAAGAAGGGAAAATGTACAACCGAATACTATTTGCTACTCCTAAATCTCTAAACATCCAATGAAAATAAACAAATCAACAACTGTGAATGCTTACCCTACTAGGATCCAAGATCCTTGCCAAGCTAGATTAACCAACTAGTATGTAAAGCAAAAAATGGAAATCTACAGTTTTACCCCAAACAAAACTTGCATGCATGAAGAACAAAGCCACCAATGACCTCCAAAGTCTTCCAACAATATATTAATCAAAATAATGTTACAAATCTCAGGAGCAGAGGTTCAATGCAATCCACCATATGCAAATGGGGAGCCATTGCCTTGCTCTTATAGATTTTCAAGAGGGGAGAACGAATGCATGAAAGGAGGAGTGCATCTCTCAAAACAAGGAGTGACTTACGCATTGATGTTGAAGCTTGGAGTTTTGGGTTGGTTTGATGTGATGAGGTGGTTGCCACCTCATGAGAGGGGCGCTCCTCTCACATTAGAACCATCGTCCATCCCTTTGCGAATTACCAATCAAGCAAAGCCGCCCACGTGAAGAAAGAAGGGCACACTTCTAATTTAATGGAGTGATTCGCTATCCAAAGTTTTAATTTGGCATGTGCTTTAACCACTAAACATGGTCACACATCACTTTTGAAACATATGCCACCCTTTCCCATACTTTATTTAAATCATTTTTGGATTTTTTTTATTTTTGTCATTTTGTGCATTTCATAGAACACTTAACATTTAAGTGTCGTTTTGTAGCACCTTTAGGAAAAAAGGCCACAAATGACAATTTAGTTGCCCGAAACCCAGGAAAAGTGGGTCCTGGGTAAAAGAGGACGCTTTGAGCATGCAAACGAGCATCCCCATGCCAAATTCCGCCTCCAGACCAGGCTTTTATTACACTTTGATTTTTTCCAATTAAACCATTAAAAAATGGTCTAATTTTACGGAAAAATTATTTTTTGCCGGAATCAACTCAAACTCCTAGGGGACCTAGTGCATGTCCATACGACTTATTATTCATGGCTAGCATGTAAAAATACATAGACACATAGGCTTTAATAACCTCCCTAAGATCGACCACCATGGAAAATACCCCAGCTTTGGAGGTATGAGTGAAAAACTCAAGAATTATATGTCACTGAAGCGCAACGCATAATTCCCAAGGAAAAAACACTCTAGAGTATCCCCTTGATGACAAACCCTAAGGTAGGCCAAGCCTTTTACAAAATGACCATGCTTAGACCAACTTATTACAATTCCCCCATGGGGGTCTGGACATGCAAAAATTACAAAGGGCCAAAAATTTGGCCTGATGAACTTCTGAACTCTAGCAATGAACAATGTAAGTTGTTCAAGTCTTCGGCGATTCACAAGTAGTCCATCTAAGTGCAACTTAGTGGATAACACCCCCCATTATTTGACCTAAGAGTTATGATACAAGAACCAGACTATTTTTTGACTAAGACCTTAAAATTCTGAAATACATTAAACACTTTTGATTTATGTCTAAGGAAATATACCCACATTCTCCTACTGAAATCATCAACAAATAACAAGAAATATCTACAACCAGTTACAGAAGCAGTATTCATAGGACCACAAATATCAACATGAACTAATTGTAGTACCTTAGATGTCTGGCAAGAATCACCATCCGTGAATGGTGTCCGATGTTGCTTCCCAGCTTGACAAACACCACAAACACCAAGATGCCGAGTCTGTATTTCAGGTAAGCCAACTACAAGTCCCTCCCGAGCTAACTGAGAGAGATAGTACACATTTAAGTGCCCATACCGTTGGTGCCAAAGACTGGTAGTAGCAGAGTTTCTGGCTGCCATGGCTAACTTTGAAGAGTCTCTCGTGTCCACAAGTCTGTAAAGACCATGATCCTCAATACCAGTAGCCATAGTAGCGCGAGTCTCTCGATCGGCAATGGAGCACTTGTGAATACTAAACACCACACCCAGCTGAGGAGAATGCCACATGATCTAACTGACGGAGAGGAGATTGAGTTCCATGCCAGGAACGTAATACACATTAAGGAATATGAGATTCCTTCCACCAGATTGTATTTGAACAGTGCCCTTACCGACAATTGTGTATTCTTCACCTCCTCCAAACACAACTGAGTCAATAAAGGGAGAGAAATCAGTGAAGCAATCACGCCGATGAGTGAAATGACGCGAGGCACCTGAATCAATATACCAAGCAAAGGATTTGACATGGTCTGCAGGCCTTTTTGCCATGAATGCATAAAAGGCAGATTCCTTTTGCTCGAAGTGCTCCACGACATTTGCTTCTTCTAAGACCCTCCCTGCTTATTTTGTTCAGAAGCCAAACGTGCACGACAGCTTTTCTTCAAGTGTCCATACTTGTGACAGTAATTGCACTAAATTTTCTTTTTCTTAGAGTTGTCTTGAGGTTGATCTGAGCCTTTTTTTTGTGAAGGCTAACCTTTGCCTTTATTTTTAGGCTGAGATGAAGCTGCAAAAGCTTATTCTGTGGAGGAGGAGGATGTACTGCTACCAAATTGTTGTTTCCAACGATCCTACTGCAAGAGGATAGTGCAAAGCTTCGAAAACTTTAGATCAACATTAGCATACGTAATGTTGAGAGTCTCGATGAAGTGTTCATAGGACTTAGGTAGGCTTTTCAAAGTGATCACGACCATGTCTTCTTCCTCGATTTTCCGATCAATAGCCTCCAATTGATCTCTAATCTCTTGGATTTTGTTCAGGTGCGTCTACAAAGTTGTCTTCTCATCCATCATGATAGAAAACAACATGTTCTTCAGGAAGAACACATGGCTCTTGTCGAAAGTCTCATGAAGACTTTTGAGATAATCCCAAATCTCGGCAGTTGATTTGCTAATTGGAATCTGGGGTAACTGATCATCTGTGATAGAAAGCTTGATAAGCATTACTGCTTCACGGTTTTGCTCATCAAACTTCTCCTGAGTTTTGTCTGCAGTGGTGGGTCGAGTATCTTTGCCTAGAATTATCTAATCAAGGAAGCGGGTATTAAAAAATGGTCATCATCCGCTGCTTCCAGGTGTTAAAATTTTTGCCATTGAAACGCTGACTATCTTCCAACACAATGTTGGTCAACGAAGCCATCTTCACGTTTTTCGAGGCACAAAAAAACGAGACACCTAGAAAAAACTGAAGGCAACCTAGAAAAGTACTAGAAAATTCCACAAGGAGTCTGAAATCAGAATTCAAATCCGCTGGCTCAAAAATCGAGGCACAGAAAACGATGCACCCGAAAAAATATGAGACCAACCCAGTTGAGCTCTCAAAAAACCCACCAAGAATTTGCAATCAGAAGAAAAAAAAAAAAAAAAATCGACTTGAAACAGAGGGTCAAAACCCTAGCTGAAGTTTTTGAAACCCTAGGCGGCCATTAAAGCATGAAAAAAATTGCAGAAGCCAGAAACTAACTCGAATCTGCACAAAATCTTCAGGAATTGGAGCAAACTTGAGGCAAAAACCTAGACGCCACTGGTGAAGGCCCAAAAATTTAGAATCTAAGCCCAAAAACTCCACAACTTCGTGTTAGAAGACGTCGAAAAAAAAACACGTTTTTCTTTAAAGAATCCGCAATTTTCAGACAAGAAGAAGACCAATTTTGAAAGACAAATTTTTTTCCAAGAAACCAAAAAATTCTGTACGAATTTTATTTGAATTTTTTTTCGAAATTAAGAACCTGCTCTGATACCATATTACACAGGTAATTGGTAAAATATTTGATAATATTTACAAGAGCAATGTGCTCAATAATTAAGTTACAAGATTTACAAGAATCACAAGTTTCTGGAATAGAAACTGCTGAAAGATTGTGCATGCAATCTTTCCAGAATATTTACAATCAGTTACAAGATTGATCTTTAACAAAAATAGAAAGAAATAATTAACTTATTTATTAAAATATGTTACAACTCCCATGCTTCAATAACTACATGAAATGACTTTCCCCACCAACCTCACACATGCATTCAATGATTGGGTTTAATAGTAAAAAGAAGGTAATTGTCTCATTTAAGGAACACGGCAGATTTTGGATGAGTTCTAAGGTTGACACATGGCAACATAGGATTTGGTTTCCCATATGTTGATTTTTGTACCTAGGAAAGTGTTCCCCTAGGTGACTTTTGCCTTAGTCACTTAAAAGGGGAAATAAAGTGACCCTTGCATTAAATGACTTGAGATGAGCATTTCATTTGACTTTAGAGATTAAAGTCACTTTTTGATAAATTTAAGTGAGGTGAGTGAAATTAATATTTATGAGATTTAAATGAGCATTTAATCTCATCCACTCATCTCATCTAATCTCAGCCATTGGATTGAGTGACCATTCACTCACCCCAGGGTTTAGACAAAAAGAGCAAGGGAAGGCAAATCAACTCACTTTTTTTTAGAGAAGAAGAAAGTGGAGAAGAGAGCTAGAGAGGGGCACGAATTTCGAGGCAGGGTTGGTTCATGGGCATTTATTGAACGACATGCATTTCGAGGTGAAGAGATTTTGGTACAGCGCATTTCCCAAGGCATCGTACAATAGGAGCAGTGGCACAGTTTTTGAGGCACCGTACAACAGGAGCAATGGCACGATTTTCGAGGCACCATACATCAACAGTTATTGCTATACCGTACTGTACAGATTTCGAGGTAGAGGTTCTGGGCACAAATCCTGAGGTAGTGGCACAGTTTTCTAGGACCGTACAACAACATTAAATTGTTGTTAATCCATACTGTTGACTAGGTGTGATTCTTGAGGCTGTGTTTTGGCACAAAAATCGAGGCAGTGATTTGGCATAGAAATCGAGGTAGCAGCTTGGCACTGAAATCGAGGCAGCTTCTGGGTGATAATTTTTATGGTTGAGATAAGTACATTTTGATTGTAAATTTCTGTACTGAAGATTTACTGAAGAAATACAAATTCTCTCTCTAACAAGTTTTCCCCTTGTGGGTTTTTCCTGGGCTATTGGCCAAAAATTTATGAGTCTGAAATTATTAAATGTGAGTTTCAATAGTTTTTTGTCTGAAAATTTATGTGAAATTTCCAACCAACATGAAAACTAGGTTGGGCATTAAACTATAAAAAATTGACATTGAAACCGGGTGGGCTGAAAACTCATAAAACTTTCATGGTATCAAAGCTTGGTGGGCAGAAAACTTAATTTATTGCAGACAGACAGAAATTTCCAGAACTCAATATCTTTCTTTTGTCAGTGGGCAGCACTTTGTTGAGTTGGCAGTGAGATGGCTACAAGACTTAGGTTGGAGGATAGGCTAGATGGGATAGGAAATTTTGTGCCATGGAAGGCTAGGATTATGCTTATTTTGGAGGAAAATGAACTATGGGATGAAGTGGTAAAGAACACTACAACCAACCCTATTCAGATTCTCCTTGCTACAGATGCAACAACATTATCAGCCTTCAACAAGAAGGACTATAAGGCTAGAAGAATTATTCTTGATGTAGTTAAAGACCACATCATTCCACACATTTCAGGTAAAGACCGTGCATATAAAATGTGGGATGCTTTGACTAGTTTATACTAGAGCACTAATGAGAACTGGAAGATGGTTCTAAGAGAGAAGCTGAAGGGTATAAAGATTAATGGTGGAGAGGGAGTGACATCTTAACTTACCAGGATATCTCAGGTTAGAGATGAGCTAGCAGCAGTTGGGGAGGTAGTTACAGCTACTGAGCTTATGCGGACAGCGGTGGATGGGGCTTCCAAGCCTTGGGGTGCTTTTGTGCAGGCTATAGTTGACAGGGAGAACTTACCTTCCTGGGATATACTGTGGGATGATTTTGTATAGGAGGAGACCAGGAGAGGTCTTGTACAGGGCAGCTCTTTACAGGGTAGGGAGGATGAGGAGAATGTGGCATTGACTGCAAAGGGCAAGAAGAAGAAGAAGGGCCCCAAGCAGGGAGGGGGCAAGCAACAGCAGGGTGGGCAGAAGAAAGATTTAAGCAAAGTCAAGTGCATTGCTTGTCACGGATTTGGGCACTATGCTTCACAGTGTCCAAAGAAGAAGAAGAAACAACAGACAACAGCCTCCGCTGAAGTTGATGATTTTGGAGAGAGATTTCAGAGAGATTTTTCTCTTTGTGCTGGATATGTTGAGAGAGAGAGAGAGCCTCTAGTATTACCAGCACTGATTTGGATACTGAGATGGAGTATTCCTTGTTGACTTGCCATCAGATGGGTGCTTCCACCACAAACACTTGGTATATTGATAGCGGAGCTTCGAGTCACATGACAGGTGCTCGAGAGATGTTCTCTGAGCTTTCACATACATGTGTAGATGTGGAGGTTGTACTGGGAGATGATACCATTGTCAGAGCAATTGGTCGTGGGACCATTACCTTTCAGAGGGAGTCCATGAGTCCTATGATTTTGAGGGATGTGTTGTTTGTCCCTGGGCTGTAAAAGAACTTGGTATCAGTTTCCACTATTGAGGATAGGGGTCTTGGGGTTTGTTTCTTGGATGGATGTGTGCAGGTATTCCCCAAGACTACAGGACTATCTACTTCCATGGACATTGAGGTTAGATGTGGGAAACTATACAAGCTCTTATTTCAGCCTCAGCATGCTTTGGCACACAGCAGCAGCAGTGAGCTATGCGAGCTATGGCATCGGAGGATGGCCTATTTGCATCATCCAGCTTTGAGATTGTTGAGGAGTATGGTTACAAGTTTACCAGAGTTCAACACAGAGCATAGTGATGTATGCAGGGGGTGTGCTTTGGGAAAGTACACCAATACTGTTTTTCCGAGCAGTGACAGTAGGTCAGCAGGGGTACTTGATTTGATCCATACAAATATATGTGGTCTTATGTCATCTATTTCCTTGACAGGATTTGAGTATTATGTGACCTTCATTGATGACTATTCCAGGAAGACCTGGATCTCCTTCTTGAGGAGCAAGAAGTCACCTATAGTCTTGAGGATCTTCCAAGAGTTCAAAGCTCTTGTGGAGAATCAGACAGGGAGGAGGATTCGGGTCCTGAGATCGGACAATGGGGGTGAGTATACCTCCAATGAGTTCGATGAGTTTTGCATGCAGGAGGGCATACAGAGACAGTTGACAGTTCCATATACTCCTGAGCAGAATGGAGTGGCTGAGAGGAAGAACAGGGCTATTGTGGGAGCAGCGAGAGCTATGCTTCATGATCAGAGTCTTCCTTTCTTTCTTTGGGCAGAGGCTTGCAGTACTGCAGAACAGGAGTCCCCACCGTGCCTTGGGGAGGAAGACTCCAGAGGAGATGTTCACAGGCAAGAAGCCTGAGGTTGGCCATTTTCGCATATTTGGTTGTTTGACTTACTCTCATGTCCCTTCTGAGAATAGGACAAAGTTGGATCCCATTGCCGAGAGGCATCTTTGTGGGCTATGATGAGACTTCGAAGGCTTACCGCATTTGTCTTCCTGGCCAGAAGAAGGTTGTTGTGAGGTGGGAAGTGAGATTTGAGGAGGAGAGAGCCTTCAGGAAGTCTAGAGAGCTGGAGCATGGGGAGCCACTGGCTTCCACACCTCAGGTGACACAGAGATTTTCAGTGCAGATCACAGGTTCATAGGTTTCCGGAGTGACTGGGCCACAGGTTACAGGCACAGGTTCTACAGGTTCAGTGGTTCAGCCAGCAGGTACTCCAGGGACAGGTTCTGGTTCTCAGGTTACAGGTTCACCAGTGACTGGTCCACAGGTTGTTGGGCCATCTACCTCTGGCAGTTCTTCGGATGAGGACAGACCGGTTTGGGAGCCACCTTCAGGGAAGAGGAAGCCTAAATGGCTTCGGGAGACCTTGAAGGAAGCAGAGGCATTTGGTAGGCCCTAGGAGGAGGTCAGGACAATTGTGATGCCGGATAGATTGGGCATGGCTCTAGTTGCGATTTTTCGTGATTCAGAGCCTTCCACATTTGAGGAGGCCTCTCAGCATTAGGCTTGGAGAGATGCCATGATGGAAGAGTACCATTCCATCATGAAAAATGATGCATGGGAGATTGTACCGAGACCAGAGAGGAAGTCTGTTGTGACTTCCAAGTGGATCTACAAGGTGAAGCATGCTGCAGATGGCAGTGTGGAAAGTACAAGGCTCGTTTTGTGGCACGAGGGTTTTCACAGATAGAGGGAGTTGATTATGATGAGACCTTTGCGCCGGTTGCTCGTTATTCTTCCATCAGAGTAGTGATTTCTATAGCAGCAGAGATGGGTTGGAAGATCCACCAGATGGATGTGAAGACCGCATTTCTCAATGGTATTCTGCAGGAGGAGGTTTACTTGGAGCAGCCACGGGGCTTTGAGATTCATGGGAGAGATTCTCATGTGTGCATGCTGAGGAAGGCCTCGTATGGACTGAAGCAAGCTCCTAGAGATTGGTACTCCAGGATTGATGCGTATTTGACATCGATGGGTTTTCAGAAGAGCGAGGTTGATCCCAACCTTTACTACATTGTGGTTGGGGGAGATCCTCTCATTCTTTTGTTATATGTTGATGATTTGTTTTTCACTGGGGAGGAGCATCTCATTGCACATTGCAAGAGAGATATTGCTTCAAAGTACGAGATGACAGACATTGGGTTGATGCACTATTATCTGGGGATGGAGGTTTGGCAGGAGCTTGGTCATATTTTCCCGGGACAGGGAAAGTATGCAGTAGATATTCTGAGGAGATTTTGGATGGAGGATTGCAGGCCGATGTCCACACCTATGATCACCAACTGGAGGAAGTGTTATCACCTAAGATGTAGTTGCCACTATGGATGGATCCAGTCATGGATGGCAATAGGAAAGGGCAACTCAAAAGGTGCAACCACGATCACCTCGACCTCCAAATATGTATGGTTGTCACGCCAGTCGAGGCAACCTTCGCTTTTTGTTGTCAAGCTCCAAAGCTTTCTCCTGAGGTCATCTCGAAGGGTAAAACTGTGACCAACACTAGCCAATCTCCTCCTACAAACAAAAAGACAGATCAAGCAATAAAAATTGATCCTCCCCCTAAAACTAACGTTCCCAAAGCAACCCTTTGGAGAAAGCAACCAAAACCTCCCACGATTCTAAAACCTAATAAGGAACTCCCTAGAACAAACATTCCAAGTAAGCTAGCCAATTCGTCTGCTTCGGTTTCCCTAAAAGACCTAATCGTGACTCCGCTGAGAAGAGAACCCACAAAGAGATGTCTACTCAAAATAACATCTCTCCCGAAATGACCATGGAATTTATGACAAACATGTGTGAAATGGTCACCAACATTGCTACATATCTTAAGAATCAAGATGAGGATCTCAAAAGACGTGATCAACAAACCAAAGAGATGTTAAAATCCATCTGTAGCAATTCAATCCCACCTAGAACCATTTCACACTTCCCAAGGCAACAAGACCCACTTATGTAAACACATGGTACTATACTTAGAAATCATACCCCATCAAGTGGCCTAAACCATACATAGGTTGAAACACTAACTATCCATGATACCACCTTCAACCATACCTTAAACATTAGGTCCACTTAGCCTTGCATTGGTTTCCGTAACTCATCATTTATTCACCCTTTGAAACCTTTGTTTGGGTCCAATCAACTGTGATTGGGGTATAGGGTCTCCCCCTTGGTCTAGTTATACCTTGACCTAAAGCGAAGAGTGCCTCGGTTGACGTGACTCCCAACTGCATTGGGAACCGTGGCATCTCTTAGGTCACCTCTTTAGTTGCCTAACCCCTCTACCGTCCCGGATGGGATACCTCTAGGGGCAACTACAAGTTGTGTGATAACAGGAAGCTTCATGCTTCTGAGGGTAAGTTGGTGGATCCTACTCTATACCGTCAGCTCATTGGGTCATTGATGTATCTGGTCAACACCAGGCCAGACTTATGTTTTGCGGTGAACACTCTTAGTCAGTTCATGGTGGAGCCTAGGAGTGTGCACTGGGTAGCCGCGAAACATGTGTTGAGATACCTTGCAGGGACAGTAGACTATGGTTTGGACTACAAGGATTTGGGTGGAGTCAGTTTGGTTGGTTTCACAGATTCAGACTAAGCAGGCATTGTGATGGATCGGAGGAGTACTTCCGGTTGTTGTTTCAGTTTGGGCTCGGCAGCAGTGTTGTGGTTCAGTCAGAAGCAAAAGTCCATTGCTTTGAGTTATGCTGAGGCTGAGTATATGGCAGCCAGTCAGGCTACTTGCGAGGCACTATGGCTTCGTAAGTTGTTGGTAGATTTATTTGATCAGGAGCTGAGACCTACAGTGATTTACTGTGACAATCACAGTTGCATCCAGCTCTCTGAGAATCCAGTCTTCCATGACAGGTCCAAGCACATAGAGATCAAATACCACTTCATCTGAGATTATGTTCAGAGAGGAGCTGTGGAGTTACAGTACATTTCCACTGATGAGCAGGTTGTAGACATTCTGACGAAATCCTTGGGGCGGGGCAAGTTTGTCTTCTTCAGGGACAAGTTGGGAGTGGTGCAGAACACCTTCCTCGGTAAGAGGGAGTGTTGATTTTTGTACCTAGGAAAGTGTTCCCCTAGGTGACTTTTGCCTTAGTCACTTAAAAAGGGAAATAAAGTGACCCTTGCATTAAATGACTTGAGATGAACATTTAATTTGACTTTAGAGATTAAAGTCACTTTTTGATAAATTTAAGTGAGGTGAGCGAAATCAATATTTATGAGATTTAAATGAGCATTTAATCTCATCCACTCATCTCATCTAATCTCAGCCATTGGATTGAGTGACCATTCACTCACCCTAGGGTTTAGACAAAAAGAGCAAGGGAAGGCAAATCAACTCACTTTTTTTAGGAGAAGAAAGTGGAGAAGAGAGCTAGAGAGGGGCACGAATTTCGAGGCAGGGTTCATGGGCATTTATTGAACATCATGCATTTCGAGGTGAAGAGATTTTGGTACAGCACATTTCCCAAGGCACCGTACAGCAGGAGCAATGGCATGGTTTTCGAGGCACCGTACAACAGGAGCAGTAGCATGATTTTCGAGGCACCGTACAACAACAGTTATTGACGTACTGTACTGCACAGATTTCGAGGTAGAGGTTCTGGGCACAGATTTTGAGGTAGAGAATCTGGGCACAAATCCCGAGGTAGTGGCACAGTTTTCTAGGACTGTACAGCAGCATTAAATTGCTGCTAATCCGTACTATTTATTGGGCGTGATTCTCGAGGTTGTGTTTTGGCACAGAAATCGAGGCAGTGATTTGGCACAAAAATCAAGGCAGCATCTTGGCACAAAAATCGAGGCAGCTTCTGGGTGATCATTTTTATGGTTGAGATAAGTACATTTTGACTGTAAATTTCTGAACTGAAGATTTATTGAAGAAATACAAATTCTCTCTCTCTAACAGGTTTTCCCCTTGTGGGTTTTTCCTTTGCTATTGGCCAAAAATTTCTGAGTTTGAAATTATTTATGATGTGCATGTTTACTTTAATTTTCTGTCATTAAATGTGAGTTTCAACAGTGTTTTACTTGTCTGAAAATTTATGTGAAATTTCCAGCCATCATGAAAACTGGGTTGGGCATTAAACTATGAAAAATTGACATTGAAACCGGGTGGGCTGAAAACTCAGAAAACTTTCACCATAGGCCCCCTTCCTCTTCCCCTATGGTGGAATCATAGCCCCTCTAGTGCTCTTTACACAACCATCTTGGACCATTTTTATTAATTTTCAACATAATATTTACATACATTTTGAATTGGCATGGCAAGCCAATCATGTGGTCCAAATAAAAATATATACATCATACATGCCTAGCCATTCACTAGTTGGGCCTTGGCCTTGAGCTCCACACTAGGAATCCATACTAGCATATTTACATCATTTACATAATTTTGATTAAATACATTCCAAGTCAAAACTGGGGGTATTACAGAGAGCCCCTCTAAAGTGGGTAAACAAGCCTCATAAAATCAAAAGGAGTTGGCTCCCAAGGAATCAACTCAAAGTGCTAAGAAACCTTTCCAAAAAAAAATCTCTACATTAACTGTTGTCCAAACCACTAAAGCCTACGATAGAAGCTCAGGCAAGACGCTAATTTTGACTCAACAACCTGCTCGAAGATTTTGGCATTTACCCTACACATGTTACAAAAAACGAGATGGTAATAAGAACTGGGAGAGAGAGATGAGCATTCTCATTTAGACTTGCTTTTTACAATCTTGGCATGCCGTGATAGTTCTGGCAAGAGCCCTAATGCAGGCATGTCATGGGTCAACGAACAAATATAACCAACCTGATGGAATCTCAGTGGATCTTAACCCTCCAATAGTGCAAACACAACTAGGGGTTAATAGTCCCCTTTTCTTATGTTGTGCTAGTCATCACATGATTAGGTGGTGAGACATGATTTATATGTTGAGGTGGTATAGGTTGTCTAGGGGATGACTTCCCTGGCATATGGGGTTATTTTACATGAGGATGGCATACTTACATGGTTGATATCACTCACTTGTGAAGCATCTAGCACATTAACCCCTTTTCACATGGTTCCAACATGTTTATTGGTGCATTTGATGTGGTTTGATATGGGTGTAGGCTTCCTAGTCTGCCCACCCTAGGATATATTGATGTGTTTCATATATATTACACTTTATTATGGCAGGGACTACGGTTTAGATGGAGTGTTCCTCTCGTGCACACTTTTTAAGGTTGATTGAAGCCTTTTAATGATTGACTTGACCCACCTTTCCTATTAGTGGAGCACCCTAGCTCATATTGGTATTGTTCACATTGGATTGGGATTATTATGATGTGGACTAGAATATCTTGTGGAGCACTCACCCTCTTGGCACACATGTTAGGTGCCTCGCAGACGTATTATTACATTATTTATTGAGATGATGGGGTGGTACCTTCTTTATATTGGTGATAATGGATGTGACCATAGGTTTGCAATCCTCCATCTGAAATCACTTTAGGATCTCAACTGCATACTTACCATGCCCAAGGAATATCTCCCCCGGTTTCTGCTAAACCTCCAAACGTAAGAATTAATGCATCATGCCAATGTCCTTCATCTCGAACTTAGCTATCATATCTGCTTTGCACCTTACAATGAGCTTCTCTGAACCTATAAGAAATAGGTCATCTACATACAACACCAAAATAAGCAGATCAACCTCAACAAATATGAAATATAAGTCGGGATCTGCTTCACTTTTGGTGAAGCCCATACTTGGCAAGTATTGATTGATCCTAGAATACCATGCTCTCGGTGCCTGCTTGAATCCAAACAACGCTTTCTTAAGCTTGCAAACATGGGACTCCTTCCCATTTACCTCAAAGCTCCAAGGTTGCTCTATGTACACCTCTTCCTCAATGATCCCATTAAGGAAAGTTGTTTTCACATCCATTTGATGTATCTTCCATCCCATAACTGAAACTAAAAACAAAACTTCTCTAATGGAAGTGTACTTGGTGACTAGAGCAAAAGTATCCTCATAGTTTACTCCCTCTTTTTGGGAGAACCCTCTCACCATGAACCTCACCTTGAACTTCTCTATGCTGCCATCTATTGCATGCTTGGTCTTGTAGAGCCATCTAGAAGTCACTACTGACTTCCCCTCCAATCTTGGCAGGATGTCCCATATATCATTCTACCTGATGGAGGTGTACTCCTCCACCATGGCATCTCGCCATACCTTTTGGTATGTTGTCTCCTGAAAACTAGAAGGCTCTAGATCTATGATGCTGCTCACCAATGCCATGCAGTCAGGAAACTTCTTCGCAAGCCTACTCTCTCGGTATGTGCTCCTAGAAGCCTCAACATACTCTTGAGCATCCCTCAATGTCTGAGTGAACCATTGAGGTCTCCTGACAGAACTGGTAGGAGCTAGTGGCTCCTCCTTTGGATCCAAAGGTTGTTGCCTTGAACTAGAAGTCAGTGGTGACTCTGACTCAACCTTTCGAGCTTCCTGCTCCTTATCCTATGTCACTAGTATTGGATCATGAGACTAAACCAGGTCTGTCTGCAAATTTCAGAGTCAAGTTTCTTAACAACAAGTAATAGACTAGGGTTTGATATTGACTTAATTACCCTTCTCTTAACTTTTCTGTGTTATGTATGCAAATATCAGACCTCTGTGCATGCAAATCAGACCTATCTCAGACCTCTATTTTATGAACAAAACTCAGACCTATTGCACAATAAGTATGCTAACATAAATACTTGTTAATACCCAAAAGGGAGACCTCCCTTTATTGTTCTTTGTGTGCATGTAACAGTTGGAAAAAGAGCAGAAAAGGAGGCAGCCGAAAGAGGAAAGGAGGACTGTTAGGGAAGTGGAGAGGATGTGGGGAAGAATGTAGGGAAGATGGAAGAGGAAGGATGGGGGAAAGGAGCAGGGAAAAGGAGGGAGAGAAAAGGAAGGGAAAGAGGGTTAGGTTAGGACTACAAATTGCCATAAATTAGGGCTTTTTAGGATTTTTAAACTTTAATTTTATGAAAAATAAAAGTAAGAATGACCTAGATTAAAAAAATAAAAATTAATCTAACATAATATGTACAAAATCACAAAAATTAGGGGTTTTTTTAGGACTTTTGAGTTTTTTTTAATTTTTAGGCCTCCTACAATTTCGCCCGAGGGTTTCTAAGGACAACAAGGGCAGGTCGAATTTATAGAAGGAAGGGCCGAAATTTTAGGGAGGCCAAAAAAATTTAATTTTTTTTATTTTTAGATTTTTAGGGCTTTTTTTTATGAATTTTTGATATTTTTTAAATTTTAGGGCTTCCTAAAATTTCGCCCTACGGTTTTTAGGGCTAAAGAAGGCAGGGCGAAATTGTAGGAGAAAGAGCCGAAATTTTAGGAAGGCCAAAAAAATCAAAAGAATTAAAATTTTTAATTTTTAGTGTTTTTGTCATAAAAATGCAGACCTATTTCTAACCCTAATTCTACCATGAAAATGCAAAATTTTAACCCTAAATAATAATCACAAATATCCAAAACTCAGATTTTAGGTTAAAAAGTAGTTGAACAACCTGGGGTTTCAAGAGAGAGCTAGACACCAAACCCTAGGGCATCAATGAGAGGAGCAACTCTCCTTGAGATGGTACTTGGCAAGCTTGGTAACTAGGGCTAACCTCAACAATCTCTAGGATTCGTTGAGGAGACCTAGCCTTAGCAAGACTTGAAGACCTAAAGCTCAAGCTTGAATGCAATGGTGACCAAAGATGAAAATGAAATGCTAATCAAGACAAAATGAAGCAACAATGGCTTCCACTCAACCCTAACAAGCATCACTTTCATACATTTGACAGAGAGACATCAAACAAAAAGTATAGATACCTCCAAGTGCATGTGTTAAGCAAACAACTCTAGCCTCACCTTAGCAATGGTATGAACAAAAGAAAAACTTCCAAGAAATGCTTCAAACTTGCAAAATAACCTTCATCAAAGAGAGCCTTCCTTCAAAGAGCCCTAGTTAGGGCAAATAGCAAACATAATGATCTTATCCCAAAAGTTGATGTCTAAAAATGAAGTGAAGAGAATTAATTTATATGATCTCACACTCACTTTTACATAAAGTAAGGTAAATTTAACATTAAAAATGTCAACTTAAAATTAGAATTAAAATAATATAAAAATAATCAAAGAAGTGGGTAAATTGGGTGTTTTCCCAGATTTGACTTCTACTTGAGCAAAAATGGCTAAACAAGGCCAAATTTGACAAAACGAAAGGCCAGACTATACAGGGGGGGGTCGTCATGCCCCAACTAACCCCAACAGTGATGAAAACCTTCAACGTCCCCCCCCTTTTAGCAATCAAATAGTCTACCAGGAGGATGACGTCATCCTCTGAAGGAGGGCCCAAAGGGAGGGCGCTGTTGAACTGGAGGACCAGGAGGGTGTTGGATGTGCTCCGAAAGATAAGAATGAGTCTCAGTGCTGGAACAACTACCGCTGGAGTGTTGAAACAAGGTGGGCGGCATGTGACCCAGTGACCCACCCCTGGAAGACCAGAACACCAACCTCAGGGTTTCAAACCCTTTCATGAGGCAGTCAACGATGCCATTAAGCCGTAGTACATCCAGAAGAGAATCCAGAGGGTCTGGCCATGCCCCTGCCTCACAATGAGCTGGCTAAACACCCCTCCTGGTAAAACAAAAGATACCCTCTCCTTGGGGCACCTCTGCAGGTACGTTGGTGTTAGTACCATCATAACACCTCCTTTGATGTCTTGTCCCCCAAAAACCTATGACGACACTTGTTCTGGATGTAGACTGTTGTGTTGCATTGTTCTTCCCATAGAAACATCGACAAATCTTGATCATGGGGGTCGGTTCTTCCGCTCTGCAATATTCTATTGTGGGTTGTACGAAACAGTAAACTCCCTCTTGATTTTTGCATCATTGCAGAAATCATCGAAATCATTAGAGGTATACTCACCCCCAATGTCCAATCTCAAAACCTTGATCTTCTTCCTTGTCTGGTTCTCCACAAGAGCCTTGAACTCCTAAAACCTGTTGAAGACTTCATCTGTGGTCTTTAGGAAGTAGATCCATGTTTTGCAAGAGAAGTCATCAGTGAAGGAAACATAATACATGCTTCCCGTGATTGATGCTACTAATATCGGTCCACATGCATCCGAATGCACTAGATCTAGAATCTCCTTATATTTGTGCATTGCTTGGGAAAGCATCCTTGGCATGCTTGCCAAGCGTGCACTCCATGCATACACCTTGTTGCTCAATGTTGAGCTCTGGAAGGTCTGTGATGATCTCTCTTGGAATAGGTAGCACTCGGTGATGCAAGTGCCCCATCCTCTTGTGCCATAACTCACACAAGTTATTTGTGCTATGAACTAGGGATCGAACAAGTTCACCCTGTAACCTGTATAAATTTCCTTCTCTGACCCCAATCACTTGAGTTGATCCTAGGCTAGACTCTTTCGATCTTGTAAGGACTTGCTAGTTCTTGAAATCTATTGCATAGCCCTTATCTTCCATGATTGAAACTGAAAGCAGATTCTTCCTGAGACCTAAAACAAATAACACATCATCAAAGTCTAACGAGTTATCTAACTGGAGTTGGAAAGGAATGGTACCAACTCCTGCTACTGGATACTTGGCATCATCACCAAGCTCGACTTGAACTCCTGAGACGTGCTCTGTTAGACTTGAAAATAGTTCTCGGGCTGATGTCATATGCCTCAATGCTCCACTATCCACATACCATGTGTTCTTCGAAACTATGCTGGAAGAAAGGAAAGATACCATTGAGAAATCCTTCTCAAACTTGGAGGCAAACTCGTTCATCTAAGTTTCAGTTGAGCTCGCTACTTGATGATGTTGCTTCCCTTTACCCTTTTTCTTCTCTGGACACTATTATGCATAATGGTCGTTCTTATGACATATGAAGCACATGATTTTACTAAAGTCCTTCTTCCCTAGCTGTGAGGCTAACTCCTCACCCTTACTGGCTCTTTTACCTTTGCCCTTCTTTGCTTGACCAATTAGGGCATGGTCACTATCACCTTCATGTCTGCTAGCATTTGACTCCATCCGAGTTTCCTCTTAGATACAATCATCCCATAGTCTTTCCCATGAGGGAAGGTTCTCCCGAGCACAAACACCTTGGACAAATGTTTCCCATTTAGGTGGGAACCCGTTCATTGACCTATTTACTAGCTCCTTCTTTTCAACCTTCTCTCCAACAACTATAAGCGGGTCACAAATCTGTGCGACCTTCATCGGGTGAGTTGTGACGGTGTATGATATAACCATCTCAACAGATATGAGTTTGTTATGCAATATCATCTTTCGATTAATGTGCTTGCTCCGATAAAGACTAACTATTGAAATGAATTATAACTCCTACTTGTTTCATGAGAATGTTGTGATTAATTACTATCATTGATCACCGTTAAGAGGTTATTAGATTAGTTGGAGATTGAGAGATTATCTACAAGTTTCCTATTTTTGGTGCGTGGTTAAGATACTCTATCAACTAGTTGTTAGTGTGATTAGGATGGTATCTCTATCTTGATCTATAGGTATGTAACATTGTTTGTTGTTAATAGACACTCAGCTCAACTTTGGTTTGTTTGAAGAAAATGTCTACTCTCCCATTTTCTATCATGGTATCAGGGCTAGTTTGGGCCTAACTCCCTCATAGGATGGAACAGGAATATGAGAGCTTTGAGAGTTGATCTTTTGTACAAAACTAGAATTATCCTAGCATAGAAGAGTAGATAAGATAAGATAAGATAAGATAGAATAATTTTATTAATGTTCAACGAATGACCACAAAAGTAGGTCAATGGGATTGTTTAGTACCAAGATGTCAATACAAAGTGGGAGCACTAACACGGCTCCTATAAAAATGAAATGTAGAAAGAAAAGTATGACAAAACCTAGATATCGAACTCCAAATATGGAGAGCCAATCTAGGAGAGATATGTACAGAGACAGTAGATCTAGGGCTTGTGAGATAGATGGGGTATGCCTGTCATGTTATGCCGAGACCATCTCTCCTAACATCCGAGGCCGACTAGAGGAAGCGCAAAATAGAACCCTATCCAGAGGAAGAGCTGGAAGAGGAGGTAGACGAGGTATTGTTTCTCTACCTGGAGTGATGTGCTTGCCTCTGTGACCTAGAAGAAACTGGTTGACTACTAGTACGAGGCCAAGACTAGCTATGTTGTTGGGGTCGGACGAAAGAGGAGGTCCTTCACGTCCGAATAGGTTTGGATTCGAAAAAAGTGTCATCATCTGTCTACCTCTTAGTACCCCTCGAAGATGGGAGCATCGAAAAAAATGAAGTAATCTGTTGACTGGAAACTACTTTAGTAGATTAACATGACTGGAGGACGAGAGAGCGGAGTCGGAGGGCCTCCTGCAAATACAAGACTAGACATCTCTAGTCGAGGTACTGAAAGAAATCGGTCAGGGTCTGAAGCTCCCTGAGAAGAACCTGAGTAGAAAGTTTGCTGTGAGTGTTGATTTGTATTAATTTTGTTTGATTTACCTCGAATTGCCGCATTGTTGCTGGTGTTCGAACTGGTGTTTTTCTTTGCTTTTCTACACCTTTGAATTTATCTATCATTCTCAGGCATTGCTATTAGATGCTCTATAGATCCATCCTCCACCCATTGCTCTCATAACTGAGCCCACGGAACCCCTAGGTGGTGCTCGTGGTCATTAGATAAACTGATTGTCTATTGTTTTGGATCTAAAAAAATTGAGAAGGGGTGGCAAAGCTGGAGACCATGGCGGTTTTGTTGCAGACAACCGGCAACTAGACAACAATGCACTCCCTGCTAATTGGATCACGCACAATAGGTAAACAAAGAGTTGGCATGTTAGATTCTCAACAACCTCGTCTAGAAGCTTTTTGGTTTTTTGGTTTTAGTTTTTCCTCTTGAAGATCTTATTTTCTAGCATGAATTTGCTGCCAAGAGTATTATGGGATTGCCATGTCGAGTAGCATGGGATTGGGCGTGGGAAGCACCCCTATGAACAAAGGGGCTTATTCCCTTGCTAAGAAAAAAAGGCTTCTTAACATGATCCACTGGGAGATAAAGGAGCCACTGTGTTCAAGTAGGGCGAGGCCGGGTCCATGTTAAAAAGGGTTATCGCCAATCTTGATGCTAATCTAGCCAATTCCACAAAGAGAAGAGACGAGACGAAACAAATGGTAATAATTGTCATTTCTTGTAATTGACGAAGCACAACATTTAAGAAGATTGGTGGTCTCATTTGTCAAGGAGGCTCCTGTGCAAGATATAACCAATCCAAAGTTTGTTCATGAAAAGCACAAAGGAAAATGCTTTTATCTTTGACTTTTGCTTTTACTTGAACTTTTATGCACATTATTAAAGGAAAGAAAAGTTACGTAGATAAACTTGTGTTTGGTAAGTTTGTGGTTGGAGTAATAAAATGAGAAAAAGTGCAGTTGTCTCAATGACTTTCACCTTGCAAATCATAAAGGCTCTTGGTATCAGGCCAAAGTACAGCTTGACCACTGTGAAATGTGTGGAAACATTTTATTGTGCAAATCAAATATTGGAGTATGGGCGTTGCTGGCATGTGCTTGGTGCAACATTAATTTTTTGGATTTATTGCTCGTGCATGTTGATAGTGATAAAAATCCTGGTAATGTTCAAAATCTCTTGATAATTTATAATCCCAACTTAGCTCTACAAGATATGATCACAATAACAACATAAACAATATTCCTAAAACCAAACTTAAGGATATCACCAAATGATTCATTAACCCAACATTTCTCTCCCATAATGATCATTTGAATTCCAAGATCATCTCTGAATTTGTAGAACTTGTCCTTTGATAGTGCTTTAGTGAAGATATCTACAACCTGCTCTTTCGTTCTGCAATACACAATCTGAAGTACATCTTCCTGAACTAGATCTCGAACAAAATAGTATTGTATATCAATGTGCTTGGTCTTGTTATGAAACACAGGATTCTTAGCCATCTAAATAGCACTTTGATTATCACAAATCAACTGTGTTGGTTGTTCCTGCTCCTCATGTAGATCCTGCAAAATTCTTCTCAACCAAATTGCTTCACACGCTGCTATAGTTGCTACTTTATAGTCTGCTTCTGCTGTAGAAAGTGAAACTGTAGGTTGCTTTTTAGTACTCCAAGCAACTGTTGTTGAACCCATGCTGAATGTGTAACCTGAAGTAGACTTTCTGTCATCCATGCATCATGCCCAATTTGAATCTGTGTAACCAATTAACCCGAAATCTTCTGTAGACCTGTATACCAAACCATAACCAACTGTACCTCGTATATACCTCAAAATCCTCTTGGTTGCTTTCCAATGTAACTCCTGGGGATCTGACATAAACCTTGAAACCATGCTGACTGCAAAAGCTATATCTGGTCGAATTGTAGTTAGGTGGATCAAACTTCCAACCAATTGACGATATAGAGTATTATCAACTGGATTGGATTCATCATTTTTGTATAACTTCAGCTCGATTTCTAGAGGAGTTGCAGCTGGATTGCAACTCTGCATGTTGAACTTCTTCAAAATATCCCAAGTATACTTGGCTTGTGACATAAAATACTATCTTCTTTCTGCCACACTTCAATACCCAAGAAATAGTGCAACTCACCAAGATCTATCATCTCAAATTCAACAATCATATGTGACTTAAACTTCTGAAACAATTCAAAACTTTTCCCTGTATAAATTAAGTCATCAATATATAAAGTAACTATGAGAATACACTGTCCCGACTGAAGAATATAGAGATTGGGTTCAGATGAACTTTTAACTACACTGTGCTATTGGAAATACTTATCAATTCTTGAATACCATACCCTTGGTGCTTGTTTAAGACCATACAAAGCTTTCTTTAACTTATAAACACAATCTTCTTTACCTGGAACTTCAAAACCTTCAGGCTACTCCACATAAATTTCTTCATCCACATAACCATTCAAGAAAGCTGATTTTACATCCATCTGAAAAATAGTCCATCTATACTGAGCAGCTACTGCAAGCACCATCCTGATTGTATCCATCTTCACCACTAGAGCAAATGTTTTTGTATAATCAATTCCTTCCTTTTGTGCATAACCCTTTGCAACTAAACAATCTTTATACTTATCAATTGTATCATCTGATTTATACTTAGTCTTATACACCCATTTAGTACCAATCACATCTTTCCCTTTAGGTAAACCGTAAAACAACCAAGTCCCATGTATCATTCCTCACCAAAGCATTAAATTCAGCATCCATTGCTTTATTCCATTCATCTTTACTAGATGCTTCTGCATAGTTATGTGGTTCTTCCATCTTCATTACTTGGCTCATAAGAGCATTACTAAGTGATCTGGTGATTCTTCTTTCAAATTCTCTATCCAACATATCATTATCTGAATGTCCTCTAATAAACCACTCAGGCTTCTTCTTGCTTTCATCTGCCTTAGTTATTGGAAAACAAGACTCGTCGCCAATATCAACTTCATCCTTTCTTTGAACATCTTCTAGATGATAAATCCCTTGTTCATCAAACACAACATCTCTGCTTATTATCATCTTCTTCTCTCGAGGATCAAACAACCTGTAACTTCTTGTTTCTGTGCTATACCCAATGAAAATACACTTAACACTTTTATCACCCAATTTCTTCCTCTTTTCCTTGGGAATATGTGCACATGCACTGCATCCTAAAAATTTCATGTGAGCAACTCTGGGTTTGTACCCTGACCATGCTTCCTCTGGAGTCAAATTCAAAACTGCTCTTGTAGGACACCTGTTCAAAGTGTAGACTGTTGTATGAACTACTTCAGCCCAGAATTCATTACCAAGTTGCTTAGTTTTCAACATACTTCTTGCCATCTCAACAATGGTTCTATTATTCCTTTCTGTGACACCATTTTGTTGAGGAGTGTCTGAATTTGTAAACTCTTGCCTTATACCATTCATCTTGCAAAAATTCATGAACTCATTGGATTTATATTCTCCCCCATTATCTGATTTGAGGGTGAGAATATTCAAACCACTTTGCTTTTCAACCATCTCTTTGAAATGAACAAAATGTTCAAACACTTTTGACTTTTCTTGCAAAAAATATACCCAAATTTTCCTGGAATAATCATCAATGAATGTTTAGAAAGTACCTTGCCTTTCCAAAAGACAAAGTATCCATAGGATCACATAGATCTGAATGTACCAATGCAAGACGATCTTTGGCTTTCCAATCTATGTTTGAGAAACTTCCCCTGTGTTGTTTCTCAAGTATGCATCCCTCACATATGTCATTATCAACTTCAAGATATGGAAGACCATTCACCATATTAGTCTTTCTCATCAACATCAAATTTTTGAAATTTAGATGTCCCATTCTCAAATGCCAAAGTTTACCATTCACTTCTTCTGCAGCCTTCAAACTTAGTGACTCGCTTGAGGCAAAAGTGAGTTTAAAAATTCTATCTGCGGTCATTTCTCCTCTCGCCACAACTACATTTTTGTTGAGCTTATCCATGAATAAGCATTCTTTGTTATCAAACACTAACTTGTAGTTTTGCTTCATCATCTGTCCAACAGAAAGTAGATTCTTTTTCAATGCCGGTGTCAACAATGTATCATTAACAAACTTCTTATTTCCATTCAATGTTGGTATTGCCACTATACCTTTCCCTTTCACTTCTGAAGCACTGCCATCTCCAAATATCACTTTACTTGAATAACCGTCATCAATCTTTGTGAACGACTCTTCCTGCAATGTCATATGTGTTGAACATCCTGAATCAATATACCATGCCTCATTTTCTTCATTGTGTGACATTAAACTTGAAATAAATAAAATATCATCTCTGGTTTCTTCAACAGCAGTGTTAGATGAAGATCCCTTATTTGCCATTGCCAAATCATGCAATTTAGTTCTGCAGTCACTTGCATAATGACCAAATCGATGGCAATAGTAACATTCGACACCTGATCTGTCTCTAGATCCATCTCTCCCTCTTCCTCTTCCACGATATCCTTCGCTGCTTCTTCCTCTTAAAAACTGATTTGGACTTCTGCCTCTACCTCTTGAAGTGGATGCACTCCATTGAGAATTATTGAAATTAAATCATTCTGATTTGAATTGCTTTGATTGTGATATTGTCCTCTGCTTCTTCCTCTCCCTCTAAATCTAGTGGAAAAGGCATGCTCCATCTGTTCATTGGTAGTGTTTTCTTCAACCATCAACAAATAACCATTCAATTCATCAAGACTCGTTGTATTTTAATCTTTGGAAACAAGAACAGTAGTGGCAATCACTTGATACTTTGGCACAAGATTACGTAAAATATTCTCAAGCATTCTTCTTTCCGGAACATCTTCTCCCAATGACCTCATCTGATTAACAAGATCCTGCATTGTTGTGATATAATCATTCACGGATTCATTACTATGCATCTTTGCTTTATCAAATTTACTCCTTAATGTTTGCAATTTTACTGCTGCTGCACCTTCATAAGTGTACTTTAAAATAACCCATGCTTGTTTAGATGATGTGCTTGCACTGATTCTTGGAAAAATAGCTTCATCAACAGCACTACCTATGAGTGAAAGTGCTTCATTATCTCTCCTTATTAGCTTTTTAGAAACATTTTCTGCATCAGCATCTGATGCTTTATATGCTTCATCAGAAGGATGGGTTAAGATTTATCCAAGTTGTTTGGTATCTTTTCTCCTTGGATTGCCTAGAAATTTGGACCTTTTGGATGTGAGATATTGTTATTTTCAATAAAGATGGAAGAATATGAGTCTCTTCAAGAAAACTTATTGAAAATAACAGAGATCCGAGATCAGTTGAAAGCCATTGATAGAAAAACATTGAAAAATACATGGTAATAATTACATTAAATAGCCTGCTGCCTTCATATGAAAATTTTGTTGTATCCATGAACATAAGTTTTGGAGATGTTGATATGTTGAACAATGAGAAATAAGCTCGTACATAAGGATACATGGAGGAAGCAATTCAGTCGTAGTGGTGTGAATGGAGAATCGGAAGTCACCTTAAAAGAATAGTTCAAGGGAAAAGACAAGTATGAAGGTGGCAGCAAGAGTGTTGATTCATATACTCAAAAACCTGGGAAAAGTATGAAATGTTTTGATTGTGGAAAGCAGGGACATAAGGCCAAGTTTTGTAGAGAATGGTTGTGTGGGATGTGTTACCTCCTAGTTTCTCACTCAGATGTATAAAGTCTCAACCATAACATGAGACCCAGGGGTGACATAGATAAGCTACACACTTTCACCTTAATAGCCTTATCTCTCTCTTTAGGCTACCTCCACTTTCTAACTCAAATGGGGAATCCCTAAGGCAATCTAAGTCCAATGAATAATGAATGGAGAGGATGCTTAAAGGACTTAGGGTAAATCTAAATAATGAATTTTGCAGGTATGATTTCTCCACAATGAAATCACAAATTGTAAATGAACAAAAGATACTAATTTAGAGCTGTTTCTCCTTGCCCTTGGAAACCTCTAGAAACCCTAGGACACCTTTCTCCTAGGTTACTTGACTATATCAAAAAGGCCACATGTCACTTCCTTAACCAAGCGCTCCACTAAACAAAGGGTTTTTCTTGATATGTGAGCTGTTCTAGATCCTTCTTGGTAGAGCGCTACCCTTAAAAATGATCTTTTGTCTGAATAAGGATATAATAGGAGCCTTTTGAACTATTCCATGCAAGGTGCTTCACAAAATGTGCTTTATTTGACACATGTTACCCCCTTGGTTAGGGTGCTCCTCTTCTATGGCACATCTAGTGTAGCAAGGAGTCCAAAATACCTCCAAATATGTAAACTTGGCCTTAGGATATGTGATATGACTCAAAAAGGTACAACCCCAAGTGAGAGTATGGATGAAAATACATAGATATGTCCATCCAAGGCAATACATCCTTCAAATATAAAAAATATCCAGCCCTGACTCCATCATTTAGGATCTCATGTATATCTAGGTGGTAACAGGGAACAAAACCAGATTGGTATATTGATTCAGGGGCATCACAACATTTTACTAATCAAAAGGATTGGTATATTGATTTTGTTGAGGAGAAATCCAACTTTGGTTCTGATGTGTATGGCAAGGAAGAATATAAAGTTGAGAGTAGCGAGGTGCTCTACAGCCCAGTATGGGGGAGACATTGTCACATAATGTAACGTAACGTTATGCTACCAAAAATATAAAAAAATTAATTAAAAAAAATCATGTCGGCTCATAAATAGAAAATTAAAACCAAATAATAAATAAATTCACGTGGGTTTATAAAATAAAATAATAAAAACAAACATAGATCAATCTTAAACCCGAATCAATCAAGCACCGAGAGGATCAAATTTATGGAGGTGTAAATTTTGTCTTCACGTGTAAAAAATTTAAGATTAAAAAAAAAATTACACCTCAAGAAATTGGATCCCTCTTGGTGCTTGATAGATCCAGTTTTAAGAGAGGATGCTTAAAGGACTTAAGGATATAATAGGAGCCTTTTGGACTATTCCATGCAAGGTGCTTCTATAAAATGTGCTTTATTTGACACATGTCACCCCCTGGTTAGGGTGCTCCTCTTCTATGGCATCCAGTGTAGCAAGGGGTCCAAGATGCCTCCAAATATGTAAACTTAGCCTTAGAATATGTGATGTGACTAAAAAAGGTACAACCCCAAGTGAGAATATGGATGAAAATAGTGAGGTGCTCTACAACACCAAGGTAGGAAGTTCTCTCTCATTCTTATGGATGAAAATAGCAAGGTGCTCAACCCCAAGGAAGAATATGGATGAAAATACCGAGGTTGTCTTGAATGAAACTAAGAGTAGCGAGGTGCTCTACAGCCCAGTATGGGAGAGACGTTGTCACATATCATAACGTAACGTTATGCTAAGAGGTTGTCTTGTATGAAACTAAGAGTAGCAAGGTGCTCTATGGCCTAGTATGGGAGAGACGTTGTCACATAACATAACGTAACGTTATGCTACCAAAAATAAATAAAAAATTAACTAACAAAAAATCACGTCGGCTCATAAAATAAAAAATTAAAACCAAATAATAAACAAATACATAAATTCATGTGGGTTTATAAAATAAAATAATTAAAACCAGCATAGATCAATCTTAAACCCGAATCAATCAAGCACCGAGAGGATCAAATTTATGGAGGTGTAAATTTTGTCTTGATGTGTAAAAAATTTAAGATTAAAAAAAAAATTACACCTCAAGAAATTGAAAAAAAAAATTACACCTCAAGAAATTGGATCCCTCTCAGTGCTTGATAGATCTAGTTTTAAGAGAGGATGCTTAAAGGACTTGAGGTAAATCTGAATAATGAATTTTGCAGGTATGATTTCTCCACAATGAAATGACAAATTGCAAATGAACAAAAGATCCTTATTTATAGTTGTTTCTCCTTGCCCTTGGAAACCTCTAGAAACCCTAGGACACCTTTCTCCTAGGTTACTTGACCATATAAAAAAGGCAACATGTCACTTCCTTAACCAAGCACTCCACTAAACAAAGGGTTTTTCTTGATATGTGAGTTGTTCTAGATCCCTATTGGTAGAGCGTGTTGTCGCCTTTCACACACCTGGGAGTTAACATGGCAGAAATATTCAAGCCACTAAGTGTGTCCTTGGGGGCAAGCTTCAAGTCAAGTACTGTCACTTGATTCTTGTCTCCTCCATTTAGGCAAACTCCTAACGAAGCCAAGGGGGGTGGACCCTAAAGTTGCTAAGGCTAATTAAGCTAATTAGTTTTGGTGGATGAGTAAGTTGATTAGGAGTTTTATAAAAATAAATTGAAGCAAGAGATTGCAAATAAAATTGTAGTCACAATAGCATAAAGATTGTATAGATCACCAAGTCACTTAATACATGATAGAAAAAATAAAGCTTGTAAAAAGTAATAGTAAATGACCAGTGCTGAAAATGGGATAAAAAAAGGTGTTGTTGTAATGCTTGAAAAATGTTTTGTTGATGCTCTTGTTCAATTTAATAATTAAAATGATGAGTTGATTAAAGGGGAGGGGATTCCCGATATTCCAAAATTGATACTGGGATATATCCAGACTCACCAAGTGTGGCCCGACATAAGAAAATGTGGGCTAGATGGAGTCGCAGGGGGATGTCCAACACTACACCAAACTAGGGTGTAGTTTGATGGGGCCCTGCGGTTGCTTTCTAGTTGTTCCCTCTTTCTTTGTAAGCTTTGCCCACACGAAGCAAAACTGAGACGCTAGACTTTCATCTTTCGGGGAGGTTAATTGCAAAATGTGAGACTAATTACTAAAGGCTGAGAAACTCTTTTCTGATCATCCACCACATACTCGGGAAAGCCCTTTATGTGATGGCGAGAGCATACTTCGGGTATACACAGTCGAGTTCGTTACTTTGAATAAAGCAAAGACTGAAAATGGAAAATGAACTAATTACTACACCACAAGTATCTTTTCCCTTTCAGTACTTCGGTAGAGCATGGTGGGTTAGTATCCGATTAATTTTTTGCAAAAGATAAATCAAATTGTAATTGTAAAAGTATACGGCCTACAAAGACAAAATTAAAGGTTCCTATGTCCTGAAAGAAGTCAATGGCCCAATATTTGGATTGGACCACGACAGTTAATTTTAATTATTCTATGTTAATTTTAGCCAAAATAAACTAAGCAAAAACCAAGAAAAACAAAAACTCACAAAAAGTACACCGACGCGGATCCCCATTAGGGGGATGGGGAGTGGGCTCTTAGGAGCCTACTCAAATCTTTATTATGCCTTATTACAATATAATAAAGAGAAATGCACTTTGGTCTTTCTTAACTGGGATCCAAAGACTTACAAATCAGTAGAAAATTGACTTAAAACAAGGAAGGGAGCTCCGTTAAGCTTTAAAAGGTTCAATTCTTCAAAAATCGACCAGATCTCCCTTCTTCTTTTTTGTCAAAACTGCAAAAACAGCAAGCTATTAATCCTAAAAGATGCTCACAAAACACTTTAAGAGTGTCTTTGAACATCCACAAAAAATTTCCTAAAAATTTCTAAGTTAAATCTATGATAAAAATGCATAAAAATAACCAAGGAGCTTGGGATCTTGGCTTGCTTTTTGGACGGCCAATACGATGTGCACTAATTTGCAAAATTTAACTTTAAACTCTTGAACGAAAACTACTTCAAACAAGCTAGAGATTTACTTTTAAAAACTTGTAAAGAAGTAAAATTCTAAGCTAGATCTCTTTATCTAAATGATGAAAGCTTTATGCAATAAATGAGATCTAAGCTAAATGATCTTATGAATTAGATCCATGGATGATTTTACTGTAAAAAAAACTAGATCTAACAAATAAGATGGTAACCAAAGGGAGAAGTTGATTTTTAAAGGAGAAAGAGATGAAGAACAGCTTGTTGCTAGTAAGATCAACCTAAATGCTTGTAGTGGGATGCCGAGGGACTATGTTCTTGAAAGTAGTTGGAGGTGGAGTGGAGTCAAACTAGATCCACAATTCCTCCAAGCTAGGTACCCTGAAACTTAGTCACAAAACTTGCACACCCGTGAGATCTTGAAAACACATATAAAAAGAGATTAAAATAGCATGAAAATAAGCTTATTTAACATGCAAATCTTTGATTTCTAAACATACATGAATAAATAGAAATGAAAGTAAACTTACTTACAATTCCTATTCCTATTGATTCAGAGGAATCCTTCGAGGCAAGATCTATATCAAGAGTAAACAAGGAATTGCAAAAAAAGAAACAAGTTACCTCATAAAAGCATAACAATGGTGGTCCACACACGAAAGCACAACACAACTAGCCTCCAAAGCTTTGTTTTATTATCAAGCAAAAAAAACACAAAAACATGAGCAAATTACAATAGCAAGCCTATTCTCTCCAAGTCGAACTAGTTTGGAAGAGAGGCGAGTGCTTTATTGTATAGCCAAAAACCACCCAGGGGGAGCGCACCCTCAAGTGGGAGTAGATTGGGCGTGAGCTTGAGTCTTGAGAGAAATCATAGGGATATGGTTGGGTTTGATTGAAAGGAGAGGGCGCCACCTCTCATAAGAGATGCGCCTCACCTTTGGAGAGATCACCAATCCACATGAAAGCTGCCACATATCCATCACATCAAGCATGAGAGAGGGGGCGCATCCCTAAACTTTAGCAACTCACCACCACACCAAATCAACTCCAATCATGACGCCTTGGCTCCCTTTGAGCTCACCCTCCACTTAGGATGAGATGCCAACTCACTTGGTACACTCCGGGCACACGCCCATTTATTGATTTTTTGAGATTTTTCACCTTTTTCCATTTGTTTACTCACATCTTGAGTTTTTTGAGTAAAAGTGAAATAAGTGAAAAATAAATCACTTAAACACTTAGAAAAGTGGGTCTAAGGGTAAAGTGGGTGCTCTGAGTGTGAAAACGAGCACCCCATGGAAAATTTGGCCCCTAGACCACACTTTTATTACATTTTCAATTTTTTCAATTTAACTATTAAAAAAAGTCTAATTTTACAAGAAAAATTATTTTTCTCAGAATTTAAAAAAAACTTAGGGGGACCTAGCACATGTTCATATGACTCAATTTTAATGCCTAGCATGGTCTAATACATTGACACCTAGGCTCTAATAACCTCTTAAGGCCGAGACACCAAGTTGACCACCCCAACTTTGGAGGTATGAGTGAAAAACTCGAAAATTATTATTCGTTTGTTCAACAACAAATAATTAACAAGGGAAAAAACACTCTGGGTTAGTCGGATTAATGTTTAAGTCCTAGGAAGCCGAGTCTTTTACATACAACTACCATGTTAGCACATTTTATTACAATTCCCCCAAGTGGCTATGAACATGTGGTATAAAAAATAAAAGGGCCTAGGAGGCCTGATGGACTTCTGAACTCTGATATGACCAAGTACACTTAATCATTCTTTGCCAGCTCACTTGAAATCCAACTAAGTATGACTTAGTAGGCAACAGAGCGCTACCCTTAAAAATGATATTTTGTCTGAATAAGGATATAATAGGAGCCTTTTGGACTATTCCATGCAAGGTGCTTCTCAAAAATGTGCTTTATTTGACACATGTCAGTCCCTTGGTTAGGGTGCTCCTCTTCTATGGCATCCAGTGTAGCAAGGGGTCCAAGATGCCTCCAAATATGTAAACTTGGCCTTAGGATATGTCATATGACTCAAAAAGGTACAACCCCAAGTGAGAATATGGATGAAAATACATAGATATGTCCATCGAAGGCAATATCATCCTTCAAAGATAAAAAATATCCACCTCTGACTCCATCATTTAGGATCTCATGTATATCTAGGTGGTAACAGGGAACAAAACCATATTGGTTTATTGATTCATGGGCATCATGGCATTTTACTAATCAAAAGGATTGGTATATTGATTTTGTTGAGGAGAAATCCAACTTTGGTTTTGATGTCTTGTATGGCAATGAAGAATATAAAGTTGAAAAAGGGAATGTTAGAAAGTGACAACAAGGAAGGTCTTTCTGCATTGCATGTGCCCTTGCATGCAGGAGACTTAAATAAGGAAGCCAATTGTATTTAATATATTTTTCCTAAGTTTACTTTGGAAAAATTAATTAAAGTGATCTAATTATTAATTTGGAACACTTTTTATAAAGTGAAAGTGAAAATATATTAAAGTGATGGCTAATTTAATCTTGGCCATTGATCTCGTCGAAAGATCTCATCCATAGATCTATAGTGAGAAATTAGGTATTTCGCTTAGCCAATGAGTTAAGAGGAGGATCAATTGGTGGAGAGGACACACACATTCTGACATAGAGATTCTTGCTCATAGCTGACAGTCGGAGAGTAAGAAGAAACTTTGAGAGAGAGAGTTTTGCAGAGAAGACGGAGAAGCAGAGAGTTAGAGTGATCGACAGAGCATCCAGGCAAGAGGGTCGTACACATTCGCAGAGGAGGAGAGCCGAGGTTGAGCTGTAGAGGCAACCGTACAACATACAGATTTCGTACAACAGGCCGTACGGATTTCGTACAGCATAGTAGGAGGTCGTACTGCTCAGCAAGTTCACTAGTGAGTTTGTGTTGGTTCGATTTTGCCAGGTTGGACAAAAAATAGATTTTATGATATTGTAAAAGCTTCATATTTTCTCAATAAAATATATTCTCAGACTACTGCACCGGTTTTCCCATCTTGGGTTTTGTCCGGGGGTTTATACCCAAAAAGATTTGTCTATTGTGTGATTAGTATTTCCCTTAGTGTTTTATTTCCGTTGCAATTTTTATTTGGTGAAGAAATCCATGTGTGGTTAACAGTAATAATTTGGGTTAATTAAATAAATCCAGCATACTCTAGCCCTAGAGTGGATTTTAAGGAAATTTACATGGTATCAGAGCTCTTCTGAGCAAATCTAAGAGAAAGCATCAAGTTGGTTGGATAGACCATTCGCATATCTATCCAAGGGTTTACAGGTACTATTCATTATGGTCGTACAGTTGAGAGTTGAGGATAGACTCCAGGGGGCACTGGACTTTCCTACTTGGAAAGAGAGGATCACCAGGATCCTGGATGTCAGTGATGCTGATGAGCACATTGATGATCAGAAGGTGGCTCCCAAAGATTCGGCAGATTTGGCTAGGTGGAAGAAGATAGATTCCAAAGCTATGTTGATCATCTTGGATGGGGTGAAGGACCATATAGTCCCTCATCTGTCTGGGAAGAAGTCCGCATTAGAGATGTGGAAGGCTTTGGAGAGTCTATACCAAAGCAAGAACGAAAACCGGAAGATGGTGCTGCAAGAGAGATTGCGCAGCACCAGGATGGTTAAGGGAGAAGGAGTGGTGCCTTATCTTACAAGGCTCGCACAGATCAGGGATGAGCTTGGAGCAGTGGGCTCTAAGACTGAGGATGAGGAGCTAGTTCGCATAGCCCTCAATGGTTTCTCTAAACCATGGGACATCTTTGTCAAAGGTGTGGCTAGGGAGAAGCTCCCTGACTGACAGAGATTGTGGGATGACTTCGCACAGGAAGAAACCCGCATGGGTCAAGGTTCAGCTTCATCCAGCGGTACCACACAGATCGTGGAAGAAGAGGCTCTAGCCCTAACAAGCAAAGGTAAGGGGAAGGCAAAGAAGAAGAAGGGTGGCAAAAAGAACTTGGACATGTCAAAAGTCAAGTGCTTCATATGCCACAAGCATGGACACTTTGCTTCCCAGTGCCCAGAGAGGAAGAAGAACAACAACAATACTCAGATGGCAGGTTCTGCAGAGGTGGATTACTTCAGCAAAAGTTTTGATGGAGACTTTTGCTTGATAGCTTGCATGGCAAGTTCCGTCGACAGCAGTATCTGGTATGTGGACAGCGGTGCATCTTGTCACATGACAGGACATAGGTCGTTCTTCAACAGCTTGAAGGAGGGTGGAGTAAATCTCCATATTGAGTTAGGAGATGATGCATGGTATCAGGCGCAGGGTATTGGTACTGTTTCGTTTTAGAGGGAGTCTGGAAAAGCTATCAGCTTTGCTGATGTGTTATATGTCCCAGGGATGATGAAGAATCTCATGTCAGTTTCCACACTAGAAGACAAGGGTTTTCTTGTGACTTTATGAGACAGGAAAGTATATATCAGGACACACGGGTCAGATCAGAGATGGGACAGGATGATTGGGGTTCGGAGTCGGAAGGTTTATAGACTACAGTTTGAGCCTGCAAAGGCTTTGGTCAATTGCAATGGCAGTGATGGCGAGTTATGGCATAGGAGGATGGCACACTTACATCATGGTGCACTGAGGCATCCGAGATAGGCAGTTATCGGAGTTCCTTCAGTACAGGAGGAGAAGCACAACCACTGCAAGGGTTGTGCGTTGGGGAAGAATATCAAGAGACCTTTCCCACATAGTGAGCACAAGTCTGAGGGGGCCTCAGACTTGGTGCATTCGGATGTATGCAGACCGATGAGCGTCCATTCTTTCAGTGATTATAGTTATTGCATCACATTCATTGATGACTATTCCAAGAAAACCTGGATCTATTTCCCGAAGGCCAAGTCAGACGTCTTCGAGCGTTTCTGAGAGTTTAAGACTCTCGTGGAGAACCAGACAGGGAGAAAGATTCAGATATTGAGGACTGATAACGGGGGTGAGTACACCGGTAGAGATTTCATGGAGTACTGTGCATCGGAGGGGATCAAGAAGGAACACACTGTTCCTCACACCCCGCAGCAGAATGGAGTGATGGAGAGGAAGAACGGGACACTGGTGAGTGCAGTCAAGGCCATGCTATTTGATCAGGGATTACCACTATTCCTATGGGCCGAGGCATTTCGGACTACAACATATGTCCAGAAAAGGTGTCCCCACACAGCATTGGGGAGGAAGATACCTGAGGAGGTATTCACAGGTACTAGACCAGATGTGAGTCACTTATGCATATTTGGGCGTATCTGCTATTGTCACATTCATGCTGACACTAGGAAGAAGCTGGATCCTTCTGGAGAGAAGGGGCTTCTAGTTGGTTACAGTGAGACTTCCAAGGCTTATAGAGTATATGTACCAGCTCGCAAGAGGATTATTGTGAGCAAGGATGTCCAGTTTGATGAGGACAAAGCCTTGAGAAGATATATGGACCTACCAGCACAGGAGCAGCCAGCAGAGGACTCAGGATTCAAGCTGGAGGAGTCACAGGCACTGACACAGGGCACAGGCTCTAGTAGTCAGAGGGAGTCAGGTGGACAGGATCCTCCTATCATTGATGTGGAGGATGAGCAGCAGCAGCAGCAGGAGGATATCCGACAGCCGCAGCAGGTAGACACTAGGCCACAGCCTAGGTGTTAAAGGTCCACTGTTCAGGATTCCAGGCAGGTGAGTCTTCCACAGAGCTCCATGAAGTGGAGCAAACCACCAGATAGACTGAGCTATATGGCATTGATGACAGAGTTGATTGACTCTAAACCTTCTAGTTTTGAGGAGGCTGCAAAACATGATGTGTGGCAAGAGGCCATGGTTGAGGAGTATGACTCAATCATGAAGAATCAGGTATGGGAGGTTGTGCTGAGGCCACAAGGTAAAAAGTTGGTGGGATCCAGATGGATCTACAAGGTAAAGCATGCAGCGGACGGAAGTGTGGAGAAGTACAGGCACACTTCGTGGCGAAGGGGTATTCGCAGAAGGAAGGTATTGACTGTGAGGAAACCTTCGCCCCTGTCGCCAGGTATTCTTCTATTCAGACCATCCTATCATTGGCAGCAGAGATGGGTTGGCACGTTCATCAGATGGACGTAAAGACTGCCTTCCTCAATGGGGTTATTGAGGAAGAGGTATATATTGAGCAGCCAGAGGAGTTTGAGGCGGAGAGCAGAGAGTCGCATGTATGCAGGTTGCAGAGAGATCTTTATGGGCTCAAGCAGGCACCTCGAGCATGGTACTCGAGGATTGACAGCTATCTACGAGAGATGGGTTTCCAGCGGAGTGAGGCAGAACATAACATGTACTTCTTGTCAGGTGAGGTACCTCTCATACTGGTTCTCTATGTGGATGATCTCTTTCTTACAGGAGATGAGAAGTTGATCAGGGACTGCAAGTCCAATCTTGCAGTGGAGTTTGAGATGAAAGACCTTGGGTTGATGCATTACTTCCTAAGTATGGAGGTCTGGCAGAGAGATGGATGCTTCTTCATTGGACAGGGGAAGTATGTAGTGGAGATCCTGAAGAGATTCAGGATGGAGGACTGTAGATCTATGGCCACACCTCTAGTTACCAACTAGAGGAAGATAGATGCATTAGGATCAGAGGAGTTTGATCCTACTTTATATCGGCAGCTTATTGGGTCACTTATGTATCTGGTCAACACTAGACCAGACATCAGCTTTGCGGTCAACTCTTTGAGTCAGTTCATGGTGAACCCTCGAAGAGTGCATTGGACAGCTGCGAAGCACATACTTCGCTACATTAGAGGTACAGTGGAGTATGGACTAGTTTATGAGCGCAGTGGGAGTATACAGTTGGCAGGGTCTAAAGATGTTGACTGGGTAGGATGTGTAGAGGATCGGAAGAGCACTTCAGGTTGCTGCTTCAGCATTGAGTCAGGGGTTGTCTCTTGGTTCAGCAAGAAGCAGAATTCAGTTGCATTGAGCTTAGCTGAGGCTGAGTACATGGCAGCCAACATGGCAGCATGTGAGGGGATGTGGCTGAGGAAGTTGCTCTCAGGATTATTCGAGAGTGAGTTGGAGACTACTGTAGTTCACTGTGACAATTAGAGTGGCATTAACCTTTCTGAGAATCCAGTGTTCCATGACAGGAGTAAACACATTGACATCCGGTATCACTTCCTCAGAGATTGTGTTCAGAGAGGAACCATTCGGTTGGAGTACATTCAGACAGATGAGCAGGTGGCCAACATATTTACCAAGGCACTTTGCAAACTCATGTTTGTAAAGTTCAGAGACAAGTTGGGGTTGTTACCGAATCCCTTCCTCGTTGAGAGGGAGTCTTAGAAAGTGACAACAAAGAAGGTCTTCCTGCATTGCATGTGTCATTGCATGCAGGAGACTTAAATAAGGAAACCAATTGTATTTAATATATTTTTCCTAAGTTTACTTTGGAAAAATAATTAAAGTGATTTAATTATTAATTGACTTATTGGAACACATTTTATAAAGTGAAAGAGAAAATATAATAAAGTGATGGCTAATTTAATCTTGGCCATTGATCTCACCGAAAGATCTCATCCATAGATCTATAGTGAGAAATTAGGTATTTCGCTTAGCCAATGAGTTAAAAGCAGGATCAATTGGTGGAGAGGACACACACATTCCGACAGAGAGATTCTTGCTCATAACTGACAGCCGGAGAGTGAGAAGAAAGTTTGAGAGAGAGAGTTTTGAAGAGAAGACAGAGAAGTAGAGAGTTAGAGTGATCGACAGAGCATCCAGGCAAGAGGGCCGTACACATTCACAGAGGAGGAGAGCCGAGGTTGAGCTGCAGAGGCAGCCGTACAGCGTACGGGTTCTGTACAGCAGCAGGCCGTACGGATTCCGTACAACAGGCTGTACAGCACCACAGGAGGCCGTACTGCTCAGCAGGTTCACTAGTGAGTTTGTGTTGGTTCGATTTTGCCAGGTTGGGCAAAAAATCGATTTTTTGATATTGTAAAAGCTTCATATTTTCTCAATAAAATATATTCTCAGACTGCTGCACCGGTTTTCCCATCTTGGGTTTTGTCCGGGGGTTTATACCCAAAAAGATTTGTCTATTGTGTGATTAGTATTTCTCTCTGTGTTTTATTTCCGCTGCAATTTTTATTTGGTGAAGAAATCCATGTGTGGTTAACAGTAATAATTTGGGTTAATTAAATAATTCCAGAATACTCTAGCCCTAGAGTGGATTTTAAGGAAATTTACAGTGTGCAACTTCAGATGAGAGGTAAGAGGTTGCTATTTAGGAATGTCTACTATATCCCTGGTTCGTAGAAAAATATACATTCTATTATTTGGATTATGAAGCATAGCCCATACTTAGATGTTGCCTTCAGTAATAATAAATGTTTTATTGTTGACAAAAACTTAAAAGAGCAAAAAGAGTATTGCTATGGGTCTGGAAGAACAGGATTTGTTTTGACTGGTGGATGGTGAAGAGAAGTTGATGGTTAGAGGAGAGAGCTTGGAGAAACTAGAAGGTAAGCAACAGATTCATTATGCCCTATCTGCTGAGTTTCATGAAGAGTGGAAGAACATCAGGGAGGGTGAAGATGAATCAGTAAAACAAGAAGGTGCTTCCTCAGAGAAGCAAAAGAAAAACCTTCATATGCTGACCTGCCCAGAGTTGAGTTCAATGAACAAGCCAAGTTCCATTTCAATGGTCGAAAACTGACTATTCAACCGACATTGGCTCTCAGCCTCTCATCACACTGATGAGCCAATGGTCAGACAAAAGGTTGTTGACATGATTTGTAATTCATCAACTTTGTCAGATACAGTGCACCTCCAATTGCTGATTGAAGACCTTATTTTGGAGTGGGCTGCAAACATCTTATTTGTCCAAAGTTTTGTCTATTTTGGAACAGGCAATTTTCATGTAATATGACTATTATGGGAGGATGTCAGATATAACGGTCATAATTAGGACTTACCACATACAATAAAGTCTTAGTTGCACCTATGATGTAAAAAGACATTGCATCACTGAATTATGAATCAATCCATTCTCTCTCATTCTTATCTGTATCCATGATTATTATGGGAGGATGTCAGATATAACGGCCATAATTAGGACTTACACATACAATAAAGTCTTAGTTGCACCTACGATGTAAAAAGACATTGCATCACTCAATTATGAATCAATCCATTCTCTCTCATTCTTATCTGTATCCATGTCTACGCTCGTGTGTGTGTGTGAAAATTGACAGGCCTACAAGTAAGAAAGCAGAAAAAATACATTGTTTGAGTATACTCAGTAAGACCCTCGTTATGCTGTTTATATCACCCACAGTTATTCGAGATCTTTATTATTTCATAGCATCTGGAGAGATTAAAATGAGATTGAAAGGAAATGGAATATGGCAAAGCAATCTATGATCTAAATTTTTGAAGGATGCCTGTAAAATTTAACTAGAACATGATATTGAATTTACTCCATTCAAATTTCATACAACTGGGCAATAAAACAGAGAAAGACTTCATGTTAAAGTTCTTCCCTGCATTTACTTAAACTTACCATTTTCTAAAATGTCAGTTATGACAACATGGAAGAGGGTTATAGTACAGATTCTATTTAAGCCTTGAATAATTGTGACTTGCAAGTTTTAATCCTTAACCTGCCCCAAGTCTAATGTCGAACGATATGGTAGTGATTGAGACCAAGCATCGCCACAATAATGACCCAGGTTCAAGCCCCAGCATGCATAGAGACCTGATCATGTTAGATGGCTGAGATTGACGCCACCGTGTTAAAGTGAGTTTACAGCGATCAGGCAGAATTGGAATTCATAGCTCCCCTGATATATGAAAAGAAAAAAAGAAAAAAACATTCACCCTTACCAAAAAATTTGTTTAACAATACGGTAGGTTTCTAGCTAACCAGGAAGCTCTACTCTCAACCTGCTTGTTGCCCATGAATACTACTTTGAGTGGATTGCAGGTGAAAATTATCTCAAAAGTTTCATAATTCCTTCAATTGTAGTAGTTATATGAGGAGCTATAAGGATTCATACCCGTTTTTTGTTGCCCACTAATGGTTATAGGTAACTCAGACTCGCAAAAAACTGGGATACATTTATCCAAATTGTACAAGGTACTGGGCTTGAAGACGACTTCTTCTTCAAGTTCAAGGGACGAGGCTGTCACATCTGTACGGGTGACTGCTGTAAACAATTCTAATTGATCTGGGCATTTAATTAAAGATATAAGATCATCATCAGCGATTATTGAATTAGATCCAAGGCAAAAGGAACAGCCTTGACCAGTTCCATAATTAGCAAATCAACATTTAATATTCAAATACTGACCAGTTTAAAACTTCAGCAGCACTCGCAGATCATTCATTGAATTTGTGTTTGCTCCTGCAATGCAATAAAAACTATAAGAATGAAGAGTTTTTCATTTATTCAAACAGGCCGCAACTTCACCACTTCATCAGCACCTAACCTCCAAAACCCATTTCTCTATCTAAAATTGGCGGACTCCGCTAATATTATATTTGCATTGGTAGATTTGAGTAAATCGCCCTCAAATTGAAAGCAGAAACATTACAATTATACCGTGGAGGAAAAAACCCACATTTTATTTTTAGCATCGAGAAGTCAAATTATAATGGTAATTACAGTGATAAAATAAATAACATTGATGTAGGACGATTTACCAACCGGTCATCCATTATCCAAATTCAATGACGCTGTCGCGTTCGCTTTTTTTTTTCACACTGAAAAATAGCTATATATTTATTGACAATATATAAGAAAATTCGAGCAACATTCCAGCCATGATAACTCCAAGAGACAGTTACAGCTGTCGCGTTCGCTTATTTGTCCTCGTATGCCAATCCAATACTAGACGTCCAAATTTTCTCTTACAAATTTATACCTAATCCAGTGGTTCCTCAAAATCTATACCGAAAGACACTGTCAGGCCACAGGCCAAACATTGTACAAGGTTGAGAAGTACAAAATTACTTACCCTATTAACAAAGAAATTGGTCTCATATAATTCTTATAGTTCTTATTTTATTTTTAATTTTTAATTTTGGATTAATCCTTACAAATATATTATAGTATTAATCCTACAATTTTATTATGATTCTTTTTATTATTATTTAAATTATATTATAAAAATAATTTTTTTTTTAAATTCCAATTTTGAAATCATTTATTTTATAGCATAATATTTTAAGAAATAAGTGATTATATATTTTAAGAATGGTTATCATTTCTATATTGTAATGGCTTTGAACTTTATTATTAACTACCTTGTACCGTGAAGAATATCTTAGGATTTAACCATTACATGTGTTTTTTTGTTTGAAGCTTAGGATAGATATCGTTCATAATCTCATGAAGTTGCATGATTTTAACCTACACATTTTGTGTGTAAAGGTGGCTTTGTTTTTCTGACATTAACCTAAGTTCATACCCAAGTGGTTGTAGAGCCCTTGTGTGTGTGAGGGAAATAGTTTGACCTCTTAGAGTTGATTTATCTTTGTCGTTAAAGAACTTAACACATCCCATATTTAAGTGGACCGTAATAAGATACTTTATCATTTATCCTTTAATAATGACTTCACATATAATCCCTTTGTGAATCAATGTTGACATTATGTGACCACACACCTCAATTATACTATAAGCAATTCAAAGATTAAGAGCGTAAAGCAACATGATTATAATGTAACATTGTAAGCTGTGCAATAATATAACTTCCCCTTGACAAAGCCATGTCCAATATTGATCTTGCTCTTTTTATTCTAAATTACATCATATTGGAGTAGGGGAAGGTTTTTTTTGCATGCAAGAATTAGTGTTGAACCCTCAGTTTAGTGGCCATGGTTCCTAGTCCAAGAAAGGGATGCCCCCAACTGCACATGAAGTCACATTTTGGTCCCCCATCAACTCCGATGGTAAATTTATCAAGAAGGCTCAGCCATCATGTTTTGTTAAAAAACTAGACAACATTCTTGAGGTGAGCCTCCATGTCTCTTCCTCGCACCAAATGGCCCTCTCAATGGAAGATCACAACTCGATAGGCTAGTTTATAGGTATTTGGACGTCACCTTGCTCTTTGGATTTATGGGTACAAAAAAATTGGTAGGTATCGATTAAAGGAAAATTATCTCACTTCTTTTGTGGTAGAGGGCTTTATGCTTTTTTGTTTGAAACCAAAGAAAATAGGGACTTAATATTCAGAGATGGCCCATTTTTCTTTGGCTCAAGAGGAGTGTACTTAAATCAATGGACACCTAATTTCAACCCTAAACTTGATGTCTATTTAGTTGTACCTATGTGGGTACGCCTGCCTCATCTACCCCTACATTGTCGGGGAGAAGACTCTCTGAGAAACATAGGGAACTTTCTTGGGAAATACATAGACATGTTTGAACCAAAAGGTAGTATGTTTGCATATGCAAGAATTCGTGTAGAGCTATATTTGGAAAAAGGCTTACCAAAAACTATCCTCCTAACTTTAGATAATTGGAAATGTGTTTGAAAATCATACTATGAACAACTTCCTTTCAAATGTAAATCATGTCATGAGTATGGACACTTTGCAAAAAATTGCAAGAAGGCCTAGCTATCAACTCAAGTTATTTTAGATAAAGAGGAACAATGGCAAGTTGTTAAAAAAAGTTGGGATCTGAAAATCCATAGGGATCAAATCAATTAGGCCCTGTGATATCATCTCAAGTTGATCCACCAATCCTAACCCCAACAAGTCCTTCCCAACCAACAACTATAGCATGTCCAAAGAATTGGGGATCAACCTCTCAAATTACCCCATTAGCTACTAGCTAGATCTAAAGGTCCAATAAATTTGTTAGTCTTACTCAATATGCACTTGTGCTGATAGAAATCATGGATTCATTAGTGAATGCCCTTAGATCTGTTTTCCTTACAAGAGCAATGTTCCTCCCATATTATCATATCTAATCCATCCACACAAAGGATGAAGAATCACTCTCAGATCAACAAGAAGTGATTGAACCTATGCCGAGCAATATTCCTCCCATATTAACATATTGAATCCCTCCACACAAAGGATGAAGAATCGTTCTCAGATCAACAAGAAGTGATTGACCCTATGCCTGAAATACCCCGCCACACCAACTCAAGGATCCTAACCAGGAAAAAAGCACAACAACTATCGAAAGAGGGAGACAAGTATGATGAAGTTGAAGAAGAATGACAACCTAGGAAAGCAAGAAGAAAACTGGCTAGGGAAAAAAGAGAAGAGGCAACAAATATGGAGAAGCAATTGGGTATCCATACAATAATAGAAACCTCAATGGGTACATGAAATAGATCTCTGGCTCATAAAACTCTAGGATTACAAGGATCGCCAGGGAGTCATCAAGGGGGCAATAAAAAAAACCCAAATGTTAAATAATGGTCAGGGTCTCATGGAATTATAGAGGCCTATGTAGTTATACTAAGGAGGAAGCAATAAAAGATCTTATCAAAATCGAGAAACTTGTTGCTCTTGTCATATAGGAGAAGAGCAACAATGGAAAAATAGTGAAGGAACTACAATAAACTCAAGAGGTGAATAAGGGGGCATTTGCACTCTCTATGGCAGCTCCTTATTCATACTGAGCTTAATCATACAAAGATAACAATGGTTTTATCGTGCATAAAACAACAATCCTCAGGTAGAACATTCCATATATTTAATGTGTATACGCTTGTTGCTTATGGAGATAAAGAGGAATGTTGGAGTTCTCCTCTAGCATTAAAAGAATTAGATTATATTAAAAACAACATAGTGGCGAGATATTTCATTGTAACATTCTCAAATAAAGAAAACAGAGGTGGAAGTATAGTGAGAGATCCTTTCAAGGAAAGCATGGAGATCTTGTGATGAAATAGGATCTTTTGGACATCAAGCCATTGAAAGGAAAGTATACTTTGACGAAGGATTTCTCTTGGACATGTCACAGCCATACTAGATCACTTCCTAGTTCAAAGCAATATTCTCTTGGGAATATAATAATTTATTCTATAATCATCCCATTGGGTTCCTCTAATCATCAACCCATGTCTCTCTCTCTCTCTACGTGAGTCCCAAAAAATTTAGCCTATACCCTTTAAGTTTAGCCCTCTCTGGATCCAAAGCCTAAGGGAATTGAAATTAATCTTAGAATAGTGGAGAAAATCATATTCTAGGTCTCCTTAATATATTTGTAAACATAAATTGATAGCTACCAAATACGCCCTTAAAGCTTGGGCGAAGACCTCCTACTATCCTCCAAATCACGAAACTATAAAGTGGGAAAATAATTTAGGAGAGCTTCAATATAGGATGGAAACTAAAAATATTACAAAGCATTGCAGTTGGAGGAACAAGATATATGTCACAAAATCCATCAAGCAAATTGGTCAAAGGAAGAGTTGTGGAGGCTTAAATCAAGTAGCCTTTGGTTATAAGCAAGAGACCAAAACACCACTAGTTACTTTCACTGAAAGGCCAAAGCTAGGCTCCAAAGAAACAATGTGAAGGAGATAATCTTAATAGATGGGACCAATCTTAAAGACTTTTTATCCATTAAGGAGGCAACCCACACACACTTCAAAAATATATTTAGGGAAGAAGAAGAAGTTGATGTTGATTCAATAAGGAATATGTTAGATAACATCCCAAAAATTGTTAAGGATGAAGAAAATATGGAACTATGCAAAGACATAGAAGCGACATAAATAATAAAGGCTATATGGAGCTTGGGACCTAATAAATCCCCAAGTCCAAACAACTTATCCATCCACTTTTTTTCCAACTTGTTGGCATATCTCTACATATGATCTCAAATGCATGCTCAATCATAACCAAAAAAGAGGAAATTGGGAGGCACCCCAAACTCCTCCTTTTTAGCTCTCATCCCAAAAGATTCAAATCCCTCCTCCTTTGCCAAATTTCATCCAATATCTTTATGTAATTCATCTTATCAAATTCTAACAAAAATTATTGCCAATAGGTTACTCCTCAAGTTAATTTACAACAATCAAGGCAAATTCATGCAAAAAGGATATATTATTAACAACATAATTTTAGTCCAAGAGGCTATACACTCCAAGAAATCAAACAAAGAAAAAGGGATGATCATCAAAATGGGCATGGGAAATGCTTTTGATTGTGTAAGGCATTCCTTTCTCTTTAACGTTCTCAAATAATTTGGTTTTAATGACTATTGATTTTCTTGGGTGAAGCTTGTAGCTCCCTTAGTTAATGGAAGGCCTACTAATTTCTTCAAGAGTGGAAAAGGCCTAAGACAGGGTTTTCCCCTATCTTCGTTGCTATATATTATTATGGCAAATTGATTAAGCAAGAAACTTGAGATGGAAATATCCTTGGGCCGGTTCCAATGCATTAGTTTTACTGGAGGATCAAGGGGATAAATCACTCTCAATTTGTTGATGATACACTCTTCACTAGAGGAGCATCAATCATTATTGCCAAAATATTTAAAGTAGTTTTAGATCATTGTCTCAATGCCTCAAGGGGATATGTTGGTAATGGTAAATGTATGATCTATGGGTGGAATATCTCTACCTTCCAAGTACAAGTAATCTCCATAATTATGGTTTTCCCTGGTACAATTGATTGGACAACCTTCAAATACTTGGGGATGCCAATACCATTAGGAAACCCATCAATGGATAATTGACAAGGAATTCTAGGCAAAATCAAAGCCAAAATGAAAGCAATGGGGCACACAATGGATCAATATAGTTGGAAGGTTTGTACTCAAAAAATCCATTCTCTCTTCCTTCCTAATCTATCAATGCTCAACAATGTTGGTTCCTATTGGAATTATGCAACAAATAGCAATAGAAATTCGCAAATTCCTTTGTAAAGGAGGAAAAATCAACAAAAAAATAATCTCATTAATTGGAACACAATTAGAGATCCAAGAGAAAATGGAGGTTTATGACTCAAAGGCACCATATTTACGAATGTTTCTTTGGGAGCAAAAATATTTTGGCACCTCGTCATTGGTAAGATCAAATGGTAGAAACAAGTTCTTCGCAAAAAATACTTCCAAGGCACAAGGAAACTATGCATAGATCGACTTATGGAAGAGCAAAGAGGTTCTCATATCTAGAAACTTTGCAAATATTATATTCCCCTTATTAGATCTAAATTAATATGGATACCAGAAAGTGGTAAAATTATCAACATTTGGGATAATCAAATCATGGGGAATCCCCCTTTAAGTCATCAACGGAATTATGAGCTCTTGAGAGAATGAATGGAGAATCAAGGCATAAAAATGCTCTATGATATATCAGCATGGGAGGAAAGCGATTGGTGCTACAAAGGATGGAAACCGTTGGCGCCACTAGCACCCCTAGGGTCTCTTGCAACATCTCTTATCTTTGCTCTGCGAGGTTGTGCACCAATGGACCTCTACACCCTTGATCGTCATGGATGAGGGAAGAATGGTAATGAAAATTTAGTCCAAAAAAGGATACCATGATCAAATTTCAATGCTCCCTCTCCCATAGCATGCAAGTATCTGGAAACAAATGTGGCATCGAATGGCCTCCCAATAATAAATACCTTTTGTTGTACCATGGTACACAAATACCTTTTAATAGCATAAAATATCAAACGTCATGGAATATGGGGACCAATGAGAAGTGTACTATGTAAAATGGAGGCATAATCCCAAAGGCATTTGTTCTTTGTATGCATATTCACTATTCAAGTCCAACAATTAGCTCGCCAAGAAATCATTCATAAAGTTGAGATTCCTCAATCTTAGAAAGATATGTTTACAATATGGTGGGGGGGTATATAAGACCTCTAGCAAATGAGCCTCTTCTCAAATGAGCATGGCATGCAATCCCAAAGTTCATCTACTGTAAAATTTGGTTAGCTTGTAACAAAGCCATATTCGAGGAAGTAGTTGTGAATCCAAGGCTAACTATAACTAAGCAAGGAGTCTTATGATGGGAGTAATCAAGGTGAGAGGAGTCAAGGAGATATACTACTCTCATGTTAGAAAAAGGAGAATTTTTTTGCCTCAAACATATTTTAATGAAAATTGAAAATCCAGTCAAATGTATTGCCTATCAGCCTGTTGAAAGATCAAGCTGGTAGCTTTGAATGCAAGAAACAAAGCTGAAGAATTGATAACTTTCTGTGATAAAACACGTCTTTTTATTTGATGGAACCTCCAAAGGAAATCAAAGGGTGGTAGATGCGAGGGGGATCATTTACAATCTCAATAGAAATAAATAATTTGGGTTTAAATGGGGCTTAGGAATAGCTTCAAATAACCAAGCATAAGGGCTTGCTTTGTATCAAGGGATCAAACTTATAGATGCCAACATAATCAAGAACATTATAGTAATTAGATACTCATCTATTGTCATAAGGTTCATCGTAAACATAAGTAAAACTTCTAACAATTTGGAAAGGATTACTGAAAGAGTTAAGAGCGAAGCAAAATGCTTCAATAACATTGAATATTATCATGTTTTAAGGGAAAATAATAAACAAGCTTATAAGCTTTCCAACTCAACTCACACATAGGTTATGGAATCATGAAAAAATGGGGGTTATCATCTACCCTCATTCTCTAATTAATTATCATTAACAATGATCACCCCCTCACATAATTGCATGCCCTTCACATATCATCGAGTGTGGCAAGATGGGGTTATAACAACCTAAGGAATAATGAAGGTTCACCACCTCGCACTTTCATTTATGTGCTGCTTAGATCTATCATATAAATCCCGCATGCAATATTTGAGGGAAGAATGTGGGATTTTGATGGATATGTGTGAAATATTAATGCCCTCGTGGCAAATCCAATGATGATTTGAGGTCATTATGCTAAATATTGTGTGTGCCATGGGGATGAATTTGTTCGTTCAGGGTTTATTAGTGAAGAATTTCAAAGTGCAATGACATTGGAAATCAGGTGTTTCATGACTAATAACAGAGAAAACTAGGGTGTGACAGCACTATGAATTTGTTGATTCTAGAATTTCAGTGGTCGAGGTGCATTAACGGGATAGGGGCTCTAACCACTAGAGTTGGCTTGCATAAGGCATTCCAAGTCCCATGCTAGTTCTCCCTCTATGAAATTGAATCTCTATTTCTTGAATATACTAGCTATGAATTAGGAGGAAAATTGGGAGAATTGGTGTCAAATTCAATCCTTCATTAGTTACAGTTCATAATTTATGAATTGATGGATAGTGTTGAGCGTGGGGGAAATTGCCCTGTCTTTGATAAAAATATAAGTACAATGGGCCCTTTGTAGGCATGAGCACCTCATTAAAGAGATTAGGACATCTCTTCAAATTGTTTATATTAAGGTCCATGAAAGTGATAAGGCTAATAAGAGACAACATGAAATCATGATGAATACCATTCTACAACAAAGGGAGCAAATTTAGGCTTTGGACCTATAGAATGCCTAACCTTCAAAATTCATCTTCTCAATGGATAAAGGGACTTCTTCCTCAACCTCAAATTTTAAAATGCCCAAGGATAACTCTATTGACACACGTAAGGAAAAAATAACAATTCAACGTGACCATGAGCATGACCAAGAAGACGAAGATATGGAGCCTAAAGACTCTTAACCCATGAATACCAACTAGAAGGAAGCTCTCATCTTCCATGTATTTCTTTAATTTGACTATTTTGTATGTATTGTAAATTAATTGTTTCAAGAGTCTTTTGTAGAATCTATACAAACATAGTTTTAACTAAGCACTCTACGAAATAGACCGCTAGTATGTTGGTCTTGTCCTTTGATGAACTTCGGTTCTAGAGACTCTCTTTTTGTATTACTAAATTGACTATTGATGTTGTAGCATTTTCATTATACAAACATCAATCGTTTATGTTAAAAAAATAGTATAACTTCCCCTTTTTTCTTTAAAAAAACTAAATTTTGTATTAGTTCTTTTTAGGATCGGTTGTGATTTGGTTACTTAAATTGTTGATAAACTCAAGTAATCTTCGGATTTCCTTAGTTATTCTCCTCTCCAAACCTTAATTGACTTTCAAAACTAATAAACGATTTTTTATCAAATTTTACTATATAAAATTATAAAGAGAAAACTCAAAAAACAAATGGAATACTTACATACACTCCATGATGTTGTACATTAAAAACTACTATTACTTTGTTGAGTTCACTAGTCATATACATAAAAGACTATCCAAATATAGCCACACTACCTCTTAACAACCACTTCTTGGGAGATAACTATATCACACGCTCAAGACATCGACAAATCTAGTTTAGCTACAATAATATGCACTCATATATAGAATAAGACTACTTACATAAACAACTAACCATCCCAAACTAGAGATTCACTCTAGACAATTAGTAAATATTATGACAAAATCGTATGAATAAACAATAAAGTCACATACATTCTTACACTCCCTCTTAAGGATAACACTAGGTACATGCAAACCAAGTATTTTTTTGCATTCTCCAAATTTTCATTTTGGTAAGGATTTCGTTAGTATATTTGTCATGTTGTCTTCAGTGGAGGAACACCACATGTATACCTTCTTCTTAATGGTAAATTCTTGAATGAAATGACACATCATCTCTACATGTTTAGATCGGTCTTAAAACAAAAGATTGTTTGCAAACTTAGCACAACATTGGTTATCACAATAAATACGAGTAACTTCTAACTCGGTAAGTAACTTTTTCGACGATTTGCTTCATAATTGCTAGTAATAACAACAATGTATGCAATGTTAGTAGACGAAAAATCAAGACAAGCTTGTCATTTGATGCTCTAAGACACCACATTAATGAACCCTAATGAGATACAATAACCTATAGTGGACCCATAGGATTTACATTTCCTTCCAAATCAACATCCATAAAGTAATACAAGCAAACATGTTTTTCCTTCTCATAACTAAGACCATAGAAAATCGTATCACTCAAATACCAAGGGACTCTCTTACAACATATCAATGCACCTCTTTAGGATTTACCATGAACTAACTTGAAAGTATTTGTTACATGTGATAAGTTAGGATGACTATTACATAAATAAACAAAACTACCAATCAATTGATTGTTGGAATATTTTATATTCCTTGGAAGGTAATAATGTTTTTGTATTATGTTGGAAGATATCCACAATCTTATGTAAAAGAGTAATACATTTATCCCATATTCATTATGGTAAAATATACTCTTGATATTCATTATTATATAAAGAGATGTTATTATGGAGAATTATATTATCCCACATGTAATATGTGAGAGTAATTCCTTCTCATCTCTTGGTATATAATAGAGTCAAGGGAGTCTCTCACATTCATCCTTTTGTGGGGATCATTCATTCGTGAATCATTCATCCATTGTGGATCATATTGTATTGGGGTTATTGGCATTGCTCTATGTAAGCTTGGAGGAGATATTCTGGAGATAAGAGAAGACTACCTTCCCGTGGACGTAGCCCAATTGGGTGAACCACGTATATCTGGTGTACTCTTTTCTCTTGTTCTCTTTTTGTTCTTATTTATTGTGATATGTTATTGTTTGCATAGATAGGTAAGCTAGTTTAGTTAGATCCATATCTCTGACATGGTATCAGAGCTTGTTGCTATGATCTAGCACCTTCTATTACTTTCAAACAATATTTTATCATTTGGGCATTCATTATTTCTTGTAGATTTGCTTTCTATCCGGTAGCCATTAGGCTTCTCTTCAGATCTGGGCATATTTCTGTAGTTTTTTATTTCTAACCCTAACCTTGTTGTGTAGATTTTTGCAGAATTTTTTCAAGGGTTTCTTGATGTTGTTTTTGTATATCTATATGATTTTCTGTTTCTCCTCAAGTAGATCTATCTTTTGGTTGCCAAAACGGCAATTTTTTGTCCACATTTGGTAGACTTTGTGCAGGTTTCCGTCTTCGACAGATTCGACACTGTTTTCGGCCTCATAACTCGGTAAATTTTTATCGGAATTCTTATTATAACTTGTTTTTGGAACTGAAAAAGCTGTTCTGGATCCACATTCGCGGACATAACAGAATTATGGGCAAGTCTAGGCACTCAATCCAAGGGTTGTAAGTAAACGTTTCTCTTTCCTTATTATTTTTCTAATTGTGTTTTTTGCATATTCAAATCAGTACGGTAAAGTATTTAAGTTTTCTGTTATTCATTTTTTTTGCATTTAGGTTGCTTCTAATCATGTTTACTAAGAGATTATTTCTTGTTCTTGGTATATATTTGTCTAACATTTCTATATGGAAACATTGGCATCTTTTAAGAGCATGGATCTCTAGTATTTTGTCATGATGATAGCTATAAACCATCTAATGCTTAATATTTTAACAAGATACTTAATAACTAATTTGTTTTTTTTGTTTAATCATGTTGATTTCTAATCATGTCATGTTTATAAAATCAATTTTATAAGAACAATCTCATATGTGTTATCTTTTGATCATTATTTTCTTTATTTATATGTTATTGCTTACCTTTGTGTAAAAGCAATTTCATTATTTTATAAGTAATATCTTTATGATCATTATATGCTCTTGCTAATTAATTCCTTGAGTAAAGTCAATTTTGGTTTTTGAATCTATGTGATATCATAATTTTTTGGCTTGTTATAAGTTATTTAATTGGGATATAGTTTCTTTTTCATGTATTGCAGAGATTGTATATAGTTCATGTGCTATCTGTCTCTAACATTCCTATACGGAAGCATTGACATGTGTTGTTTGTCTCTAACATTCCTATATGGAAGCATTGACATTTCTAGGGCATTTAATCTCTTGCATATTTACATAGTATTTACAAGAAATGAACCCATGACTAAGACCCTTAATGACTTGTCATTTCATAATTTATAAGTGATATCATGAGTTGATCATAATTTGCTATATGTTGATCATATTACACATTTTGATCTATCTATATCATGTCATGTTTATTTCAATCATCTTTTACTCAATATTTATATGGCTTTGAGCAATCTTATAATCTCGAAATATTTATCATGAGCACCTTGTTCTTGTTGCAATGGGATTTATATTCTTATGATTGCAGAGGTTATCTTGTTCTTACTTGTCTCTAACGTTCCTATATGGAAGCATTGACATTTGTTTTTTGTCTCTAACGTTCCTATATGGAAGCATTGACATTTTCAGGGCATTCATCTCTTGCATATTGTTGGCTTAAACTGACCCAGAGATTTCCAATTAGACCCAGGTTCTTTGCGGTTCTCCCTTTGACCAACAAAACCCCTTCGCACCGGCCCTTTCGGCAACAACCTACGAGCAGGTTGAGGTATCACCCGAGATGTATCTTATGGGGTACTGCGGAATCAGGTTTCCACAGTAAATGATGAGTTGTTTATCTGAACAAGCTGCGCAGCGCAGGACGGAAGGAGTGCGCTGCGGGGCAAAGTGATGTGGTGCGCAGCAGGATCCATGCTGCGAGCAGTACTGCGTGGTGGAGGCAACACTGCGGGCCGCACCAAGGGTTTCTTACTGCTGCGAATCTTCTTCTGGAACTGTGAGTCACCCACACTTATCCTCTACTTGGAAGATCTCGGAAACGTTAAGGCACTGAAATGAATATCACTCATCCATTCATTCAGGCACTTACTGGTTATCTTTCTAGCATTCCTTTTAGAACTTGGATTATTACAATGTGAACTGAAATGATAAACATGACTAACTGTGTTGCATTCCTTCACTGTGTTTAAGAAAGTAATTAAACTTAAATGACCGATTCATGAACTTAACATAGAATTGAAATGTTTTCCATTCATTTGCTTCCGTGGAACCTAGCATATCATTCCCAAACTTCTCCTATTGGTAAATGCATATCAAAGTTCTCATACTACAGCATGCAAGGAAACATTCAAGCATTCATTCTACAGAAAATACAGAAAGCATTCATTCATAAACATCATCACATAACACAGGATTTAACATGGTTCACTTCCCCAGATGGAAAGCTACGTCCACAAGAACGGTTGGTAATATATTTCTTTCAAAAGGGATGGGGCAAACATTCTTAGTCTGTGCACTCAGCTGCAGACTCTCCTTTCTCTCGGCTAGGTCTCTGCGCACACAGCTGTAGAGCCTTTACAATATTCTCAGCTCGGAGAGATTTTACAATACAAAAGGGTTATCTTCTTAAATTCTCAGCAACAACAAAAGAACAACAACCCAAAAAAGAGAACAACACAGAGAACCCCCATCCCATACAAAATGTCTTCTTAAATAGATCATGTCCGAAGGTCATGTATGTACAATGCCAAAGACCTAAAACCCAAAACCCTAAGGGTTTCCAAAACTGCGCCGGTTTTCCAAACCGGCTTGCTGGCTCCTAGTAGCGTCTGCTTGATCATGGCGGATCTCCACGTCCTCATCCTGTCGCTATCGGCCTTCCTGTCGCACGCGTGCCTACAGGTTGCTTCTACCGAACCATTTCTCTCCAACAGTTTTACCTTCTAAGCGTGCCAAACGTCGCTTTCCTTAACAACCCACGCGTGGCCGCCTTCCTATTTTTCCTATGTCCGTCGTTCGGTAATCTTGAAATATCTTTCCAAAAATGGCTGCTACCGGTCGAGCAGGTAGCTACACTTGATACTTGTCCAGCACACCGCTTTGCTGGCTCCACGTGGCTTCCTAACTCCGCAGCACTGCTTCAGCGCAGTACTGGTCTTCGCATCACGGCCAAAACTTTGATGTTGCACGCAACTCCGTAGTTTGGTCAAAAGTTGGATGCTGCGCGCAAGTTCGCAGCATCCTCAATACTTAGCCAAAATTGTGTTTCTAAGTTGCGCTCAACTCAGCTTTCCCTGCTTGCCTCAAAAAGGTGCTTCCAAAACTTCATCTCAACCTGGTCCCAACATGCCCCTAACACTTACATGTGGCTCGTCCCCGAGCCACTAATTGTTTTAGCTATCTCACTCTGCGTCGCGACCGATGGAACGAACTTGGCCACGAACTCGTCATATGTATCGCACAACTGCACCACTGCTTCTCTTGTATCCTCCTCAACCTGTTTAATTGTCTCAAGCAGTGTTGGAGTTATTTCTTGTCCAATTTGGTCTTGTACCTGCTTCTGGTTATCGCGCAGTTCTACTAACTTATCTTCAGTTTGCTGCGATACCGCCATGGCATTCTCCAAGAGCTGCTACGACTGATTATCCATATCAGTCTCTTTTTGTCATAATTCCTGTACTTCTTTCTTTAAGCTGGATATCTCCTTGTATCTTGGCAGCCTTTCTCTAGGTGGCAGAGCTTTCACCTCTGCGTTCAACTTGTCCAGCGCGGTCTATTTTTCTTGTACCGTGATCTTGACCTGCAGCAACCCTTGATCCTCTTCAAGGGTCACGATTACCTGTGAAACCTTATCCAAGAGAGATTGGCACTTAGCCATCTCACTTGTAATGCTTTTCGAGGCGGCGCTCACTGCTTGCTCTCTAACTTGCTGTTCAGTTAATGGTGCCTGCTTATTCAGCTTATCCTTCAATGTGGCAATATCGGCCTCATAATAAATCTCTTTATCCTGCATCTCCGACTGCAAGGATCTCACCTTATCTCCGATCCTCAGAACTGTGTCTGCAGGATCATCCTGGATGTCTATGTCCTTAATATCCTTCGCCACATTGGATATGGTAGTCTCCAAATTTTGTCGGCGGTCCCGTTCGTTGCGTAGCTGTACTTCTGCCTTCTGCTGAATTTGTCTGTTTATTGTGGTGAGCTCTGCTTGTGACTTCATCGCTTCAACCGTCTGTTCATGCATCTCCTCCTCGATCTGCGTGTGGATGAAGTGCAATCCTGGCAAAGGGATTTTGGCTAAGTCGAGCTCTACCCTCTCGACTCCCTTTGTGTCCAAGACAACTTGTTCTGCCATTGGCAACGCAACAGCTAATGGGTCCCGATGGACAATTCTGGTCTTCGACGACAGCATTATTGCTAGCTGTTGGCTTCCTTGCTGCGAGGTTCCTACCGACCTCCTTTCAGCCCCTGCTTCCTTCGGCAAAACAAGGTTTTTTTGGACATCGTCCATTTTCTTCATTAGACCTTATATTGTGAGCCGCGTATGGTGCAGGTCATCGTGGATGACCATGACCTTCTTTTCTTTAGCCGCCATAAGCTCCTTCATCTGCTCTGAGACTGTTTCGACTATCATCTCGTAGTCATCATCATTGAGGACTGCCTCCGATTGAATCTTTGTAGCCTTCACCTTTTTCCTCGACTTTGGCTCCTCCGAAGTCTCAGCTTCTTTTCTCTTCCCTATTTCTTCAATGATTGGGCATGAGAGCGGGATCGACTCATCTTCTGCTGAATCTGTCTCCATGTCCATGACCTTTACGCGGAACTCTGCTGGCCAATCTTTCATGAGGTCCTCAATTTCCTGTTCATACATGATGTACTTTCCTGGGAACCACTCTGGTTTCCTCGTTTGTGCTTTCGGCGATATGAATATACATTTCATATCTGCCTCAAAGTCGATGATGCGGATATACTTCGCCGTGACTTGCTTTGTAATGTGGGGTGTCTTCGTCATTGCGTCGCGCAGTTGGATATAGTACTGGTAAAAGACTTTTGCCGGTGCTCTGCATTTGTGTTTTCCCAGAGGTTGACGAACTTAAACCCTCTAGGATCCTTGGTGTCCATAATAACACCCGCATAATCTCGCGACTCCTTCCATCCACACAAAGCAATTAGGACGATGAGCCAGGTGAAATGGAATTGGCCACCATTCACCTGTGTGTCATTGAGTTCTTCAAGGAACTCATTCAACAGAAATTGACACCAATTGAAGCTGTTGCCTTCGGCCGCTGTGGCACCGAGTATTGCGCCCGCAGGCACCTCCGAAGGCCTAGCTGTTTTGAGCATATTGCCTGCGAGCAACTGCGTTACAAATATTGTTGTTCTGTCCTCTATATCTTCTGTCAGGAATCCTCTTTTTTCCTTCACCACTGAGTGGGTTTTCTTCATCTTCTCAACAGCCTCTTTTTCTTTGCTCTTCCCCTGGAAGAATTGCTTAGGATCCTTACCACGCTTGCTTAGCCCGGTGATGCGGTGGATCAAATCAATATTAATGTCAATGTTCCTATCCAGCTGTCATGTACCCACCCTTGGAACCAATGCAAGGCAGGGAACATGCTACCAATGTATGGGGCTTTTCATAAAGCTCAGCCCATTCATTTAGAGGCATACCGTTAAAAACAAAGTGTGCAGATGTAAATCAAACAAATATGCAGAGCAGAAACAAATTCATCCACACACATCTCTTCATATGCACCCAGTATATCAATATCAGTCATCAATTAATTAAAACAATGCAGAAGTAAATACATAGACAACAAAACACTTATCTTCATTTTTGCAACTGCCCAAGCAACTAGCTATGTTGCTGCAACGTTCCACGCAACCATAGGCTCTTCGACAGCTTGTACTGAGTCCGTCCGAAGGCCACCCCCGAGCTGGGCATGATTCTCACAAGGGAAAGGGGACATTCCAGCTCAACCACAGCCCAATAACCATTTTATCTCAGCCAAGCCAGTCCAACTGGGTTTTATCAGGCTACAAGGGAACAATGGATGCTCATTCTCAAGCTCAAGCCAGAACAATGGATTACCCATTACCCATACCCCAACATACTCTTTTTCCTCACAGCAAAACGATTATTGACAGGGTTACACATTTACAACAGAGGTGTTCACAAAACAGGGTCCACATTGGTTCTCCCAACTCGTGGTTCACCCAAACGAACTGTGGAATTTCGATTTCAACCCCATGGAGCAAAACCGATTTCTCTCCACTGGTTAGGATCCTTTCCAATGGCTTAAACGACCTCCAGGAAGACCCAAAAATGTTCTGCTCTCTTCCCCCACTGGTAACCAACACAAAAACGCCCCTTCCCTGCTAAAAGATGAAGGGAAACACAACAAAACGAGGGAGGAAAACGCCCAAGCAGCTAGAGCTACATGAGAGAGCAAGGCCATGGTGAATCCTGGCTTAGGGAGAAATTTCGTGGCTCTATTCTTGCCCAAAGAGACCAACCCATTTTTCTATGAAGGGTGGCTTTCCATACCCGATTTTGGACAGCCATACCTCCCCATTCCCAAGGCATTAACTTCCCCAACCAACTCTTGGGAGAAATCAATGGTTGGGTACAAAAGTCAACATGGGTAGTTGAGGGTTTGATGGGTTCTCTCATTGACATTTGGCTTGACTCTAGTGGCTCAAGGGTTTGAATGTTCCCCCCCCCCAATCCCTTGTGAAATCATGCCCCCATCTCTTTGTTGCATTGCATAGCTATTTGTGGGTATTTTTTATTAAAATGCATATTACATGATATTTGAATTTCCAATGTGCATTGCTAGCATGCAAACCATATGCATCACGAAATCAATGGCGGGGCCTTGGCCTTGAGCTCCTCATCATGATTTCATAACAAGATTACATCATTTATAATGTTAATGCCATGGGGCCAAACTGGGGACATTACATTCCCCTCCCCTTGGAATAACACCGTCCTCGGTGTTTCAACACTTCGGACTATATACCCACTTTACACATGATTCATAATTCAAAGATGGTGGCAGGTCTGTCCTGCAATTCGTCTCTTTACTGTGACCTTTCACGATCAAGTCCTTTGGCTTCCACAAGCTGCTCCTGCTAGCTTTGGTCTTCCAGCTCCACAAGTGGGCATTGCTCCCGAGCAATCCCTTCCGTTTGTTTATCTTCCAGCTGATCTACAAGTCTGGAATTTCATGGATGCCATCTTTCTTGTTGTCCTGGCAACTATCTGTGAGACTTATCATGGCAATTCCTGGTAGGACAAGCATAACACAATAATAAAATTAGTCAATTATTTTCTTAGTTGACTTAGAACGTCCATGCTTTACTCATGAGACTTCCACACATTTCATGCTTTCCCACACACACATGAACTCATTCATGTTCATCCTTTCACAAGAAAATAACTATTTCAGCATTCACAATTCATTTCAAGCAATGAAACACAATTTGTTTTCATTTATGACATGCACTCAACAATCCTTTGTTTCTAAGATGCATCAGTCAAAAGAAAGAGAAGAGTAAGAGTTTTCCCCCTCTTAGTCTTGTTCCAATCCGGAGCCACACCATCACTGGTGGTTCTATGCTCCTTGGCCTTTTTCACTTCAATGTGAATGCTTGACTTGCCCTTTCTTGGCTATGACACTTGGTGTCTAAGGTCTGTTTAAGGCTTTTCAACTTGGGTACCCCTTCCCATTCTGCTTACAGAACCTTTGGCTGCTATGACCCACTCATGTCCACTAGCACCATCTTTCATTACTGCTCATACTGAGCTCTTTAGGACAGTCATATGTCCACATGCATCCTCCAGATGCTTTCATCGTCCTTGCTTTCAGCAGTACCTACACTCAAACATTGAATCAATTCACATGCTTAGTGTATTTTTATAAGGTTTATCTCCAAATGAGAATTTAAGAAATCATAATTAAATCATATACACATGTATATTCATAAGCAAGAGTTGCAAGATAACCAAATACTTATCTTTATTGGATGTCTTCACTTTACTCCACAGGATCCTTCTTTGCTTTCCAAGCACTGGATTTCCCGTGGATACAATAATGAATGTTGGGCCAGCACGCAAGCTACTCCACAACCATTCGTTCGGGCAATGCCAGGCCAGTACGCTAACTGGTTTTATCAATTGTTTAAGGGAATGTTTGGCCAGCACGCCGGCTGCTCCACAACATCAAGTGGTTAATGTTCCCACCAACTACCCTCTGAATTTACCAAGAATTTTATAGTTCCAACCAGCTACTCTCTGGCTTTACCAAGCATTTATAGCTCTTTCAAGGTCCTTGTTTCCTGTAATGGCCGAGGTTTCCAACAAAGAAATAACAGTGTATCAGCTTAGCTGTTAAAAGACTTATACCTGTAATCTTCATTATTCCAAACAAGACATAAATGAAAACGAATACTTATCTGTATTGTGCGTTTCCTCGCTACTCCACAAGTTTCCTTCTCTGCTTTACAAGCCTTGGATCACCTGTGGGGTGGATGCTTGGCCAACACACATGCTGCTCCACAACATCATTTGAATAGGCAATGCCAAGCCAGTGCGCCGACTGGGTTTATCAGGCATCCCAAAAATCAGTATGCTAAGCCAGTACGCCGACTGGGTTTATCAAGCATTTCAAAAATCAGTATGCTAAGCCAGTATGCCGACTGGGTTTTTCAAGCATTTCAAAGATCAGTATGCTAAGCCAGTACGCCGACTGGGTTTATCAAGCATTTCAAAAATCAGTATGCTAAGCCAGTACGTCGACTGGGTTTATCAAGCATTTCAAAGATCAGTATGCTAAGCCAGTACGCCGACTGGGTTTATCAAGCATTTCAAAAATCAATATGCTAAGCCAGTACGCCGACTGGGTTTATCAAGCATTTCAAAGATCAGTATGCTAAGCCAGTACGTCGACTGGGTTTATCAAGCATTTCAAAAATCAGTATGCTAAGCCAGTACACCGACTGGGTTTATCAAGCATACAATAACCATTTCCAAGCCAGTTCTCCGACTAGGTTTGTCAGGAAATAACACCCTTCACCAATACCTCCACATCATGCAAGTAACCAATGCCAAGCCAGTACACTGACTGGGTTTATCAGGCATCCAACAACCTTTCGCCACAACTCCCAAATAACCAATGCCAAGCCAGTACGCCGACTGGGTTTATCAGGCATACAACAACCATAGCTAAGCCAGTACACCGACTGGGTTTATCAGGCAATATGAACAACATAATATGATTACGTGGCTCCTTCTCTTGTGCAACCAGTGGTTCCCTCCAGGAACTCCATAGGTGACTCACTTGACTGCAGGCTAGCATGGCCCCACAATACCCACTCACACTACACAAGGATGATACCCCTTTTCTGCAACACAGCTCCCCGGGCCTATCCATCCCTTCTAGTGTCCTTTAGTGTGAGCATAGAAAGGTTACCACTGCCCATACAGTCCTCTTGAGCACCCTTTCTTCAGTTTGCCTCTTACGTGCAACACCAAATTGCATCTGTGTAAGCTTATAGCACAAGAAGGATAAGCAGACTCATCAGTATTGTTGCTCAAAAAAATTGTAATCATATTTCATATCATTCACTATCAAGTATTGAAACACCAGGAATGCGTCCATTCCCTTAGGGTGTAGTCAATATTGAAAACCCTAACATGACCCAGCACCAGAAAAGGTGTGCACCCCCTTTCCGATGTGCGCCATGTAGGTCCTAATCATACTCAAGCAGTTTGCAATGATATAAATAAGATAGAGCATGCTCTGCATATTAACCCTAATAATTTAGACATGCATGTTCTTGTCTAGGGTCACATAATACTCATTCATTTTGCATATGTGTCTCACATGCCTTCTGGGCATAGCTTTACCATTTCACTTCCATGGTTTACCGACATGCGGTTTGGCTGAGGCATCATCAATGGCGTTTCACCCGAAACCCATTTCCAGAGCATGGGATCATCCCCATCTAGTTTGGCTTCTGTAGGCCATCACACATGGTCTTCCTGCAATGTGTCATCCTGGCACACTTTATCAAATAGCCAAACAGTCAGCAACATTTAGCAACAAGCTTCAAATATGATTGTTCCATAACCAATCAATAACATTAATAATTAAATTCAATATGAATTTACAATTCTGTCTCCTACAGAAATTGATTTGCTTAGCAATGAGTCTCTCCTCATATTGTTTGGCCCTTGTAAGTGGTATCATGCTGCCCATTATGGTTTCACCCTTGCTACCATACCTGAACATCCACCTATAGCATGTCTTCCTGACACAATTTCTATATAAGCCAAACAATCATTAGCAATTATAAGCAAATTCTCAAATCTGAAATTTGTAACTCTGTATTCCTACAGAAATTAGATTTGCAACTATGAGACTATTCTCATAAACTTAAACCGGACAATTTTCAGATTCGTTTCATGCGTAAATTTACAACCATGAGAACCTTCTCATAACCTTTGGATTTTGCACATGGTAGATCCCGGTCTTTACTATGGACTTATCCTCATTGCCATACGCAAGACTTTTCTACCTGAAAACTAAAACTTCAGTCAGCCAAACACGTTGTGAGTATCTACGCACATAATCATTCATTGCCATAACAGTCACTGAAGTGATCTCATAATTATAATACTCAATAATTCAAACACCTTCAGCTGTTTAACATTTGAAATGCAATGAAATATATATACATTTCTATATATGCATCATTACCACAATAGAATTTCAAGACATAGTCACACTATCCCTGCAACTTAAAATAAATCGTAAATACTCATTATTTCATAGTCATATCATTCATACAACTCTGTCCTTCCACAGAGCATTCTAGCAGCCCATCGATCATGATTTGGCTCTTCATGTACTTACTATTCTGCATTACCATAATCATGACCACCAGTCCTCACTTGCTTTGGTTATTAGGCACATAACCAACATACACATGGCATGATATAAATTCATATGAATGCATTGAGATTTATAAACAGTCATAGGGTGTAAGGATCATTTCCTTCACTTACCCACACCTCACCAAGCTTGGTAGGTTAACAGTCCCAATCGGTATTCAATATCACATGCAAACTAACTCAACATAGCTCATACATGGTTGAAGAGATCTTACCAAATCCTCTTTCAACATTCATGCACTTTGGCACCAATAATCATTACCTGCATGGTTACCATTAACATCGCCTGATGTTACCTGATCAATTGGCCTCTTACCAAGGCTGCTCAGTCATTTTGCCAACTTATGATCATAGATTTGTTGCACCATCCTTTCTGCATAAGGTTTTTGGCTTCATGCAACAACATCCTCAACACATTTAGCCATGCTCTTTGTTATCTTTGGTCCTACAACCAATACCAACATCAATAGTGATTATCAACTACAATATTCTCCATTAGTGGTTCATTGCATATGCAGACTTCATTATTCTACCAATATGCAATATCTCATTTATGCACAAGCATTTTCATATGTACTATGCAATGTTTGTTAAGATGCCATCTAGTGCATATGCATCTATGTAATCCCTTACATTTTTAACATTTTTATGCCATATGACAATTTCATAATTATAAGTATGATAACAAATAGGCGTTTAAGGAATTCTTCCCTTTTCGATCCCTCATCGTAACATGGAATTCCTTTTCCATATCATGCAATTGTAAAAATTGCCCATATTGACAACAAAATTTGTTGGTCAAAACAGCCGCTGGCACTCTTCTGCACTAAATATCTATGATATATGTAGACCTCATTCAAACTCTGGTCATGCATCATTGTTCCCTGCTGGACAAGCTTTCCAATGCCTGTCTTCATGCTCCATTCCAACATCGGGCGCGGGAACTGCATCTCTTCAAAAATGACAACTTTGACTCAAATTCTGCACATTTTACACATTTGCATTTTGGTCCAGAAGGCCAATTTCAGCCACCTATGGGAGAAAATCTATGAGGAATCACAAAAACTTATCTATCGGGCGAAGTTATTCCATATAACAAGGAACACTCCGCAATTCACGGATTTCAATTCCGATGTACCATTCATCTTCTATGAATTTCTGGGTTTTGCTACTTCTCACTTTTCACATTTTTCCAAAATTCCAAATTTTGGGCCAAAAATGGCTATCTCCCAAAAGGTGCATTTCTGGGAAATCTTCGTCTAACGGAAACTGTCCGTCTTAATGAGAATATGAAATGTCTAGTTCAGTAAAAATTTTGATTCTCACATCTAGGGTCACTTTTACTACCCACAAGCTTTTCAAAATCCCGAAAAAGTGGCCCAGAACAATGCTTTTTGGCCTTCTTGCTCACCCCAAATCCACATCCTTTGGAGTTTGGCTCCAAGATTCTGAACTTAACATCGTGCCTGCTTCATGGCCGCGCCTGATCAATTTCAGCTCAAACCGACCTTCCGTCAAGCCTCGGGAGTCTGTCCTTCAAAAGTCATTATTATCCATTTTCTGTCAAATCGGAGTGTAATGGGCTAGGGGTCTTCACTCTTTCATTCATGGCCCTCGTCAATGGCCTCCGAGCCCCACAGGAATCATTCCATTCTGAGTCCGGATGTTCCTACTATCCAAAAATCAAGTTTTCGTCACTTTACTCTTTTTTTTCGTTCGCGCGCGCCGCCGTTGCGGGCCGGTTCTCCGAGCGCTTCCGCAACTGCGGAGCCATTCGGCGAAGGCTCCCGCAGTTGCGGAGCCATTCGACGAATGCTCCCGCAATTGCGGAGCCATTCGGCGAAAGCTCCCGCAACTGCTTAGCCATTCGGTGAATGCTCCCATTGCGGAGCGATTCGCCGAACGCTCCCGCAATTGCGGAGCAATTCGCTGAAGCCTTCCGCAACTTCGGAACGACTCGCCGAAGTCTTCCGCAACTTCGGAACGATTCGCCGAAATCTTCCGCAGTTGCGGAACGATTCGGCGAAGTCTTCCGCAACTTCGGAACGATTCGCCGAAATCTTCCGCAGTTGTGGAATGATTCGGCGAAGTCTTCCACAACTTCGGAACGACTCGCCGAACTCTTCCGCAGTTGCGGAATGATTCGACGAAGTCTTCCGCAACTTCGGAACGACTCGCCGAACTCTTCCGCGTTGCGGAACAATTCGTGGAATCTTTCCGCAGTTTCGGGACAACTTCCCAAATTCTTTTCGAAACAAACTTTAAACAAACTTTTCGAAAACACTTAGAAAATTTTTCTGCTTTTTCGGAGCATTTCGCCAAATTTTTCCGCGTTGCGGGACAACTCGTGGAATCCTTCCGCAAATTTCGGAAGAGAATTCCTTCCGCAAATTTCGGAAGGGAATTCCTTCCGCAAATTTCGGGGCGACTTCCCGAACTCTTCCGCGTTGCGGAAAAAACTCGCAGAATGCTTCCGCAGTTTCGGAGCAATTCGCCGAATGCTTTCGCAGTTGCGGAAGAGATTCGGGAATTCTTTCCAAAACAGACTTAAACGATTTTTTTTCAAAAACACACGTAGGAAAAAAAATTTGAAACAATTGGATTTGGCCCATAGAGGCCCAATGCTGCAACCAGCAGCTCTGATACCAAATGTCATGTACCCACCCTTGGAACCAATGCAAGGCAGGGAACATGCTACCAATGTATGGGGCTTTTCATAAAGCTCAGCCCATTCATTTAGAGGCATACCGTTAAAAACAAAGTGTGCAGATGTAAATCAAACAAATATGCACAGCGGAAACAAATTCATCCACACACATTTCTTCATATGCACCCAATATATCAATATCAATCATCAATTAATTAAAACAATGCATAAGTAAATACATAGACATCAAAACACTTATCTTCATTTTTGCAACTGCCCAAGCAACTAGCTATGTTGCTGCAACGTTCCACCCAGCCATAGGCTCTTCGACAGCTTGTACTGAGTCCGTCCAAAGGCCACCCCCGAGCTGGGCATGATTCTCACAAGGGAAAGGGGACATTCCAGCTCAACCATAGCCCAATAACCATTTTATCTCAACCAAGCCAGTCCAACTGGGTTTTATAAGGCTACAAGGGAACAATGGATGCTCATTCTCAAGCTCAAGCCAGAACAATGGATTACCCATTACCCATACCCCAACATACTCTTTTTCCTCACAGCAAAACGATTATTGACAGGGTTACACATTTACAACAGAGGTGTTCACAAAACAAGGTCCACATTGGTTCTCCCAACTCGTGGTTCACCCAAACGAACTGTGGAATTTCGATTTCAACCCCAGGGAGAAAAACCGATTTCTCTCCACTGGTTAGGATCCTTTCCAATGGCCTAAACGACCTCCAGGAAGACCCAAAAACGTTCTGCTATCTTCCCCCACTGGTAACCAACACAAAAACGCCCCTTCCCTGCTAAAAGATGAAGGGAAACACAGAAAAACGAGGGAGGAAAACGCCCAGGCAGCTAGAGCTGCGTGAGAGAGCAAGGCCATGGTGAATCCTGGCTTAGGGAGAAATTTCGTGGCTCTATTCTTGCCCAAAGAGACCAACCCATTTTTCTATGAAGGGTGGCTTTCCATACCCGATTTTGGACAGCCATACCTCCCCATTCCCAAGGCATTAACTTCCCCAACCAACTCTTGGGAGAAATCAATGGTTGGGTACAAAAGTCAACATGGGTAGTTGAGGGTTTGATGGGTTCTCTCATTGACACTTGGCTTGACTCTAGTGGCTCAAGGGTTTGAATGTCCCCCCCCCCCCAATCCCTTGTGAAATCATGCCCCCATCTCTTTGTTGCATTGCATAGCTAGTTGTGGGTATTTTTTATTAAAATGCATATTACATGATATTTGAATTTCCAATGTGCATTGCTAGCATGCAAACCATATGCATCACGAAATCAATGGCGGGGCCTTGGCCTTGAGCTCCTCATCATGATTTCATAACAAGATTACATCATTTATAATGTTAATGCCATGGGGCCAAACTGGGGACATTACACCAGCCATAGATAACCTTGGTGGATTCGTGCCATGAGTGTGCGAACCACAATATTCAGTTCTGGAGAACGGTCAAAATGTGGCAATCTTATCAAGTTCAATAGCCCCAACTGAACGACAGGTTCTAACCAATTGTCAGCTACCAAGTTCAGAGTTCCCTTGGCGTCCTTTTTCCAGCACATATACTGGTCTAGTTGAAAATCTGGGTATTTGGGAACATCTCGCTCATCTTTCTTCATTCCCAAGAGGTCATAATCCTCCCATTTACAATCTGCTATCTTTCCCAGCAGATTCTTAGCAATGTTTACATGCTTTGAGATAGGCGACAACGGGATGTCATATCTCACATTCTTGGACAATTTAAACACAGGGGCATTTAGTGCCCGTGGGGAGATATATTCAGGTGTCATCTTCAAAGGTTCTGTCTGAAAGACTGGCGATTTCTGTGCCGAGGATCCCATCTTTATGATGTTGGATCGAGGTGCAATTAAAACTTTTCCCTTATCTTTTGGTTTTTCCTGCATCGTCGGATTAATTCTTGGTGATCTGCGGGATCCTTCACCTTGTTCTACGGCGACCTTCTTAACTGGAGTTTTCATTAACTGTTGAATCCCTCCGTGCTGAAAGATCCTCAGTGCTTCTTCAATGGTCAGTTCTTCTTCTCTATAGGCAGGTTCGGACATTCACAAATGAGGTAGCGGCTAAGGTAGACAGAATACCGATGGCTACTAGCTCAGAGAGGTTAATCGCAAGACAAGTGCTTGGTAATGCCCGCGAGTCTCCCAACGGTGTTATTTATAGGCGTAGCAGACCCTCTCCCGTGCCCTTCAACGGCTATATAAGCATTTAATGTGGTGTCCGTTGGCAAATTTTAGCGGATCCTTCGGTCTTTTTTGTCGTTAGCGTGCTCAGAATGGCTATCTTTTCTTTAAATGCTGAAGTGGTTGCTGCAACAGTCATCTAACAACTATTTTCTAAAAAGCCATGCAATGGTTATTTTTCTCTGAGTGTTGCGCCGAACTGCACGGCAAGCCATCTGCAACCCTGTACGGCTACTTCGCAGTGCCAAAAATTTCCAACTGCGCGGCTTCCACTCTAAGTATATATATATATATATATATATATATTTTTATTTTTTTTTTCCTTCCGCGCAGCTTCAACAGTGCTGCGCGGTACATAGATCATTCTTCTTATCATACCTTCTTCCTTTTATCATACATGTACAGACTCCTTTACATTTCTAGTGTCTAGTGTCCACTTTCAACTATACTTGACACTTACAACTTCCTTCCTTTGTTCATTATTCAGGGTTCTGCGAAGCAGTGCTATCATGGTATAGCTTTAGCCTGCTTCCATTTATCAAAGTTGGCAAGGTATCACCAGCTAAATAGGTTAACTGGATGCACCAGTGTTAGTAACATGTATCATAGTATATGGGCCAAGCCAATGCATCTTAAATTTACCAGGGAATTTCATGAATTTGCTATCATACAGGAGGACTAGATCACCTACCTGAAAACACTTGTTCTTTATATGGCGATCATGCCATGCTTTCTCACGGTCCTTCTGAGCTTGCTGGTGGAAGCCTGCATTGAAGCAATCTTCCTCTAAGCCCAGTAAGTGTAGTAATCTTTCTTCTAGAGCTTCGCAGTCTGCCATCCCTGTAAATGCAACGATTCTCAAACTAGGGTCAATATATTCCATAGGCATTATAGCCTCCTGCCCATAAACCAACCGAAAGGGTGTCTGTCCTGTCAATTTCTTGCATGTGGTCCTGTATGCCCATAGCACAGATGAGACGCCCAGGTCCCAATCATCTATATTTACATTGCACACCTTAGTGAGTGTGTTCTCCAATATTTTATTGAAAGCCTCTATAGTACAATTCACCTGTGGATGATATGGAGTACTGCGCTGATGATGAATGTGGAATTCTTCTGTAAGCGCCTCAATCGTCTTGTTCAGAAAGTGAGTACCTTGGTCACTCATCAAAATCTTCGGACAGCCAAATATGGTGAGTATTTATTTGAAAATAAACTGCGCAGCAGTACTGGCGCTGCAGTCCTTAACTGGTTTTGCTTCCGCCCATCTAGTGAGGTAATCCGTAGCAGTAATAATATACCTTGCACCCGTTCTTTTTCCTGGTGGGTTTATAGGACCCACAAAATTTATTGCCCATTTTTCAAATGGCTACAGTGTTAACTGTGGATTTAATGGCATCTCATCTCGGCGTGATGGTTTTCCTGTCTTCTGACAGACATCGTAGTTCCTGCAATGTTCTTTGGCATCTTTATGGAGCGTAGGCCACCATAGCCCTGCGCGCAATATCTTCTGTGTAGTAGCCCTTCCTGCATAGTGACATCCCGTGATTCTTGAGTGTGCGTCGGCTAGAATAAATGGCTTCTCATGATCGAGTACGCACCTGCGCAGGACTTCATCCGGCCCAAGTTTGTATAACTGACCTACAATTATAGTGAAGTCCATGGCGCGCACCACTAACTGTTTTTTCTGATGGACCGCGAATTCCTGGGGTGCCAGCCCTGTGGTTAGGAAGTCAATGATATCCTTGTAATAATCATCGGCAACTAGTATACTAAATAACTACGCATCAGGCAGACTGTCTTCAATATTCGTCGGCTCCTCTCCTGACTCGATCCTTGACAGATGATCAGGTCCCAAGTTCAGTCTACCTGGCTTGACAATAATTTCAAAGTCATATTCCTGGAACAGCAATAGCCATCGGCATATGCGTCCCCCTAACACTGGCTTGTTGACCAAATATTTCAATGCAGAATGGTTAGTAAACATAAGGAAGTGCGATCCCAGCAAGTAGTGTCTAAATTTCTGTAGGGCATATACCATCGCAAGGCCTTCCCTCTCAGTAGTAGTATAGTTCTTCTCTGTTGTTGAAAGCTTTCTGCTAGAAAATGCAATAGGGTGGTCAATACCTCCCTCTTCTGGCTTAGCTAACACAATCCCCAGGGAAATACATGATGCGTCAACATGGACATGGAATGGCTTCGTCCAGTCTGGAAAGGCTAGAATCGGCGCAGTGACCATCTTTTCTTTTAATGTGTCAAAACCCTGTTCGCATTCTACATTTCAAATGAATGGTGCGTCTTTCTTCAACAGCTTTTCCATTGTTGCGGTTATCTGTGCATAACCCTTTATAAATTTCCTGTAATATCCAGTATGGCCTAATGTAGATCGCAACATCTTGACTGAATTTGGTGTTGGTAAGTTTACAATAACTGCAATCTTCGCAGGGTCTACTATCAATCCTTGCTTACAGACAATGTGGCCAAGTAAAATTCCATAAGGCACACAGAAAATACACTTTTCAAATTCAAGGATATTTGATGCTGTCGACACTTCTCGAGCATCATGCGGAGATTCGGGTAATGATTTTTCAATAGACCAAATATAGTACAATCATCAAAATACGCTTCTAAAAACTTGTGCATAAAATCTTTAAATGCTGCAACGACGACTCTAGAGAATATGGCAGGTGCGTTCTTCAGCCCAAAAGGCATGACGGTGTACTGGAATGACCCCCATTCTGTAGCAAATGTCGTCTTATGCCTATCCGCAGGATCAATCCTGATCTGATGATAACTAGAGAAACCATCAGTGAAAGAATATGCCTCATTTCCTCCAACGTTATCAAGCACTTCGTCTGTGAATGGATTAGGAAATGGGTCATGCATGGAAGCATCGTTCAGCTTTCTGAGATCCACACAAATCCTGATCTCGCCTTTTGATTTCTTGTCTTGAACAACCATGGGGCTAATCCATTTGGATTCTTCAACTGGTTCAATGATTCCTACTTCTAGCATCTTATCTAGCTCTGCGCGGACTTTTTGCTTATAGTGCGGATTCAATCTGTATGGCCTCTGCTTGACAGGCTTAGCACCTGGTTTTAAAGGTATTTTCATGACCCCTAGGTCTCCCAAAATTCCTTTCATTTCTGTAAATTTTGTTGGAAACAGTTCCTGATACTCATGTAAGGTATCTGCGATCTCTGCAATAGTTTGATTGTCCCAATAATCTCCTATTGATGCGAACTTCAGATCTTTGTTTGTGCCAATGTTCACTTTTTGTGTTTTTATTGGTCTAGTCATATCTGGGATTTCCAACGAAGGTCCTTCTACCTCACGCGCTCCTTTTGACTCTGGTATATCTATGTTGCGCGGGTCCTCCTCATCGTCTTCATTTGTATGATTAGTATCTTCAGCTAAGTTGTAACACTCGATCAAGTGCTCTTCATGTTCCTTCCATTCTGACTGTAGGTGCGCGGGAACGTACTCTATCCCAAAAAACTCCTGCAATGGTATATTTTGATGAGGACAGTCGTCCTGGAATATGCGCTTCTTGATTAGCTGTAATGCTTCATGGATTAATGGATTCTCGTCTTCAAAACTGAAGTCCTTTCGGAAGTTCGCAGCGAGCAGCTCCCAATCAGTGAGTTCACTGCGCAACTCTAGGTCGACGTACCATTTCTCTGGGATACCCACATCCAATGTATGTACAAATAAATGTACCCATTCTGTAAGTGGTCTTTCCACCCATGCCTTTGAACAGATTTCAATGTGCTGACTAAGGTCTGTTTGTCCATTATACTTATGAAAGGGTAAAGTAACCTTTTCGGGGAACCAGATCTGCATCTTAGTTCTGCATTGATCCCAAGCGGTCAATGTTTTCTTATGTGCATTCCACCATCTGGCAGGTGTATCGTGCAATGCTATATCTAAAGCTGGTAGTCTATGTTCATCTGGTATAGCTGCAGTATATTCCCTTATGAAACTGTAAACATTAGCATAACCATCATATGTGGGAATAGGACTCACCTTTTTTCGATCCAGTGCAGTGATTTCGTAACCTGCGGACATCTTCTTGCTGATACTTCACGCATGCGACTTTTCCAATTCTCCAGTCCTGTATCCTAGTTAGAGATACAAGAAGTGTCACATCGCCAGCTGAGCATACTGTCCACAGTAGGATTAATGTAGTCTTCCTTGTTCATAGTCAGCTGGTATAGTTGGTCTAAATATTGAGCTTGGGATTCCTCCTGAATTGGCTCACTGTATCTATCACCATCTTTAGGATCCAAAGGTGCGATGACCCTGAGATGCTTCCCTTCATAGATCATCTTCTTTGTCTTCAAGTTTATGATAGCCAAGTTATCCATAGCCTAATCAATTCCCAATATTGCTTGAAAAGGTTGACTATCATCCACAATTTCAATAACCTCAAAGTCTGCATGACTCTGTACTCCGTCGATGTCAACTACTACATTAGCTAAGCGGCCAAAAGGTATGAACTTCTCCTGATTAGCCATTCGTAACTGGATAGGTGACCAGAGCAACTTTGGTCGACCCATCTGTTGCCATGTCTGCTTAGTTAAGACATTCACTTCTGATCCCAAATCAAGGATGACTTCATCCATTTCAAAATCTCTTATCGGCGCAGTAAGCCTCATCTCTCGGCCTGTTCTTTTGTGCTTCCTTATATGATGTATAGCACTATCTGGAGTCTCTGTTGCAATCTGAGGTTCATACTGGCTGATAAGCTTCTAGAGCTCTACAATGGCTTTTTCGCTTTTTAGTAACTTCATGCAACTTCGCAAGAACTGCGCAACAGAAGTACGGACATCTGTCGCAGTACTTGTTTTGTCATACGGAGCCGGCATGTCTTCAACATGCGGTGTTTCACTGCGCAGTGGGATCCTTGATGACTTATCTGCTGGTTCTCTAAAGGTATCCCGCGCATCAATGAAGATCTCCTTGTTCTTCTGTAGGTTAAGAGGGGTGATTTTCCTGGAGCTTTCCTTATCCATACTGTTTCAAGGGGATCCTTCTTCATATGTGCTTCCCCTGATGTTGAAGCTTCCGCTCCTCTGTCGCGGCCTATCTCAGCGCCACTGCGCGTGACCACGTTAATGCTCAGATCCATTGGTCTATTCTTTACTGCGATCCACTGGACATTTGGATTCGAAGCCTCTGTTCGTCTTCTCTTCTGCATTTCCACCTCTAATACTAGGCAATCTTCAATGACATGCTCAAATGATTTACAATAATTGCACGTAGTGCATGGGTTAACACAATCTCTAGACACGTGCTCGGGTTGGCCACAGTTATAACAAATGACTTGGCCGCGGCCTCTTCCTTGTGCTGGACCAGCATTTCTTCCTCTGTCGCGGTATCCACTACCACGAACTTTGTATCCTCCTTGGTCATATTGTGCATTTTCTTGTTTTGGTTGGGTCTCTTCTTGTATGCGGTACAAGCCAGCGCCTCGCATTGAGTCCATATCCCTTTTTCTTTCATTCATTAATTCATATGAGCGGCAGTTGGATTCATCATGTCCAACTGATTTACATAAATTGTAGTATAAATTCTTAGGAGTTTTCACCTCTTTCTGGATGAGGTAACAGTCTTCAGGTCTATGTCCTGTGGTTCTACAAATTTCACACCATGGGGCCTGATTCTGATTTAATGGGTTAGGTGCACCACTGTTAATATAGTTGCGGAATAGAGGGCAATGCTCGCGGTCATGACCTTCTCCTTTACAACTTGTACACCAGACCTCCTGTCTAGGTTCATATCTTTGTTCTTTACCATTTTTCATACTTTGCAGTTCAAGTGTCAGGGTGGTCAGCTGGTTCTGGATCTGAGACATCCCAGAACTAGTATCACCAATCGGCGAAGCTTCCAGCTTCATTGCAATTTCCAAGGCTTCTGCTTGGGATAGAACCTTCTGCTGCATCAATGGTAATCTGATATGAGATAACAACGCAACAATGAACCATTCTTTATGCTGTTCTGGTCGTATAACAAAACTTACTTGGTCTAGTAAGGTCTTAAATTTCTGATCAAATTCCCAGACCGTTTCAGTTGGTCTCTGCTTTATTTTCTTCAACTCAGTTATACACTGAGACTTAGACTTAGGTTTCTTGAACTCTGCCACCAGTGCGACTTTAATTTCTGCGAGGGTTCTCGGCTGTACGGTAGAGTATTTCATAAACCAATGTAGCGCTCTATCCCTGAAGGTGGTGATGAGCTGTGCTTGCTTCATGGCATCGTCCTGGATTTGTCTTACACTCCATACGGCTTCACAAAGGAACCAATGCTGATCAGGGTCTTCTAGGCCAGTTCCTCTGAATATTGGCAGTTTCATATCAGTGTTTTCCATTGTGCTACTAGGTGGTGGGGCGCTGGGATTAGTGTGCAACTGCTGTAAAGGGATCTGCGCAGTAAATACAAATGGGACTATCGGGAGAGATGGACTAGGCTGAGTCTTCTGCGGGGTGGGCTGCGTAGCGGGTGGGTTCTGCGATAAGGGTGGCGCGGTTTGTGCAGCTGACAGATTCTCAGGGGTAAATGGTTGTGCAACTTCGCTATCAAGATCGCAGGGGATATCAGTATCTAGATGAAGTTTAGGGCCTTCCGGATTCTTATTAATTTTATATCTCTTACCACTTCTAAGAGTATGTGTCTCTTCGTTAGAATCAATATATGTATTTTTTATCATGACAGACTTCAAGAATATTACTGCATTCTTAGAACACCTTTCTCAGCTAACAACATCAAAATGTATAGACTGAGATTGTTCAGAAACTTACCTTGGAATCCTCCGAAAAAGTGTGCTTCTGCTTGACTGTAGGATTTGAGTGTGTCTACAACAAATCTTGTTACAAAGCCTTCTAGCATATGAATGACCCAATAATCAACTGCGCGTGACAACGGGCTGTCTAACGCTTTAAGCTGCGCTGTGAGCTCGGGAGTCCACTCTGTAGGAACTCCTCCTTGGAAACAGTTTTTCTTCTCTGCGAACCGCGAGATCCACGCATGCAGCTCGTTTGGAAACAATGCCCAAAAGATTCCGTGAATGTCGTCCAACATATATCTATCCGACCACTGTGTGTCGCTTAGACTTGGATGTCTATTTTCTTGTCTATTAAAATCGCTTATGGTCTTATCCCACCATGCTTGGATTTCTGTCTTTTCAGGATGCCAATAGTCAAATCCTTCAGGGAACTGATATTATTCTTCACACATCGTGATTGCAACTGAACGAAACCATTTCAACTCATCATGGATTCTAGCGCAACAACGGAACCATTTCAACTCATCATGGATTCTAGCGCGGCAACATAACCATTTGTTGGCTTAAACTGACCCAGAGGTTTCCAATTAGACCCAGGTTCTTTGCGGTTCTCCCTTTGACCAACAAAACCCCTTCGCACCGACCCTTTCGGCAACAACCTGCGAGCAGGTTGAGGTCTCACCCGAGGTGTATCTTATGGGGTACTGCGGAATCAGGTTTCCACAATAAATGATGAGTTGTTTATCTGAACAAGCTGCGCAGCGCAGGACAGAAGGAGTGCGCTGCGGGGCAAAGTGATGCGGTGCACAGCAGGATCCATGTTGGGAGCAGTACTGCGCGGTGGAGGAAACACTGCGGGCCGCACCAAGGGTTTCTTACTGCTGTGAATCTTCTTCTGGAACTGCGAGTCACCCACACTTATCCTCTACTTGGAAGATCTCGGAAACGTTAAGGCACTGAAATGAATATCACTCATCCATTCATTCAGGCACTTACTGGTTATCTTTCTAGCATTCCTTTTAGAACTTGGATTATTACAATGTGAACTGAAATGATAAACATGACTAACTGTGCTGCATTCCTTCACTGTGTTTAAGAAAGTAATTAAACTTAAATGACTGATTCACGAACTTAACATAGAATTGAAATGTTTTCCATTCATTTGCTTCCATGGAACCTAGCATATCATTCCCAAACTTCTCCTATTGGTAAATGCATATCAAAGTTCTCATACTACAGCATGCAAGGAAACGTTCAAGCATTCATTCAACAGAAAATACATAAAGCATTCATTCATAAACATCATCACATAACACAAGATTTAACGTGGTTCACTTCCCCGGATGGAAAGCTACGTCCACAAGAACGGTTGGTAATATATTTCTTTCAAAAGGGATGGGGCAACCGTTCTTAGTCTGCGCACTCAGCTGCAGACTCTCCTTTCTCTCGGCTAGGTCTCTGCGCACATAGCTACAGAGCCTTTTCAATATTCTCAGCTTGGAGAGATTTTACAATACAAAAGGGTTATCTTCTTAAATTCTCAGCAACAACAAAAGAACAACAACCCAAAAAAGAGGACAACACAGAGAACCCCCATCCCATACAAAATGTCTTCTTAAATAGATCATGCCCGAAGGTCATGTCTGTACAATGCCGAAGACCTAAAACCCAAAACCCTAAGGATTTCCAAAACTGCTCCAGTTTTCCAAACCGGCTTGCTGGCTCCTGGTAGCATCTGCTTGATCATGGCGGATCTCCACGTCCTCATTTTGTCGCTATCAGCCTTCCTGTCGCACGCGTGCCTATAGGCTACTTCTGCCGAACTGTTTCTCTCTAACGGTTTTACCTTCTAAGCGTGCCAAATGTCACTTTCCTTAACAACCCACGCGTGGCCGCCTTCCTGTTTTGCCTACGTCCGCTGCTCGGCAATCCTGAAATATCTTTCCAAAAATGGCTGCTACCGGTCGAGCAGGTAGCTACACTTGATACTTGTCTAGCACACCGCTTTGTTGGCTCCACGTGGCCTCCTAACTCCGCAACACTGCTTTAGCGCAGTACTGGTCTTCGCATCACGTCCAAAACTTTGATGTTGTGCGCAACTCCGCAGTCTGGTCAAAAGTTGGATGCTGCGCGCAACTTCGCAGCATCCTCAATACTTAGCCAAAATTGTGTTTCTGAGCTGCGCTCAACTCAGCTTTCCCTGCTTGCCTCAAAAAGGTGCTTCCAAAACTTCATCTCACCCTGGGCCCAACACATATTAACATCATACTAATAAGAAATGCACCTATGCTTAAGATTAGTTGCTTGATGACTAAATTTTCATATATTTAAGTGAAATCTTGGGCTCACTATTTATATGTTGTGGCTGACACTTAATGTGTAAAAGTAACTTCATTTTCCTTAATGAGCAAGTTAATATTTTATTTGATCATATTATGTTGCCATCTTTTTATATGATGTTTTCTAACCTTTGGTGTATAAGCATTTTCATTTATGTATGAACAATTTGTTTTATGATCTTTATATGCTTTAATCTTGGAAGTTTTTATGCAGATCAGTTTTATGTTTAGGCTTTCATCTTATTCCAAAAATATTGAAGCACCGTCTTCTACTGTTAAAGTCATGAAGTTCATCTGTATGATATCATTTTCGATGTGTAGACCATTGGGGTCTTGTTCCTTCGATGTTTGAGGTCTTCTACAGATATTTTTATTTGCACCTTGATTGGAAAAATATCTGCTATCCGCATGTGTATTGGCCATCTGGGTATTTTTGTACACTGTTGTGGTGTTCTTAGCCACATGTTCTGTTGTATCAGCCGTAAGAAGGTATATCAAAGTTCTTCAGCTATCAGTTATGGTTGTGATGATTCTTGCATCTTGTGGATCTAGTAGCCATGTTGGATTCTCTTTAGATCTGGGCACCATGCTGTTGGATTGCGTCACATGTTCTCGACATCTTGTGGATCTAGTAGCCATGTTGGCTTCTCTTTAGATTTGGGCATCTTGTTGTTTGTATTTCATCGTACAACTTGGTTCGTGTGCAATTTCATGATTCAGTGAGAAGCGGTTGTTCTTCATCAAATTCCATCAGCCGAAGTGTTCTTCTTTTGTAGCTTTGGTTCTTCTGGAAGTTGTCATCAAGGGGGAGTAGTAATGACTCCTTCCTTCCTTTGTTAGTGGGATTTCCTCCCAGCCATTATTAAAGGGGAGTGTTGGAATATTTTATATTCCTTGGAAGGTAATAATGTATTTGTATTATGTCAGAAGATATCCACAATCTTATATAAAAGAGTAATACATTTATCCCATATTCATTATGGTAAAATATACTCTTGATATTCATTATTATATAAAGAGATGTTATTATGGAGAATTATATTATCCCACATGTAATATGTGAGAGTAATTCCTCCTCATCTCTTGGTATATAATAGAGTCAAGGGAGTCTCTCACATTCATCCTTTTGTGAGGATCATTCATTCGTGAATCATTCATCCATTGTGGATCATATTTTATTGGGGTTATTGGCATTGCTCTCTGTAAGCTTGGAGGAGATATTCTGGAGATAATAGAAGACTACCTTCCCGTGGATGTAGCCCAATTGGGGGAACCACCTATATCTGGTGTACTCTTTTCTCTTGTTCTCTTTTTGTTCTTATTTACTGTAATATGTTATTGTTTGCATAGATAGGTAAACTAGTTTAGTTATATCCATATATCTGACATTGATGATACAAGGTGTTAGTACTATTATTATCAATGGAAATGACAATGGATAACTCATTTGCACCATAAAGGGAATCGCCGCCTCGAAGCAGGGATGTCTACTAGCAAGACGTATTCGTCATATAAAATATGAAAGAACCGATGTATACCTCAAGGTCTAAAGCTAGATATTGACGAGTGTGAGCCCGTCAAGGTGCGGGGGTGGTTCTGATGATAACGCTCTCAAGATGTCCTTGAAGGAAAACCACCTAGGACGCGTTTCAGCCTTACAGCCATTTAGGGGGGGAAAAGTGGTTTCCTCGAACCACGTTTTGAAGGCCCTGAAACCACTGAAGTAGCTAAGGTGGTTTGCCTCGATTCGTAAACCCTCTGATAGGTTGACTGGCGACGGGAGTGGGCTCCACTTACAAAGTTTCGTTGGCAAGCGCACATCTCAATGATGGCCGGGAAGTTAAATCAATGGCGATGATTGTTTTAGGGTGCCTAAGATGCACAAGTTTTAACACACCGAGACTGCCCTTGAGTGGAAACCGCCATTCACATGTGGTGGCCCCTCGTTGAGTCAGGACCCTGTGGGCGGTTTCTCCAAACCGTGTTTTTAGGACCCTGAAACCACCTTTGATCTACATCCCGCCTTGTTCCACTTCAACACATTCTTCCCCCCTTCGCTCCACTTCCAGCCATACCTGAACGGTCATTTCTGTTGTCATCTATGATTACGTATCTTTGCCATTTAATGAACCATCTACCACGTAGCTGGCGAGCTAATCCCGGAGCTCCATGTAAACTCTGCATTTATTTCGGCCATCCCCAAGTTTCTTCCTATAAATACCTCCCCGAGGAGGCCATTGCTGTAATATCTCGATTTTGACCCTATTTCATTAAAATTGTAAATGATGTAAATATTGTTATTAATCATGGTGAGGATCTTAAGGCCAAGGCCCCGCCATCGATTTAGCATTTAATGTATCGGAAATTAAAATAGATGCATATGGTTCTTGTGCTGGGCATGCACAATGTAAATTAATACATCATGTAAATACGAATTTTAATGAAATACCCACAACTAGCTATGCAATGCAACAAAGAGATGGGGCATGATTTTTACAAGGAATAGGGAGGGAAATTATTCCAACCCTTGGGCCCATGGTGTTAATCCATTTCATTGAGAAAACCCATAAATCCCAACTACCCATTTTGGGTTATGCACCCAATCATTTAATTCTTCCAAGAGTTGGTTGAGGCAGTTAATGCCTTGGGAATGGAGAGGCATGGCAATCAATTTCGTGTATGGGCAAGCCATCCACCTGGAAAATCGTATTTTGTCTCCTTGGACAAGAAAACACCCACGAAATGGTGCCCAAAGCCATTCTGAACCCATAGCCTTTGCCCTCTCGTGCAGTCTGAGCTAGCTGGGATTTCCCCATCACATTTTTCACCATTTTTCCTGCATTTTCCATGCCTAGGAGCTCGTTTTTGTATTGTACAACAGCTGGGAGAGGAGGGCCACGAATTGGGACTGGGATTGAGGTCATTTTTGCCCCAAAATTCCCATGGACGTTTTTCTGAAAATGATTTCTGCTCTCCAGAGTTGTTCCCCATATTCCATTTTTCGTTTTGGGATTTCCCACGTTTTTTTGAACTGGTACAAGCCCCATTTTGGACATCCCACTGAAGAAACGTTTTTCTCATGCCCAACAATTGTGGTTTTTTCTTTTATGTGCATCCCTATTTTGGTTTGAACCTGTGAGCAAGAGATTTGGAGTGGTAGTGGAAACAATTGGCTTGATAAACCTAGTGGAGAAAAATAACCTCTCAAGAAGATCAAGAGGGCTGGCTACTCTTCTATGCACACCTTGGACACTCTAGATTGGAAGGTATGGCCTGAGGGACTATGCATTGGTGAAGGGAATACTTCCTTGAGTGGGGTGTGTAGGCATTGTGGGTTCCAAGCTAAATAGATCTTGTAGAGGTATCCATGGCTCTGTGCTTGAGCTCACTAGCTTAGCAATTCTTCCTTTCCATTTCCTAGCAGCCTGATAAACCCAATTATAAATTGGTTTGGCTCATTTTGGTGTATGTTTGGCTATGTGTGAGTCTGTTGTTCCCTGGTTTCTTGTATAAATCATGCCCAGCTCGGGGGTGGCAGTTGCATCAAGAGATTGATAAGCACAACTGGCCTATGGTTGAGAGGAACGTTGCAGTTGCATAGCTGGTTGCTCAGCGACTACTTTGTTTCAAGATAAGTACTCTCATGTGCTAATTCTGTATTGTTTCAATGGATGAATGATATGAATATCTTGAATGTAAGATGGGTGTGTAATAGAACTTAATTTTGCTGTGTTTTCAAATATTTATGCATTTTCATATGTCCACCTTCATTTTATATGAATGTTTGTTTACTAAGTATGGAGCTAGATGTCTAGTATTATCATTAGTGTTCTCTCCATAGCCTTGGTAGGATGGGAGGGACATTACATTTTGGTATCAGAGCCATAGGATACAGCATTGGGCCTCTATGGGCTGAGTATGATCACAGTTACAAGGGAATATCCCTTTCTAAACACAAAATATTACCATGTTGGGCCTAAACAAACTAAGGTTGAACAGTTGCAGAGCTTATGATTCAACACTACGGCTGTTGGGCCTTTCATAGAAGATATAAATCATTAGGTGTGTTTATATATGTAGTATTTGAAGTTAAAATGAATTAGAGAAACCTGAAGATCTCATAGCTTCTATTTGATTAAGATGGGAAAACACTTCCATGACTGTATTGGGGATTCTTGCAAAATTGCTTTACATTGTTTCCAATGCAGTAGCATTCAGTTTGTATTTTCTGTTTTCAGGTTGAATGCTTGCCATCCTAGATTATTTTTTTGTTTTGTTGTTTTATTTTTGACATAGAAGAGGTGCAATTTTTCTTAAAATACTGTTTTGTTCTATGCAAGTATGATCTGTGAGTGGCTTACTCTGTAAAGAAAAGAATGATACATTTCCAAAAATAAAATATAAAAAAAATTCTATCTGTTTGTGAAGAGATTCAAAAAATTTCTAAGTGTCTTTTTTGAAAATTTGCGCCACGAGCGCAGTGGCAAAGTTAAGCATAACTCTACGCGTGCGGTGCCAAAATTAGCATAAATGCTGCGCTGAAAGGGAAGAGAGATTCAAAAATTTTATAAGTGTCTTTTTTTGAAAATTTGTGCCATGGGCGCGGTGGCAAAGTTAAGCATAACTCTGCGCAGCGACGACGACAGATTTAGGGATAAAATTTGCGCGGTACGCGGTGCGCGGCGACAGATTTAGGGATAAAATTGCGCGGTGCGCGGGCGACACTTTTTAAGTTAAATTTCTGCGTCAATGGCGGAAACAATAACCTTAACATCCACGCCACCCGCGGCAATTTTAATCTTAATATTTGCGCCAAACGGGAAAATGCAGCAGCTTTTCACTGAGATTTTCAGGTGCCGAAAATAAAAAATTGCCATGAAAGTTAGGCGCCAAATTGCGCGAAATCAAAGGAATTACAAAAAAAAAAAAAAACGAGGTCGCTGCCCTCGACCCCCATAATGGGGTAAGCCCCCTTGACCCCCGTCGTCCCCTTGAGACAATCGCTCCCTTGAGACAGTCGTTGATTGTGAGAAAATCTATGATTGGACAAGTTGTCAATATAGGATTTTCCCACATACATGCAAATAAAGTATGGTATTATAATGCAGCTAACAGTTGTGTGTGTAAACACATTTTGCAGAATTATAGTCACATCAAAGCAACATTCCAGATAAGTACAGTTGGAAAGTTTTGGTCTCGGTTGAGCTAAGAATATCAACATCATGGATGATGCACAAGATCCCTATGAGCCTGAGACAGATGCCATGGGGGAAAATATACATGTTGAGAATGCTGAAATAGAATCCAATGGGAGAAGAAATCGAGAGACTCCCCCAGATATTGCAGCCACCATGAGGAGCCTAAGGGTGGAGTTGCAAAGCTATAGAGAAGATAATGAGAGGATGATTAAAGCTGAGGAAGAACAAAATCAGTTGAATGCAGCCATGCTACAGAGTTTGACAGACATCCAAAAGCAAATAAACTCTGGGCATCAGACATCAAATCCAGAAAGGAGTGGCAGTAGTTCAAGAAGGAATTTCCGCAAGAGGACCAATAGTTCAAGAAGAGTTTCTAGAGACAGAACATATACTCCATAAATCTCTTCTAGTGGATCATCTGGCTCTGAAGGATCCATTGAAGGTTCAAGCTCTTCATCTCATAGGAGTAAGAGGAAGAGACATCACAAGAACAATTCACATGGGGAATTTAAGAAGGAAAAACCTCCTACATTTGATGGAGAGGTAAAGTGTGGTCAAGAAGCTGAAGCTTGGCTTCTTGGGATGAGAAAGTATTTCCAAGTCCAAGACTACTCTCGGAATATGAAGGCCAGGATCGCCATCTTCAACATGAATGGAAGAGCATCTATATGGTGGGAACACATCAGGCAAGTGAAGAAGATCAATGAAAGAAAGATTTTGTGGAAGCAGTTCAAGAAATATTTCAAGCATAAGTACCTCTCTGACAGGTACTATGATGACAAGATCAAAGAATTCCATGAGCTGATATTGGGACAATTGACCATGGAAGAATACGCAAACAAGTTCTTGGAAATGCTGAGGTATGTCAGGTATATTCGAGATGATAAGGTGAAAATTCAGCGTTTTCTAAGTGGGCTACCTCAGTCATATAAAGACAGGATTGAATTTGATGAGCCTCGAACTCTAGAGGAGGCAATAAGGAAGGCCAAGTATTGCTATGATCAAAACAAAAGCAAACTTGATTTCCATAAGGTATGGAAGGACAAGAAAAATGAGAAGTTTGACCAAAGGAAGAAAGGTTTCAAACCCCCTCATATCAGAAATCAGCAAAGGCAGCCATCACAGGTTGTGACTAAGCCAACTAGGATGATGGGAGACAAGCCAAGAGATCCAAAGGAGCCAAGAGAACCACTTCAATGTTGGGGTTGTGGAGGAGACCACATGCTTAGGAACTGTCCGCACCGGAATGGGAATGCAAATCAAGTTCACAACATCCAAGGAGCTAGAACTGTGGGTCAAGTGGTGAGGAAAATCCCTAGAATCTATGCAACACTAGATGACCGCTAGGTAGATCATCAGTCAACTGCGGTTGAAGTTGAAGGTAAGATTGCTGAGCAATCTGTTTCTATTTTGATTGATCCTGGATCTACTCACAGTTATGTGACTCCTAAAATTGTTGAGATTTGTGCTTGTAAGAAATCAAAGCATAGTAAATCATGGTTAGTCCAACTAGCCACTGTAACCAAGAGAAAAGTTAGTGAAATTGTAGAGAAATGTCCCTTAGAAATGGATGGGCTATTCACTTATGCAAATCTGAATGTTTGCCACTTGGTTCCTATGATATTCTCATTGGGATGGATTGGTTAGAGGCACACAGGGTTAAACTTGACTGCTACAATAAAACTTTTGAATGCATGGACGAAGAAGGAAACCCAAGGGTTGTAAAAGGCATTCAAAAGGTGACTTCTGTCAGGCAGGTTTCAGCCATGCAACTGAAGAAGTTCTGTAGAAAGGGTTGTCAATTTTACGCAGCCCATGTTTTGGAGGCAACGGAAAATGAAACTCCTATGTTAGAGGACTATCATGTATTGCAGGAATTCAGGGATGTTTTTCCTGATGAGATTCCGGAACTACCTCCAAAGAGAGACATTGATTTTACAATTGAACTTGTGCCAGGAGCAGCACCAGTGTCTAAGACACTGTACATGATGAGTACACCAGAATTGCTAGAATTGAAAATGCAATTACAAGAGTTGTTGGAAAAGAAATATATTAGGCCAAGTGTGTCCCCGTGGGGAGAACCTGTTCTATTTGTGAAAAAGAAAGATGGAACACTCAAATTATGTATTGACTACAGACAGTTGAACAAGGTCACTGTGAAGAACAAATACCCATTGCCCCGAATTGATTACCTTTTTTTATCAAATGAAAGGAACAAAGGTATTTTCAAAGATTAACTTAAGGTCAGGTTACCACCAGGTAAGAATCAAAGAGGAAGATATTCATAAGACAACCTTTAGAACAAGGTATGGACACTATGAGTTTGTAGTGGTACCATTTGGTCTCACAAATGCACCAACTACATTCATGTGTCTCATGAATAGTGTTTTTAGCAAGTATTTGGACAAGTTTGTTCTTGTTTTTCTAGATGACATTCTCATCTATTCTAAGAATGAAGAAGAGCATGAAGAACATTTGAAAATGACATTGCAATTGCTAAGAGAGCATAAGTTGTATGCAAAGTTGAGCAAATGTGACTTTTATAAAGATAGAATTTATTATTTGGGTCACATTATCTCAGACGAAGGAATATCTGTGGACCCTGAGAAGATTGAAGCCATTATGAATTGGCCAACTCCAAGAAGTGTGACAGATGTGAGATCTTTTATGGGCCTTGTTGGTTACTACAGGAGGTTCATTGAAGGATTCTCCAAGGTCACAAAAGAAGGGGATAAAGTTTGAATGGTCACCAAGATGTGAGGAAAGTTTCCAACGGTTGAAGAATCTTCTTACAAGTGCACCAATTTTGAAAATTGCAGACCCAAAAAAAGACTTTGTGGTATGTACCGATGCATGCAATCAAGGACTTGGAGGAGTTCTTATGCAAGACAACCACGTGGTATGCTACGAGTCAAGAAAGTTGAAGGAGCATGAGAAGAACTATTCTACTCATGATTTAGAACTTGTAGCCATAGTACATGCTTTAAAGATGTGGAGGCATTACTTAATGGGAAGGAAATTTGAACTGAGGACAGACCATTGTGGTTTGAAGTACTTATTTGATCAACCAAATTTGAATGCCAGGCAAGCTAGATGGTTGGAATTTTTGTGTGAATTCGACTTCGAAATCAAACACATAAAAGGGAAAGAAAACAAGGTAGCTGATGCACTCAGCAAGAAAGTACATGAAATGCATGTGGCAACGCTTAGCACTTGCCAACCAGATTTGAGGCAGCAGATTGTTAACCATATGGTTGAAGATGCAGTGTATGTGCAGATAAAGGGCAATTTGCAGCAGCGAGACCTTGAAAAGAAGTATGAAGGATACCATTTGGAAGAAGACGGACTTCTTACTTATAAGAATAGAGCCTATATTCCAAATATGGCAGATTTGAGGAGGATTGTTATGGATGAAATCCATAAAGCTCCATACTCCGGTCACCCAGGATATCAAAAAACAATTGCTACAGCAAGAAAATATTATTTCTGGCCAGGGGTGAAGAAGGACATCGCTGAATACATTTCTAGGTGCATGAAATGTCAGCAGGTGAAGGTTGAACACCAACACCCGGCAGGTTTATTGCTCCCAATGCCAATTCCAGAATGGAAATGGGAAGTAATATCCATGGATTTTATTACAGGTTTGCCAATGACGGCGAGACAACATGATTCCATCATGGTGGTGGTGGACAAGTTAACAAAGGCAACACATTTTATACCGGTTAAGTCCACACATAAAGCCGATGCCATTGCAAATATTTTCATGAAGGAAATTTTCAGATTACATGGATTGCCTAAGGCAATAATTTCTGACAGGGATACCAAGTTCACTTCCAATTTTTGCAAGGGCCTCTTTGCAGATTTAGGTACACAGTTGAACTTTAGTACCACATACCATCCTCAAACAGATGGGCAAACAGAAAGAGTAAATCAGGTGCTTGAAGACATGCTTCGCATGTGTGTTATGGACAAACCATCCAAGTGGGAGGCTTATATACACTTCGTAGAGTTTGCATATAACAATGGGAAACAATCATCATTGGGAATAAGTCCATATGAGGCTTTGTATGGCAGAAGGTGTAGGACACCAGTGACTTGGGACAATCCAGTGAATAGAATTGTACTTGGGCCATAATTGCTTAAGGAAATGGAACAAGAGGTTGCCAAGATCAGACAGAATTTAAAAGCAGCCCGGGATAGACAGAAAAGCTATGCAGATAAGCATAGAGTGCATAGGGAATTCAATGTTGGGGATCATGTGTATCTCAGAGTGAGACCAAGGAACAGTTCCTTGAATCTTGGGGGTTGTGCCAAGCTATCACCTAGATATTGTGGGACATTTGAAGTGCTTGAAAGAATAGGTCTAGTTGCATATAGACTTGCATTTCCTGCTAGCACTAGAGCTCATAATGTTTTTCATGTCTCTTTGCTTAAGAAATATGTACATGATCCTAACCTTCAAACCCTCAGAGCAGTTCATAGCTTGCATTTCCTGCTCCAAACCCTTCTTGGCATGGCCTCTAAGGTCGCTACCACATACACATCAGGCATCCCAGAAGAGCACCTCGGCAACATTTTCTTTGATGTACACGATCCCGTTTCCTCCTTCCCGAACCTGCATCAATTGGCCCTACAAGCAAGGGAGCAGGAGAAGAATGGAAGCGATTTTCTTAACCTCTGGAAATCCGGGTTGGCCAAGATGGTTCTTCCTCCTTCCAGACGTTTCCCAGAAATAATACAATGGTGCGTAGATTGTTATGTACCAGAAAGAAGGACTATTATGTCACGGGTAGGAAATGTGGTATGCCCAATCAGTAGAGAACTGATTATGGAGTTGCCAGAGTCCGAGGAAAATCCCTTAACACTCACTTTTGATGAAGAAGTATTAACAAACAAAATTAGTGAGCTGTCTTCAGAGAATAGGGATGCCTTCATCCGACTGCTCTTACCTCCTGAGGGAACCTTATAAGACAATCAATCATTTTTTAGCATAGAATCTTTCGCTGGTCCTGTCCAACCAATTCTCTCCATGATTTTCCAATTCCTCGGGTATGACAATGACGTGGTGATCAATGATTCCATGCTAGGCTTTCTCTTTATTATGAACCTTTCTCAACATGAAGCATCCGTCAGCCTGGACCTGTCGACTTTCCTCGCTTAGTCCATAAACCTCCAGTTAATGAATTTCACATATAAAAGGTTATTCCGGTACTGCTCCATTTTCCTATACATGATCATCTGTCACAACAAAATCCATTTCGACAAGGATGATCTCGATATGTCGGTGAGTCCGGTTCCCCCATAGGAGAAGTTCTCCACCTTTTTTGATACTGTCGTAGCGAAAGTATACACAGTTTTGTTTGACGACCTTCCACCGAGAATCTTCCCGGAGTGTAAGCAGCTGCTTCAGCTTAATCCCAAGGAGGCGGTGGGAGACTGGTTTTGTTTTGAAACTCACAAAAAGATCAGGGTTTATGGGGCCGAATGGGCTCCTTACAAGCTCTCTGTATTCATGACTCCCCGATTGTTTGCACTGGAGTTTATCCACCAGAGGTTTAATTGCAACGAGGTACATTTTATGAGGGTAAATAGTGCAAGGACTTTCAAGGTCCCTAGTGAAGCCGGTCCATTTCAGGTACAAGATAGAGCTTCTTAGAAGGAGGTTAATGAAATTATAGCCTCTTGTGGTTTCCCCTTCATCATGATACATCCCTACGATCCCAGAGGGATTATATCTCAGAAGAGACAGGTATCCCACTCGGCGGCATACCACCATGAGCCGCATCCCCTATTAGATAAAATGGAAAATCTGGAAAGTTGGGGGAGCAGTGTTAGGTCGTATTAATACCAAGCAGGGCTTAGGGTTCACCTGTTGTCCCAACGCCCATGAAAATTGATATGCTGGGAAAAAGAGGAGCATTAGAGGCGGTGACCAATAATGGAGGAGATGGTTCTGGAAGTGTGGGGTCAAAGACTAAAAGGCTAAAAGTAGAGGGAGCATCTAGTGGAACTTTGAAGGTTGAGCTGGCACCATCCCCCGCGACACCTGTCATCCTTGAGAGTTTTACTTCTATCGCATGGCCGCAAGGACAGGAGGCTCAAGTCACGGAAGGGGCTTTAGTTACTACATCTTTCTTCAGGAAGGGATTGTTTGGGCATTATGCTCAAATTAAGGAGGATAACATGGATCTCGAGAAGTCATTATTTCCTAAGAAGGAGCTAGATACTGGAAGAACTTCCACGATGTTATTTGTGCTGGATCTAAAATAAGGAGCCCTTAGAATGGATATCCTAGAGCAGATAACACCAGGTGGAAAGACGACATCATCAATTTTTAAAGCCACCCAAGCAACTGTAAATCTGGATCAAGTACCATCTCAAGATATCATGGAATTGCATAGGCAGATGGGAGAAGGAGTGTACAGAGATGTATGTAAATTCACTATGAGTACTAACAGACTGCAAGCTGCGGTCAATAAGCTGGAGAAGCATCTAAGGAATGAAAAATCATCCAATAAGGCTAAAAGTTGAAAATAACTGATTTAGAGTAGCAGGTTTTGAAAGCGGTTCAGAATCTGAAAGACGGGGCCCCATTACAGGCCATATTGAAGGAGAAGAACATAGAAGTAGCAAGCTTGAAGAAGATGCTAAACATTCCCACAACATATCATTCTCAGACAACAGAAGTAGTTAAGATTCAGACGGAATTAGAAAAATCAATCAGTGAGGGTCAGACGCTCAAGGAGAAGATTGTCTTGTTAGAAGGGGAATTGGAAGAGGCAAGGAAGCTGAACCAGAGTCTCCTCTAGCAAAAAGCGGTTAACCTTCAAGCCTCATCGATAGCGGATCCAACCGACAAGCTCGAACAAGTAGTGGCAGAGATGAGTATTAAAGATGCACAACTTAATCAGGTACAGACTCAATTAAAAGAAAAATGCAATGAGCTCTTCAATGCCAATGAGAAGCTAATGAAGAGGGATCAATTTATCTCAGGACTCCAACAAACAGTGGACAAGCTCCAAGGTAAGGTGCGTGAGCTATCCATGAAACTCACTGGAAAAAATTTGATCAGAGGATCCAAGGTTATATTATGGAATCAAATAGCGGCCTTGATAAAGTGTCAATGGAACTATTTCAGCATTGCCCAAGAGGAAGCCGAAATAGCTAAAACCGCTGCACTTGATGCACGAGACGTAATCAACAGGATAGGTAAAAAGGCCCATATAGCTAGAGAGGCAATCGATTTATTGAATGAAAAGACCTTTGGGGAACTGCAAACGTACTTGGTCCGAGATTGAACCAAGGTGATCATGTAAGCAAACAAAATGGTCACCAAGGGTACCTTGGCTCAAAATGTAGCAGACATGGCAGTTCGGTTAAATCAGGATGTGTTTTCCTTCAAAGAGCAGTTCAGGACAGTTTATCCACTTGGGCTTCCCTCCTTCTGGGATGGGAATGGAGACTTATACCCACTGGAGCATTATATCACACTAATGACAGAAGCAAGAGATTCCGAAATTCGCTTGACTGACACTTTGCAGGAACTCAACAGAACAACGATTGTAGAGAGGTTGCATAAAAACTTTGAGGTTCTTGATCTCCTGGAAGCTATTTTTAGTGGTCTCCCAAAATCTTCTTTCGAGCGCTACAATGAGCTCGACTCAGCTCTTAGAGAGCTCTGGTTTCTCCAATATCCTATGGGTAAATATTGGAAGGGCATCGCTAAGTTCAGTGAAGCCCAGCAGTTGGAGCGGTCTTCCAGAGAACAACCAACAACCACAGCCTCTTCCGTACAGACAGAAGCATAAACTTCTTCCGCGCAACAGGGCATTCTTCCACCTCAGCATAGTGGACCCCAGTCTCAGCAGCATACTAGTCAACCCTAGTCTTCAAGGTTGTTTCTTTTGTAACAAATTTTGGTTGAAAATCATAAACCAAATTTCGTAAGCCGTTGGCTTGTGATAACTTTTTGTACTTTTTCAAATTTGGTACATGCCCTAGAGGCTATAAGTAAGAGCATTGGCAGTAGCCAAAAGGTCATCTCTCTTTTGTAAGAAGTATTACTTCTAATATTTGAAAGTTGGATCAATACATAAAGAAGAACATCATTGCCATATCTTGAAGCTTTTATGGATTGTGAAGAACATGCAATAATTAATTAATGAAACACACGAAATAGCAGAAATAACAGAACTCAGAATCACTTTTATATTGATCATAGGCCACTTCGAGGGGGCAACCTCCTTTGAGCAAGCTCAATACAAATAACTTCACGGTACCTTCATTTGTCTCAACACAAACTTATATACTAAGTCTAGTTTCCAATACCATGGGTCAATACCATGTGTCAATACAAACCATGGGCCAATACAAAATATGGATCAACAATTACTACGGGACGAATTACAAAGCATATGCATCCAACAACAATAATACAAACTATGGATCAACAAATACTACGGGACAACTTACAAAGCATATGCGTCCAACAACAATATACTAACAAAGTAAATAGAAGGGTTGACATGGGTTCGTAACATCCCCTCTCCCTTAGAAAAATCTTTGTCCTCAAAGCTTTAGATGTGGAAATTGATGCAAAATCTGAAGGAGTGGTTCCCCTGTAGCATCCTTGGGTTGCATTCCGGCCCACTGACGCCTTTTGAGTTTCAGGGAGGATTGCTTGGAAGGTTGTAGATGAAGAAGGACCATATCAGCTGTGTGAAAAGTGCGCTCAGAACGGTGTTGATCGGCTTGTTGTTTCAGTCGAATTCTTGCCATGTGAAGATTGTCCTAGAGAATGAGAAGAATCTGATCGCGGTTTCGAAGAACCGAGTCAATTACCTGAACTAGGGAGCTGCTGAGTGTGTATGGAAGAAGAACTGGCGATGCATGTCCATAAACTGCTTCATATGGTGTCCTTTTAGATGTGGTATTGTACCACTGGAGCGCTTCTAGGAAATCCATAGAAATAGCTGTCCACATCTATGTAGGGATGAGAAAGGGTTCGAGCAGTCCCAAAAGGAGTGTCGTTTCACCCTTGTTGACCTAGCAAATATCACACTCAACCACCATCTGGTGAATTTTCATTTTCAGTCCCTGCCAAAAGAAGTTACATTGTTCTCGGTCATAGGTTTTGAGGAACCCAGAGTGCCCTGCCGATGAAGAAGCATGGAGTTCATAGAAGAGATAGCCCTGTTGAACAGATTGCAACTGATTTGGAACAAGCAGAGAAATAGCTGTAAGAGAAACTGGGTCATCAAATTGGCGAGAAGGAGCATCTTCCACCATATTATCCTTACCCTTCTTGTAAGTGATCACATAGTCATAACCCATGAGTTGGATAACCCATTTTCGGTGTGCTGGTGAGGAGACCCGTTGTTCCAGAAAATGTTCCAGACTCTGGAGATCAGTCTTGATGCAGAAATAATTTCCTAGTAGGGATGGCTGCCACTTCTGTACAACAGGAAAAATAGCCATCATTTCCTTCTGAGATGTAGATGCGGCTAAATTCTTACCGGAAAGGTCTCTTGAAAGTGGCAAGCCCATTGGTGCAACAAAGACACTTGCATATCTATCCAAGGAAGTAGTGGAGACCGTTGGTGGGTGCGTCTGGATGGAATGGAGCTGAGCGATGACACCATGTGAATTCTTCTTAAGGATATTTTCCAGGCGATGTGAACTGATGATGTAGAGAGACCCTGGCTGTAAGCCTATAAATTTGTGTTGTGTCCCATTAACTGAAAATTGCATCCACAGTTAAGCAAAATCCCATAAGATGGGGCCAAGTGTGCGTAACCATTGAATGCCCAAAACCACATCACAACTGCCTAAGGACAAGGCAAACATGTCAGAGCCCAGGTTATAATCTTCTAGAGAGATACGCACATTGTGACACTTTCACTTGTAAGGTAAGGTTCCCCCATTGGTAACCATGACTTCAAAGTTGGAGCAAGGATGGAAAAAACAATCAACATGTTTGGCGATCCGAGGGTCAATGAAGTTATGAGTGCTACTAGAATCAATGAGTATTGTAAGAGGAAGCTTCTTGAAGTAAACCCTAACCCGCATTGTTTGGGGGGTGGTGACGCCGGATAAAGCATGGAGAGATATCTCTGGGTGGTATTCCTGAGATGGGAAGTCAATAGGCGGCTCCTGAATGTTGACTTGATCATTCGGTGTATCTGGAGCTTCTTCACCAACTTCAGAGGTGGGCGGAGAATCCACATCCAAGAGATAGAGCTTTTGGTGAACACATCTATGTCCCTAAGTGAATTTTTCATCACAATTATAACAAATCCCTTTTTCTCTGTGTGCCTGCATATCTGTTTTGGACAAATGCTTGATAGGAGTTGGTCGAGGAGCTGGCGGGATGGGAGGTCGTTGAGAACCCATATTTCGGAAGGGAACAAAAGTGGGTTTGGAGTGCTGTTGGGCAGCAATCTTGTCTTCTGCCAACTTAGCCAACCCCAGGGCTTCCATCATTGTGTTGGGACATAAAATTTTGACCTTTGGGCGAATTTTATCCTTAAGACCACTGATAAAACAACTCCTGTAGAAGTCATCAGACAATCCTTCTGTGTGGTTGGCTGGTTTCTCAAATTCTGTCTGATACTCTCTCACAGTGCCAATTTGATGAAGTTCAGTGAGTGCTCCGGTGAAGTCATTAAAAGCACTAGAACCAAATCGTTGCAAAAGGAGTTGGAAAAAATCTGTCCATTTTGGCTCGTCATGAGCCTTAATGTACCAACGGTACCATTGAAGGGCTTCCTGTTTCAAATGAAAGGATGGAAGTGGAACTTTTTGGACATCAAAAGTATTATGCAGACTGAAATACTCTTCTGCACGATAGATCCATCCAATTGGATCAGTACCATTGAAGCGAGGAAATTCAAGCTTCAGACCACGGAAGGTGCTTGAAGAAGAGAACCCATTGGCTGCAGAAGATTCTTGATGTCGGTTATTGTTCATGTCTGAATGCTGAAGATGGAGGCTGAGAAATTTTTCATCTAGATCTTGGAGTTTGGTTTGGATGGCTGCAAGTGCTTCCTCCATGGTTTTTGCTCTTGCGCGGGTGACAACCATAACCAGGAGTTTTTTTTTTTTTTGGGAATGGATAGAAAAACACAAACAAAAGCTTATTTAATAAAGGGAAATTTGGATTGGGGAAAAACTTGGATGGGTAATTGGGGTTTGACTAGGTTTTGGACACTTTCTGATGGACATGGAAGCAAAAAATGAGGATTTTAGAAGCAGGGTGAAAGAATAAGAAAATTTGTCAAAGAGGGACAAAGAAGCAGAAATAGGGAATGAACACAATGGCAAAATTTGGAGGCGAGTGGGTGAAAATTGAAGAAGTTATGGCAAACCCTAAAAATAGACAAATGTGAGATTTCTGGCTTTGGGAAGTAGAATTTGGGATAGGGTCTTCAGGAATGAAATATGCAGAATGGGATTGCAGGGGTGTTCGGGAAGTTTCAAGGGAAACATAGTTAAAATAAGGGAGATATGGCGATTTTTTTATTTTTATTTATTTTTATTTTTTATTTTATTATTATTATTATTATTATTTTTTTTAGGAATTGATCTGCAACGACACGGAAGGGATCAGAAACAGATAGATCTGCAATGGCGTGGAAGGGATCGACAATAGATGGATCTGAAATGATGCCGAATGGATAAAAAACAGCTAGACCTAAAATGACTTTCAGAATAGATCTGAAACGGCTGGAGCTGGAACGACTGTCATAATGGATCTGAAACGACTTGGAATGGATCTGAAACGGCTTGGAATGGATCTGAAAGGGCGCGGAAGTGATCTACAACAGTTCAACTGAAAATAGATATGGACCCCAGGTATGTGCGGCTTCCTATCAATTCAGGGGATTCACTCGGCCACCAATGCTGTCTGACGACTTGCGTATTGGGGCAGTACCCCTCACTCCACAGCTCAGGTAAAACTGATAACCGCTTTTCCACAAAGACAGCTCTTGGTTTACCTCACAGGTGGGAACTAGTCAATCAGGTAGGGGTCATTGCCCTTTTCACTGGCAGGTTCTCTTAATGGGCCAGCTACTTCAGGGTTCCTGTGGTACTCCTCACAATGAGTTTTAGGGCTTATGCCCAAGTACTTCCCACAGTTAAGCGGATAGGGATTATTCCCAGATCCGAAGCTGCGACAAATGCAAAAAAAAATTTTGACAGAAATTTCACCCAGCGAGCCCAAGAAAGTGCTCTGATACCAGATGTGAAGAACCTGCAATAATTAATTAACGAAACACACGAAATAGCCGAAATAACATAACTCAAAATCACTTTTATATTGATCGCAGGCCACTTCGAGCGGGCAACCTCCTTTGAGCAAGCTCAATACAAATAACTTCACGGTACCTTCATTGGTCTCAACACAAACTTATATATTAAGTCTAGGCGCCAATACCATGGGTCAATACCATGTGTCAATACAAACCATGGGCCAATACAAAATATGGATCAAAAATTACTACGGGACGACTTACAAAGCATATGCGTCCAACAACAATAATACAAACTATGGATCAACAAATGCTACAGGACGACTTACAAAGCATATGCGTCCAACAAAAATATACTAACAAAGTAAATAAAAGGGTTGACATGGGTTCCTAACATGGATTCAAATTTTTAATGTGTACAGTTAGTATCTTCTCTTGTTATTCATATCTTCCATGTATGCATGATTCATAGATCTGTTCTGGGTTTAATATGAGTGCAGTTGATTAAATTTATTTCTTCTAAGATGGTTAGTAATTGAAGTATTCATGCTAATTGGTCTGAAGGTGATATCCTCGTATTACTGAATGGCGGTTCTGTGTTCATTTTGTTAAATACCGTTGAATTCCTCTCCCAAGCTCAATACGCCATTCTTTAAACATAGAATAAAGATTTACTCTCTGCAGTACCTTTATCTTATGCCATTTCATTTTCCATTTGCTACTCAAAGTTTGATTTCTGGCACATTGAAATACTGCCCATATATCTCAAGATTGGAATTCCACAATTATTTCCTGTCAGTTGTGATTTGATTAAATAAAGAATTCAGAAGATATTATTGATTCCCAGGCACAGTTCTAAAGACAGCCTTAGAACGTCTCTGAGGCTAACACAAGGTGTCATTCACATCTTTACTTAGATCATCCCCTTGTAATTCTACACAAGGATTCATTGGAGTAGTAATAGCTTTGCAACCTTCTATTCCATACTTCTTCATGAAAACTTTCATGATACACTTGTCTTGAGTCAAAATTAGTTAATCGTTATCCTACCATTCCTTCAAACCCAAAGATTAATGAAGAGCACCAAAACTCTTCAACTCAAATTCATGGAGCAACTCATTGTTCAACTATTGAATCAAATCATTACCATTACTAGTTAAAATGAGCTCATTCCTGTATAAAATTCATACATATAATTATTTCCACCACACAAAACATATGGTGTTATCAGTAGAGGACTTATTTATGTGTTCCCCACATAGCCAATTATGAATGTGAGCATGCCATGTTTAACGAGCTTGATTAAGACCATAAAGGGCTATTTTCAACTTGCACACAAGATTATCTCTACTTGTAACCTCAAAACCTTGCAATTATTCTATGTAGAGTTCTTCCTATGTAACACCAATCATAAAAATCAGAGTTCATGCCCATCTAGTGAAGATTCCAACCAATGAAAGAATACATATTGTAACTGTAGTATATTTAACAATCAAAGCAAATGTATCATCATAGTCAAGGTCTGGTTTTTCACTGTAGACTTTTGTAACAAATCGCACCTTATCATTTTTTGTATGGAACCATCAAAATTATATTTCAATTTGACCATAAATATCTAGTACCATTCCTCTTATTCCCTTGATGCAATGAGGCCAAATCCCATGCATCATTCTCGATGATGTTCTCATAATCTTCATGCATGGCTTCAACCCATACTTTGAAACATGACGCTTCATTAAAAATTTTGAGGTTTAGAGTCAACCAAGGTACTTATCAAAGCAACAAATTAACTTTCCACCTCTTATTTGAAAATTGGATTCAAGCAGACCTCCTAAGATGTGTTAGAGCAATCGATTTTTCCTTAGGTTTCAAATCTAAACCTTAAACCGGTTTATTCACCCACGTAAGTCTCTCCCCAACTATTTTTTTATAATCTTGGTGGACACTACCACTCACCTAATTAGATCCTTTAGGTTTCATGCCATCATCCATAACTTCTTCATTGTCTTTTCCAACAACTATAAGATTGACAATTGATTGCACCTTCACACTAAAAGCGTTAGATGCCATATTAAAATGAAACCGAACAATTTCTGTACACATTATGGAGGTCCTTATTAGGCACAAAGATTATATATGCTTTAGAATGATGACCATGCGATTGAACTAATATGTGTATCTTGTCAATAACTTCTAGATTTTACCTTTTATCATAAAACATACGATGGCCAACTAAACACATTTAAGTGATCAACCAAAGGTTTTTGTCTACTGAAGGTGTTAAATTTTGAGCATTAATTCAACATACTCTAGGATCTTTACTGAGAGAATAACATGTACAACATATCAATCATATCAAGCATGTATCAAGCATATCAAGCAATCACATAAGAGAATGGACACACAGAGTTTCACCGGGGAAAACCAAAAAGGTGAAAAACCCCACAACTTCCTTAGAGATAGAAAGAGCAATGATACAACCAAAGTACAAGAGAAAGTCTTCTCCTAGCAGCTGAACCTCCTCCTCACTTGTGCGCCACTTTCCGAGTGATGTAGAAGTGAATAATGAGATGAAAAAATAGAGATCTCCCGATCTCTATTTATACATGACTTGTCCTGCCCAAAAGCCTAGCAGGGCCGACTTGTCTAACTCAGTCTAATAACCCATGGTTAAACTAATCAGGGCCAACCCCACACTTGGTGGTCTAATAACCCATCACTGCAAGTTACGACACTTGCGACACTTGTCAATACAAATGACGACACTTCCGTATAGAGGAATAATAACATCTCTATAGGAGTACAATATACATAGGTGAAATACATTCCGAAGTTACATATACATCAACACTCCCTCTTAACTAGGAAGGTATTTCTCGACACAGATATGCTAGCACAAGTCTTCTTCTCCGGATCATCGTCACTGGATCATCGTCATCGAATCATCGTCATCATTACGGCTGCTGCTATCTCAATCAATCTCTGATCTACTCATCATAGGAAGTTATACAGAGCCAGTCCTTTTTCATACTGGATGTAGGCCCATCACCTGCAGGTCTTCATCATCACTGGCCATACTGTGGAATCCTCAGGACTGGTTACGTGCATCAACAAAACCTAGCAATAGCATCTCAGGACTGATTACGTGCCCAACACAACCTGCAAGATCTCATAGGGAGCTATTGCATGTGACCAACCAAAACCTAGCAAGAGCATTTGTCAGATCTCCCAGGGAGCTATTATATGCCATAGGAAAAACCTAGCAAGAGCATCCCAGGATTGATTACATGCCCAGCACGACCTGCAAGATATCCCAGGGAGAAATTATATGCCGTGGACAAAACCTAGCAAGAGCATTTACCAGATCTCCCAGGGAGCTATTATATGCCATAGGAAAAGCCTAGCAAGAGTATCTGTAAATCTCCCAGGGCGCTATTATATGTCCATCCAAGCAAAACCTAGCAAGAGCATTTTCTAGACCTCCCAAGGAGATATTATATGCCATCGGCAAAACCTAGCAAGAGTGTCTGCAAATCTCCTAGGGCGCTATTATATGATTATCTGCACAACCTGTCCACGGCCACAGAGTATCAACCTGATACTCTCCATACATCATCTTGATGTACATCACATGATCGTCTTGATCATCATCATAGCATCATCCTGATGCGTATCATCTGGAGCAACATCCTGAAGCTCATCATACATGATCATCCTTATCATACAATGCATCCACCTGATGCATATCTGATACATATCATCTGGAGCGACATCCTGAAGCTCATCCTCCATGATCATCCTCATCATACAATGTATCCACCTGATGCATATCTGATACATATCCTCATCCATGATCTACCTGATCATACAATGTATCCACTTGATACATATACAAATACATGATCCAACTGATCATCACAAGCATCCAACACGATGCATATACACATACATGATCCAACCAATCATCACAAGCATCCAACATGATGCATATACATATACATGATCCAACTGATCATATCCAGCATCCAACATGATGCATATACAGAGCAGTAACTGGAGCATCATCCTGATGCTCATCATCCAACGCTTACATCCACAGCCATGGGAAGGATCCTCCTCTCACCATGCTTGGAATGGCTCCAGCAAATGTGTCCATCACTTCTTCCTCGAAGTGTCATCAATTTGAAGAACACCAAGCCTATCTCTGAAGTATTCAAAATTCACTCTGGCTAGTGGTTTCGTTAACACATTCGCAATTTGCTCATCCGTCGCAACATACAGGAGCTTCACTTCTCCTCTCTGCACCATATCCCTGATATAGTGATATTTGATCTCAATGTGCTTCGACCTGTCGTGGAACACTGGACTCCCAGACAGCTTTACACAACTCTGGTTGTCACAAAAGATACCAGTAGCCTCCAATGGGAGATCAAATAACTCAGATAGTAGCTTCCTCAGCCATACTGCCTCACAACTAGCCGAACAAGATGCAACATACTCTGCTTCGGCTGTACTCAGTGCTACACAGGACTGCTTCCTGCTAAACCAAGAGATCACACCTGATCCTATACTGAAGCAACACCCATAAGTGCTCTTCCTATTTGCAGCACTACCTGCCCAATCTGAATCAACATAACCCTGCAGGTTAAACTTTTGATTCGCATCATACTTGAGCCCATAATCAATTGTACCCTTCAGGTACCTCAGAATATGCTTTACAACAACTAGGTGAACACCTCTGGGATCTGGCTCAATGTGTTCACCGCAAAGCAAATATCTGGTCTCATGTTCGTCAGGTGCATCAAGGACCCAATCATCTGACGATACATAGTGACATCAACCGTCTCAGATGAAGCATCACACAGAATCTTTAGGTTCGATGCCATAGGTGTGGCCATGGCCTTGCAGTCCATCATCCCTAACCTCTTCAGGATCTCTACTACATACTTCCCTTGTTCAAGGAATATCCCATCTGCACTCTGCCACACCTCCATGCCTAGAAAATAGTGCATCATCCCCAAGTCCTTCATCTCGAACTCGGCAGCAAGCTTCCTCTTAGTATCAGCAATCAAACCATCCTCACCTGTTACAAATAGGTCATCCACATACAATAGTAGTATCATAGGATTGCCTTCCTCAACCTTGTAGTAAAGGTTGGAATCTGTTTTACTCTTGGTAAATCCCAAACTGGATAGGAAAATATCCATCCTACCATACCAAGTCCTAGGAGCTTGCTTCAAGCCATACAAGGCTTTCTTCAACCTGCACACATATGACTCCCTGTCATGTGTTTCAAAACCAAGTGGCTGCTCCACATACACTTCCTCCTCGACTACACCATTCAAGAAAGCTGTCTTGACATCCATTTGGTGTATCTTCCATTTAATCACTGCAGCCAGAGCAAGTACTGATCTAATGGAAGTGTATCTGGCCACAGGAGCAAAAGTCTCTTCATAATCAATCCCTTCTTTCTGGGAGAAGCCACGAGCTACAAATCTCGCTTTGTATTTCTCTATGCTGCCATCTGCAGCATGCTTGATCTTGTAGATCCACTTGGAAGTCACCACAGACTTCCCTTCAGGTCTTGGGACTACATCCCAAACATCATTCTTCATGATCGACTGGTATTCTTCGACCATGGCATCCTTCCATTCTTTCTTTTCCGTTGCTTCTTCATAACTAGAAGGTTCTTTGTTCATGATGTCACAGAGTAAGGCAACATAGCTGGTATGAGATCTAGTTCTCTTCCTTGCTATGTGTTCTTCTTTTGGAATGCCATACCTTTCTGCATCTTGAATGAGCTATCTATCCCATGCAGGTTTCCTTTTGCGAGAGTTCTTCTCACGGGGTGGATCTACAGGTATTTGTGGATCTTCAACTTCACGCTCTACTTTTGGAATTGCTTCATTCATGGTAGTGTCTTGAAATCTGGTTTCCTTTGGTTCTTCATGATCTTCAACAAGTGCCTTCCTTGACTTGATGAAAGCTGAGTTTTCATCAAATGTTACATCCCTGTTGACATCAATCTTCTTGAACCATGGAAAGTATATACTGTAAGTCTTCGAGATTTCACTATACCCCAAAAAGATGCCCTTCTTTCCTGAAGGATCTAGCTTTGTCCTTTTTTCTTTTGGAACATGAGTGTATACTAGACAACCAAATATTCTGAGATGGCTGACTTCAGGTTTCTTACCAGAGAATACCTCTTCTGGTGTCTTGTTGTCCAATATCTTGTGAGGTGTTCTGTTCTGCACATATACAACTGTCCTAGTTGCTTCTGCCCATAGATGCATAGGCAGATCCTGGTCATGCAGCATTGCCCGTGCTGCTTCCATGATTGTTCTATTCTTCCTTTATACAACTCCATTCTGTTGTGGATTGTAGGGAGTAGTCAACTCCCTCTTAATCCCTGAATCACTGCATAGCTTCTTGAAATCACCTGAGGTGAATTCTCCGCCATTATCGGATCTGAATGTCTTGATCGTCTTATCAGTTTGATTTTCCATCAAGGCTTTGAATTCCTTGAACTTATCAAACACTTCATCTTTGTTCTTTAAGAAGTAAACCCAAGTCTTCCTAGAGAAATCATCAATGAAAGAGATATAGTATACATACCTGTTATCACATATATAGTAGCCGGGCTACCATACATTATTTTTTTGATGCCAGTACACTATTCAACCAGTTTCCTTACATTTGAGATGCTGAGATGAGCATCTATATTGGATCACTATCAGATTGTGGACAGCAGTGTATATTCCCCATGCCATGACTGAGTCTCAGGACACTCAGAGAGATGACCGATGTAGCCATTATACCATTGGTACAGAGCAGTCAGGAGTGCCTAGATTTACAGCAGCAGTTTCAGAGGACAGATGATGCTACAGGTTGATGAGCATTCAGGTATATGAATCAGCAGGTATATCATTGTGTTATGGTTATATTGCTTTTATACTTATTCTTATAGCATGTCTTAGCACTTAGTGTCATGATCTGGCGATCATATAGATATGTGGGCCTGGTTGATCCTATTATATATATTATATTGTCCCTACTCAGACTTAGAAGTTCACTATTCATACTCATTGGTTTTACCCTCCTTAGGAAGAATAGAGGTGATCATTCCACCATACCTTGGCTTGCTAGTGTCGGCTTCATTATTCATTGTCTTCATCCATCCATTGCCTACCTTTTAGTTTATCACCCTGACTTACTACTTGACTAGTGACATGGAGGATCTTTTCCCCACTGTGGCCTCTGTATTGGATGAGCTTCCCTGTTTATTGTGTCTCGGCTCTGAGTTGGTGACAAAACTTACCTATGGTGAGTTGGAGTTCCTTGGAACTCCCCCTAGTCACTAAAGTTGTGTTGGCTAAACCTGAAACTTTTAGTGCTGCCATGAATACAAAATCTGGAAAATGAAATGCTATATCTTGTATGAAAATCCCATTCATGCAATGTGTTTTTAAACACACATGAATGAAAGGCATGCCAAATGAAAATGGCCATGAAAATAAAATGTTATATCTTTTGGAAATGTAAATACCTAGGTAAACAAGCTGTCCATGACACACCTAGAAGTGCTCAGGTAAACAAGTGCCTTAAAAACACACCTGCAGCAGAAAGCCTAAAATAAATGTAAATCTATGCAATGTGTTTATAAACACACATAGACCAAGGCTATGGAAACTTCAGGCCCAAAAATCAATGGAACTTAAATGCTATATCAAAACAATTGCTGGCCTTATTTGTATTATGGATTGTGCGCATCTGTTAAAGGTGAATAAACCCTCTTTGAACAACTCATCCATTTGTGAGACACCGCCATTCCCTGTGTTGTTGCTCATTCAGTATATACTATGGTGTGTATTCCCTTTCCCTTTGCCAAAGTGTCTCAAAGTTAAGTTAGTCAAGTCATCCCTTAGCCTAGCCAGTTATTTTAGCCCTCACCCTTCACTAGCAAATTGATCACAGCTATGAAGTGAGTATGATCTTGAAAGTCTAGTCTGAGTAATAATAATAATTAATGACATTATATGTTTGGATTTAGATCGCCAGTTATGATTACTTTGTGTTATAATTGTTATTTGAATAAGTTGTAGAGCATGCATTAACCTTTGACACTTTGCAGCAGCTTCCGATGATGGTCTGAGTTATATTGGGTCATGTTGACTTGGTCAACCATAGGACATGAGATGGTTGGACCTTATGATGATATGGATAGATGATATATGGTATATGTACATGTATATGATGATTCTATGCAGCATCTACAGGGTTATGATGATGATTCATGGTTTACAGCAGTATTTGATCATTTACAGATTATTATTATTTGCCCTGTTCCGGTATATTGGATATATATATTGATCATGCAGAGACTCATATGGTGTATGAGTACACATCTTGGATGGATTTGGACCTTCTAAGTCCAATGAGACAGTTTGTTTTCAGTTCCGGGCACTTACAGTGATGATTGAGCCTCAGTAGGCTATCCCAGTGCAGTTTTGGTCTGTCGGAGGCCCTGTCAGAGCAGATGTGATTTTTATCCGGTTGACCTAGGGCGTTGTGCTTGGAGGGGGTGGTCCAGCTACTTGTTTTTACCATATTACCCCCCTCCCGGACACACTAGTGCCCTCACCTTGACAGCGCAGGCACTCCAGGAGGCAATTTGCGGCAGTTTCACGCTTCCCGAGGCATTTCAGGATTGGTAGAAATGGCTATTAAGGAAATCAATTTGGGCTACTGAGGAAATGTTATGGCATGGGACGATTAGTGATGATAGATCGATGGCTTCCACACCTCCTCCAGCAGTTTCAGCTTCATCGGGGCCCGCATCGATCACTTATGGTACTTTCTGATGATTTCTGAGGTCTTTTGAGGCCTACGATTTGACCATGGAGGCACGATTTGGTATATTGATGATTATTTTATGATTATTGTGCTATGGGGATTGACCAAGGGTGTCTAAAATTACCCCTTGGACCCACCATAAGCCCCCTATTATATTTTGTCATCATGATTTGGTGGGATTCCCCTCTTCTAGGGCGATTTTGTTCACTCATATTATATTTTATTAGTGATCCATGTATTTTATTGTTGAGCTCATCTCAACCATTGATTAGCAATTTGTATCTTTTAATCTTAGCCACTCATTCAAAAAGTGGTTAGGATTTTGATGCTTCTCCTTCCTATTTAAAGAAGAGAGCTTCTCATTGTAAGGGGTCTTTGGCTCTTGGATTATTGGTATAGAAAAAATTTCTTGTGGAAATTCTTGTGGTATCCTTTGCATCTGGTGTTCTTAGATGGTGATTGGAAAGTCTATTGCAACCTAGCATTTGGAATTTGTGGTAAGATCTATCTATTTTGGAAATCATTGTCTTGTCTACAGGAGGGCGAATTCAACAAGGGCGATTTTGCAAGGCTTCTTCAAATCAACTTTCTTGGCATTTGCTTGTATCAGGGGGTTATCATTAGCATCATTGTGATCTATGCTATCTTTCTGTTACTTCTCTTGTGGCATTAGTCTTATCTCTTGATTACATCAAATCTGATATTGTTGACGTTTGTTGTGCAGGAGAGAGGGCGCATTGGCTTCTTGGACTAAATCGATTCCATAGAAAACTACCTCAAAGCTTCTCAAATGGATCGAGTTTGCATAGATCATCATCATCAAGGCATCTACAAGGTTACCCAGGTAAGATCCACAGGTTTGTTTCTCTTATCTTGATCCAATCCATTGACATAGCTCATAAATTGATAAAACCCTTATTTCTTCAAACCCTCATTGTTACATTTTCTCATATCTACTTAGATCTAGTGGGTTGTTGGGTATAATATTGAAAAACCACCTCTATAGCATCCACGACATCCCGGATCTATAGTTTGGTGAGGATTGGCTTCCATTTGACCCTCTTCCCAAGCCAACTTAGCTTCTCCAAGCAAGGGCGCACTTCTTGGTGAGGGTGAGTTGACCTAGATTTAGTTGATGGGTAGTTGGGATCCCGCTTGATTCATGATCTACACATCCAATAACCTACCCCCAGATTGTCACTTTTCTAATTTCTACCTTGTGGGCCCTATTCCACATTTTAAGGGATTTAATCCCCATTTTGGACCACTTGGTATCTTCAAACTCAGATCTAGTAAGATCTAGCCATCGGATTGCCTTGAAATTGTAGATCCATACTCCTACTTGACTAACCTATCCGGATCTAAAGTTTGGATGTCATCGGACTTGTCTTGACGCCACTTATCCCACTTTTAGGCCTCCTTGGGCAAAGTCGCACCACCTTGGAGAAGGGAGTTTGTCCACTTCTAGGATGTGGGTACTTGAGATTTCAGTGGATTTGGAACATGAATAATTCAAAACCTAGGTCTATTAGGTCACCTTGTCAAATCTTGCGTTGGGGATAGCATTCCTTATTTTAAGGGATTGTGGTCCACTTTGGTCAAACCTAGATCTAGACTTATTCATCCATCAAGACTTTAATTGCCCACTTGTCTCATGCAATAGGAGTCCTTAACCACAAGTTAACTCTACTTTGACTCCATTATCCCAATTCCCAAGGCACTGGTCTCTCTCCAAGTCAATTCGACTTTCCTAGATTGTTGGATTAACTTGTGGTTTGATCCTTGTGTGGTAAACTAAACCCTTTGATGCCATCATACCTCTTAATCAAGCTTGTCACTTGTACTAGTTAGCCCCAATTCAACCCTAAACTACCCTGCATTGGACACGGTTCCCAAGGCAGTGGATTTTCTCACAATTGACTAGTACTCTAATCCTGGATCTCATTTCAAATATTATAAGTCACTCTCACATCAACAATGAACCAAAGCTACACTCATTGAACCCCTCACTTGTCTTGTGACTTCATCCTAAGGTCTAGGATAAACCATACACCTTACTTCACTTAGAATTAAATTGATTTGGTGTCTTGGTTTTGATCTCTCCTGTCGGGAGTAGATCGGGTCTCCCCCTTTGTTGTCTGGGATAGATAACATAAAGTGAAGGTTGCCTCGACTGGCGTGACAACCATATATTGGAGGTCGAGGTGATCGTGGTTGCACCTTTTGAGTTGCCCTTCCCTATTGCCATCCATGAGTGGATTCATCCATAGGGCTAACTACAGTTTAGGTGATAACAATACCCACTCAAAGAACTGGATGACATCGGACCGCATACATCGGAGTGGATAATTTTCAAGATTCCTTTAGCTTTGCTTTCACTGCTTGGAAATGCCTTCTTAATGTTCTTTCCTTTTGTACATCCTTTGCAAACCACTTCATGCTTTGTCTTGATTTCAGGAAGACCCTCTACAGCTTTACTTGCAATTTCTAGTGCTCTATAGAGCACATGTGCAAGCCTTCTATGCCAAAGTTCACTTGGCTCCATGGATTCATGTACCATGGCATGTTCAGGTTGTCCCTTTAATTTGTACAATCCTCCCTCTTGCTCTCCAATCACTACTGCATCATCTATGGTCTTAACTTTTGGCCACATGAGTACTTGGCCATCTACAAATGCAACCCTCATGCCTTTTGCATCCAATGCAGATATGGAGAGTAGATTCTTCTTGAGCCCAGGTACATATAGAACCTCTTTCATCTTCAAGGACTTCCCAGAGTCTAGGTTGTAGGAAGCTTCACCACTTCCTTTGATTGGATATTGGTAGTCATCCCCAAGTTTCACCTTATGGGGTGACTTATGTTCAGATAGATTTACACAAGATTCTTTAAACCCAGTCATGTGTTTGGAAGCCCCACTATCAATAAGCCAATCATTACATCCATGAGAGATAGTACCTGCGAGAGCAGAGATTAGAACATATTCATCCTCACTTTATGCTCTAGACTTCTTCTTGGGAGGTTCATCATCCTCAGCAGCATGAGCATGATATCTTTTCTTGTTGCCCTTTTTCTTATTGATGTTGGAATCTCTTTTGTTCTTTGGACAATCTCGAGAAAAGTGTCCCTTCTCATTACATGTGAAGCATCTACCATGGGAGGTATTCTTAGAGTTCTCCCTATGTGTATGGTCAGAATATTTCCTATGAGATTTCTCCTTCTTGAATTTGTCTTTCTTGGCATGTGCTGTGAGAGCTTGATCTTCATTCCCCATCTTTTCTTCTCGGGCCACAAGCCTAGCTTCTTCTTGAGAGCATTCTTCCCACAACCTATTGAAGGAGATTAGTTTTCTTCTTGCATAGATTCCTTGGATGAAGGAGTCCCATGACCTAGGTAGGCCATTTAATGTGGTCATGACAACTTCACCATAAACACTACTTCATCCACAACTTCAAGTTGTTCCTTGATTTGAGAGACCTTAGAGAAATAGGATTGAATGGTCTCTCCATTCTGAAGCTTTACCCCTTTCAATTGATTCCGCAGAGTCGTCTTCCGATTTATATTCTTTCCTTCAAATAACTTGGTCAGGGAATCAAACATCTCCTTGGGTGTCTTTAGAGATGACACATGTGGTGTGAGATGGTCTTTGATAGAATCAACAATGATCCTCTTTGCCTTGACCAAGTTCTTCTTGTGCAAGGCCTTAGCCTCTTCTTCCTCTGGGACAGGGACCTCAGAACTTATGTAAGTGTCCAATTCATTTTCTTCCAGGATTAACCCAATCCTATACTTCCATGCTCGAAAGTTATCAGCCCCTTCAAGCTTATCCTCAAGCTTGGCGTGGTGAGACATTTTAATGAGAAACTCAAATGGAAATAAAATATTTAGGTCTTACCACTTGATTTGCAGAAATTTGGATCTGGTGCTGGATTAGGGTTTGTCAGAGAAACCCTAAAAATTCAAAATGTGAATTTCAACTTTCTGAAAGGATAGAAAGATGCGCCTTGATGAGCTGATTAGCCTGGTATATTCAGAATTTGAAATCTGCAAAGATTCACCCTTCAGAAATGCATTTTAGTCTTCCCGGATTCATAAGGGAGGACCCTGAATTAGGGTTTGAGTTTCCTGGAGCTTCACCCAACCAAAAATCTTGATCCAAAGCTCTAAACTTCGATTTTTCCAAGGAGCTTCCAGCTATGTCCTCATAATCCAGACATTCCTATTTTTGTGGAAACCTTAATTTTTAGGGCAAAAAATGAAGGTGCCTAGAATTGAATTCTAATTGGACAGAAAGATTCTCCTTGATGAGTAGAGTCAATCTACCTTGCTGCCTTTCCAAAATCTGTGGAGAGAAACCCAATAAACAAGAAACCCTAATTTTCGCCACTGCACAATGTCTTCTTCTCAGGGAAGCTCTGATACCATGTTAATTTTTGAGCATTAATTCAACATACTCTAGGATCTTTACTGAGAGAATAACATGTACAACATATGAATCATATCAAGCAATCACATAAGACAATGGACACACAGAGTTTCACTGGGGAAAACCATAAAGGTGAAAAACCCCGCAACTTCCTCAGAGATAGAAAGAGCAATGATACAACCAAAGTACAAGAGATAGTCTTCTCTTAGCAGCTGAACCTCCTCCTCACTTGTGCGCCACTTTTCGAGTGATGTAGAAGTGAATAATGAGATGAACAAAATAGAGATCTCCCGATCTCTATTTATACATGACAACGTCCTTCACCATGGATCGCCAGCTGCCATTGTTTATCGATAACTCTGAATTTGATATGCCAGCAATAAGCAGATTACGCTCTAGGGGAGAGATGTCTATTGTTGAACAGGGACCAGTAGTGGACATAGTACTGGTCCCACACAACCACCATATCTTGACACAAATAAACCCATAAATTAAACACACACATTTCATATTAAGTGCAGAAAATATTTAAATTATGTCCAAAAATTGCCCATTAACTGACTGGGCCAATAGCTGTCAATAAATAGTCTTTATATGACAAACTGTACAAAACATCTTGTCCCAACAAAGTACAGATCTGCTCAAATATCCAGAAGTACATAAACAGCTAAATAACCCAACTCGTTTTTGCCACCTACTGCAAGGTACCTATCAAAGGAGGACCCACGAATATCTAATGGAGCCTAAATATCCCAGCATTCATTGAAACCTGTTCAAACATTCATGCATACCTGTTCAAGCATCATAAAATATAGTGTCAGCCATAACTGCAAGATTGTTCAACATTCCAACCCTCTGTATTCAATAAATGACACCTACCCATTAAATGCACCCATTAAACAGATGGAAGCACATAGATCATGAAACAAATGAAGGCACAGGGATCCACAATGACAAGCTCCCAACCATTGGATCACTTTCAAATCAATCCACAACACACATTGAAATTTTAGAGATTGCAATCCATGTGCAACCTTCTTACCAACCCAATTCAATAGCAAACAACTATAAATGAACCACAACCCTTATGAAGATGCATTTCATAAATTCGACCTGCAGAGTGTGTGCACAGTTGCATTTCAGAAATTTGAACAACAGAGTGTGTGCACAGTGGAGGCATACCAGCAGAAGTGTGTGCACAGTGGAGGCAGGTTACTGTTACTGTGATTTAAGTTTCTGTTTATGTTATTTCCAGTTATGTTATTCATGTTAATTATATTATTTATGTTTCTGTTTCTGTTATTTACATTTCTGTTATAATCAACTTCCAGTTTCTTCTACATAACCAACCTCCCTTCTAAATGTGCAGGTTGTTGTAGGCATGGCAAGAGTCAGAAATGCAAGGAGAACAAGTCGTCGACTGAGTAGGGGTGCCCAGCTACGCTGCACCTCATCGGATGAGGAGAGGCCCAATGATACAAATGCCAACAATGCTCCCAGCAATGTTGTTGAGAATGACAATGTGGTGGAAGAGGACATTGTTGTCCCACCACCAACCACACAGTCAATTCCAACCACAGTTCAAGGAACAAGTTCAGTCACCAAAATCAGTGCAATAAGAGGTTGGACAAAAGAAGACATGCTAGCTGCTATTGATGATATAGAGTTCAATGGATATTCCATTCGTGCTGCTGCTAAAAAACATGGAGTTGCTACCTCTTCAGTACATTATTGGATAAATGGACTCACACATACAAAGCGTAGAGGGCCTGTTACAGTTATGAGTGAAGAGGAGGAGGCCGAGGTGGTTCAGTGGTGTAAGGACATGGCTGAAATGGGACATGGGCTAGAGCTGATACAGCTAAAATCCACAGTAGCTCAAATCTGTCAAGGGAGGCCAAACCCCTTCAAAGATGGGTTTCCTGGTAAGTCATGGTGGTCTGGGTTTAAAAAAAGGCATCCAGACCTTGTGTTGCGTACAGCTGAGGGCCTAGATAGAGACAGGGCTCTCAATCTACGCCCTGCAATTCTGACTAAGTTCTATGCCACCCTTTCTAGTGCATATGAGAACCATGGGTATGCTCCAGACCATATATGGAACTATGATGAAACAGGTTTACAGGCAGGAAGGAACTGTGGCATGCGTGTAATTGCCAAGAGAGGGAGTCGTAATGTGCCAAAGATTTTGCCTAGGAGCAGGGAGTGGATCACTATTCTATGTTGTGTCAATGCAATTGGTGCTTCAATCCCAGGATTTTATCTATTTAAAGGTAAAACTCAACTCAAAAACTATATACAGAATTGTGAACCAGGTGCATGCATGGCTGCACATCCCCATGCTTGGATGACCAAAGAACTCTTTTTGAACTGGCTTACTCACTTTGCTGCATCTATACCAGGCGGTGTCTCACCTGTAAATAGACACCTGCTGGTTTTAGATGGTCATGGAAGCCACATTGCTGTGCAAACAATCGAGGAGGCTAACAATTTGGGCATCGACCTGTTGACACTGCCTGCTCATACCACTCACAGATTGCAACCCCTAGATGTCAGTGTGTTCGGGCCTTTCAAGAACTATTTCAGGGGTGAGCGAGCTTCATGGATGGCACAGAATCCAGGGGTGGAGGTAAAAAGGTTTGAGCTAGCCGAGCTTGCAAGTAAAGCCTTTAAAAGGGCTCTCACACCTTCGAATATCAAGGCTGGGTTTAGGAGGACTGGAATATGGCCACTGAATTCTGAGGCTCTCATGCATGATACTAGTTGTAGCCTGGCATTTGATCTGAATGGTCAGGAAGAAGGGGATGTCCAAGCACATGTTGCTGGCCAAGAAGATGTGGAGGTAGAGGAAGACATTGCTGCTGCTGATCATATGATATCCCTCTCTCAAGGAGAACTGAGCATAGGAAACTTGAACTCCAGGATTTAAAGCAGAGAAAGAGGGACTTAGCTAAAGAAAAGAAGGCTGCAAGGATTGCTGCAGCAGAAATTCGAGCACAGGAGAGGCTTGACAGAGAGAAAGAAAGACAAGAAAAGTCTCATCAAAAACAAATGGCAAGGCATGAAAAGGAATTGAGAAAGGCTCAACAATTACTTCAAAAAGAACAAGGGGTGGCAAATAGTTCTGCCATTGATGCAAACATAGTGGAGGGGAGTAGGATGATGCCAAACACATTGGAACATCTTGCAGATAATACTCCATGTTTCCAAGACCTCCTAAACATCCAAGTCCCCCGCTATCAACAAGTGCGCATGCCCACTTTATTCCCTCCTACCAGTGCAGGTGTCAAACAGATGTATGAATATCGGGGGGCTCAAACCAATGCAAGGGTTAGTAGCACTAGTGTCCACTGTGGCTACTCAATTCCTCCATGGCTGCAAGAAGCAAATTGGATAACATATGGAGGAAACCAGCCACAACCTAATCAGCCATTGCTAGGTATGCCAACCAACCTGGCTCAAGCAGGAAACTCAACATGCTTGGGAAGTGAAGATCTTGGACGACATCAAGCATAGGAGTGTCATGTAGGGATGCCAAATTTTTTGTTGTGACCACATTGCATTGTGGATTTTGTAATCACTGGGTCTAACTACTGCAACATGGCCATTTTGTATACAATCCTATACATTTTTGGGTATAATCCTAGGTCATATCGTTCCCTGATGTTTGCGGCGTTGTAATCAGGGGTTTATCATAAGGTTTAATATACAATTTCATCATTTCAAGAGCAAGCTGTAATGTACTCTGATTAAACATTTCATTAACATTTTTTAGGGATTATGAATTTAGTTTGTTGTTGGTTTATGTTGCAGTTTATGTTTGGGCTGAATTGTTGGTTTATGCATCTACAACCAAACAAACATTCTTGTATTTCTATATAAGGGAGGGATGCCAGTTGTTGGACACCCCACGTGGCTCCCTCCCCCATGCCACGCTGGAGAGTCGACACAAACGCAGCCCGGGCCCAGATGGCACCGCCACTTGTCGTGGTGGGTGGTATAATTAAAGCGGCCTCTATGGCACACTTTTTCCCGCTTTTCCGGCGCTTTTCCGGCAAACTCTCCTTCCTCCCGTGTATTGTTGCTCGGGCCCTGTCTGTGAACACTCCGCCACCCCACTTCCTGTTCATGCCCGCTCTGGTTCTGCACCACCCCCGCCCAGGTTCTGCACCATGGGCGCTCTCGTTCTGCCGGTATCCGGCTGAATTATTGAAGGTTCTAGGGTTTATGCTGCAGCAGGGTCCATGGCTTATGTTGCAGTACTATGGGATTACAACCATATGCCCAATTACAAAACCCTAAGGTCCATGGCTTTAAATCCTGGAGTTCAAGTTTCCTGGGTTTTGTAATTAAGGTTCAGTGGTTAATGTTGAAGCTGCGTTTCAATTTTTACAGGGTGTATGAATTAGGGTCCATGGCTTAGGTTCTAGGGTTTGGCCTGAATTATCTATCTTCTATGGTGTATGTTCTAGGGTTTGGCCGTGTTTCATCACAGTTCCATATATGGTCTGGAGCATACCCATGGTTCTCATATGCACTAGAAAGGGTGGCATAGAACTTAGTCAGAATTGCAGGGCCAGAACCTTAATTACAAAGGGTAGTGTTTAATTTTTTATAGGGTGTATGAATTAGGGTTTTGTAATTAAGGTTCTGTGGTTAATGTGGCAGGGTCCTTGACCCCTATATTTTCCTTAAACTAGCAGCTAGTAATGGGGTTGAACCATTGCATAGGTGTGATACCCATCCATTCGATGCTAACTGTACTGCAACATGGTGCCTATCTCTCTCCTATTATTAAAATGCTTCTATACGGAATGTTCCATGGAGGGCTGTCATGCATGACTTATTACAACTTAATACAGTATCATACTAATCAACATAACAGGCCTAAATTAGATCATACAACAGCAGATAAGATGCAGCAGATCACTTCATGTTAATAGGTAAAAGTAAAAACTGCATCATACACTTATAATTTAACAATAGCATGCAACTTGTAAACTGCAATAACAACAGCAGATGATAAGGTGGAGCAGATCGCTTGTAAAATGCATCAACAATAGCTAATTTGGCAAACTTGCTGATATCAAAAACTGAATTATGGGTATTCTTCCAATTAGATGAGACAATGGAGAAGTCATTGTTGTCAACTGCCATCCATCCCCTGTATGATGCAGTTTTTCCTTTTAACTATTACCATTCCACTGCAACAAAAACCAACAACAAACTAAATTCATAAACCAGATAAAATTTAGGGACACTGCTGCAACATAAACCAGCAACAAACCAAAATCATAAACCATCTTCAATAATTCAGCCCAAACTATGATGCAACATTAACAGACAACAAACTAAATTCATAAACACTAGTTCAAATTACAAACCCGACTACAACATAAACCACTGAACCTTAACCACAAAACACTAATTCATACACCCTATAAAAATTGAAACGCAGCTTCAACATTAACAACAGAACCTTAATTACAAAACCCTAATTCATACACCCTATACAAATTGAAACGCAGCTTCAACATTAACCACTGAACCTTAATTACAAAACACTAATTCATACACCCTATAAAAATTGAAACGCAGCTTCAACATTAACAACAGAACCTTAATTACAAAACCCTAATTCATACACCCTATACAAATTGAAACGCAGCTTCAACATTAACCACTGAACCTTAATTACAAAACACTAATTCATACACCCTATAAAAATTGAAACGCAGCTTCAACATTAACCACTGAACCTTAATTACAAAACCCTAATTCATACACCCTATAAAAATTGAAACGCAGCTTCAACATTAACCACTGAACCTTAATTACAAAACACTAATTCATACACCCTATAAAAATTGAAACGCAGCTTCAACATTAACCACTGAACCTTAATTACAAAACCCTAATTCATACACCCTATAAAAATTGAAACGCAGCTTCAACATTAACCACTGAACCTTAATTACAAAACACTAATTCATACACCCTATAAAAATTGAAACGCAGCTTCAACATTAACCACTGAACCTTAATTACAAAACTCTAATTCATACACCCTATAAAAATTGAAACGCAGCTTCAACATTAACCACTGAACCTTATTTACAAAACCCTGATTCATACACCCTATAAAAATTGAAACGCAGCTTCAACATTAACCACTGAACCTTAATTACAAAACCCTAATGCATACACCCTGTAAAAATTGAAACACAGCTTCAACATTAACCACTGAACCTTAATTACAAAACCCTAATTCATACACCCTGTAAAAATTGAAACGCAGCTTCAACATTCACCACAGAACCTTAATTACAAAACCGTAATTCATACACCCTGTAAAAATTGAAACGCAGCTTCAACATTAACCACTGAACCTTAATTACAAAACCCTAATTCATACACCCTATAAAAATTGAAACGCAGCTTCAACATTAACCACTGAACCTTAATTACAAAACACTAATTCATACACCCTATAAAAATTGAAACGCAGCTTCAACATTAACCACTGAACCTTATTTACAAAACCCTGATTCATACACCCTATAAAAATTGAAACGCAGCTTCAACATTAACCACTGAACCTTAATTACAAAACCCTAATGCATACACCCTGTAAAAATTGAAACACAGCTTCAACATTAACCACTGAACCTTAATTACAAAACCCTAATTCATACACCCTGTAAAAATTGAAACGCAGCTTCAACATTCACCACAGAACCTTAATTACAAAACCGTAATTCATACACCCTGTAAAAATTTAAATGCAGCTTCAACATTAACCACTGAACCTTAATTACAAAACCCTAATTCATACACCCTAAAAAAATTTAAACGCAGCTTCAACATTAACCACTGAACCTTAATTACAGAACCCTAATTCATACACCCTAAAAAAAATTACAATGCAGCTTCAACATTAACCACTGAACCTTAATTACAAAACCCTAATTCATACACCCTAAAAAAATTGAAACGCAGCTTCAACATTAACCACTGAACCTTAAATACAGAACCCTAATTCATACACCCTAAAAAAAATTACACGCAGCTTCAACATGAACCACAGAACCTTAATTACAAAACCATAATTCATACACCCTAAAAAAATTTAAACGCAGCTTCAACATTAACCACAGAACCTTAATTACAAAACCCTGCTGCAGCATAAACGAAATGCATTTCACCATTGCCACAAATGCAACGTAAACCCACCATACACAATTCAAAGTGCGAGCAGGAGGGCACCAAACCATTTCACCAACAGAAATGCACAAATTCACAACCCAGAAAACCAGACTTAAACCTTTAAAAGCAGCAGAAATGGTCCACGAAATCCCCAGAAGGTTGAAAGTGTTGACAAACACTGCAGGGAATGGCTGGTAGGAAACCTACCACCGAAACCGAAGAAGCGTGAAGGGACGAGCCACCGCCGCGAGCAGGAACAGCAAACGCCACCGCCGTGAGCAGGAACAGACAACGCAGGAACAGCCAACGCCGCAGCCGTGAGCAGGAACAGCCAACGCCACCGCCGTGAGCAGGAACAGCCTGATGGAAGCCACCATCGCCACCAGCGAAACCAGCCGAGCGGCAACCCAACAACACTACCACCGAACCGATGAAAACCTCCAACGGGGTCCGCCGCAGACAACTTCGAGCGCCTGTGGTGCGCTATGGCCATGGAGCGAGGGTCAACGTCGGGCGAGCTAGCGGACAGAACAAACAGCAGCGGCGAACGCCACTCGTCAGGGGGTAAGGCAACAAGCGCCCGCTGCGTAACAGTAGCACGTGACGACACCGGCAGAACGAGAGCGCCCATGGTGCAGAACCAGACCGGGGGTGGTGCAGAACCAGACCGGGCGTGAACAGGAACTGGGGTGGCGGAGCGTTCACAGACAGGACCCGAGCAACAATACACGGGAGGATGGAGAGTGTGCGGGAAAAGCGCCGGAAAAGCGGGAAAAAGCGTGCCATAAAGGTCGCTTTAATTATAGCACCCACCACGACAGGTGGCGGTGCCATCTGGGCCCGGGCTGAGGTCGTGTCGACTCTCCAGCGTGGCATGGGGGAGGGAGCCACGTGGGGTGTCCAACAACTGGCATCCCTCCCCTAGTTTGCATGTTGCTAGATCGGTTGTTGAAATAATAAATTTCTGCCATCTTTTTAGGATAGTTGCATTAGATTGTAGATATCCGACGATCTCACTTATTTATTATATTTTTTTGGAAAATGCATAAATGGAAACAGTTATGGAACATTGCTATCTGGATGCAGAGATTCATGTGCCACAAGAAAGAAGATAACGCCGCATTGGTAGATTGGGTGCGAGATCATTGGATTGGTATTAATATAGTATATCTGGAATTTGAAGGCAATTACCATCAGATTTGAACTGCTCCCTTTAACATAGCCAGCAAATGTATCTGTTTACTGTTGTTAAAAACATTGGTAAAAGTTTAAAATGAAGGCGTTGGGGATGATGAGCATTATAGCGATTTGATGAAGGATATTCCATGAAGAAATTATATGTCACAAAGTTAAGTCAACTATCAAGCAAAAGCGGTGAAGATTATGGTCAACATCAAATTACCAGAGTGTTTTTAAAGAGTTCGACTTGTTAAAGAATCTGCCAAGTTACTCGAAGTTACAGTAAAAGGGGGCATTCTTTTCATTTGTTTTTTTTACCTCTTATAATGATTTTATGATTAATACTGTTTTTCTTAATGAATGAACTTTGATCTCACTTCTTATTTTTGTTGTGCAGATATCACAGAACATTTTCGATGTGACAAGATTTGATTGCAAGAAAGGATGGAAGTGGATGATGATTTTCGTGACCAGAAAGTAAAAATCATGCAGATGCCACCACTATTACTCTGCGCGCCGAGAGATGATCACATTTTTACCATCCCTTAGAAAAGGGAGGGGACCGTTGAAGAAATGAATTCTAGTGCACCAGTTCGTTGAAATTGTTCCACGAGATTATGCCATCGATGCCAGTTGTCTACAGATTGACAGAAGATTTTAAGTTTTGAATCTATAAAGAAATAAAAGCATTGAGCCGGATATTTTTCATAAGGAGGATAGCACATCAACCCAAACAGAGAAGACTAGAAAAAATTTGATCTGCGAGCTCGTAGGGCATTAAGTGTTGTAATCTCTATTTTTCTGGAAACTGTTATTGATCCTACTGTCTATATAAAGAGCAGTCAATCGACTGCCCAGAGAGAGGGGTGGGCTCTTCACAGAGAGGGGGGTGGGCTCTTCACAGAAAATCAGAAAATGACTGTCTCTTTTCTGAAAAACTCATTTTCTTCTTTGACTGTGCTTCGGAAGGGAAGATGTGAGGAGACGCTGCCAGGGATGGAGTTCTGGAGAAAAACTTATTGAAATATTATGCAATTTTAGTTTGATCGCTCTAATGGAGTTGTGTCTTCGTGGATGGTTGTGACTGAATTTCTTAAACTGGTATCTTTGTTTGGCTACCATTTTCTGAAACTTAAATAAATATTTAGATATACTACTTTCTCGTTTTATACTTATGCAATTGTAATCTGATATAATTGTATAGATTATCTTAAAGTCACTCTGCACAATATTAATATTTGATTAAATGTTACTGAATCATTTACTTAATATGTTATTTGCAACTGTGATCTAGTAATATTGTATTTCTCATATTTATTTCTGATGGCATTGGTGTGTCCACTGTGTTCTCACAAATGAATACAATCTGTTTCAAATATTTGATATTGAACAATTAATTATTGATTAATATATCATTATAGAAGTAATTGAAATAGTTTTCTATTTCAATTTTTCTGTTCTGTACCATTACAACAAAGCAATTCACATTATGATCTTTTATGATATTTTTATTTAAGATATTACTATTTATATTCTTTGTTATTTTAAAAAATTAATTGATGATTAATTTAGTCTTCCAAGTTGCTCTCAGTTGAGATAGGTTAGAATAAAATAATTAAATAGTTTAGTTTAATTTTCACTTTAAATTTTTAGTAGTTCTTAGTTATGTTTTCATTTAGAATATTTTGTAAAATTTCTGAACAGTTATTAGATTAAAAATCCAAAAACAAGAACAAAACATGAGACTTTTTTTTAGGAAAGCACATTAGGTTAGATTAAATTTAGAAACTTACTTTAGGATTCATTTTAAAACAGTAGATTAATTTAGGTTACATTTTTGTTGAATTTTATAATTCTCTTTAAGAGATTAAACTCAACTAGTAGTAGGACCATAACTTACGAGGTATTGCCATCCCGAACACACCGGGAGCTGCTCTAAGCTACTTGTGTGGGTTTTATCTCCTTAAGTTGGCCAGGTCATAAAATCAGGCCAACACACAGATACATATTAAACCCAGATCTATCAAGCATTGAGAGGGATACAAATTCTTGATGTGTAATTTTTTCTTGACGTGTAAAAAGTTTAAGATAAAAAAAATTTACACCTCAAGAAATTGGATCTAAAAGATAAAAATAAATAATAAAAATTACATGTTGGCTAAAAAAGTAAATTTAACAAAATAACAAGAACATGTCAATTGGATGTCCATTTAAGAAAATACACTCATCATGTCGGCTCATAAAATAAAAAATTAAAACCACCATAGATACATCTTAAACTGGCTGGATCTATGAAGCACTAACAGGGATAAGGATCTATGAAGCACTGAGAGGGATACAATTCTCGAGGTGTAATTTTTTCTTGACGTGTAAAAAGTTTAAGATAAAAAAAAATTACACCTCAAGAAATTGGATCTAAAAGATAAAAATAAATATTAAAAATTACATGTTGGCTAAAAAAGTAATTTTAACAAAATAGTAAGAACATGTCAATTGGATGTCCATTTAAGAAAATACACTCATCATGTCGACTCATAAAATAAAAAATTAAAACCATCATAGATACATCTTAAACTGGCTAGATCCCTCTTTGATAGATCCGAGTTTAAAATGAATCTATACTAGTGATACTACATCACATCTACTTTTCTACCAAACCATTAAATTCACAAAACTTATCAAAAATTTCATTCTTATAGCAAGTACTTCCTAGAAACATTATTTATATAAATTACAAAGTAAAATAAAATAATATTCAAAGAGCTACCCATTAGTGCAAAAACATTAGAGTGAACAAGATCAAGAGGATTATTAACATGATTCTTATTGTTTTTCAAGAAGGAATCCCAATGATGCTTTCACATGGTACATGCATCACACGCATCTCCTTTGTTATATTAAATTGAGGAATGCATCTTACCATTTATTAAACCTTCTTTAAGTTGTCAAGATTTAGATGATTGAATCCTCTATGCAACACTTTACCATCATGTACATTGATCAACAACACTTGTAATCAATGTGTACATGCCACTATCTCTTGCGCCTTTGTAGATACCTTCAAATTTCCATCATTTATGCAACTCATTTTAATAAACACAACCATTGTACTTATATTAGCAACAACATTCACAAAAAAAAAGTTTTTTTTGTATTTTGACAATAATACACAAAACATTCCTGATTAGTTATATACCTATGCTTACCACCTTAATAGGAAAAGTCATGTTCCTTTCATGTTATGTTCCTTAGTAGATATGAATATGATTAACAAAAAAATCCAAGAATATGATAGAAATTTCCATTTATTTCATTGAATCATAAACCCTTAATGTATGGTGACACCGTACAATATTCCTTTTGTGAAAGATTAAACTTTTGTTCACTTGCCTTTTCAAAGTGGAAACCTCTCAATGAGACAATGATCCAATACAATCATAGTGCTTGACATCCCATAAGCAAGACTCCATCCTCATTTAAATTTATCTAACAAACTATAACCCTAACCATCATTGGCCTCGACATTAATGAATGGGACATATTACATTTTTTTGCATGATAACTACCTAGCAGGCTTTATTTTATAATAAATAACATAGTGGACCTAGTCCACATCACATTATATATCTACCATACGTATATTATTATTATTTTGATGGGCTCTTTGGTTGCCATTACATCATCTGGAGGGATCCCACCACTCCATCCACCTTTGAGAAGTGTTTACATTCATCACTTACATTTATGATATACATGCATAAGTTGGGGTCCCATATATGAGTTCTACCTTCAATGTTGAGAATGAAGTCGTTAAAGAAATGCATCGATAACCCCATGTCCCACATATTAGTGTTTCCTTTAATGTTGATAATGAAGTGGTCAAAGAAGTGTGTTCATAAGCATGGATCCCATGTATGGGTGTGAATGCTAGCTCCCAATGAATGACAAATGAAATTGATGAATGGTTGAGTGATTTGCTCAAGATTCTCATCAAAGTCATATGGGTCCAAATATCTTTCCACTAAGATACTAGGACCATCCATAATAAAAAATTCATCCATGTAGCTGCAAAAGGTGGGTTGTGGATTTGGAGGGAGTATTGCAAACTAAACACTAGTAGACATAATCTACTCATGACTTCCCACTATGATGTTCACACGAAATGGATGAGTATGGGCATCAAAGAGAAGTTGCAAGTAGTTGTCTTTGGTGGAGACGTGTTATATTCTTTGTAGGTAGACAATGCACTTATAAACGAGGCAACAAATTTGAGTTGCAATTTGTGTTTTTTTAGCCAATGGTTTTGAACCATTGTAATATAATCTCAATTAAGGGATCCGAGTTGTAATCTTATATAGGTCAGTGGATTAGGGTTTTGGATGTTTAAGAATACCTAAATATTGTATTGTGTATGGTTGAATTAATACAAGGAAAGGATAGAGATGCAACTCTAAGTTAGGTTCGTTTTCCTAGTTAAGGGTTTCCATAGTAAATAATTGTTTATTTTGTGTATGCCATAATTTATTTTATATTATTGCTTAAGAATTGGTATGCATTGCTTCACCTCCAAAGGTTTAAAATTTACAATCATTTTTTTTTTACAGTAACGGTTGGAATAATTTATATTAAAAAAACAAGAGTAGGCTACAAAATGCTGGGAGACTATACCCACAAAAGAAGAGGGGGAATTCACCTCTGTCCCAATCTTAGAAGTTCAACTTTCACCAAAATTTGACAAGAGAGGGAACTGGACATCTCTAAGTTTTTCAGGACTTCATATCTACATCTATAAACCGACTTCCATACCCAACAGAGCTTAAAGCATAAGAGGGGAAAAGACACCTCATACAATTTCGGAATTCAGACATAACATAACTGGACTTTGCAGAACATAAGAGGGGAAACAAAACCTCTGAATATTTCCTAAACTCAGACAAAGACAGGACTTGTAAAAAGAGAAAACCAGACATATAACCAGGCGACTTCATAGGTTGCTGGACCTTCGTCAAGTTCTGGGAGAAAGACTCTTCTTCTTCTTTTTTTCCGACCGCTGCTTCCTCATTGTCTTCTAGGCCCCAGATGACGGCTGGACTGTTGCTCCTGCTAGTGCGGATGCAGTCAACCTTAGCTTCCATGACTTTTAACCCACTGTGTAGAGAATCCATTTTGCTGACCAACCCTTCGAAAAATTCTTGCATTTTGATGGTATTGCTTCTGATGTCCGAATTAGAAATCTGGATGAAGGTGGCTAACTAGGATATGGCCTTCTTTATATCTTTGCTTTCACCCTTTAGCCACCCGACCTGAGCATCTATATCGTGCAGGTACGAGAGCACTCCAGGTGGGGGACTTTCCAGTCCGCGAGGAGATTCAAAATTCCCAAAACTCCCAGTACTCCCATTCACATTCCAGAGTTTATTTTCCCTAGGGATTTCATTGACCAAATTCAGAGCTAGATTGTTCTGAAGACCAGGATCATCCTCCATGTTTTTCCAGTTCTTATCACTCTCCTATTCGTAGCCAATATAACTAGCATTGAGACACAACCTTTGTATCTGGGCCGTATCCAATTGCGAATTTCCTCCACCAATTTCGCTGTTTGGGCGATGAACACGTTTTGCCTGAATGCCCAGAGCCCCCTGCAAGTCTTTCTCACCATTACCATGAACCGAATCGATCGTCAACGGAAAACGTTGTGTCCCAATTCCTCCCGCGGAGACTTGCAAATTTTCCCAACAATTTTTGCACTGCAATGTTGGGAGGCATAAACCTGCATTGTTTCCAACATTCCTTTTGTCCATTGTGAAGTGAATAGACGCGGTGCAGATAGAGCACAGAGACAGACAGCATGGGAGCAACAGAAGAATAAACTCGACCTCCAACATGCCCCTATTAAAAATCCACCTTACCTGTATATCATTTAAGCCTCCTGTATGCGAAACAGGTGTGGCCTGACAGGCCATGCCGTCGTTAGGAGCCCAAGAATTCTCAATCCGATCCAAGGAGGATTTGCATTTAATGTAATCCTGACCACGGGGATACATGCGTTTAGGCAAGTCTCCAGAGCCACCAAGGTAGCTGACGGTGCCAATCAAGCCACTAAGGCACCCATACCAAGGTTTCATGTACACCATTTTTAGTTAGGACACCACAATTTTTCCTAGCCCCAAGGTTAGCCATTGTATTTGCAATGGCGTTGTTCTTTCTTAGGACATGAAAAAAGGAAAGAGAATCATACTTGTAGGAGCTGATTGAGCGTGCAAGAAGGGACTGGTACTTTGAGGTTGGATTTTTTTGTTTGCTTGTGATCGCCGTGGCAGTCTTAATGACAATGAGAGAATTGCCAATGACAGTAAGCCTTCGGATATTTTTCTCCTGAGTGATATCAAGACCTTTGATCAAAGCGAGCCACTCTGCCTGATTGTTGGTTTGATTTCCTATCCCCCAAGTGTAATCTTTCACTTTGTTTCCTTCGGAGTCCATTAGGACTCCCCCTGCACCTGCCAACCCTGTTAAAATTTACAATCTTCACATTAGTAAAAATGTCCATAATAACCTGCAAATATTTCTCCATCGTATATTTACATTCTCTTTCCATGTGAAAGTGGACAATTTCCTCCTTAATATCTTTCAAAAGTTCCAACCTTTGGTTACATTGTTTATTTAGAGCTTCCATCCACACCATTTGATGGTTTTGCTATGGTTTTGAGGAAACAATTGAAAATTGTCATAACTTTCTTAGCATGAATTAGATGTATATCATATAATATGTCAATTGAAACTAATTAAGTTCTCTTTCACTTGGCTTTGGTCAGGATTCCATCTAGGCAACCTGTCAAAAATTATATGCTACGCAAAACCTGGAATATAGTTGTGATTGTAACAAAAAAATGAGTCTAAATCAATGATATCTTCAATTCCCAGACTTCAATTTGAGTTATTTTTATAATAAAATCATGTATTTTTTAAGAGGAATCCATATCGATAACAAAAAATATTCAGATTCCACAGAGAAAACTTCAAAAATTGATCAAAGTGTCACAAACTAATTTGTCCTAAAAATATCCCCAAAAAAAGGAAGTAAAAATTTTCCCTTTTTTTGCCCAAGAAAGTGCTCGAATACCACTTGCCATGTTCCTCAGTATATCTAAAGATCAATAATAACAATTATACTAAGAACACGAAAGAAATTCCCCTTTAATTCATTTAATCATAAACCTTTAAGGTAGGGCAACACAATACAATAATCCTTTATGGAATGATAAACTCATGTTCACTTGCCTCTTCGAGGAAACAACCTCTCAATGAATAGAGCTCCAATACAATGACAATAGATGGCATTGTATAAGGATGACTCCATCATTATTTATAATTATCTAACAAACTCTATCCATAGCCACTATTGGCCTTTACATTACTGAATGGACCATATTAAATTTATTGCATGATAACTACACAATGGGCCTTGTTTAATAATAACTAAAATTTTGGACCTAGACCACATTACATTAAATGACAACCATACTTCTTTGGGCTCAACATGCTATTTCACATTGCTTATCTTCCCAAGATAGCATGAATGTTGCTTCGAGTAACTTTTCAAACAATAGTTTTAATTAAATAAGATAATAGGAGTCATCATCATTATGGTTCTTTCCTTGTTAAATAGTTTTAGAGGGACCTAGTGAGTGGCTATTTCAAGCTCATAGTGACTTATCAAATATTAGAAGAGTATCAATCATATGTATTAGTTCACTTGATCTCAATCAAAGATAGGTTTAGTGTTTTGGTTTTGAATTTGTTGGGCCTTGCTTACCAAGTTTGGGTTAGTAGGGATAATTGATTTTCAAGTTGAAAGTATTTCATATCCTACTATCACCCACAAAGCATGTTCATGGTAGCAATTAAAGCCGCAATACCCAAGAGGATCTTGTTGGAACACAATGCGATTCAATAGAACCTCATTTCACGTGTTTTGTGCTCCATATATTTTGGCCTTTGGGAAGGCCATCCTTGACTTAATTTTTAGTTCTAAACACCTCCCATATTAGCAAAGTAAATGTATAGGCTCATTAGGTTATATTTTGTCAGATGTAAGCCAAATTTACAAAAAAAACATTGTTGACCCTTTTTACTAGACATTGAATGGGCTCCACGTGAGGCAAGTGTTGCATAGAATATAAACAAAGCTATCTTTCCTTTTTAGGAAATTTAATAGATTTAACCTATAATTCTCAGAATAATATTTCCAACGATCCCTTATTTTTCCAATTTCAAATTTGTATGTCCAATCTATGAAGGCCACAACTTGTGTGTTCTCGGGGGGGAAATCTCATAGTTGTGACTTCATTTATCATAATCTATTATGAACCAAACCTATAGATAAAAACAAGGCTATACATGATGTAAGGGATATCTAAGACCATTCCAATGGTATATCATATGCCTAATTCAAACCCCTAGTTGTTGGTAATAAGTTTTTGCAAGTTCAAGGCTAGCTGTAGGTCAACTATTTAGTCGAAAGATTCATGATTTAAAAGGTGTTATTGATGGGAACCAAAATAATAATAAAAAACTAGATTTTACGAGCTATAACTCACCTTAATAGATTTCCAACTACATATCATTTTCCTTTTCCATAATTAAATGACTCACTGAGAGCCACCACAAGTCTCCACACCTGTTTTGAGGGTATGGTATGGGCAACTTGCATAGATTAGTTTATGGGTAGTTGAATTGGTAGCTTGCAACCTCAAATCAACTTTCCAATTGGGCATAGTCAAATTACTCATTGATACCTTTTGGTGATAGCTCATTTGCCTCATTATATGACTGAATCACAACCTTTGCAAAATCAAGACCCTTGTGGGCCCCACTAGCAAGCTAAATTTTTGCATAAGATATTCCATAATAAAATTGAAGACCTATATACTTTTTATTTCTTTTTATATGATTTGTATAACATATTTTTTTTGGTTTATATAAAAAACATATGAGTTTTACTACATAGTTTATAACTATATGATATGTTTTTAAGTTTAGCCCCAAGAGACCTTGGGCTAGTTAATTTCATAACTTTTGCTATGAATGTTGATTTTCACCCATAAAGAACTCAAATGACTGGGACAAAGCCTACTTTGTGTTTAAAGTAGTATAAAACATTAGTTTTGATATACTTCTATTGATGCTTGCAGGAGTGACAAGACCCTTATTTACCCTCAAGGCTAATCCAAAACGAGGCCTAATTGGATGCTCTCGAAGTCAAGTTGCACTAAACTAGAAGAGACCAACTTGATATATTGCCCAAAAAGCATGTATATGTAATATAATTTCATCCTTGCAATTTAGATTTTGAGTTTTCATCTCAATTTTTTCAATCTAACACTTAGGCCCAACACTTACCCATAACCTTTCCAAATCCAAATATCACTCATTTTGAACATGATTTGTGCCAAATGAAAGGCAATGCAATGAAACACACATTAAAATCCTCTAAGAACACACAAACTTAAGTTTAGAGTTGTTACTAGTGTTGGGGTAGCCTGAAAATTTTAAAACTTGGGGGTCTTTTGCTTGAATTGAGGCCAATTCAAGGCCATGCTTTGTCAGGTGTTGGGGCAATATTTTAGAAACCAAGGGGAGGTAAATTTAGATCTAAAAGGTGTTAAAAAAACATACATATCATTGATATTTGCAAGCTTTTCTAGCCCCCCCATTTCTATCCAAAGCAAACTTGGTATTCGCCTAACCCATGCCCAACCATGGGCTTCATTTCCGATCAAAATGACAATGTTGGATGGATGATTAGTCAGCAAATTTCACTTCAATTTGCAGCAACAAGTGAATGAGTATAAAATACCACTCCCATTGGACAGACAAATCAAAATGGATGGAATGATGATGCTGTACCATTTGCTACCTTTTCCCATAAGGATTTTCTAAAAGCCACTTTTTCCTCCAAGGATTCCTAATTCTTTTTTAGTAAATTAATTTGTAATGTTTCTTGAAGATAACATTGGATTAGACTTGATTTCATTCTAAAAAGTTAAAAAAAACATTTTGCAATGACCACTTGTCATTTTTTCAGAAGTGGCAAATGTGTTGTAACATAAGGCAATCTTTTGTTGTCGGAGTTAGAACCTAACCCTCACCTCCTGTTTTCTTATAAAAACGATGAAGGGATATAAATTTTCTAAGGACCTATAGAATGAAAGTAATGAAGTTCTGCTAGAGTATTCTCATAGTTCATATTGACTATCTCTCTCTTGTCTTTAATTTTAGTCGTAGGATTAAATGCTTTCTTATTTGGGTTTGAGGGATAGTAGTAGTATGTTGTTATGTTAGTTGTCTCTAAGTGATATTGGTTAGCTAAGTTGTTTCTTTTGTTTTATCACACTAATTTATGCTTATTAATAGCTATAGCTTCTCTTTTGTGTGATAGTTTATGCATGTTTCTTGGAGGAAAAGTTCTTATCCAATTTGGTTGGTAGCAAGGAGGCCTTAGGAATCCATTAGGGCAGCGTAGATTCCTCCCTAATATTGCTAGTTTGATTGGTTATGCCCTTGTTCCCTACTTTTCATGTTCTTTTTGGTTTTTTCACCAATTTTCTATTATTGCCCCAAATAGGTAATTTGACCACTCTTTTAGTCAATTTACCCTCTTTAAGATAATCATAGGTATTTGTGTTTTTAAGTACTACATGCAATCCTTTTGTTAAATTTCATTATAATTTATCATATATAAGCACTAGAAAATTTTCTAACCTTGCTATGAATTTACCTGTTACCCTTGTTGCTTCTCTTAAGTGGCAGGGAACCAACTGAAGCAAATCAACTAGCATGGTAGAAAATAACTTTTTTTAAACAATCGTGTAACCCCCTCTTACTCTTTCCCTCTTTTATTTGTCTTTAGCATTTATCAAGCTTTTATATTTAGTATCACATTTTGCACATATTTCCAATCATTGTTTAGCTATTTCTTTGCACATGGTGGCTATCCATCCTACATTGAAATTTAACTTCATCCCTTTGGGAATTGTATCTTGGTTTCAGTTTATTTAATTAGGAAATTCATAGTGCCATGATATTTTTTAAATTATTTTTAAGCTAGTAGTTCTACTTTAAATTACTGGTAAAATACATAGAGTAGAAAACAAGAGCCCAAGTGGTTGACTTTCCACCTGGGAAACTATATCAGCCACCAATGAAGCTCATTCAGGTTCTAGGAGAATTGTCCAAAAAACAACAAGATGAGTCCAAAGAGGGGAATCCTTCCCTACATAAGGAAACAAAGGCATTCCCCTCTTTTCAGACAGATTGAAACATAGTTGTCTAGACAAAGTAACTGTGACAAAACTGTAGTAATAGTTCATTTGAAAAATTTGAGCTAAGGACACAAAACCACAATAAATTAAGTACCTAAACCAAAAGAAACATGAGGCGGATTTTCCACTTTCTCTAGCAGTTGGTGCCCAATCTGTAGTGAGGTGTTAACTGTGTCAACCAAGATATCTAGATTAGAGTGGATTTTTGTTGACATTATCTCAGATGGTCTCCACTACCAGCCTAAAACCTTCCTGGTTCTGGTCCCTTTCCATCAAGAAGTTGGCCAGAAGTGTTGAAATGTGGTTGTCGTTGATGTCAATTGCTTAAGAATGAGGTGCACCCAATGAAATGTGATCTTTAGTGCAGGGAATATGATTTCCATGAAAAGTATGTGATGTTATCCATGACTATTAGAATCACAAATTCCTGTAATCCACAGTTACTGGAATTCCTATAACTATTACTACCAAAATTGTTGCAATTTCATGCCTATGGTCATGAAAATTTTCTAAGCCTATTGTTTCATTATGCATGTCTTCAAAATTCACTAAGCCCTAGCTTGCACCCTATCCTTAGACCCATAAACACCCACCAAACCCCTTGAAGATAAACCACCATTATGTATCTCATTATGCGCATCCATCTCTTCTTTTGTTCCTATTACTAAATCATGTAGAACAAGGCTTTTATTGGTGGAGGCACACAATCTTGAATTCATTGGTTGAAATTATTGGGGAGATAGCCTATAAATTTAATGGTATGGTTAGAATGGAGATCGTATCTACTATCTTTATGAGTGTAGAAGAAACCTAAACATGTTTGCTTGTTGGGCATGCGCTTCATATAATAGAACAATTCTCGATGAAAGTTGTAACAAATTGATGATCCAAAGAAAATAGGGTTGAGCATCTCAACTTGGTCGGCCCTCCCAAAGAAAAACCCCATGCCAAAATGGCCCAGCTAAATCCCATGCTAAAGATGTAAAGTTGGCTCAACAAGATAAAGCCCCATGTTAAATTGACAGGTCAGCCCCAAAAACATGAAGATGAACCGTATAAATATGAGTAATTTCAACACATTGGGTTATGTGTTTTTCAAGATGATTCGAGCTAAGCATTGAGGTATAGTGAGTGAGTAGTGATCTGAAGTGCACATAATATTAATAGAGATTAAATGATGTAGCTATGAAATTGACATGAGAGTATGGTGCATTGGAGGGAAAACGGAAAGGTTGAAGTTCTGGGCATGGGAAAATTTGAAAGGATGTGTTGGGCATGATCGAATTGGTAAGAAATTTTTGGGCAAGAAATGTAGGGTATTGGCATTCGAACTTGAAATGTCTGTGAGGATGATATTGTGAAATTCATGGGTGGTAAAATGAATGCTGAGCTTCGTGATACAAAGTGGAAGCCATTATTATTTGATCTGGATCGAATTATGAAATATATTGATGACATATATGTTTATGGGATAAGTTAGAAATGATGTATTTATGTATTGATTTGAAAATGCTCTGAAATCTGAAATCACAGGGTGTTCTCTTTTTCGTATGGCTCTGAGATTGCAGTGCATTTTTCGCTTGGCTCTAAGATTGCAGGGGTGTATATTTCGTTGGGTTCTAAAATTGTAGGTAAGAAATGTTTGAGAAATATCTAGGAGGTGATCAAGACCTAGCTATATGGGAAGATGGATATGATCAAGCAAGATGACTCATTGGACAAACTGTTTCGGATAGTGTATAGGTACATAGCAAGGTTAAGGATAGCCCAATTCAGGCATGGAAAACTTTAGCTTCTTTATTTGATAAAAGTGATGATGTTTCTACTTAATATTTTGAAAAGAAAATCCATGATTTAAGAGTCTTTCCTTGTAGAAATCAAAACCTATAATGAAAAATTAAATAATTGTGGTAGTGTTGACGCCTAAAACACACTTGGTTGTGGGGAAGTCTCCCAACTTCTATGTGTGTTCCTAATGGAAACTATGAGTTAAGAACCCAATGTCACCTCGGTCCTAAACTCCTCCGTTTAGACAAAAGATCCTAAAGGTCAAGGGGGGTTGTCCCTATTTACTAAGTTTCTTTTTTAGAGTTTGTTTTTGAGAGTTGTAAATTAAAAATTAATATGGCAGTCAAACGTGCAGTAGTGCAACAATCTCTATGGCAAGCAAAACCTTCTCAACAATAAAACAATGATGATTGCAAGAGAGAAAATGAACAACTAAACAAAAAGACCAGTGCCGTCTCTACTCGGTCTATGGAGTCACAATAATCAATATGTCAAATACTTTCCAATAGAATTAAATAATTCACTTATCAACGCATCACATTAAACATTCACTTGCAGTAGATAAACAAATTTATGGACCAAAGAAGTGTACACAAGATTAAGCTCAAAAGTGAAATGCTTGAGAAGTAAAGAATCGTAAATGATTGTAACAATGTTGTGCAAGTGGTCCTGTAAGTTTTAATGTATTTTAGGTCTCTCTTCAACTTAGGGGGTTAAGGTTTTGTTGCAAGAAAATTAAACTACTCTATGTGTCTACCCCGAGAGACTATCTCCTTCGATTTGAGAGAGATTGTCGGGTGCTCAACCTGAGAACACAAGGTTCTCAACTAGCTCCGCAGGTCAATCCCAAAACTTGCTGGGTGCTCAACTGGAGGACACAAAGTGCCATGAGGCTCCCCACAACCTCTACCCCACTAGCTCCACATGTCAAGTCTCGTTTTCTCAGTTCTAATGAGGATATGTTTCCGAGTGCCTATTAGTCTAGCCAACTCAAATCCTTTCCCTTTCTTGTCACCCAAGATCGTTCGAACCGGCGAGGGGAGAGAATATGGGGCAAGAATCGGGGCTTAAGTTATTTTTTAACCTTTAAGCAAAAATCAAAATAAGCCAACGTGATTTCATAAGGGAGGCAGATCCTTCTCACTTGTGAGGTGCGAGAAAAATAACTTATACAAAAAACTTAAGGAAATAAATACAAGCCTCAATGATTTTGCATGGATGGGAAGAGCATCTTCTCATGCAAGGTGTGGGCAAAAAAAATAAAAGAGTGCAAGCCAACGCGATTTCACGAGGGAGGCACAACCTTCTCACTTGTGAGGTGCGGAAAAAATAACTTAAACAAAAACTTAAGGAAATAAATACAAGCCTCAACGATTTTGCATGGATGGGCATAGCCTCTTCTCATGCAAGGTGTGGGAAAACAATATTAACAAATGCAAATAAAAGCAAAAAACTAAACCTAACCCCTCTACACTTGCAATTCAAAAGTGGGCAAGCCCAACTTCTAATGCATGCAAGGGATGGCTGAAAATTTAAAGAGCTATTGCTAGAAATAAGGAAGTAAATAACCAAGCCCAAGAGAGTCTCTTGGGTTTGTTACAACAAAGATATATTTCAGCCTTATTATATACAAGAAAAAGAGGTCGAAAATGAGAGATTTGACCCTTTTTTGGTGAGGAACTAGTTGAAATGGCCACTCTTGGATGTTCTTTGTGTTTGCTAATAACCAAATTTGGGAATTCCCTCCCCCTATAACATCAAAAACCTACACAAAACAACAAGCTAATATAGTACAAATGTGATAAAAATGAATTTAGAATCAACTTGAAACTTTGCATATAAATTTCAGAAATTTTTTGCTAGTGCAATGTAGTAAAAAAATATGTAAAACAAAAATGTTAGTTTGAAGATGCCAAGTCCTTCAAAAGTTGTTGAACAATGGGGTATCCCACTCTCCAAGCTTAAGCAACCTGTAACAAACTAGCTTCAACATACAAATGAGGTGAGAGATCAAACAAAGACTTGAGAAATCATGTATTCAAACTAGAAGTCTATGAACTTCTCAAATATTAAGAAGATAACCCACATAACATGTAAGCAACACTACCACAATGTTATTCTTAAGCAAAACACTTTGCTTGAGATCCACAAATGCAAGAAGCAACAAAGAATGAAACAATATTATCTCACACAATGCCAAGGACAATATTTCCTTCAAATATTTTCTTCATTAGCTTCACAAAGCTGGAAATTACAATGGCTCTCTTCTTGGACAAGAATGGAAGCAAGAGAGCAAGAGAGAGAGAGAAAAAATGAAAGAGAGCAAGAGCATGGGTGATTGTAACCAAAATGAGGAGGAGGAGTCTCCTTAAATAGGAAAAGAGAGATGGGAGAGTTCCTTTGCATGAATGACATTTGTCACTTGGAGAGAAAGGGGGCCCATGGAGGGGGGTGCACTTCCATGGGTTAAAAATAACAAACAATGGGGGGGGAACCCCCCCAATCATGTTTATATTTCATTGTTAGGCCAAGGGGAAGGAATCATGAAGGTGAGACCCCCTCTTTTGGATTATTTCAATTTATCTCATTTCCCATGGTGAGAGAGGGTTCCCCCCCTTTGGCGAAAACTTCAAACTTGAAAAACACTTGCTGGGGGGGGGCCTTTGGCCTTTAATTTACCTTAGGAACATAATATAAACTTTATAAAATTAACTTGGCCACCCCAAGTGACTTTAGGCACTTTTCCAAAATTTGCCTTATTAATTAATTGCCCAATTTCCAGAATTCCTTGACTGACTTAGGCAAAAGTGCCCAAAACAATAGCAAGACTTGTCCGAATGACTTCAAATTTGGTCCAAGGGTGTAGGGGGTCTCATTCCATTTATCTTGAGTACCCATACCCCTATACAACATCAAAAAGGACCAAGTATCCCTCTTTTACATTACAATTTTTTGTGTGTCGATGAACATTTTTTAATCACCAAAAATTAAAAAATCCTATGTAAAACCTAATGAAATTCCACAAGACTCTGGATAATGTCTAGCATGGTAATATAGAACATTCCTAGGTCTCAATCACCCCATGGAATCGATCACTAGAACGCATTTCACCACTTTGGAGGTATTTGTGAGTGAAAAACTCAAATAACTAAAATCACTAAAAATGAATTTTAATTATCCAAGTGAAAAACACTCGATGAAAGGAATTCCCTAATGAAAAAGTCTTAGGTGATTAGGTTACACAAAAACTGACCCTCATGCTGACATATTATTACAAAATCCCCCGTAGGGGTGCGGAAATTTCATGGAGTAAAGATAAGAAGAAGAGTTGCCTCCCTTGAAATATTCATTATATACTTCTTTCTCATCTTCAAGGCACATTCAACATGTGCATGGTACATCGTTGTCCACCTAGTCAATTTTGGTGGTCAACAGGTAGTGATTGCGATAAAAAGATAATGCCCTTGTTGTTCTTGTAGAACAAAAGTTACCTTATTCATTTGACATGTTCATCCAAACTTGGAATAGAGCCATTGAAATGTCTAAAGGTACTATGGAACCAACTTTTGAATATTTTTGTAAAGGTTTGATATGTGAGCAAGATAGATTAATTGCTTCTTGTCAATTATCTCATAGTAAATCTCTAATGGCACATGGTAAAAAGAATCCTAATAGCGTCCTTCATAAAAACCCTAAATCACATACTAAAGGATCAATGTCTCACTCTTATAATGATGATGCCTCTAACATGGAAACTAATAAAAAGAAAATGTATCATCCTTGTAAGTATCGTGGAAAAACCAACCACGCTGAAAATATTTGTTTTAAATGGAGATGTGAACTTGCTAAAGCCAAGAAGAAATCCTCCGAAGAATAGACGATAGCCTTCTCCTCCTATTCTTTTCAACCTAGTCAATCTTCTTATAATATGGAATGGATAATGGATGCTGGTGCATCTAGTCATTCACTGGTACAACTCATTTATTTACATCGACACTAATAAGCACACATCATAAAAAGTTTCAATTAGTGATGGTAAATATCTTTCAGTAGTAGGATATGGTAATATTAAAGTTCCTAATGGTACATTGGAAGATTGTTTTCGTGTTCAAGGCATGCCCATCAATTTGCTTTCTATTTATCATGATTGTAAAAAAGTTATAAGTTTGAAGCATGGCCAAATAAATATGCTTTAAAAGATATCAAACATAACTTCAAATTGTTTCTTCAGGTCCCATTGATCATGATGTTGGTTTATATAAGTTCACTGGTTTTAATTCATGTAAAAGTCAACCCTTTTATTCTTATGTTGCTCATGCTGATGAACAAAGTAAATTATGGCATGAAAGATTAGGTCACTTGAGTTATGTAAAAATGCAAATGATGTATAATATGGTACTTGGCTTACCTTCAATTTCTTCCACTAAAGGTGTTTGTGAAGGTTGTGTGCTTCGTAAACATCAATAAATGTTTGATGAAGGTAAAATTTGGTGTGCTAAAGAACCATTCTAACTAATTCATAGTGATATTTGTTGTCATCTTGAAACTCCTTTGTCTCATGCAATATTATTTTTATTGATGATTGTGGTACAAAATCGTGTGTTTATTTTTTGAAGCATAAAAATGAAACCTTTGGTATATTTCAAGAATTGAAATCCATGGTTGAACATGAATCCGGTAAAAGTATCAAGACTTTGAGAACTGATAATGGGGGGAATTCACTCAAATGGATTTAATGCATATTTATATAAGCATGGAATTCAACATCAAAAGGCTCTTCCTTATACACATCAACAAAACACAGTAGTTGAAAAGAAAAATGGAACTTTGGTTGAGATGGATAGATGTATGATTTATTCTAAAGGATTACATAAACGATTTTGGGTTGAAGTTATTTGCTGTGCTAACTATAGTTTGAATAGAGTCCCTACTAAAGCAGTTTTGCAGGTTACTCCTGAAGAAAAATGGAATGGAATAAAACTTGATATTAGCAACTTTAAAATATTTAGCAGTGAATGTTGGGCACATATCTCGGATGAAAAATGAAAAAAGTTAAATCTCAAGTCTCACAAATGTATTTTCATTGGTTATTGTGAGGATTCTAAAGCATATAGGTTGTTTGATCCATCTACCCAAGGTGTTATCATACAACGAGATGTTCAATTCAATGAAGTGTCAAGCCCGATCTCAAGAATTCAAGGAAGTTTTTCTTTTCCATATGGCCTAACACATTTTTAATCCATCCCTCTTCTATATCTTGGATCCCCCATATGATTTTAAGTTTCTCTGATGTAATTGAGTTAGTCAATAGGATTATGAAGTACAAGAATTCATATTAGCAATGTGGGAGTTCTTTCACAAATGACAATTGTGGGGAACTATATTTTTCATTAACGAATGGATGTCTTTACACCAGACATTCTGGTGTTGTAATTGGAAACACATTCCTTTTACAGGAAAAAGAGGGGATTCAAATACCTTTGAGATTTTCAGGTAGAAGAACATCTTGAAAACATAGTAATCAAATGAGGAAGGTCCCAAAGACACATTGAATTTGTAAGAGTTTTTATGCCCCTTGTTATCACTCAGAATTTACCCCCTTGGTTGCAGAAAGGATAACCCTAAGGTAACTATTTCAAACCAATCTTTAGGAGGAAAATTAGCCTTTTTTCCTACCAGAGAGGGCTCTCTCAAAAATATATAAAATGGCTAAAGATGTTCAATTAGAGAGATTTTGAGGTCAAAAAAGGGCCTCCTAAGAGATGTACTACAAAAATATGAGATATATTAAAATATTATGAATTGGGGGTTTTATGGGGTAGGTATATATGACAAGTCACCTCCCACACTATTTTCTATGCACAATATAAATAACCATGGTTGAGTTACTTTTCAAAATTCACTAGAAATAAAATTAATAAAATAAGTATACATTGATGTGACTAAGATTCATTGTAAATTCCCAAAAATGTATTGTCCTTTAACATTTATTTGTCTTGAACTTGCAAATGAAATTAAATAATAAAAAACATTTTTAAGAGTTTTTTTTAAATTTTATGTTGACTTTTTTATATTTAGTACTTTTCTCATGAATTTAATAATGTAATTTAATTGAGAATTTATTTACATGTAAAATGTCAATAATATTATTATAATCCACATTGCATTATTATTATTTTATTATTATTTATTAAATCTATTATTATTCTTTATTAGTTTGACATTATATTATTAAATAGAATGGAGTGAATATATAATTTAAAATTAAAAACATAAAAATGATAATATATTATTTTATAAAAAAATGTGAAAGGACTTTCTTTATGAATTAAGAGTACTTCACTTGAAAATGACAATAATATTATTTTATGTGAAAGTGTGAAAAGACATTCATTATGAGTACTTTACTTGAAAATGACAATAATATTATTTTATGAAAAAACTATCATTATGAGTACTTTACTTTATGACTTAAAAGTACTTACACCACTACCTTGGTTAACTATGTGTTTTCATCCACCATAGAAAATTTGACAAATAAGCATTCTTAACTCATGCAATGCCACCTCACCAAGGGGGATGATGTCATCTACTAGAATGTGATTGGTTGTATTTTATAGTACATTTTCTTTGTTTTGAGGCCCTTTTTTGACCTCAAAATTTCTCTAATAGTGACAAAGATTGTATTTTGAAATTTATGAAGGGATGAAACATATAAATAACATTAGGCAATGGAGTCAAAAATCGCACTATGCAGGTGAACAACAGAATTTAACAATAAAGGTTTTCGTAAAGGCAGGGTAGCTATCTCTTCATAGTCAATGTCTTAATTTGCAGGTTGATAATGAAGAAAAGGGAACAGTCCATCAATATTGGGCATTAAACATGAATGAATCCAATATCAACTTTAGCAGAAAGTTTGTGAATACTTAGATGCGATAAAACATAGCATAAACATATGAATTCTGATTTAATTATACTTTCATCCAAGCATGAAGGACAACAAAATGGAAAAAGATTTACTCGAAATAACGATTCACAAAGAAAGGAAGGAAATTCATAGACCATAAAATAGATAACACAAGAATCTTTACTCGCTCAATTCTACTCAACCATCTTTATTCCAGAAAATGCAATGCTCAATACAAAGATGTCTCTCTTAATCACTGGTTTCAACCCTTACAATGATGTCAAAATAGTCTTTTTATACAAAATTTCTTTGTGGTAAAACCCTAACTGCTTCATAACTCACATAGTAACTTTTAAATTAACTTTTACATTCTACTTTAGTCAAAATTTGTACACATGTAAAAAATTTCTCAAGATATGGATCTTTGGAATTCTTTTTACTGATTGGCGACTGTCTGGTGAAGTTCTAGTACGAGTCTTCAGTAGCGCAAGCTGTATTTCATTTTCCCGTACTTTTCTATTGTCTTCCACTGGTCTACACTGGGTAACTCATAGCTTGTCATTTCTTTGAGCAATACTTTCAACTCTATGTGTTATGCAGTGGAAATTTGTGGCATTCTTCCAACAATCATGGTCAACTGATGCAAAACTTCGAAATCAACTGAAAGCTTCTCCAATAAAATATTTCCTGTCGAAACATGAGTTAACTTTTCAAATTTATCATGATTTGTTCTGACTCCAAAGAGCAATTCTTTTTTATCTTTCTGAGGAATCAAATCACCATTTTCATCCCAGAACGAAGGCAATCATTTCTCAATCAACTTTTCAAATTTCATTTTGAAGTCTATCACTTGCTTTTTCATGTGTTCAGCTCTAGCTTGAACACCTTCTACATGTGCGTATTTTCCAATTGCTCTCCTGGCCCAAGTTATTTTGCTATTCTATTTTTTATCTACATAGTCTTCAAATCTTCATCCGTCAGAGCATTCATAAAATTCACTGTGTTTTGGGCCGTATCCTTGGGCTTTTTATTCAAATTTTCCTTCATCGTTGTACAACTCTGCAAAGCATCATTTGCTACTTTTTCTTTTTCTTTCATGAAACTCAGATAAGGTCTAAAATTGGTAAATTCAACTATAATTGAATCCCAAATCATATGTTTGGAACCCTGCATCAGAATTTGTCCTGTCACTTGGGATATAAACCTTTGATTTTTTTCAATCAAATCTTTATTTTTATCTCTTAATTCTTTTATTTCATCATCTTTTTTTTTTCAACCGAATCTTTATTTTTATCTCTTAATTCTTTTATTTCATCATCTTTCTTTTTTTTTTTTTTTTTTTTTTTTTTCTTTTTTTTTTTTTTTAAATTTTCCTCTTCGAACTTTTGCTTTTCTTCCTTTAACTCTTTTATTTCTACTTCTTTTAAACTGACCTGGGACATAGCCTGAACAAGGCCTTCTGTACCGGTTTCTTCACTTGCTTGATTAGCAATTGGCTTCTCTTGTGCCAAAGCTATCAATTTTCCCTTAAGATCTTCAATTTGGTCTTTAAGACTTATCCTGTCTCTTTCCCATTACACTTCCTTTTCTATGAATTTCAACAATTTGGCTTTGCTGTCGTCTAATTCTTTGGATAAGTCTTCTTTCTCCTGCTCGAGCACAGTCAATTCAGAAGCCTGAATTAACTGTGTTGTTGGTATTTTAAGTTTTTTCTTTAGTACTTGGATCATGTTTTCTTTTTTCCATCAATAATTTTTTGCTTGCCTCACCTTTATTTGTCCCATCACTGTTTTCAACTAAATCTATTTGCAGCTTTTTAACTTGTTGTTGGTGGTCTTTGTTTTCAAGCTTCTCCCGCTTCAATTGAATTTCGAATCTGCTAATTGTAGTTTGTAATTTCGCAATTTTCAAAGTTCCTTGCATGTGATCTGTGTATATAACTTCTCCAATATGCCTATGCAACTGGATTTTGTCTAGGACTGTTATTTTTTTTTAGATTTAATTTTAATTCCATCACCTTCTCATCTGATGATACTGCTAAATTTAGAGTATTTTCTTTAAAATCCCTGCTATCCATTAGAGTAACTTCCAAACTTGCCAAAATCCTAACTTTGGGAAATAAATTATAAGTTTCCTGCGAGGAAGCCCACTTAACATTTCAACCCTCGACTGAAATTTGCTGGTATCTCCAGCCTCCTTAGCTTCTTGAAACCTGTATTCATGTACTTGGACCTCTGGGGCTAGATATTTCTCTTTTTCCTTCTCTTCATCACCTGAAAATATGACTAAATCTCCTTGAGAATCAACTTTGAATCTCTTTTCTCTTTCCTGTTCCTCATCTTCCAAATCAATAATGTCTTGTAAGCTTCTTTTACCACTTGTCTCTATTGTGCCTGATGTGGGCTCTGTCCCTGTTGAAGATTCTGCCAAAATAAGAGGATTCACCTGTGAACTTGTAGTAGCTTCATCCTCAAATTCATATTGCAAGAGATTTTCCCTTTTTTACTATCCCTCAATTTCTTCATGATCAAAGGCTTTATTTTTGTTCTGTTACTTCCTGTCAGAAATAATACGGTGAGGATCATACTCAATAGCTCTTTCTTTTTTGAACTCCATCTCCTCCAATTGATTTTCTATAAACGCAAGGGCATATTTACTTTTCACAATGAAAGGACCCACTTTCCAAGGATACTTTATATTAGAGGGTTTTTTGAAATCCAAAAAATGATCATTTTCCACTGTCAACTTTTGTCTGATAAATTCGAGGGCAAACATCCTCAATGTTAAAAATGCTGGCAATGTGTAAGGCTGATGCATGAACCCATATAATATGATTACTGTATGATGTTTTGATAAGAACCAGTCTCCAATTGCTACATCTTGTTTCAACTGCATCAAAGTTTTCATCTTGGGCAATACTCTCAGCAGTTCTTCTCCAAACATCGTTTTATATATCTCTGATAAGATATAGTTCATGTAGTTGAACATATTATCTTCTAAATAATTTGTGAAAAATATTGGTGAAAAGTGCAACTCTTGGTGACTTGAAAACATCACAATCTTCATCAAATGTGACTGAAACCTGAAATGTCTTGTATTATGAAAACCTACTAGCTGAGAATGAATGCTTTTCGCTATGAACTCTTCATACTTGAGGCATGGTACTTGAGTGTATTCAACTTCGGGCATCCAAAAACTCATTCTAAATAGAAAACATAACTGGGTTTTTGTAACTATTGTATCACTATCAAGACCTAAAAATTGGGCAATTAAGGATAGGACTAATTGATTGTTTTCATTGAAAAAGTTTGCATCCAGTGGATGGGGGGTGTCCACAATTTCCAACTCAGGTTTAAGACAACTGGTCAAGAAACCCTGTTTGTCTTCTGGTGAGGATTGACGGTAAATACTAATAACAGGCTCTTCAGTAATAATTTCAAGTTCGTGGGACTGTGACTGAGGAATTTCAAGAGAACCTTTTATGACAATGGAATCAATTGGATAAACAATTTTGGTTTTCGGAGCATTCATAACAACTCTTTCGGCTTCGAAGTAATTCGACGAACACCAAGTAACAAACTCATGAAAAGACATGATTTGGTCAGGGTAAAAAAGTATAAAAGAGGATTGGAAAACCCTATGCACATCCGTGCCTTCCTTATATAATTTATTTAACCTAACTTTTATTTCTGAGACTGATATTTTAAGTGTTGTGTCAAAAATATCTCTATCTCTATCTTCTAAGGTATCCTCAATTCTAATATTTTCAACATTAGAGGTCCCTTCCATATTTTCTTTATGAATGAGCTTATATAACTGAAAACATAGGTTACAAGGCCTACCTGATAACTGACAATGTCGTAATCTGAAGTGCTCTGTCACCTATTCGCTGAACACGCCTCTGGAACCTTTTGACGCTGACACTTTGGAGAACAAATGTCAACATTTCACGTGACTCTTGCCTTTTTATAACCTGACTCTGATTAAATCCCTTGCATCTCTATCAGCGGCAATGTATTTCATCCAGTTATCACTCATGGGACATCTTGAACCATCCGATCAACTCTCCTTTCACCATCATCTTCACGAATATGCCTAGAAGCTCTGCCTGTCGTTGGATTAAAATCTGCTTTGATCTCAGCCATTGTTTTTTGTGTTATGACCCACAAAGGTGGTTTCGCGCTGCAACTGAGTGGTCTCTTTTACCACTTTTCTCATTTGCGAAACCCTCCTATATCGACACGTGCACAACGGTATTGGATTTCGCAACTGCCTTTCCATCCAAGTCTTCACGCATTTTAGTATTGCAAAATCCTCCTGGACCGTTGATTTGCTTATCGCTTCCCAATCGATGATGTGACTTGCCCCTTGTTTATATTTTTCCTTTATTCCTTGGGGGTCCCTCTTTCTATTATCTCATGTGCTCATTTTCCCAGCGGAAAGAACGTTAGCCGTCAATTTCTTTTGTCGCAATCTAAACCATCAGATTGCTAATCATACCCATGTACTTTCAAATCCATCATCCGGCATCGGTTTATTCTACTCTAATCCTGACCGTTGATCCACTATCTCTCTTTTAGCTCCTACCTGAATTTTAGCTAAGGGTCATATGGATCATTTAGTTTAGGAATTGGGCGCCTTCTCATCATACTTAGGAGATATCAAAAATAAAATTTTCCTATGCATTATCCTCAAATAAAAATAATGTGCAAACAACTGGATTCAAATGGGGATGCTATCCTCCCTGCAAGGTAGCAAAGAACTCCGCAGACCAAGTGCCTGATCATTGGGCCACTCTCAACTTCTAGCTGAAATCAGTTCTGTATTTTAAAATATGAAAACTACCCAACTGAAAACAAACTGATAATCCCAATTGGAATAACAACATACTTCTGAAAATAACTGTACAATATTCTGTTTAGTGAATTTATTTATTTACAGACTCTTATGAAAGTACTATCATATATACAAATTATATGCAATAACTTCTTTATCTTCTATTGGTGCTAAGAAATATAGTGCTTCAAATACCTCCCATTTGCTGGACCTCCTCCAATAAACTCTCCATTCTGGTCTTGTAAAATGAAAGAATTTTCTCCCTGGTAATAAAAAATTATGTATGGACCTTTCCATAGATGCTCAAATTTTCCATGTTTATCCTCATTTCTGGCATCCCACTTTAGAACCAAATCATCAATTTGAAACTTTCTTTCTTTGATTTTTCTATCAAAATTTTTCTTCATTTTCTCTTGATGAATTTGAGTTTTGTCATAAGCCTTCTCTCTCATTTCATGCAACTCAATCATTTGACTTATCCTTCTTTGCATGGGATTGGGTTCTTCTGCAACTTTCTGTAATAATTTCATGACTGGCAAACTTAGAGAAACAGGGAATATTACTTCCGTACCATAAACCAACTGGAAAGGTGATATACCAATAGCCCTTTTTGTAGTAATCCTATCTTCCCACAAAGCATATTTTAGTTTGGTATGCCAAGCTCTCTTATTTTCTTCCAAAAATTTCTTTATGATCCTTACCAAACTTTTGTTTGAAGATTCTTCCAACCCATTCCCTTGGGGATAATAGGCAATCGAATGGTTCAAATGGATATGATACTTGTGACAAAAACTGATCATTTTCTTTGATTTGAACGCTTGAGCATTATCTGTTACTATCCTTCTGGGACACCCGAATCTTGAAAAAATGTTTTCTTCCAGAAAATTTATGATAACTGTCTCCTTGGCATTTCTAGTTGGGATAGCTTCAATCCATTTAGTGAAATAATCTATTGCAGTCAGAATCCACTTATGTTATCCTGAAGAATTTGGATTAATTTCCCCAATGAAATCTAATCCCCATTGTTGGAATGGTGCTTCTATTGAGATTGGTTTTAAAGGCAAAGGTAAAAGTTTTCTTTTCCCATCAAATATCTGACATTCATGGCATTTTGAAATCTCTTTGTACACATCTGAAAAAGCAGTGGGCCAGTAGAATCTTGCTCTGAGAATCTTATTCACTGTATCCTTCCATGAGTGATGTCCTCCACATACCCCTTTATGAAACTCCTTCATGAAATGCTGCGCTTCATTTTCTAGCAAACAGTTCAACAAAATCCCCCTCGGATCCTTCCAATACAAATATTCATTCAATATACAAAATTTATCTACTTTCAATTTTACTGACCTTGCTCTAGTTTTCTCCAATTCAGGGTGTGCTTGCAAATTCTATAAAACATATACAATATCGCTGTACCAAGGAGATATAGAAAAATATTTCACTATTGGCATCTCTGGAACTGTTTCCACTGAGAGATTAGAAATAAAATTGATATCCAATGAGTCATAATTTGTTTATGTCATCAACTTTGCCAAGCCCTATCATTTGATCAATTTTGTAGGCTTTATGGCCAAGTCATATTCTAACAAAATTGCAATCCACTTATCTCTTTTCCCCTCTGGATCTGGCTGGGTGAGAATGTCTTTAACAGCTGTAGATGGTACATACGTAACAGAGTGGGAATGCAATATGTAGACTCTGAAATCTTTCAAATATTTTATCAATGCATATGCCCGTTTCTCCATTATATTGTATTTCAGTTCTGCATCCCTCAAAATTTTGCTGAAAAAGGAAATCGACTGCTCCATATTATCTTGATTCTTCTGCAGTAAAAATCTAGCTATAGTATGTTGTGATGCATAAGAGAATATGATAAATTCTTTTGAAAAATCAGGACTGATTAAAATAAGAGCTTCGGTAAGAGCTTTCTTGATATCAGTGAAGGATTTTCTGGCTTCAACAGTCCACTTGATTTCATTATTCTTTCTTAACATATTAGAAATATTTCTCAAAATCTCTGCAAAACTGGGTACAAACCTCCTTAGAAAATTTACTCTACCAATAAAAGACTGAACTTCCTTCTTTCTTCTCGGTATCCCAATTTTCTGAATTGCTGCTACCCTTTCAGGATCAATTTTGATGCCATATTTTGATATGATATGTCCCAATAACTTTCCTTCCTTCATTGCAAAATTTGACTTTTTAGGATTCAAAGAGATTCCAAATTTCCTGCATTTCACAAATACCCTCTCCAAATGTTTCAGGTGATCTGCAACAAATTTTGAAAATACAGTTATGTCATCCATGACACTACTACAAATTTATCCTTCTCTTCAGCGAATTCAATATCCATGGCCCTCTGGAACGTAGCCCCTGCGTTCATTAATCCAAATGGAATCTTCGCATACATGAAATTTCCCCATGAAGTTGTGAAAGTTGTCTTCTCCTGATCTTCTGGAAAAACTTTGATTTGGTTGTACCTCGAGAATCCATCCAACATGGAAATCCTCTTTGCTCCCACAACTTTCTGTAGAATGTGATCCAGTTTGGGTAGTGGATAATTGTCCTTCAGAGATACTTTATTCAAATTTCTAAAATCCACACACAACCTTATCTCTCCATTTTTCTTTCTTACAAGGACCAAATTCGCCACCCATCTCGAAAATCTCAATGACAATAATTTTAGCATCAAATAATTTTTTGACTCCTTTTTCAATCACTGGCAGCAATAAAGGATTTATCCTTCTGAGTTTCTATTTGAATGGCTTTTCTCTTGGTTTGATTGGAATTGTATGCTGGATTATGGACGTATCATATTCTTTCAGATCCTCATAGCTCCATGCAAACACATTAGAAAATTATTTCATTAATTTGACATATTTATTTTCTTCATCTGGAGGCAAACTTTTGGAAATTTTCACTATTTAATGTTACAATCTTTAATTTTTCCTTCTTGGGCTTCCACTTTGGGATTTTTCACTATGTCATTCCTATCAAACAATCTTTCCAGTGGTATAAGGCCTCTTGGGATAACATTATTCTTCAGCTGGATTATTTCCTTTCCTCCAATTTCTCCTTTGAACTTCTCTGATTCTTCAGAAAATTCTCCCAAATTGGGAACTTCTTCCATATCTTGATCTTTAGTATCAATGACAGCGTTGGCAAATCCATCTGTCATTTCTAGAAATTTTTTAATCTGCTGATCGTATTCAAATACTTGCCAATGTTTTGATTATCAAGAATAGAAGGTATGTTCACCACTTCAATATCATATTTCTTTTTTGAAAAATTAGGTACTCTGAAAGCACCAGCAGCAGTAGCCAAAGAATCTGCTACTGAATTGTTAACCCTGGGTATCACCACTATGTCATATTCATTAAAGAAATTCTCAAACAAGTCCCAGACTTCATTTCTAGAAGCCATCATCTTTGGATGCTTCGTCTGATAGCTGCCATTTATCTGATTTATTACTAGTTTTGAATCTCCAAATACTTCAATATTTTTTTCCTTCAACTCTCAGTACATTCAATCCCAGGATCAAGGCTTCATATTCTGCCACGTTATTAGTACATTCAAAAACTAATTTGAAAGAATACATCAGGAATTCTCGATCAGGAGTTATTATCCATACACCTACACAAGCACCTTCTTTGCTCACCGAACCATCATAATGCATAGTCCAAGTTCCTTCCATCCTCATTTTTTGTCTAAATACTTCTTCCTCCTTAATCTGGGTATTCTCTTCCTACTTTTTATGTAAATATGTTTTTTCTTCGCACTAAGAATCATTATAAAAGATGGAGGATCCTAAATCAGTATCAACTGCATAAATGGAATGGATATATGGTTCATTTTGATTGCTTATTGATGAGTCCCCAAATTAGGTACTCTATAGCCTTTTTTATGCCACACGAGCACAATAATGGATAAGGGAAATTCCTCTGTTTGTGGGGGATAACACATTTGTTTTGATTATTTGATAGAGTAGTTTAGAGATTACTCTTTTATGATTAAAAGCATTTTCTATGAGCTAATTATATGGAAATAAGTGTGTATGAGCAGGCGCGGGTAATCTAAGAGACAACCATCAATTCTAGCTCAAGGACTGAAAGACCATAAGTGGCTCAACACCCTTTTCCCTAATTTGTAGACGAGAAATCCTAATCAGTAGGATCGACATTTAAAAGCATATAGTTAGGTTATGTTTAAAAAAAAAGAGAGATATACATATGGACCTCTTGAATAGCAAGAGGCCCTTGTTGGAATTTTTGTAGAACTTATTTTCAACATATGTTATTCGAGACAATTCTGTGTTAAGAGTTTTCTGAACATGAAGTTACGAGTTTAATGGAAGAAGTGATGTTATTCCAAGCTTTGTGTTTATAAAGCTTTTTCCCACTCCTGAAATACGAGTTGGAGAGGGCCCCTCCAACACGTAGGTCAGGAGATTCATTTTTATCTCAGGTATTTCTCATATGTTCTGTTAATCGATTTAATCATCATAGTATATGAAGTATTTGACAATGGTTTGAATGACATAGTTTTATTTCAGTTCAACGATCATTTCATTTCAACACTTTTTATCTGTAGTTCGTCAACATTGATTCTGTAGTTCTACAATGCTCTTTCTGTTGTCCTGTACACGCATTCTGTGCAGGTGTATTTGCCTCTGTTTTCCAGCACGTTATATTAGTCTTTGACAATGATTTAGGTTTGCGATTCCATGCATATTTCCTTTATCTGAATTCAGTTATATAGGAGTTAATTGTTTTAAGTTCTTTAGATTTGATTAGGGTATATGATTATTACTTTCAGTATTGGATTCGAATGAGATCAAGTTTGATTAATTTTCAGTATTGAATTTCTAGTTAAACTTCCAGTTTTCAGTGCTTTATTTCTAGATCAAGTTTCCCAAGATTTTAGCATTTTATTTCTTAGATTAAATTTACAGTCTTCTAGCATTTAATTCTTAGCATAAATATTGATTAGTTTCAACATTTCTAGTTCACAGATTTACAATATTTCCATATTCATTCATTCGTTGTTTAAAAGCAGATCGCTTCCATTTCCTTTTTGAGAAACCTTCAAGATACATCCCAACATCCTAAAACAATGAAGACCATCCTATAGAGCACATACAGTGCTTAGCACCTCTTAAGTTTGTACACTCCCTTGTTTGTTAATTAAAGTATGCTTCCGGTTTAGCTACCCTAATTAGGTATCCATTCCTGGAGTCCACCACTTACCACATACGCTAGTCTCTTCTGAGTATACAATCTTCTATGTTCCCCAAGAATTGGAATAGTACCAAAGGACATGTCCATCTGTAAAGTTCCTTTGAATTTTGAAGCCCAAGATTTGGATAACAACATACCAAATTTGGGAGAAATATCTGTAACAACCACGTCCATGACCACACTCCTGGCTGGAAATTTAGTGAGAGAAACTACCAAATCCTTTATCAACCCCAAGCATTTGACCTTTTTTGAATCAAAAGCAAACAAATATTTATATGGTCTTGTAATTTCCAAACCTAGGATCTCTACCACAACCTTTGGCATCAAATTATGAGAAGCTCCTGAATCAAGCATACAATTGTGAAGGATCATATCATGAACATTTAGATTTACATAAAAAGGTAGAACTTCGTCTAAACTGTTATCTTCCATTTTAGAACCCATAAGAATAGTCGGAGCATCATCATTTATCTCTAAATCATCAAGTTCTATTCGTCCTTCAGTCTTAACCATTTTATAAATCTGTTCTTTATATTTAGTATTCTTCAACAACTCACTAAAAGGAACTGGTATTTTGATTTTCGACATTTCATTTTGCAAATTAAAAGAAGTAGGGGTTTTATCATTCTCTTTTATCAAATACTTCTTTACTTCTGGAATTTTCTTAGCCACATCTTCTATTGGTTTCTCTTTTTTGTGTTGACTGGTTGAAGGAAAATCTACAAGACCTTTTCCTTTATTTATAACCACATCTTTGTTCCTGAGATTGATTATTCTTTGAATATCATTTACAACATTTTGATATCCTACTTGGTATTGGTCTGTTTCTACTTCAAAATTGTTGCAATCTCCTTCTTGTGAAAACATATCATGTTCTTCTTTGGTCAAATAAATATGAGAATCAACCTCATCAAAATAATGTATTTCACTCTCAACAAGTCCATCTTCGTCTTCTTCATCAACATAATTCTCAGGAAATGGAGGTCTTACTGGATTGTCTTATGCATTTCTTGCATTCCTCTGATCTCTCTAATCCCTTTGATCCCTCTGTCTTATTTGTGGTGGTATTTGTGTTCTAAAATTTGGGTTTCTAATTGGAGGCTCTTGCTGATCTCTATTTTGGGATTTATTTTCTAAGGCTAATCTGTCCATTAGTCTCTCCATGTTTTTCATCATCATATCAATTCTAGCATCAGTAGAAGAAGACGTTGAGGCTTGGTTTTCTTCTCTAATTTTCCTTCTATCCATATCAGCTTTTTGTTTCATCTTTACCAAAGCCATCAAATTTGCCTCCACTTCCACTGCATCTTTCAACATGTCTGACAGAGTAGCTGACTTTCTCTCTCTCAACATACAGGAAAATTCCCCATCAAAGGTATCTACATTATGTATTTTAGCTTCCCCCACTAAAGGTTTGATATCAATAGGAATTGAATTATAAACCTTCATAAATCTTGCAGAAAACTCCTGAACAGACTCAAAAACCCCTTTTTTCAAGTTATTATATTGGGTTAGGATTTGCAGAGGATTTTTCTTATTTTCCCACCTATCAAGCAAAAGGGTCACAAATTCCTCATAGGAGGGGATTGATCTTGCAGCTAAAGTCCTGAACCATTTCTTGACCTCCCCAAACAAACTTTGTGCCAACAATCTCATTTTGACATCATCATAATCTACTTCTTCAAGGTCAATGAAATCATTGAACCTATCAATATGTTGTTGGGATGTATAATTTCCCTCTGCATCAAACAATGTGATTCTCTATCCATAATTCTGAGGGAGGTCATGCATAGCAGCAGGTAGAGCAAGTGGAGCAAACCTAGCAACCATAACTACTGGAGGATTTTGAACACTGTTATGATTTCTCAATGGTATTCTCTGAGCTTTAGGTTTTCTTGACTCAACGTTTCCAGACTTTTGCAAATCTTCCCAAACAGAATGTAATAGATATGACTGAAATCTATTTTGATCAATTACAATTTCTTTTAAATCTGATTTTTATTTAGTCCTAAATAAAGATCGTTCAACCTTTTCACTTAAATCAACATTTTCATCATCCAACAACTCTTCTTGAAAAGGAGGAAACATATTTATTGTTTAAGAAGTACCTTCTTGATATTTTCCTTTAATCCTCTTCAGAAGCTTTTTCAAACTTTCCACCCCTGGAAATAGCTGGGAATCTGGATTTCTCCTTGTAGGAATCCTTCTGGAAGCCACATTGTCTTTCTTGGAATCGCCTGTTAAAACTAAAAATTCCAATGTGAAGTCGCCAGGGAAAAACACAACAAATTCTAAATATCAAATTTCTTTGCCCACAGAAATCTGATCAGAATGTCGTTCTCCCAGGGAAAATTCAAACCTTCGATCCCTGACAATGGCGCCAAAATGTTATCACTCAGAAGTTGCCCCCTTGGTTGCAGAAAGGATAACCCTAAGGTAACTATTTCAAACCAATCTTTAGGAGAAAAAATAGCCTTTTTCCTACCAGAGAGGGCTCTCTCAAAAATATATAAAATGGCTAAAGATGTTTGACAAAGATTGTATTTTGAAATTTATGAAGGGCTGAAACATATAAATAACATTGGGAAATGGAGTAAAAAATCGCATTATGCAGGTTAACAACAGAATTTAACAATAAAGGTTTTCGTAAAGGCAGGGTAGCTATCTCTTCATAGTCAAGGTCTTAATTTGCAGGTCGATAATGAAGAAAATGGAACAGCCCATCAATATTGGGCATTAAACATGAATGAATCCAATATCAACTTTAGCAGAAAGTTTGTGAATACTTAGATGCAATAAAACATAGCAAAGACATATGAATTCTGATTTAATTAGACTTTCATCCAAGCATGAAGGATAACACAATGGAAAAAGATTTACTGGAAATAACGATTCACAAAGAAAGGAAGGAAATTCACAGACCATAAAATAGATAACACAAGAATCTTTACTCTTTGAAAGGTGCTCAATTATGCTCAACCATCTTTATTCCAAAAACTGTAATGCTCAATAAAAAGATGTCTCTCTTACTCACGGGTTTCAACCCTTACAATGATGTCAAAATAGTCTTTTTATACAAAATTTCTTTGTGGTAAAACCCTAACTGCTTCATAACTGGCATAGTAACTTTTAAATTAACTTTTACATTCTACTTATTCAAAATTTGTACACATGTAAAAAATTTCTCAAGATATGGATTTTGGCATTCTTTTTGCTGATTGACGATTGTTTGGTGAAGTTCTAGTACGAGTCTTCAAGAGCGCAAGCTGTATTTCATTTTCCCATACTTTTCTATTGTCTTCCACTGGTTTGCACTGGGTAACTCATAGCTTGTCATTTCTTTGACCAATACTTTCAGCTCTATGTGTTCTGCAGTGGAAATTTGTGGCATTCTTCCAGCAATCATGGTCAACTGATGCAAAACTTCGAAATCAACTGAAAGCTTCTCCAATAAAATCTTTCCTGTCAAAACATGAGTTAAGCTTTCAAATTTCTCATGATTTGTTCTGACTCCAAAAAGCAATTCTTTGTGATCTTTCTGAGGAATCAAATCACCATTTTCATCCCAGAATGAAGGAAATCCTTTCTCAATCAGCTTATCAAATTTCATTTTGAAGTCTGTTACTTGCTTTTTCATGTGTTCAGCTCTAGCTTGAACACCTTCTACATGTGCGTATTTTCCAATTACTCTCCTCGCCCAAGTTATAATTTCTATTCTATATTTTATCTGCATAGTCTTAAAATCTTCATCTATCAGAGCATTCATAAAATTCACTGTGTTTTGGGCTGTATCCTTGGGATTTTTATTCAAATTTTCCTTCATCGTTGTACAACTCTACAAAGCATCATTTGCTACTTTTTCTTTTTCTTTTACGAAACTTTGATAAGGTCTAAAATTGGTAATTTCAACTATAATTGAATCCCAAATCATATGTTTGGCACCCTGCATCGGAATTTGTCCTGTCACTTGGGATATAAACCTTTGTTTTTTTTCAATCAAATCTTTATTTTTATCTCTTAATTCTTTTATTTCATCATCTTTTTTTTTCCTCTTCTAACTTTTGCTTTTCTTCCTTTAACTCTGTTATTTCTACTTCTTTTAAACTGACTTGGGACATAGCCTGAACAAGGCCTTTTGTATCGGTTTCTTCACCTGCTTGATTAGCAATTGGCTTCTCTTGTGCCAAAGCTGTCAATTTTCCCTTAAGATCTTCAATTTGGTCTTTAAGACTTATCCTATCTCTTTCCCATTCCACTTCTGTTTCTACGAATTTCAACAATTTGGCTTTATTGTCGTCGAATTCTTTGGATAAGTCTTCTTTCTCCTGCTCCAACACAGTCAATTCAGAAGCCTGAATTAACTGTGTTGTTGGTATTTTAATTTTTTTCTTTAGTACTTGGATCATGTTTTCTTTTTCCATCAATAATTATTTGCTTGCCTCACCTTTATTTGTCCCATCACTGTTTTCAACTAAATCTATTTGTAGATTTTTGACATGTTGTTGGTGGGCTTTGTTTTCAACCTTCTCCCGCTTCAACTGACTTTCCAATCTTCTAATTGTAGTTTGTAATTTCGCAATTTTCAAGGTTCCTTGCATGAGATTTGTGTATATAACTTCTCCAGTCTGCCTATGCAACTGGATTTTGTCTGGGACTGTTATTTTTTTTTAGATTTAATTTTAATTCCGTCACCTTCTCATATGATGGTACTGCTAAATTTAGAGTATTTTCTTTAAAATCCATGCTAGCCATTAGAGTAACTTCCAAACTTTCCAAACTACTAACTTTGGGAAATAAATTATAAGTTTCCTATGAGGAAGCCTGCTTATCTTCTGCATATTTTACATACATTTCAGCCCTTGATTGAAATTTGCTGCTATCTCCAGCCTCCTTAGCTTCTTGAAACCTGTATTCATGTACCTGGACCTCTGGGGATGGATATTTCTCTTTTTCCTTCTCTTCATCACCTGAAAATATGACTAAATCTCCTTGAGAATCAGCTTTGAATCTCTTTTCTCTTTCCTGTTCCTCATCTTCCAAATCAATAATGTCTTGTAAGCTTCTTTTACCACTTGTCTCTATTGTGCCTGATGTGGGCTCTTTCCCTGTTGAAGATTCTGCCAAAATAAGAGGATTCACCTGTGAACTTGTAGTAGCTTCATCCTCAAATTCATATTGCAAGAGATTTGCCGTTTTTGACAATCCCTCAATTTCTTCATGATCAAAGGCTTTATCTGTGTTTTGTTGCTTCCTGTCAGAAATAATATGGTGAGGATCATACTCAATAGCTTTTTCTTTTTTGAACTCCATCTCCTCCAATTGATTTTCTATAAACGCAAGGGCATATTTACTTTTCACAATGAAAGGACGCACTTTCCAAGGATACTTTATATCAGAGGGTTTTTTGAAAGCCAAAAAATGATCATTTTCCATTGTTAACTTTTGTCTGATAAATTCAAGGGCGAACATCCTCAATGTTAAAAATGCTGGCAATGTATAAGGCTGATGCACGAACCCATATAACCTGATTACTGTATTATGTTTTGATAAGAACCAGTCTCCAACCACTACATCTTGTTTCAACTGCATCAAAGTTTTCATCTCGGGCAATACTCTTGGCAGTTCTTCTCCAAACATCATTTTATATATCTCTGAGAAGATATAGTTCATGTAGTTGAACATATTATCTTCTAAAGAATTTGTGAAAACTATTGGTAGAAATTGCAACCCTTGGTGACTTGAAAACATCACCATCTTCATCAAATGTGACTGAAACCTGAAATGTCTTCTATTATGAAACCTACTAGCTAAGAATGAATGCTTTCCGCTATGAACTCTTCATACTTGAGGCGTGGTACTTGAGTGTATTCAACTTTGGGTAGACCAAAACTCATTCTAAATAGAAAACATAACTGTGTTTCTATAACTATTGTATCACTATCAAGACCTAAAAATTGGGCAATTAAGGATAGGACTAATTGACTGTTTTCATTGAAAAAGTTTGCATCCAGTGGATAGGGGGTGTCCTCAATCTCCAAGTCAGGTTTAAGACAATTGGTCAAGAAAGCCTGTTTGTCTTCTGGTGAGGATTGACGGTAAAGACTAATAACAGACTCTTCAGTAAGACTTTCAAGTTCGTGGGACTGTGACTGAGGAATTTCAAGAGAACCTTTTATGACAGTGGACTCAATTGGACAAACAATTCTAGTTTTCAGAGCATTCATAACAACTATTTCGGCTTTTGAGTAATTTGATGAACACCAAGTAACAAACTCAGGAAAAGACATGATTTAGTCAAGGAAAAAAAGTATAAAAGAGGATTGGAAAACCCTATGCACATCTGTGCCTTCCTTATATAATTTATTTAACCTAACTTTTATTTCTGAGACTGATATTCTAAGTGTTGTGTCAAAAATATCTTTGTCTCTATCTTCTAGGGCATCCTCAATTCTAATATTTTCAACATTAGAGGTCCCTTCCATCTTTTATTTATGAATGAGCTTATATAACTGACAACACAGGTTACAAGGCCTACCTCATAACTGACAACGTCGTAATCCGAAGTGCTCTATCACCTATTCGCTGAACACGCGTTTGGAACCTTCTGACGCTAACACTTCGAAGAACAAACGTCAACATTTCACGTGACTCTTGTCATTTTATAACCTGAATCCGATTAACTCCCTTGCATCTTCACTGGTGGAAATGTATTTCATCTGTTGATCACTCGTGAGACATCTTGAACCGTCTGATCAACTCTCCTTTCACCATTATCTTCACGAATATGCCTTGAATCTCTTCTTGTCATTGGATTAAAATTTTCTTTGATATCAGCCGTTCTTTTTTGTGTTATGACCCACAAAGGTGGTTTCGCACTGCAACTGAGTGGTTTATTTTACCACTTTTCTCATTTGTGAAACCCTCCTATATCGACATGTGCACAGCGGTATTGGATTTCACATCCGCCTTTCCATCTAAGTCTTCACGCATTTTAGTATTGTGAAATCCTCCTGGACTGTTGATTTGCTTATCGTTTGTCGATCGACGATGTGACTTGCCCCTTGTTTATATTTTTCCTTTATTCCTTGGTGGGCCCTCTTTCTATTATCTCTTTTGCTCCTTTTCCCAATGGAAAGAACCTTAGCCGTCGATTTCTTTTGACACAATCTAAACCATCAAATTGCTAATCATACCCATGTACTTTCAAAGCCATCATCCGCCATCGGTTTCTTCTACTATAATCCTGACTGCTGATCCTTTATATGGTAATCTTGGGATAACGGTTTCGCATGGTGCATGAGTGGTTTACCATACCGCTTTTCCAATATGCAAAACGTCGGAGTTACGACACGTATATAGTGGTTTCGGATTTCGCAACCACCTATTCCAACATTTCTCCGCACAAGTTGGCGCTGCGAAATAGCTGTGAACCGTTGATCTTCCAGCCATCGATCATCTGACCGTCGATTTCATTCCTTCTCCGGCAAGATTTAACTATTGAATTTTTTTCATATCTTTGAAATCGTTCCACTATCTCTCTTTTAGATCCTACCTGACTTTTAGTTAAGGGTCATATGGATCATTTAGTTTAGGAATTGGGCGCCTTCTCATCATACTTAGGAGATATCAAAAATCAAATTTTCCTATGCATTATCCTCGAATAAAAATAATGTGCCAACACCCCTCCATATTTGTAACTTAGGAAGATATTCACTTGTATATTGTATGTATCACATTTGTACTTTATTGCATCCCCAACGAAGATGTATTATTCCTCCGGTTGGAAGTGTCATCATTTGTATTTGCAAGTGTCGCAAGTTATATTGTAAGTGTCGTAACATATATTTGATGGGTTATTAGACCACCTTAGAGGGGTCGACCTAGTGTGGGTCAAAGGGTTGTTAAACCACCCTAGTGGGGTCGTCCCAGTGACATGTGGATGGGTCATTAGGCTTCCTTAGGAAGTCGGCCCAGTTAGGGTTAAAGGAAAGTCAAGTCATTGTATAAATAGAGAGCGTGACTCTCTCATTCCATTCATTCACTCACTCATCCAACTCGCATAGTTGGGAGAGAGGAGTGCGCACATGTGGAGGAGGAGGAGTTGCTGAAGTCATATATCTCTTGGGATTTGATCTTTGTGATCTTTGTATTGGTGCTCATTCTATCTCTGAGGAAGTTGCGAGGTTTTTCACCTTCTTGGCTTTCCCCGGTGAAATGCTTTGTGTCTCTTGTCTCTTGTGTTTGATATGATGTACATGTTTTTCTCTCAGTTAAGCTCCTAGATCATATTGAATTAAATGATGAAAAAATAACATGGTATCAGAGCTATCCTGAAGAAAGGCATGGTATGGCATTTATGACACTTGTTGCACTTGTGACAAATTGGAAGCTAGGGCTTGGTATAGTAAAAACCAATCATCGTGGAACTTTCGCTATAAATAAGTTTTGGCGAAGGTTCAGGATATGAAAGTTTTACATAACAAAGATGAAATGTTCATGTACCTTATGTCCAAATCTCATCCTCATGTTTGTTGTACTTTGTGATATATGATTCGTACAAGTTAGGGTTTTTTCCTCTTCTAGAATGCATTCCTAAACAGGTGACATAGGCACAAAGGTCATATCTCAGGATAGGAAGCTCCACATGGAATTCTGTAAAAAGTGGAAGTTAGGGAACAGACTATAGTTTCACAGGTCCGGGTTTCAGAGGCCAAAGTTGAAACAGTGACACGTGGCACTCCATATAAGTTCGCTATGTTGTTTCATCCCATAAACAGGTCACGTTGCGACACTTGGCATATCTCTCTCTCAGAGAATCCATTAAATCTAATATTTGTGGGGTTGGAAAGATGACAACTCAGTCTACCACAGATCGAAGTTTCAGACCCCGAGGATCCAAAATTTCAAAGATACATCAGAAACAATATGGCATATTTTTTCTGTCCAAACAGAATTAGATTATGAGCACTTTCATTTTTGGTTTGTCACTGCTACGAAAAATTAGGGTTTCTTTAAAAGTTGGAATTTTTGGAATATGAGACCACAGTTGGATGCTCCTCATGAAAATCAAGATTTAGAGACCAAGATCAAAGTTTTTGGTTGGGTAGAACCCCGGGCTCTATCAAACCCTACTTTGGGATTTTGACCAGAAAACCAGAATTTGACAGAAGCTGCATATCCGAAACTCGCAGGTCAATTTTGAGGAGTCAATTTCTGGAGTTTTCAAAATATGAGCAAACCAGCGTGCTCACCTCAATCAATTGAATCTCCCTGTCCAGACAGAAGTTTGAAATTCCAAGTTTGGATTTTTAAGGTTTCTCTGACAAACCTTAGCCAGCTCCAGATCCAGAGTCGGCAAATCAAGTGGTAAGACCTAAATATTTTATTTCCATTTGAGTTTCTCATTAAGATGTCTCACCACACCAAGCTTGAGGATAAGCTTGAAGGGGCTGATAAATTCTGATCATGGAAGTATAGGATTGGGTTAATCCTAGAAGAGAATGAATTGGACACCTAAGTGAAGAGGTTCCAGTTCCAGAGGGAGATGAGGCTAAGGCCTTACATAAGAAGATATTGGTCAAGGCCAAGAGAATCATTGCATATTGTATCAAAGACAATTTGATACCACATGTGTCTTCTCTAAAGACACTTAAGGAGATGTTTGATTCCTTGAACAAGCAATCCCGATAGGTATGACTTGAGGAGATATAAGTATGTTTTGGAATCTGTTCATGATTAAGTTTGTCTTCATATTATTGAGGTTAGTACAATCTTGATTAATTTTAGACTTGTCTTATCACCTTAGTAAAAGTATGAATGCATGTGAATGATAGAAGACATTCATTGATTAGGGTTATGAAACTTATGATTGTACTAATGCACTGTGGTGTTGTATGAGGATGATGTTGTCCGCTAACATGAAAGGTACATCAAGAAAGAAAAATCAAGTTCTAGATCGAGAACATATGACCATGGTGACATGAAGACAAAGAATCATCCATAGCCATTGATCTCATAGAAGATCTACTTACGAGGTATGTATAATTTTTTTCTACGATGCTTAACTTATGAGATATGCAAGTTACTAGCACAAGGTCTCTAAATCATTGAAGAGAACAAAGAAGACATTGTTTGGGTATGTTAGACATAACTCGCAAACATGATAATCCATGTATGTTTTTCCTGTATCAAGTTAGAATCCTACCTTGTGTTAGGATCTTATATAAGTATTTTTTTGTATGATTGATATTGATTATTCATGAAGTTATAAGTTTGAGTAATCATGGGTTTATGCATATTATGCTTCTTAGTTTGATTAATGATATAACAAACTAGAAGAGTCCAATGGTCGAATAAGAATATGCATGAGTAAAAGAAGTACTCCCTAAAACTTTGAATACTAACGCTTGTGATAAATTACCTGTGTATGAAATGATCATGACCATACATATTTTGAATCATAATGTTTTGATAGTATTGAGATTATACTAATGCATGTATGAGATCTTGAGGATGACACAATGATGACACTAGTGCACACTTAAGCATGCATAGTGGTCCAGGATGGACATAAGTTCAAAGACAGATAATCCAGGAAGCAAAGATCAAGAGGGAGCACACTATAGTAGTTCCTGCAAGGAAGCAAAGATCAAGAGGGAGCACACTCTAGTAGTTCTTGCAAGGAAGCAAAGATTGAGAGGGAGTCCACCCAACAAACCAAACAAAGATAAGTATTTGAATTGTCATTTCTTGTATTACTTAAATGATGTTGTTCAGTCATGTACATACTTATGTTCCTAGATTTAGGATGTATATTATGCATTTTAGAAAATTGCATTAATGAACAAGATACTACTAATATATTAATGGGTAAGTGGCCTATGGTACTGCACAACATTCCATTGCTACTTATCTAGAATAAAACCTCTTTGCTGACATGTTGGGAGTTGTGCACACTCTTAACAATGTTCTGGTAGAGATGGAAGACATCTAGAAAGTTACGCGATATGGATAAATGTTGTATTGAAGCATTGGCTAAGATAATTGCATGACTGTATGACAGATGTCTTTATATGTAAGAATTTGTTCTGAAATCTATGAGATGTTTCTAATCATGCCATTGAACTTTCCTTGTAGGAAAGACCGTGTACCATCACCTACAAGAGAGACTTGTTTCGAAGAACAAGCGACGAAGATTCAACAAATCCAGAAAACTACCTATTGAAGAATCTGAAGTTCCCAGGATCCGAGATGCAGTAATGGAAGGATGCCATGATCGAAGAGTACCAGTCGATCATGACAAATGATGTCTGGGATGTGGTCCCAAGACCAAAAGGGAAGTTTGTTGTGACTTCCAAGTGGATCTACAAGATCAAGCATGCTGCAGATGGAAGCATAAAGAAATACAAGGCAAGGTTTGTGGCTCATGGCTTCTCCCAGAAAGAACGGATAGATTATGAAGAGACTTTTGCACCTGTAGCCAGATACACTTCCATCAGAACAGTACTTGCTATGGCTGCAGAAATGAAGTGGAAGATACACCAGATGGATGTCAAGACAGCTTTCTTGAATGGTGTAGTCAAAGAGGAAGTGTATGTGGAGCAGCCACTCGGTTTTGAAACACATGATAGGGAGTCATATGTGTGCAAGTTAAAGAAAGCCTTGTATGGCTTGAAGCAAGCACCCAAGACATGGTACGGCAGGATAGATAGATTCCTGTTCAGTTTGGGATTTACCAAGAGTAAAGCGGATTCCAACCTTTACTATAAGGTTGAGGAAGGAAATCCAGTGATACTCCTACTGTATGTGGATGAACTGTTTGTGACAGGTGAGGATAGATTGATTGTCGACATGAAGAGGAAGCTTGTTTCCGAGTTCGAGATGAAGGACTTGAGTATGATGCATTACTTTCTAGGTATGGAGGTGTGGCAGAGTGAAGATGGAATCTTCCTTGGACAAGGGAAGTATACAGTAGAGATCCTGAAGCGGTTCAAGATGATGGTCTGCAAGGCCATGGCCACACCTATGGAATCACACCTGAATTTATTGAGTGATGCTTCATCAGAGTCGGTTGATGCCACGATGTATCGTCAGATGATTGGGTCTTTGATGTATCTGACGAATACGAGACCAGATATTTTCTTTGCGGTGAACACTTTGAGCCAGTTCCTGACGGATCCTAGACATGTTCACCTGATTGCGGTAAAGCATATTCTGAGGTACCTGAAGGTTACGATTGATTATGGGCTCAAGTATGATGCGAATCAAAAGTTTAACCTGGAGGGTTATGTTGATTCAGATTGGGCAGGCAGTGTTGCAGATAGGAAGAGCACTTGGGGGTGCTGCTTCAGTATGGGATCAAGTGTGATATCTTGGTTTAGCAAGAAGCAATCCTGCGTAGCACTGAGTACAGCCGAAGCAGAATATGTTGCAGCTTGTTGAGTCAGTTGTGAGGCAGTATGGCTAAGGAAGCTACTATCAGATTTATTTGATCTCCAGTTGGATGCTACTTGTATCTTTTGTGACAACCAGAGTTGTGTGAAGTTGTCAGAGAACCCAATGTTCCATGACAAGTCGAAGCATATCGAGATCAAATATCACTATATCCGGGATATGGTGCAGAGAGGAGCAGTGAAGCTCCTATATGTGGTGACGGACGAGCAGATAGCAGATGTGTTGACCAAGCCACTTGCCAAAGTGAAGTTCGAGTACTTCAGAGAGAGGCTTGGTGTCCTGCAGATTCAGGACACTTCCAGGAGGAAGTGACAAGACACAAATGCTGGATCCATTCCTAACATGGTGGCAGGTGGGTCCTCCCATGGCTGACGATATAAGTGTTTCATGATGAACATCTATACAATGTTCCAGATGAGTGACGGGACACAGATGCTGGAGCCATTCCTAGCATGGTGGAAGGTGGGTCCTCCCATGGCTATGGATGTAAGTGTTGAATGATGAGCATCCGGGTGATGCTCTGTATGATGAACATCAGTACGATGTTCCATATGAGTGATGGGACAAATATGTTGAAGCCATTCCTAGCATGATGGCAGGTGGGTCCTCCCATGGCTAAGCATATAAGTGCTGCATGATACGATGTTCCAGATGATGATCAGTATGATCATGAGATGATGATGTGAATCCGGGTGATGCTCAGTATGATGATGATCCATATGATCATGAGTAGCGGTGATATGTATGATCATGAGCATCCGGATGATGCTTCGTGGCCGTGGATATGTTGCAGGTTGTGCTAGTTGGACATGTAATGGATCCTAGGAGATCCCATAGGTTGTGCTGGGCACGTAATAAGTCCTGGGATTCTCTTGCAAGGTCTTGTCTGTAGGCATGTAATCAGTCCTGGAGATCCCATAGGTTGTGTTGGGCACGTAATGAGTCCTGGGGATGATCTTTAGAGATCTTACCGGTCGCAAGATGCTCTTTTAAGGTTTTTCCTGTTCACATGTAATCAATCCTGGAGATCCGATAGGTTGTGCTAGGCACGTAATGAGTCCTGGGATGCTCTTTAGAGATCTTTTTGATTGCAAGATGCTCTTTTAAGGTTTTGTGAAGTTCACATGTAATCAATCCTGGAGATCCGATAGGTTGTGCTAGGCACGTAATGAGTCTTGGGATGCTCTTTAGAGATCTTGCCAGTCGCAAGATGCCCTTTTAAGGTTTTGTGAAGGTTGCATGTAATCAGTCCTGGGAGATCTTATCGGTCGTGCTGGGCACATAAAGGATCCTGGGATGCTCTTGTCAGGTTTTGTAAAGATGCACATAATTAGTCCTGAGATTCCACCGGTTGCCACGCGTAGATATGATGAATACCTACATGGAGGCTAGGCCTACATCTAGCATGAAAAATGGTTGGCTCTGTAGAACTTCCTATGACAAGAAGAATTGAGAGATAACACAAGTGATCGAGATGACTAGTATAGCAGCAATGACGATGATGCTCCGTGATCCAATGACGATGATCCAACTCCAGTATTGAAGACTTGTGCCTATATATATTGATGACCTGTGTCAAGAGAATACCTTCCTAGTTAAGAGGGAGTGTTGATGTATTTGTAACTTCGGAAGATATTCACTTGTATATTGTATGTATTCCATTTGTAATTTATTGTATCCCCAACGGAGATGTATTATTCCTCCGGTTGGAAGTGTCGTCATTTGTATTTGCAAGTGTCGCAAGTTATATTGTAAGTGTCATAACTTATATTTGATGGGTTATTAGACCACCTTAGAGGGGTCATCCCAGTGTGGGTCAAAGGGTTATTAGACCACCCTAGTGGGGTCGACCCAGTGACATGTGGATGGGTTATTAGGCTTCCTTAGGAATTCAGCGCAGTTAGGGTTAAAGGCAAGTCAAGTCATTGTATAAATAGAGAGTGTGACTCTCTCATTCCATTCATTCACTCACTCATCCAACTCACATAGTTAGGAGAGAGGAGTGCACACATGTGGAGGAGGAGTAGCTGCTGAACTCATATATCTCTTGGGCTTTGATCTTTGTGATCTTTGTATTGGTGATCATTCTATCTTTGAGGAAGTTGCGGGGTTTTTCACCTTCTTGGTTTTCCCCGGTGAAATGCTTTGTGTCTCTTGTCTCTTGTGTTTGATATGTTGTACATGTTGTTCTCTCAGTTAAGATCCTAGATCATATTGAATTAAATGATGAAAAACTAACATCTATTATGCTACCTTGTAATATGCATTGACTAAACCAGATATGTATTACTATATAGAGAAAATGGTAGAAACAGTTTCGAAACAAGTTTGAAAAACCAACAAGCTAATAAATATTTTATGAGAATTACCTTCACTTGATGGTTACCAAAAATCCAATAAATGAATTTGTCTCAAAGTGAATCTATAATGTTATAAAAACAAGATCGCAGAGCAATAACAATAAACAAGATGCAAATATAAATCACATAAAACACATTACAAGAGAGACACCAATATAACATGGTTCACCCAAGATGGGCTACGTCTACACATAGTTTGTTAGTCCTTCTTATTATACCATCCAAAAAATGAAGGGATACAACTTGCAGCACATCCGCTGGAACTTCCTCTTCACTCTCTCACAGTCTCTCTCACACAATCATATAGATCTTTACAATGCTACAATACACAGTCATATTACAATGCCTTCCTTTTAAAGAGGGATTACCATGGGAAAATATTATGGGACACCCAATACCATGGGCCCGTAAATAACCCATTATTGACCAAGTCATGACTATGAAATTATAACATTTTACAAGGCATTTTTTTCCGAAATTTTTTCTACGGGGGCGCTACCCTGAAACCCCTTCAAGGGGGGGGATCCCAAACTAGTCGAACCCCCCCTGGACCCCCCATGGTGACTATTTTGGGAGGTAAATCCCCCTAAACCCCCCTTCATGGGCTGGGATCCAAACACGGCTGAAACACGACCTCTGAATAAGGAAGATCAGACTCCACAACCAACATACAAGTCTAACTCAAAGAATTTTTGAGGGAATTCAATATCATTTGTGTTCAATAATCTCTCTATAAGGTGTGATGGATGAAGGGGGATCATCCGTGATCCCAAAGGAAAAAAAGAAACATGTTTCGAATGGGGTCCTAGTAGAGCTACCAATAATAAGGTTGAGGAACTCACTTTCTACCAAAGGATTAAAATTCTTGACTCAAGGTGAATTTGGAAACCAATTGTCATTGGAGACTCAACAATAGTTATAAGACTCATGTGCAACCCCCCCACTCAGTTTGATGAAAAAATAGAAAGGCTCATTCAGAGAGTCCAAAAAGATGCTAGTTGCCCTGATTCTATAGATTGTTTTCATGTCTTGAGAGATCAAAATTTTCAAGCTAAACATTTGGAAAATGAATCCTCTTGACTATAAGGTGGAATACTAAGAACAAAGAGGGGATATCATTTTCCCTGGTTCCTTAGATTTTGCATGAATGAAATATCCAAAGTTTTGCATGCCATTCACAAACCAAGCCAAGTGGTAGGATGGAATTATATGGAAGGACAAAAAACAAAGGCAATCACTAATCTATAAACAAGGAACATATAGCCATAGCCCACACATATCACTAGCATGAATCCTCTGGGAAATGAATTGTCTTCTACAATATCTTCTCAAGATTGAACTAATGCTTGTGTTCCTAGTGTAACTTGTACATGAAAAAACACATTAACTATACAATAATAATCAACACTCTTATGTTTAAGGTTCTTGGTTGTTAAGCACCGAACAAGCATGTAAGAAATGAATCTAACTCCATTCATCAATATGTAGAAAAGAATGGTCCTGAGAACCATGCCTTTTTCTCACTTTATTGATGAAATGCCGAATACCCAACACTCGAATGGACAACATGCTAGTTGTTCAAGGCCCAAAGAATTCAAGTTTTCAATGGTGTCTCTATCATGATTATTATGTTGTATTAGACATTCACCCTGTTACCCATCATGTTGTATGGGGCCCCTTTTACATCATGATCTAGTCACAATTGAAAGTCAATTTTAAAGGACAGAGATGATTCAACACGCAGTTGCAAAGGGGGGCTATTTTATGGACACGTGCTCTACCCTTGGCATTACCCTTATGGCTCTTGACTACTTGTTGGGTGTGTGATGTATAAAGATAGAGGTAAGTGCAGATATATATGTTTATGCCCTAGAGACTAACATGATTCTAGTATTTGATGGATTCAGAGCCCACAATTATTTTGATATCACTCAGTATTGTGATGACATGTTGGTGATGGGACCTAGTCTATGTGTTGAGGATACACATATTACACAATAGATTATTCCTTTAGCATATTTGTAATACTTGGCATGAGGTTGGAACACTTATATAGTTCATTGTACAAATGGATGGAGTGTCGAGTACCTGTTATCACACCATAGTAGCTGGGTTACCATGTTTGCAGAGCAGATATCTGCACTTTTCTGAGCTTTGCCTTTGCACTTTTTCAGTGAGATCATCTATGATGAGCAGTATTATTTGTTATCACTCATACATCAGAGCATCTTTATCAGACATTCAGTAGACCTTATGCCCAAGCTGAGCCTTAAGACCTCATATTCGATGACCGATATGACCTTTTATTTCATACAGGGCAGTGTTCTCAGTGGTTTTGTTTGGTCCAGATTACAAATATTGATATATGACCCAATATATATATGATGTGCATTTGATGTTATTATCTTGTTGTTTAGGTCATTTTGATAGAATTGAATTGGCATATAGTAATTATGATCTGGCAGTGTATTAATGTTAAAATGAAATTGGTTGTTATGGATTATATGCATGATTTTATTACTGACATCTGGAAACTATTGTTTTATACTCGTTGGTCTTTACCTTCCTAGGAATGTGGACATGATCCCTATTGTATTTTTGACTTGTTAGCTTAGGCACCATTTCCACTTGTGTCCATCCATCCATTTGTCCTTCCTCATTTTTGGTATTTACCCTAAATTACACCTTAACTTATGATATGGAGGACCTCCCCGCTTTTTCCTCCGTGTTGGACTGCATCCATGTTAGTATTGTGTCTCGGCTCTGAGTTGGCAACGAAAATTACCTTTGGTGAGTTCGATTTTATGCCTTTATCATTCTAGTCGGTTTCCCCGATGTGTGGTTTTGTGCGGAATTCCCCCTAGTTGCCTGAGTTGTGTTGGCTAAAACCTGAATCAAATAATACTACCATCATATACATATGGAAATTAATGTTATAACTTATATCTTGTGAAAGTGTATTTAAAATTTCATTAAGAAACACCCTGGATGAGAGCTTGAGTAGTTGTGTTGTTAAACACGTGCAAAATCCCCAAAAGGGTTGTCAAATGAACTTAAATGGAAACTTGAAAGCACCCTAGATGAAAGATTTAGTATTTGTGGTTCTAAGCATAGGTGAAGTCCCCAAAAGGGTTTCTAAATGAAATGAATTGAACTCTTAAAACACCCTGGATGAAAGCTTTAGTAGTTGTGCTTCTAAGCACAGGTGAAATCCCCAAAAGGGTGGTATAGGCCTAAAGTAATCAGTGGATAAATAAATTCTAAATCTAAAGAACTGCTGGCCAAGGAATTGTAATGTAATGATGTGATTTTTGTAGACATTTTCCAAGGTTGAATAAACACTTCTCTAAACAACTTATCCATTTGTGAGACACCGCCATTCCTTCTATATCTTCATCCAACACATGCTTAAGTGTGTAACACCATTTCCCTTATCCAAAGTATCACTGTGTCAATTCAGTCAAGTCATCCCCTTTTAGCCTAGCCTTGCATCCTTAGCCTTCACCCTCTGCTAGCTAATTGATCATGTCTACAAATGAGTATATTCTTGAGGTTCTTCTTGAAAGTAAATTATTGACTAACCTACTATTATGTATTAACTTCTAGTGAAATGATACTTAATGTTTTAAATTCTTGCTATGAAAATGATTTAGAGAGCATGTCTTAACCATTTTCACTTGCGGTAGCATGGCATCTTTGGCCAGGGTTGATTTTGCTCAGTTTGACTAGTCAAACCTAGTTTAACCAACATCAACCTTGGGATCTGTGATGAGATGGGCCACAGTTATTGTATGGTGTTTATATATGGTCCTTTATGAACCTTTGATGATTCCATATGATGGGAACAGATTTTAGATGATGATTGATGCAGTTTGTATTGATTATTTTTATTTCCATATCATCATATTTTCACTTGTCTAGGTATGGTGGACCCTATAGATGATCTTACAGGTTATCATGAGGTGTATGAGTACTCATCTCTAGTGTATTTGGGTCATTTGGATCCAATGAGACACTTAATTTTCAGTTCCATGCACTTCTAGAGATGATTTGAGTAGTTTCTCACATGTTGACCAGTTTGGCCATGTTGATGTGGCCTGTCTAGCTAGAGCATTGGAGGCTAGTCCTTTCCTAGGGATATACAGAGGAAGGGGGTAGTCCAACCACTTGTTTTTGCCATATTAACCCCATTTCGGACATAATGGCACAATTAGTTTCTCAGCGCAGGCATCAGACAGTGAGCTATGGGAAGTTTGATGGTTTTTTGGGAGGATAAAAAATGGAATAAAAAGGTCATAAAGGAATTCGATTTGGGAAATTGAGGCAATTTTTTGGCATGAGGCCTGCTCTGAGGTCATCTATGGTGTATCCCAGTCCTTCCAGATCAATTTGCAAATCAGTGGGGTCCACACAGTCATCCGGAGGCCTTCTCATGCATTCTTCTCTTTGTTAATGGGGACAGGATTTGATCATTTGTATACTAGGACATGACATTGTGTCATATGTTATATTATTGTGCCATGGGGTGATGCTAGTGAAGGGAAGTAATACCTCCTAGCCCCACCATGTGCTTCTAGTCACTTGTACTAGTCATATTTTTGTGGCACTTGTATTTTTAGCCACCCCATCTAGTGCGCACCCCCTCCTAGTCATATTTTGGTGAGGTCGCACTCCATCATGTGAGTTATCCATGTAATTTTTGTATCAGCTCAACTTAGTGATACTGGTTGATGCAACTGTTGACATGTTTTACAAGAGGTCGAGAGGAGGACCTAGTCGACAGGCTGACTTAGGCTCCTCCAACATCTCCCCACCCACAAAATATTTATTTGTCCCGAAGAAATGAGGAGATGCAATGTAACTGAGCATAATAAATCAGACTATTACTGTTGTGGATGACTGGAGTTGGAAGCCTCTTGCTGTTGCACGCAGACTTCGACGATGGCCTCGACAGAAATAGAGAGTTGATGTTGAAAATCCTCCCATGTGCGCAACATGTTCTAGATGTCTATGGTCAACGTGGTTAGGTTCGACAGGTTTTCTATTTTGTCTTGTGTAGAGTTGTTTTGCAAGTTGATCAAGTCATGGCCAAAGAGGTTCATTTTGTCGTCGGCGACAGAAAGAGGTCTGTGAAGGTATGGTCGGATCTTTTCAAGTTTTAAAAGGCTAATGAGAGCTCAACTCATCCACTGATCTTCTTGTTTCTCCAATTTTTGAAGTTTTTTGTTTTCCAGAATGATCTGTTCGTCGACGGTTTGAGTGAGTGTTTCGTCGGTGGTTTGTCGTTGCTGATGCAGTGTGCTGAGTAACTCGCACGCCCTTTGCATTTCTTTAAATACATTTCCATAGTGATTATACCAGTCATTCAAGACTTCAGCTACTGTGGATGCTTGATGGGTATACTATTTTAGTAGGCTGTGAGCTGCTGTGAACGCTATATATTGACTTGCCATTAAGATTGTTGTTTCTACGGCCTGATCTCATTGGTTCTTGACCAATTCATCTTTCAAAGTCGACATGACACTCTCAAATATTTTATATGCCTTGTCAAGTGGACTTGTCGTGTCAGAACTCGAAGATAGCGTGATAATTTGTTGTGATAAGTCCTCACACTTAGCCAAAAATGTTGTTTGTTCCTCTTGCAGTTTCTGTATGTGCTCTTGAATTTCAAGTCTTCTATGCCTTTGTTCTCTGGTAACTGCATATGCAAGTAGGTCGAGCTCTTCCTGAGTTGCCTCTTGTGGATCATACGTGGAAATTGGCCCAAATTGGTCTAAGTGCACTGACAGACGACTTTCTTGCTGAATATGTTGAAGATGTTGTTGTTGCCTCTGCTTCTTCCGTTCTTTTTATTGACGTTTATTTTCTTTCCGCCGCTTTATCTTTCCTTTCTGTTGTGCTTTGTCGGTAGCCTATTTATGTTGATATGGTCCCTTTTGTTGGTCGACCACTTCTGTCTATTTTTCTACATCTGCTTTCTTGTCGGCAGCTACTTGTTTTGTATGTGCTTGGCTTGCTGTTTCTGACGCTCTTCTTATTGTGTCTACTTCTTCTGGTGCTGATGTTTTGGTTTGTTCTGGTACTGCTAGACTAGCTTCTTCTGGTGTTGTTATCTCAGTTTCTTCTATGTCAGTTGTGCCGGCTGTTTCTGCTTGATCTTCAGCCTGCTGTGCTACTGAATTTGGATTGGTACCATTGGCAAGGGTAGGGGATGGAAAACTGGGATCGACTGGAGTCGAGGGTGAATTTGGAACTTTGTCTGCTGGTGAAGTGGTCAACGGTGAAGGTGGAACTTCGTCTGCTGGTGGTAGTGGAGGGGGCTCGGGACTGCCTGACGGAACCAGAATGACTTGGGGTAGAGGAACTTCAGGGATAAGTGTTTTGACCTCGCTAGGGTTAGTATTTTCTGGTGAACTTCTTGGGAGGTCGACTGAATGTTGAGGTTGGGTCGGGTCTTCCATCGTTGGTTCGACTGGAAAAGGAATGAAAGATGAAGTTTCTTGTGCGAAAAAATTGGTGGTAGGATTGGGATTTATGTCTAGTCGGGTTTGAGGATATCCGACAACTTGGGGTTCTAAGGTTCTCGATGGAGATGGTAGGTCGGTTGTAAAGGCGTTGGGTGGAACTGAATCGGTAAGGAAATTTGTAACAACGACGATAGGTTTCTTAGTGATTAAATGTCGCCAGTGGGGAAAAAGTGAGGGGAGCTGAGCTATAAACTGGTTCAGATCATTATCAGCTTGAATTTTTGCTCTTAGTGGATGAGGAAGTGTTTGCACTATATCTGGAATATTAAGGGATGATTGGGGTGCAAGTGCTATGGGAGCTGGGGGTTTGGAATATTTTCATCTTCCATGACAATGGTCGGAGATGGCGGAGGTGGACTTTGTGTGAGGTCTGTTAAAATTCAATATGCTAAGACAGAAAATAGCAGCATTACATTCCATTTCACAATAATAGCATATACAGGATCACTGAAGAAACAACAAGCATAGCATAAACACAAGAGACAGAGATTTATCCTGGGAAACCCTCATGGGGTAGAAAACCCAGCAAAGCTTCCTCAATATAGATGACCAACAATATACAAAGATGCAAACCCTGAGCATAAGCTCCTTCTCCTCCATAGCAGACCTCTCCTCCACAAATGCGCCTTTCTCAAGTGAGTGAGTGTGTATAATGAGGAACACACCTCCTCTATTTATACACTACTCTGATATGTATTTTACACAAGTACACGTAGGCTCGTATTTAACCAATAGGTTAAATACCCCACTACAACTAACTGGGCCGACCCCTCTTAGGGAAGTCTAATAACCCGAGTTACCACATTCCGACGGAGGAATAAACATCTCCGGATATACAATAAGATCTTCACGGAGGAATGAAACATCTCCGGAATAATAAAGTACAAATATAATATTCTTTGAAGTTACAATATCTCAACACTCCCCCTTAACGATAAGGATATTATAACAACATCTGCACGAGCAAGGAGTCATCAACATCATACATGATACATCTATAAATCATTGGAAGCTTTCTTCAATTTGTCTTCATTAGTAACTCAAACAGTTACTGGTACATCAATGTCAACATCAATGTCAGCATTACGATCATCAGCATCGTAATCACACGATCAACAGCATCATCATCACACTATCAACAGCAGCACGATCAGCATCGTCATCATACGATCATCAGCATCGTCATCACATGATCATCAGCATCGTCATCACACGATCATCAGCATCGTCATCATACGATCATCAACATCGTCATCACACGATCAGCAGCATCGTCATCACACGATCAGCAGCATCGTCATCACACGATCAGCAGCATCGTCATCACACGATCAGCAGCATCGTCATCACACGATCAGCAGCATCGTCATCACACGATCAGCAGCATCGTCATCACACGATCAGCAGCATCGTCATCACACGATCAGCAGCATCGTCATCACACGATCAGCAGCATCATCATCGCACGATCAGCAGCATCGTCATCATATGATCAGCAGCATCGTCATCACACGATCAGCAGCATCGTCATCACACAATCATATTTAAGACTATCCCTCCTGGATTTGCTGTCTAAGGATGATTAGTCCAACCACAATCATATTTAAGACTATCCCTCCTGGATTTGCTGTCTAAGGATGATTAGTCCAATCACAATCATATTTAAGACTATCCCTCCTGGATTTGCTGTCTAAGGATGATTAGTCCAACAATTCATTTAGGACGATCCTTCCTTTCGGAATTACTGGATTTACTGTCCAAGGATGATTTAATCCCACAATTCATTTAGGACGATCCTTCCTTTCGGAATTACTGGATTTACTGTCCAAGGATGATTTAATCCCACAATTCATTTAGGACGATCCTTCCTTTCGGAATTACTGGATTTACTGTCCAAGGATGATTTAATCCCACAATTCATTTAGGACGATCCTTCCTTTCGGAATTACTGGATTTACTGTCCAAGGATGATTTAATCCCATAATTCATTTAGGACGATCCTTCCTTTCGGAATTACTGGATTTACTGTCCAAGGATGATTTAATCCCACAATTCATTTAGGACGATCCTTCCTTTCGGAATTACTGGATTTACTGTCCAAGGATGATTTAATCCCACAATTCATTTAGGACGATCCTTCCTTTCGGAATTACTGGATTTACTGTCCAAGGATGATTTAATCCCACCACAATTCATTTAGGACTATCCTTCCTTTCGGAATTACTGGATTTACTGTCCAAGGATGATTTAATCCAATCACAATTCATTTAGGACTATCCTTCCTTTCGGAATTACTGGATTTACTGTCCAAGGATGATTTAATCCAACCACAATTCATTTAGGACTATCCTTCCTTTCGGAATTACTGGATTTACTGTCCAAGGATGATTTAATCCAACCACAATTCATTTAGGACTATCCTTCCTTTCGGAATTACTGGATTTACTGTCCAAGGATGATTTAATCCACTCAATTCATTCTCGAAGACCTTACGTCTACGGCTCTCTTTAGGACTGACAGTCCAGGGATGATCCAATCCCCTCAAGTCCATCATGGACTTCATTCTCGGAGACCTTGCGTCTACGGCTCTCTTTAGGACTGACAATCCAGGGATGATCCAATCCCCTCAAGTCCATCAAGGACTTCATTCTCGGAGACCTTGCGTCTACGGCTCTCTTTAGGACTGACAGTCCAGGGATGATCCAATCCCCTCAAGTCCATCAAGGACTTCATTCTCGGAGACCTTACGTCTACGGTTCTCTTTAGGACTGAAAGTCCAGGGATGATCCAATCCCCTCAAGTCCATCAAGGACTTCATTCTCGGAGACCTTACATCTACGGCTCTCTTTAGGACTGAAAGTCCAGGGATGATCCAATCCCCTCAACTGTCCACTAAGGACTTCATTCTCGGAGACCTTACGTCTACGGTTCTCTTTAGGACTGAAAGTCCAGGGATGATCCAATCCCCTCAAGTCCATCAAGGACTTCATTCTCGGAGACCTTACGTCTACGGCTCTCTTTAGGAGTGAAAGTCCAGGGATGATCCAATCCCCTCAACTGTCCACTAAGGACTTCATTCTCGGAGACCTTACGTCTACGGTTCTCTTTAGGACTGAAAGTCCAGGGATGATCCAATCCCCTCAACTGTCCACTAAGGACTTCATTCTCGGAGACCTTACGTCTACGGTTCTCTTTAGGACTGAAAGTCCAGGGATGATCCAATCCCCTCAACTGTATTCTTATCCATACAGGTAAAATCATGTATCACATCAAACCATGTACACATCACATCAAAACATCAAAACATGTATACATCACTAATCAGAACATGTACACATCACATCAAAACATGTGTACATCAAAACATGTATACATCACTAATCAAAACATGTACACATCACATCAAAACATGTGTACATCAAAACATGTATACATCACTAATCAAAACATGTACACATCACATCAAAACATGCGTACATCAAAACATGTATACATCACTAATCAAAACATGTACACATCACATCAAAACATGTGTACATATCACTAATCACATCAAAACATGTGTACATCAAAACATGTATACATCACAACTAGCATGTATTCTTACTAATACATCTAACATCAAAAGCATGTATAAGTAAAACTAAATATTCTAAGTAAGAGAGTCCTAAATCTAAATATTTCTAAGTAACTGGGTGTAGAGAACAGGTTACCTCATCATCGACCTTGTTGTACGATGAGACAATCTCATCAGTAGTGACTGTACTACTCCCCCTTTCGAGGAGGGTCCTTTTGAGCTACACCAAGCTTGTCTCGGAAGTATTCAAACTTCACTCGAGACGGAGGTTTGGTTGATAACTTCTTCACTTGACGTAGAGGCTTGGTTAGTACAACGGTAACCTGTTATAAATTCAAACTTTTAGAGTTCCTTTCTGTGTCATATCTTGTTAGTTCCCTATGTTCTTTGACTTATCATGGAACACTAGATTCTATGTCATCTTGATACAACTCTAAATATCACATAGGATCTCAGTTGGTTCTATCTCTAAGTCAAACAATCCTAAAGCCAAACTTCTTCACAACTAGCAGAGCAGGAAGCCATATATTCCGCTTGTGCTGAGAGCCACACTAGACTGCTTCCAGCTAAACCACGAGATCATGGCTAATCCCAGACAATAACATCCTCTCGATGTGTTCTTCTTGTTTGATACACTTCCTGCCCAAACAGAATCTGAATAGCCATCTGAAGTCATGATCTTCAAGATAGCATAGATCAAATTCTATTGTGTCCTTTATGTGCCTCATCACATACTTTGCAACTATCAGGTAAACACATCTAGTTTCCACTAGATACTAACTCAAGGTGTTCATAACAAAGCATATATCTAACCTAGTATATGTTAGATATATCAAAGACCCAATAAATTGACTGTACAGAGTTATATCCACTAACTCTGATGAGTTATCCCCTAACAGCTTCAAGTTGGAATCCATAAGAGTGGCCATTCCAACACCTCAAGTCATATTTCTCATCATACTTTCCCTGGTTGAGAAATATTCCTTCTGAGCCTTGCCATACTTCCAGACCTAGGAAGTAAAGCATCAAATTGAGATCTTTCATTTTTTCATTTCTGCATTGAATGATCTTCTGCATATCTATCTGTGCCATCTCTCGTTAGATGGGTCTAATGAACCTCAATATCATTCGAACTCTGTGGTGAGTTCCTTCTTGCATCCATGTCATATGTGTATCATATTCAACCTTGTAGCAAAGGTTGAGATCCACATCTCCCATGGTGATCATTAAGCTTATCAAATTATTATCGATCCTAGGTACCTATACAGAACCTGATTCATACTTCTTCTTTAATTACACCATACTTGGAGCAAACATCTTGTCGTGATTCTCTTCCCCTTTCTAAGAGAATCTTCTAGCCATGAGCCTTCTATATTTTGTTTGATTTGTAAATCTTCTTGTTTGAACATCCACCACTTTTACGGTGTCCATCATTCTTCATGACCTTTCCTACAAATCAAAATTAAGTACATGATTAGTAATACTTCATAATCATCAAAAGATAACCCATTATGCATACAGATATCATTTACATAGTGATGCAACTATTTTGACCAAAACTTTGGCACAACACTTTCCCATATCCTGTATGCATACAGTGGCTATCTAGATGCCTTCCATCTCTACCAGAACATACTATCGAGAGTGTGCACAACTCTCAGCATGTCAGCAAAGAGGTTTCATTCTAGACAAGCAACAATGGAATGTTTGTCCAAACATATGCACATTAGTTGTATACTGTTCAATGCTCTATGAATGTTTACACTCAGCATTATATATTCTAGGAATACAAATATGCATGCAGGCAATATCATTACTATTTCAAATAGCAACTCAAATACTTATCTTTTATGTTTGTGTGGCTGCCTCCCGCTTGATCTTCTGTATGTCTTTTGAACTTCTATTCATTCTGTACCACTGTGCATGCTCAAGATTCATCTTCATGATCTCATACACAAACATACACTCATTAGTTTATTCTAAATGCTATCAAAACATTATAGTACTAAATAATCTTGAAAACGTATAGTCATGATTATAGTTAATAAACATTAGTATTCAAGATTTCAGGGAAGTCTTCTTTTACTCATGCATATCATTGATAAAAGATATAATATGCATAATCCCTTGATTACTAACTTTATGAATAAGCATAACCAATCATTCCAAGTATACTTATATAAGGGATCCTAACACAAGGTAAGATTCATGGGAAACATACCTGGATTAGTATACCTACTTGGTTATGTACAACATACCTCGTAAGTAGAACAAAGATTATGGATGAGTCTTTGTCTTCATGTTTTCATGGTCATGGAGCCTGATTTGTCTTTTGTGATGTACCTATATCTTGTTAGCAGACAACATCAACCTCACACAACACCATAATGCATTAGTACAATCATAAGTGTCAACACCCTAGCCAATGAATATCTTCTATCATGCATTCATAATTTTGTTAAGGTGATACAACAAATCTAAAATCAAGATTGTACTAACTGTAATAACATGAAGACAAACATACCATAAACTTAATCATGAACAAATCTCAAAACATACTTCGATGAGTCATACCTATCGAGATCGCTTGTAATCTCCTTATGTAAAGCCTTAACCTCTTCTTCCTCTGAAATAGGAACTCCTTCACTTATGCAGGTGACCAATCCATCTTCTTCTAGGATTAACCCTATCCACTTGATTTGCAAGAACTGGACCTGGAGCTGGATATGGGTTTGTCAGAGAAACCCCAAAAGTTCAAACTTTGAATTTCAGACTTCCGAAAGGATAGAAATATGCGCCTTGAAGAGCTGATCAAACTGATATATTTAGAATTTGAAAACTGCAAAGTTTTACTCCTCAATTTTGCCTTTGAATCTTTCGGATTCACTGGACGTGACCCTGAACTGGGGTTTGATGAAGCCCACTCTTTTGCCCCATCAAAAAGTTTGATCCAAAGCTCTAAGCTTCTATTATTCTGAGGAGCTTCCAGCCGTGGTCACAGATTTCAAAAATTCCCATTTTTACAGAAGCCCTAATTTTCCGCTTTTCTGATCAAAGTCCCGAACTAGGGTCTAATCAAGCCCGGTCTTCTGCCCAACCAAAAATTCTGATCTTGGTCTCTAAATTTCTATTTTGATGAGTAGCATCCAGCCGTGGTCTCCGATTACAAAAATTCCAACTTTCTTCAAAGCCCTAAATTCCGGAAGCCATGAATGAAGGTACCAAAAATAATTCTGTTTTGACAGAAATATGTACCTGATTGTTTCTGGTGTAACTCCGAAATTTTTGATCCACAGGGTCTGAAAAAGTTTTCTGAGATAGCCTAACCTGTTATCTTTCCATCCTGACAGGTCTGACCTCAATTGGATTCTCTGAGAGAGAGTTATGCCAAATGTCGCAACGTGACCTGTTTTGGGAAAATACAGGAGAGCGAACTTGTACGGCGTGCCACGTGTCACTGTTTGACCTTCGGCCTCTGAAAAAGTTTTCTGAGATAGCTCGGCCTGTTATCTTTCCATCCTGACAGGTCTGACCTCAATTGGACGTTCTGAGAGAGAGTTATGCCAAGTGTCGCAACGTGACCTGTTTATGGGATAATACAGGAGAGTGCACTTGTACGGAGTGCCACGTGTCACTGGTTCCACTTCGGCCTTTGAAAACGTTTTCTGAGATAGTGCAGACTGTGTACTACCTGTCACTTTTTACGAAATTTCATTTGGAGCTTCCTAGCCCAAGATATGACCTTTTTCCCAAGGTCACCTGATTTTGACTCAGATCTGGAAGAGGCAGAAACCCTATATTGTACAGATCATAAATCACAAAGTACAACGAATTAGAGGTTGTCCTTTGGACACAAGGTACCTGGAGATGTTAGCTTCGTCCTGTAACAATTTCAGATCCGAAAACTTCGCCAAAACGGAATTATAGCGAAAGTACTACGATGACTGGTTTTTGCTATGTAAAACCCTAACCTTCAAATTGTCGTAAGTAAAGCAAGTGTCTTTAGTGCCATACCTTGTCTTCCTTCAGGTTAGCTCTGATACCATGTTAAAATTCAATATGCTAAGACAGAAAATAGCAGCATTACATTCCATTTCACAATAATAGCATATACAGGATCACTGAAGAAACAACAAGCATAGCATAAACACAAGAGACAGAGATTTATCCTGGGAAACCCTCATGGGGTAGAAAACCCAGCAAAGCTTCCTCAATATAGATGACCAACAATATACAAAGATGCAAACCCTGAGCATAAGCTCCTTCTCCTCCATAGCAGACCTCTCCTCCACAAATGCGCCTTTCTCAAGTGAGTGAGTGTGTATAATGAGGAACACACCTCCTCTATTTATACACTACTCTGATATGTATTTTACACAAGTACACGTAGGCTCGTATTTAACCAATAGGTTAAATACCCCACTACAACTAACTGGGCCGACCCCTCTTAGGGAAGTCTAATAACCCGAGTTACCACATTCCGACGGAGGAATAAACATCTCCGGATATACAATAAGATCTTCACGGAGGAATGAAACATCTCCGGAATAATAAAGTACAAATATAATATTCTTTGAAGTTACAATATCTCAACAAGGTCGACATGGGGTTCGACCGTGAGCTTGGATCTCTTCTAGGGTGGTGGTTGACTACGGGATATTTCTACTTCTAGAAATTTCTTAAATTGATCTTCAACAGGGATCTTGTGTTTAGCAACATCGGCTAGAATCTGTGATGCACTGTCTAAGAGTTTAGCTTCATCCTCTTCTGTTGGTTCTTAGATAATAAGCTTCATTTTCCCCTTTCCTTGTACTTTGGTCTCCCTGTTCCGTCGGGCTTGAGATATTTCATCGGCTATCCAACGGATGTTTTATTTCGTGAGAGCATACTCCGGAAGTGGGTTATCTGATTGTGTACCCTCATTTGATTGTTCTGCTGCCTCTGGAGGGTCCTGATGTGCTGTCATTGTAATCCCAAGGGGATTCATCTCGACAATCTACTTGGTCTGGAAGGTAAATGTGTTCAAGTGGAGTCGGATTTCGTAGTCTTATTCCTTTTCAACATTCGATAAAGGTTCGACTATTTTGAAGTCGACTTTTTATTCCTATGGAGGGATTTCCAAAGTTGTATTTGATTATCTTCGAAGATCTCTGAATATATCCTCGACCGAAGGATAGAAGTCGAGTGCCTTTGCTATGCCTGCTGCTCCTTGTAAGTACCAAACCGATGTGTGGTCTAATGCAAACTGTATGTGTGCATTCGGTGGTAGACTTCGACATATGTTTTGTGGTACCCACCACCTTGTAGTCTGAACTTTGAGATTCTGGAACCAATTTTCGAGCCAAAGTTTGGCTGTTGTGGCCCTAAGCCGACATCCTTCATGAGTGAAACAACGAAAGTTTTCCATCAGTACGCTTTTGTCTGCTGTAAAATATATGTTTCCTGTTGGTAGAAGATGTGCCATAGCAATCCAAATCAATAGGGATCGATATCGAATGCTTGACCCCTCTTCTTGACATTTGTAGCAAACGTTCCTTACAATGTCGGCTAGATGGTCTGCCCAGTTGTACACTTTGCCTCGAGATTCCAGCATGTCCATTTTGAGGTTGGACCCTCGACTAGAACTTGTGAGCATGGTTGACACAATTCGTGCAACGATCTTGTGGGTTTCATAGATTATCTGGTTTACCACGAACCCTCTGGAATGTTTTCCTGCAGGTGTTCCTGTGAATTCTTTGACCAGTGTTGGGTTTGGTTGCATTGGAACAATGTTGCCTGTCTTTGATAAACCAATAATCCTATTAATGAGGTCGTCATTTATTTTGACAGGTGTGTCGAAATATAGCTTTCCATTGTGATACCCGCTCACGATGAACTGAGCAATAATGTCTTTCAAATCGATGAAGCTATCGACTAGAGGTGCCCGCATGTACTGCAGAATTGTAGCGGTCTGAAGTTTTCGAGCTTCTTCTCTCCATTTACCATCATCTTTTCCCCAGTCAACAATGTCGTTCCAGATCCTCTTCCATTGCTGTTCCGAAACCTTGGCGTTTCAGACGAGCTGTAGTTGGGTTTCCAAAGGGGAATGGGCTTTTTCTAGCTCCCTAATCTTGGTTACTGCGGACTTGGTTGTCACCTGAGATTTCATGGGTTCCATTGTGGTTACAGGGTTCTCAGGTTCAAGAAATGGTTCGAACAGTTCGGAGGCCTATGTGTTCTGGAGTTCAAGCTCTTGGAAAAATAGTAACCAAGAGTCCTCAAGCCTAGTATTTATAGCGGAACTATTTGGCACGGGGGAATGCGAAGTAGATGGCCACATTGATTGCTGGTTTGGCGATGGAATCAATTTTGATTGACAGGTTGTCAGTTCCTCATCTGGCGCACTTCAAATTTTCTTCTCTACGTGTCGGACATCACAAATGCTTTTTTCTGTTGTTTCTTCATCGGTGTGGTGTCAGTGCACGTCATTTGACGTGTCATGTCGGCCATAAATAGGTCGTCATGGTCTGGGATCTCTTTCGTCCTGTACTCGTAGGCCTGGTATTTCTTGTCGATGGCTGTCATATCGACGGTCGTGCGTTGGGCTCTTTTCTCTGCAACTTCATTCATTGCCTTTGCCAAAATGATTTCTCTAGTCTCTCATCATTATGCAGTTTATAAGACTTGCTTTTGAAAGATTGCTTATAATACTTCTCTCCCGAATTAGTTATAACCATTTTTTTTAATGTTTTGTACCGCTTCAGTTGGGTGTCGTTAACAAGTTTCTTGAATACACTTCCTTGTAGGGTTTTTAGTTGGACTGAGCCATTGGTATTAATGTCTTCAACAATATACAAACCCATCCATTCTGTGTGCAACTTTTTCGGTTTACCTTTTACGCGGCTGTTATATAACAATGCTAAGTCACCAACTGATAGATTTTTGTGCTTGATATTTCTATTGTGCCAGGATTTTTGCTGCTACTTTTGGATTTCTTGGTGATGGATTTCTATCTGTCGGGTCTCGTCGAGCTTCGACAGTTGAACTAGGCATTTTTTTCTTGCATTTTCGACATCAATGTGTAATACTTCAGCAAGTCTTGGAGTTTGTCGTTGAAAGTGCAAGGGGACGACTGCTTCTTGACCATATACAAGTGTGAAAGGGGTCTAGCCTGTCGTTCTTTTATATGTTGTTCTGTATGCCCATAGCACGACAGGTATCTTGTCGTCCCAGTCGTCTTTGTCGATATTGCACATTTTTTTAAAACATTTTGTAAGTGTTTTATTAAAGTCTTCTATGATGCCATTTGACTGTTTGTGCAGATACAAAGTACTTATCCTGTGTTTGATTAAAAATTCTTTTGTAAGAGTAGCAATTGTTTTACAGACAAAGTGAGTTCCTTGGTCGCTAATCAATGTAAGTGGGAATACGAACCTTGTGATAATATTCTCGTATATAAATTTTGCAGCTATCTCGCTAGAACATGTTTCGACAGGTTCCGCCTCAGCCCATTTGGTGACATATTCAACTGCAGTGATGATGTATCTCGCACCTGTTCGTCTACCAAGTATTGGGAATGGTCCAATAAAGTCTATTTCCCACATTTCAAATGTCCAACTTTTTACTGGAACAAGGGGCACTTATGTGCTTGCAAATGTCGGCCCATTCGTTGACATCTATCACATTTACTTACAAAATATCGATAGTCTTTGTGCATTGTCGGCCACTAAAGTCCATATTGCTGAATCGTTCTCACTGTGATGTCAGTGTGATAATGTCCTCCTGCCGGTCCATAATGTGCCTCTGAAAGTATACTTTGTTGTTCATGGTCGAGCGCACATCATCGTAATATGTTTTCAAGGCCAATTTTATAAAGGAATCCATTGAATAGAGTGTAGGGTGCAGCTTTCATTGCGAGAATCTTCTTTTTCTTTTCCGACATTCCTTCTAGTGCTTTTCCGTCCTCAAGGAATCGTGCAATCTTTGCTAACTCCGAGGGGACAACTTCAATTCTAAACAAGTGCGCATCTGGTAGTTCATCTTCAATTCGTATCGGCTCTTCTCCCGTGTCGATTCGTGACAAGTGGTCGAGTCCGACATTTGCCTTTCCTGGTCGAACTATGACTTCAAATTCAAATTCTTGGAATAGCAGTAACCAACGACATAATCTTCCATGCTGCAATGGCTTATTGAATAAGTACTTTAGTGCTTGATGATCTGTATAAAAGACAAAAGGGTTAGCCAATAGATAGCGTTGGTATTTCTGCAATGCAAATACCATACCTAGTGCTTCTCTTTTTGTCGTAGAATAATTTCTTTCTGCTTTGTTCAACTTTCTGTTGCTGAAGGCATTAGGGTAGTCTATTCCATCATCACCAGGTTGCATTAAAATTGTGCCAACTGCTATGCCCGAAGCATCGATATGCACATGGAACTTGATCGACCAATTCTAGAATTGGAGTATAGGTGCTTCAACAAGTTTTCTTTTTAGGATGTCGAACGATGTATTTCACTCGTCGGTCCACTTGTATTCTTGGTTTTATTTTAGTAATTACTCCAAGGGATTCATCATGTTAGAATAATGTCAGATGAAATTTCGATAGTATCCCGTGTGGACCAACAGGATTCACACTTGCTTAGAGTTGACCAGTGGATTTAGGTCGAGAATGATCTTGATTTTAGCATAGTCGACTTTTATGCCTTCCTTGCACACGACATGGCCCAATAATATTCCGATAGGAGTTGCGAAAATGCATTTCTTGATGTTCAGCGAGAGTTGAATTTGTTGACATATTTCTAGCATCAGCCAAAGCCATTTTTAGTGATCCTTCAACATGGAGTAGATTGTCCAATCATCAAAGTAGACAGCCATAGTTTTGTAGATGTATTCTTGAAAAGATTTGACGACAATTCTAGAAAAGATAGCTGGTGCATTCTTCAGTCTAAATGGAATGACATTATATGCAAATGATCCGAACTCACAGACAAATGTTGTCTTCTTTTGGTCTTCTTTGGAAATGGGTACTTGTTTGTACCCGGATAATCTGTCCGTGAAGGAATAACACTGATGACCTGCAACTTCATTAATAATTTCATCAACGAAAGGAGTAGGAAAACGGTCAGTGAGTGTTACTTTATTAAGTTCATGAAATTCGACACATATTTGCAGTCGTGTCGGATCATGCTTTTTGGTTTGTACGACCATCAAAATCGCCCATTCTGATTGATCGATCAGATAGATGATTCCTGCGGCAAGCATGCTATTGATCTCCTTTTTGACAATATCCTTGTATTTGTGTGCAAGTTTGTATGGTCTTTTCTTTACTGGCTTGGCGTCTGGCTTGATATCAATATTCATTTCACCCATCTCCTGTACGAGTCCTTTCAGGTCTTTATAATCTCATGCAAATACATCCTGAAATTCTTTAAGGAGGCTAGTGATCTCTACAGTTTGCTCTTCATTCTAGTAATCACCAATTTTCGCCATTTTCAGTCTGTCGTCGTTGGATATATCAATTTCTTTTATTTTGACTTTCGCATCCATCCACTCTGGTGCTCGGCTGTCATTGATTGGGCGTTCACCTTCTTTGATCTGTGCGAACGCCGGTGGAAAGTCTTTTTCTGTTAATCTTTCAGGGTCTTCTTTCTCTGCAGTCTCCACTTTGAAAATTATTCTGACTAGATTTGACATAGCTGGATGATCTTCTTTCCATTGGAAACTCTTTCCGACCGTTTCTTTGTTTCTAGTCGAATGTTGGACTTTTTTCGACTGAATATTACGACAGACAACGGTTTGTCGAACAAGTGGTTGTGTTTCTATCGGTACTGCATTTTTCGTTGGTTGTAGAAATGTTTTGATTTGGTTGCTCGCCTCAGTTAGCTGCTCTTCCTTTGGAGAAAATTGGAAGTCTTTGATGAAATTTTCTTTTAGTTATTTCCAAACAAATGTTTCTCCTCTTGCCTCTTCCATCTTGTACCATTTATTTGGAAAGTCACCCAGCGTGTTCGGAAAGAGATGCGTCCATGCTCTTTCATCTCTATATCCTAGTCTTCTTCACTCCTTTTTGCACTTGTCGATGTGAGCTTCAGGGTCTTGTCCTTGTGTGAAAATCAGGATTTCAGCCTGAGCCATCAGTTTCTTATCTCCAAACCTTTCAACAAAATATGTCGATGCAATGGTCCATGTTTGGAGTCTTGACTGATGCGTGTCCCACCATCTCACAACTTGTCCTGTAAATGTCTTGACCAGGCTCTGCAATATCCCTTGTTCTCTGACATGCTTTGAAACTTCCTCGACATGTACTGATGAAGATTCTCGTTCTTTGTATTGCAGCACAGGAGTATGTGTCGAGTCATTTTCCGCTGGTGCTAAAGTTGGATATTTGCGAATTTTTCTCTCGAATATCTTTGGAATGGTCGAGATAGACAAACATTTATTAGTTTTCTTTTTAGAGATGGATTCAACTGTCCAACATTCTTTATCTTGAAGTTCATAATTTTCCATTTCCCAGTCGTATAGTTCGGCATCGGAATTGTATCCAGCCGATGTAGGGTCTCCAAGATAGAGTTCTCCTTGTGCGTTTAGTTCAATATAATATTCATTATTGTTTATTTGATATAGCTGGCGTATGTCATTTTCATCCTCCATAGGTTCTGACCACGGTTCTCATTGAGATGGGAGTATAGGTACTATCACCTTTTCACCGTTTCCTTTGAGTTTAATTCGACCTTTATCGAGTGATATCGATGCTTTCATTTTTCTGCCCCATGGTCGACCAACCAGGGCTGGGAATGAATTGTCTCCATCTTTTCGATTTATAATTTCGAAGTCGACTTTTGTCACTATGCCTTTTATGGAATTTTTGACATTTCTCCACACACCAATTGGTTCAATCAGTCCTTGATCAGCGAGTTTCAAAAAAATGCCCGATTCTTGAAGCTGAGGTCGACCTAATTGTTCCCAAGTATCACGAGTCATGATGTTAACTTGCGAACCAAAATCGAGTACAACTTGTCGGACATGGTATCCATGTATTTCGAGGTCGACTAGAGGTTCGACATCGTTCTTATCTTTTCGGTTCAATCGGCATATATTTTTAGCTTGTCTATGCTCGACAGATTTATTTTTAATATTATGCAACAAGTCAATTAACTTCCCGACAACTTCTTCTTTAGTAATTAGATTGACCAATTCATTAATACCTTCCTGTCGAACTTCCTCATTATCTTCTTGTGCTGCTAATTCATGAAATATATCAGATGCATTTCTAAATAGAGATTTTTGCTTGTTTTGGTTCGGATAATCCTCTTTATTTATTACTTTACTTAATTGTGCCTTATCTTGTTACAATTTGCAGATTCTTTGTTCTAATCACATCACATTTGGGAACACGCAATAAGACATTAACATTCTTTTTATTTGTAATTTTCTCAAGCATAGTAGAGCAATCCTCCAAGAAGTGATCCCCTACTCCACATTTTTTACAGAATTTAAGATATGTTAGATCTTTATAAGGGCAATCTGCATGGCGATTTCCTTTCTTAAGACAAGTGAAACATTGTCCAGGTCGATGAGGTCATAAATATCGACTGCTATTGCCACAACCTCGACCTAGTTATCCTCTGCATCGGTTGTAATTGTCATTACGCCAATCATATCTTCTTCTGTTGTATCTTGGATATATATCATTTCTGTCATTCTGGTCATATCTACCACTCCTTTCATTTCTGTTGTTTCGATCATATCTGTCGTTTCTTTCATTTCTGTTGTTTTGCTGGTCGACAAAGTTGGTCTGGTACATTGCATGGTAATTTTGTTTGTTCTTTAGATTCAGATGGCATTCTTCTATAGAATGAGTGCTAACTTCACATATCTGACACCACTTAGCTTGCTTGTTCTTCATATTGTACGGGCAGCCATTTTTAGTATGTAAGTCATCATCTTGACAAATATCACAGAAGCATCTTGTCTGTACAAGTCGAACATCTTTCCGTCGGTGCTCCTGACAACATAAGTCTTTTGTGTGTCCTGCAGTATTACATTTGGTACACCAAACTTCCACTCCTATGAGATTTATGTCCTGGATAGATTGTTGCATATTGTCCAGTCGTTCTTCAATATGTCTGTCGATAGGTTCCATAGGGTATTCGTCATCCATCTCGATTTCTAGAGCCTTTGTCAGGGCCTCTTCGTATGTGTTGGCGTTCTGCCATCGGACGTGCACTTTGATTTTTCGTAAGAGTCCAGCTACGAACCACTTGATCAAGATATTTTCCTCAATATCATAATCAATCTAGCTGGGGAGGTCTTTAAAACTCTTATTATTCTCTTACGGTCTTTGTCGGTTTTTGGACTGTGGTCTTTAGCTTCTCGGCAGCTAGGTACTTTGCATCTGGGGTTTTGAAGAAAGATAAGAAGAGTTGTTTGATTTGTGCCTTTATCACATTTGGTGTTTTTTCAACATAGCCCATATACCAGGTGAGTGCTCTTTTTCGCAAAGAGCCATCAAACTGTGCCATCTGACGATCTTCATTGATAAGGGCGTTGACTCCGCATATTGATTTGCATATAAACCAATGTCTTTGAGGATCTTCATCACCCTCGTAGAACATAAAGTGTGCTTTGGTATGCGCCATGTCTGCTATTACTTTGACCACTAAACTGACTGGTGTATTCGTTGGATTATTTATTGGTGGAGTCGGTGGATTATTTCTGGAGACATAATTGCTTGCTTGATTAACCTCGGAGGGTACTATTTCCAAATGTGTATTGAGAGTCGTTTCTTCACCTTCATTGCTAGTGTCTGGAACTTCGGTCAGTTCGTTAGGTCTCGAAATTCTTATTTTTTCGACTACTTCTGTCGAAATCCAGGTAAAATTATGCTCAATATGGATTTCGCTTCTTTTCGGTTGTTCCGATGAACTCAAAAATTCACTCAATGTTGGTAGTGGTAGGGGGGGGCGCTTATGCATGATCTGAGTAGAGTAGATGGAAACTTCTATTGGAAAACTCAGGTTGAAAAGCGACCCAGTTTCCTTCTTCTGGTCGATGAATCAACAGTCTGTCGACTTCATCACCTTCATTACTTTGTCGACTCCAAATGCATGACTGGCCAGCGTGAAGTCCTAGATATTCTTCGACAATATCATGCACTCAGACACTATGAGTTAGATGCAATGGAGACTCGGGTGTTATTAACTCAGGTATATTTACTTGGAGAGCTCTACCACGCTCTATCCACAAGTCTTCGTCCATCGGTGACAGATCTTCATCGTCTCCCCTTTCTTCTCGGGCTTGACTCAACTCCAAAAAATTTCCTTCTGCATTTGTCATGACACCTGGTCCTCATTTCTTCCGGAGCACAATAGCCTGCTCCTTCAGCTCTTCTTGTCTTTTTCTCCTTCTCCTGCTCAATCTTTTGGATATCTGGAGTGATTTTGTACATAACTTCATTTTCTCAAGAAATACCCCCACTCGCGCTCTTGTACGAATTTCTCCCACTTTATTTCTTTTTCTTCCCAATTTGAGTTTGGAAGTGGTAGAAAAAACAAGGGTCGAGTCTCGACAATATGCGTGACACCTTTGTCGATCAGGAATTTGAACAAAAGTTTCAGTTAAGAACAAAGAAACTGGTTGGTAAGGTCGATGTAAAACCTTCTCCTCACGTTTTCAACAGACACTCGCTCTTCAATCGTGCATTCTTCACAGAACTCATCGGCAATCTTCTTGCACCATTCAGATAGATTCGTCTGACCTCCATTAATAAGCTTCGTGATCAATTTGCGCTCCTTTTCATCTGGTGCTCTTTTCATCCAGGAACTTATTCAACGCAAGTGACACGGATTCCACGAACTTCTCATGTGTTTCATAAAAGAAATTTTCTCTTGCTTGGGCAATCGTTAGCTTGTTCTTTCTGGCATAATTTTGCAGGTAATTAGCAATCTTTCTCTCCCACCAATCCTTAATCTCTTGCTCTGATATCATTGATCATGCTCGTTATCATCTTATGTATGCATCACTGGCAACGGAACCAATGTTGTAGTCGAGGGGGTTACATTGTTACCAGTGATACATATTATATATAAGAAATCAACACAAAGATACAGATACAATAGACAAGAGATGGAGACGAAGCACAAGCCTTTTATTACTCGGCAAGATATGCAGAACAGTACATATATGAACATATCCAATTATCTCTATGAGTCAGCTCACCAGCCTATATATATGTTTTACAGACAATTATATAACTACTTTTCGGTTCAACCGACCGACCCGACATGTACTGGTCGATGCAACTGTCGACATGTTTTATAAGAGGTCGGGCGGAGGACCTAGTCGACAGGCCGACTTAGGCTCCTCCAACAGGACCCTACAGATGATCTTACAGGTTATCATGAGGTGTATGAGTACTCATATCTAGTGGATTTGGGTCATCTGAATCCAATGAGACACTTACTTTTCAGTTCCAGGCACTTCCAGAGATGATTTCAGTAGTTTCTCACCTATTGACTAGTTTGGCCATGTTGATGTGGCCTGTCCAGCTAGAGCATTGGAGGCTAGTCGTTTCCTAGGGATATATAGAGGAAGGGGGTGGTACAGCCACTTGTTTTTACCATATTACCCCCCTTCCAGACATGATGGCACAACCAGTTTCTTAGCATAGACATTAGACAGTGAGCTATGGGTAGTTTGATGGTTTTTTCAAGAGGATTACAAATGGAATAAAAAGGTCAAAAGGAATTCGATTTGGGAAATTGAGGCAAGGTTTTGGCATTAGGTCTGCTCTGAGGTCATCTATGGTGTATCACACTCCTTCCAGATCAGTTTGCAGAATTCAGTGGAGTCCACACAGTCATCAGGAGGTCTTCTCATGCATTCTTCTCTCTGTTGATGGGGACATGATTCGATCATTTGTATACTTGGACATGACATTGAGTCATATGTTATATTATTGTGCCATGGGGTGATGCTAGTGAAGGGAAGTAATACTTCCTATCCCCACCATGTGTTTCTAGTCACTTGTCCTAGTCATATTTTTGTGGCACTTGTATTTTTAGCCACCCGCATCTAATGCACACCCCCTCCTAGTCATCTTTTGGTGAGGTCGCACTCCCTCATGTGAGTGATCCATGTGATTTTTGTATTGGCTCATCTTAGCCATTGATTATATTGTTGTATCTTTTGATATCAACCACTAGTTTTCAAAAGTGGTTTAGGGTTTTGGTCTCCCTCATCCTATTTAAGGAAGAGACCCCCCTATTGTAAAGGCATCTTGAGATTTTTGGCTCTTGGCTACCGGAATAGAAGAAATATTTTTTGGGAATCTTGGATCTTGATATGGGTGTTTGGTTATGGTGATTGTAAATGCTTTGTCCATTTCACTGGAGTATATTTTGTAGCTATCTTGTATCTTTTTCCACTATTTCGATTTACAAGTGAAGAGGCCGATTTGGAGGAGTGCGCATTGGTGGGGAAGCTTGCCCTGCAAATCTTCTGTCAAATCGTGGATCATACAGGGAGTGATTTTATCTTTGTACCAATCATTCTTTGTCTTTTACTTCTAGCTTGTATCTACCCTCATTTTTTTTTACTGATTGAGCTTTGTCTCCTTGGTTTTGCAGGTATAGAGGGGCACATGTGTGGGATTGGGAAAATCGCACTAGCAAGAGAATTGCATAATCTTCCATTTGATATTTGGAAAAGCAATCCTTGTCATAACCGACATTCATCTCATCATCCAGGTACACTTGAAAGGTAAGTATTCTACTTCCCTAGCTTACCCATTATTTCTAGATCTCAAAACCCTCAAAATTCAAAACCCTCATTTTTTTTTATTTTTTAGATCTACTTAAATCTAGCAATCATCTGGGATTAATAATTAAAAACCACCTCTAAAATCAACATAACTATCTCTTTCTAAAGTTTGGTGGACATCCAAATCCATTTGCCCCTGGATCTAGGGCATTGGACCTTCTCCAAGGGAGGTCGCACTAGTTGGGTAAGTGGTCTTTTGCTAGATCCCATTCGTGGGTATTGCTCATTCTTCCTCATATCCATAGATCCATGTCATAGCATACCCCCTAATGCCATTTCATTTTGATTTTGACCTTGTGGGCCCCATTTGGACCATTTTCCATATTTTAAGGGTGGGCCCCACTTGGGTTCCTTTTCTTGGCTTTAGATCTATCTAGATCTACCACTCCTAATCGATACGTGACCTTATCTTACATTTGGTTGAACATTTGTCCTTTCCCTAAGCCTCTTCAACCAAGCCCTAACCTCTTGGGTCCACTTATCATCCTAGATCTAGATCTAATCTCATTTTGGTCTCCTACTCTTTCATCATCACATTTCCCTAGGAGGTATGATTAGGTTCACTAGCCTTCATTAGCTAAGCTAGGGTCTCCCCCTTGGTCTTGCTTAGGCTTGATCTAAAGTGAAGAGTGATTCGGTTAACGTGACACCCAATTGCATTGGGAACCGTGGCATCTCTTAGGTCACCTCTTTAGTTGTCTACACCTCTATCGTCCTGGATAGGATACCTCTAGAGACAACTACAAGTTGTGTGATAAGAGTACCATTGATCATTTTTGTATGATTCCAATATGGTTTGGAGTTGTTGGATGATCATCTTGTGGGAAACATTTGTCTCTGATTGATCCTTATTGAGGAGACCATATTAGTATTCCCCTTGCTCTTGATGTTATGATTGCTACTTTCACTCAGATGTTGCATAGTGGGTTCATCTCTTCATCTTAGTTTTTTTTGTCCTCATGGTGGAGTGTATCCTTATTGAGAATATTTGATGGTTTTGATCATGCACCCTAGTGGATGAGGAAGTTTCCACATGATTGATGTTGTTGACATCATTATTGGAATATGGTTGCGAGGCATTAAAACTAATAACATTCTTCCATTTTACTTGTGTTTTTCGTTTTGCATGAGTGTATGTCTATATATGTATAGTTATGCATATGTAGTTAATTTTTTATTAGTATAAAACCTCACAAACATAGGATTATCTACAATAGTAAATTCCCATTTGCATATTTCTTAAGTATAAGGTAACAAGGATATAGTAAATAATGCTTGCACTTTGTAACCTTATTTCTACCCATATCTTCATTAGGACAACCTCTCATTGAGCCTCATTAGACCCCATATGCTCAATATAAAATAGAGGCACTACTATCATCTTTTGACAACCATAAAATTATGCAATAAACCATTTATTTTGTTCAAAACCTATAAGCAATGATATCTTAAAGCTAGGTTAAAACCAACAATGATATAATAATGATGATTGGTAAGCATTCCAACCAAGTTAAAACCTATGGAAATGATTTCTTGGTGAGGAAGTTTTAAGAATGATATGATTGACAAGATTTGTGGACTCTCAATTGTCAAGTGTTCATTCTCGTAAATGGGGCAAATAGTGAAACAATAAAGTTTGTTATAGAATAATTGTACTCACCTCTTAAGTGCACTTTTGTTACACTGACAAAGTAATAGATAACCATTTTGTACTCTAGCATTGTAAAATGAGTTTTTGATTTTGTTAATATAAGCAACATTTTTTATTGTTTGTATGTGTATATGATCCTTACAATTAAACTTTATTTGTGAAGATGTAATCAATAAAGACAAAAAAATGTGTAGGAATGGTTGTAATAAATGTCAACTCTTAATTGTTTTTGGTATGATCTGAAATTGCTTTCATGTTGATGTTTTATTATGTTTATGACATATTGTGATCATTTTAGACATATTAATTTAATTATACAAAGTTCAAAAAATCAAATTTTCAGCTTACAAAGTTTCATGTTGATTAAACCATTAATTTTTTCCTCAAATTTTGGAGCAGGGAAACTAAATGACATCTGTCCTTGTTGAATTCACATTTTAAACATATTAATTCAATTACACAAAGTTCAAAAAATCAAGTTTTCAGTTTACAAAGTTTGACTTTGGTTAAACAACTAATTTTTTCCTCAAATTTTGGAGCGGGGAAACTAAATGACATCTGTCCATCGGTCCTTGTTGAATTGCACATTGTGTATTGAATTGAATGCGGTAGAAAAACTAGGACGCGAGATCCATATTGAATAAAATATATATTATTGAATTGATAAGATAAAAGATGATACAATAAGATCGCCTTTTATAGGGCTTGATCCAACATTGTGAAGGGTTACGCCCTTTCACTAATAACCTAATAATCTACTAATTAATAAATAATAATATTAAATAAATATTCATAGCATTGCCTTCCCCTTAGGAAAGCTTTGTCCTCAAAGCTTGAGTATTTTCCTAATGTCGTTCGTCATTCAGATTCAATGTCGGTATTAGAATCAGACGTGATTTCTTGTGTAGAGACTTGCACTTCCTTTCCATTGATGATTTTGCACTGTATTGTCTGATTGTTCCTACATTTATGGCCTGGGATCCAATCATCACTGCATCGACGACATATGTTTTTCTTCTTCTTTCTATTATCAGAGTAACTGTTAGATGGCTTTGATATATTTTCCATTTCATAGGCATATGATTGAGGTTTGTGGCATTGATGGCCAGGTGACCACGTATCTTCACAGTACCTACATTGTGTCTCTTTTTCTTGTCGATGATGGTTGTCGCCTCTTGTTTTTATTCCTTCTAGTTTGTGTTCTGCGGCTTTTGCTTTATGTCTTGCTACCTCTACGTTAGGTATGTCGTGTAACTTTAACTCTCTTTGGAGGTATGGTTTAAGACCTCCAAAATAGGTTTCGAGTCTTTGCTTGTCAGACAACCCAAATACTCGTGTCGACAAGGATTCCCACTGATGTGTGAATTCTTCAACACTTCCAACTTGTTGTAATCTCGTAAGTTTACTGAAAAACTCATCTTCCTTGATTCCTTGAAACCTATTAAAAAAATCATTTTTGAACAAGTTCCAGGTGTAGGCAAAATTGTCTCTCTTCCACCAAAGGTACCAATTATAGTCATACCCTTCCATATGCATTGACGTATATTTCACCTTCTCCTCGTCAGATTGAATATTGTAAATGTCGAAGTATTCTTCTGCTTTGTTTAGCCAAGCAATGCATTGGTCTTCACTTCCATTGTATTTCGACAACTCTATTTTTGCCTTAGGTGGGTACACTATGTAAGGATGATATTGATTCCCTTTTGTTTTATGGTTTGATGGTGGATTGGAACTACTGGATGACGTAAGTGACATATTTGAACTGCTTCGTTGTTGGCGGTGATTTTTATCTTTTTTATTCTCTACTATCTTACTGATAGCTTCTATTTGGCTGTTTAATCGTGCCTCCATCTCTGGCAGTACTTTTGTTTCTATCTCTTGCTTAAGCGTCGCATTGTTAATCTTTATTGCTTTTTGCAATTCTTCTTGATTCTTGGCAAGTGCTTCCTGTGTGAAAATATGAGTTGAGGCATCTAGCACATCTGGACTGCCGACTTGGTCCTTTTTTTGCATTAGTCCTTGTAACATCTCCATTAATGTATTATGGTTCTGCGTCATTTTTTGGTCTAACATTTTTTGTTCCTTGCTCATAATGTCGAACTTGTCATCCATTTTTTGCTCCATTACTTGAATGACTTCCTCTTTAATTTCTTTCTTAAGTGCTTCCTGGTTCTTGGTGATCATTTCCTTGAAGGTTTGGAAATCCTTCTCTATTTTCTCCATTTGGGCTTTTAATTCTGTCGTCATGCTTCTTCGGTGTGGTGGTGAATAATTGGACGCAATTTTGGCTTATGTGGAGGTGATAAAAATAAAAATATATAATTATAATAACAATATTATTATATTTAAATATTTTTATTATAGGGTTGAATAATAAAATTTTAATAAAAATAAAATATTATATAATAATATGAATATTATTATAAGAATATTTTTTTTTATTAATATTTATGGTGAGTGATTGCAGGTCGCGGCGGGAGCAGGCGTCGTGGGTGGAGGAGTAGTGGATGGGGCAGGAGCGCAGGAGGATGCTGGAGGGCGTGGAGATGGAGAAGGGACGGAGGGTGCTTGGCGTATGGAAGGTAGAGCAGCGAACTGGCCACAAAGGGAGGTGCAGCTCGTGGAATAGGGAGCAGGATGGATGGTGTAGTGAGGGACGTGGGCGCGTGAGAGAACAATGGTGGAGGAAAGGGAATGTGCGAGCAGGAGGGAAGAGGCGTGGGGGTAGAGGGGAGCGCGGAGTGTGAGGGAGGGCTGGCTGGGACGAGAAGAGGATTGGGGGAGGCGCTGGGAGTGAATACTGTGGGAGGGCGTGCAGGGAAGTGTGAGTGACGAGCGAGGAGATGCAGGAGGGCGCGAAGAGATGAGGAGAGGTGAGTGTGGCGTGTGGACGAGAGGGGTGGGGGTGGAGGAAGGCGTGGATGGAAGTGCAGCAGGCGGATTGGAGTGAGTAATGCAGCGGAATGGAGGGATGAGCCGAGTCCGAGCTCACTTGAGGAGGAGCGAGTCCGCTCTGAGTGTGAGCCGAATCCGAGCTCAGGTGGAGGAGCGTTCCGTTCTGATACCAAATGCGGTAGAAAAACTAGGACGCGAGATTCATATTGAATAAAATATATATTATTGAATTGATAAGATAAAAGATGATACAATAAGATCGCCTTTTATAGGGCTTGATCCAACATTGTGAAGGGTTACGCCCTTTCACTAATAACCTAATAATCTACTAATTAATAAATAATAATATTAAATAAATATTCATAGCATTGAATGTATGAAATAATGCGGCTACCAAACCCGCTGTGTTACCCTGTGCAGAATTAATTCACTGGAGCAAAAGATATTCAATCCAACCCACGTCTCCATTGCGGCCAATGCTTCTGTTGCTATAACTGTAGGGATCCGCGGGCCCTACTCGCTCTTTCTCACACAATGGAAAAGCAAATAGCTTCTTAGCTTCGGCCTCCATGGCATCTATTAAATCTTGCTGGACTCCATGGTTTACAACCTTCCTCGCAGGCTTTCACCAGAGCCTGCGCAATCTCTGGCCTTGTTCTCTCTGCAGACAAATCCACGACCGGAATAGAGGAGCAATCCGGATTGGAAGTGATCAAATGATGGTCAAATTTCATTTGGGATGGGAGAAGGAAATTGGATTGAGAGGAAGAGGAAGAGCAAATTGATGGAGCCATTGTTGCTAAAAACAACTGCAAATTCATTCATTCATTGATATTTTACCTTCCATATTTATGAAGGCCGGCCGATTGAACTTTAGAGCGTTCCACGGCACATCGTCTACAAATAGAAAATATTGACTGTGGGGATATAAGAAATGCACAGGTCGTCACACGTTTATACTGTGCATGATGGTGCTATTGCTCTCCAACGAACATCCAGCACAGACTTAAAGTTATTTTCCACTACTAATGCACTACTAATGGTGGCACCATGAGGGTCAGGCCATGGTTTCGGCCTTCACTGGGCCGAATACTAGTTGGCCTTTTGTCGCTACATGCATCTGAATAGTATTTCAGATATCTAATAATATTTTTATTCATGAGAAGTAACGTCAACTGGTACATAAAATGACACTAAGTGAGATATTGAGCTTCATAAACTAATTGAAGTAGATGGGTTCAATCAGATTTGTCCTGTTCGCGAGCGGGGAAATCAGGTGACATCTGTCCATTGGTTCTTGTTGAATTGTACATTGTGCATTGAATTGAATGTATGAAACTACAATGAAGCATTCCCAAGATTTACCTGCCCATCCCTAGTAGAGGCAACTTCATGCAACTTCATGTCTTCCATTTATGATCTATTGTCTATGAATTTAGATAGATGGATCTTCAATAATCTTAGTGTATTTGCAATGAAACTAGTATCCAACTTCAATTGGTTCTTGTCGTGCCTATGTATTCAGTGAAGATAATTAAAAGTGAAAGAACAGTCACAATAGTTGCAATCGCAATGGGTTCTACATCAGCTTGGTATTTACTTTCCCCTTATCTTACTCATCTTGTCTCGTAATTATATATCAATAATTAGTTATGTTTGGCTTCATAATTTGTTAGTTACTAAGGCACTAATTAATTTGTTTTGTGTGTAATTTGAAAACTAATTTAAAGGGCAGTGAGTGGAAGGATGGTGTTATTGATACAACTGGTAGCAGTAACTCCATTATTCTTTAATCTTCCCATTCAGTTGTAGGGTGCTGTGGAAACGGATTGCCTAGATGTGGTAGATTTCGATGGGCATCCTGTGGTGGTAGGAGGAGAATATTATGTTCTACCAGTTGTAGCTAGCAGTGGCGGTGGGCTGGCACTGAAGATGAGCACAAACAACAACTGCCCAATGTATGTGACGCAAGAAAATTTTGAGATATCGAGAGGACTTCCTCTAGTTTTGAAGTGTGCTGAGGATCAGAGGGTAAACTATTTGTCTGTATTTGTGCAAGAGCATGCCAATCTGAATGTTAACATGGGCGCTCAGACTGTTTGCATTCAATCTACTGCATGGTCTGCCGAGAATGAATGAGAATTATGGCAATACCACCAAACGTTTCATCAAAGCTCCAGATCTGTCTTCGTTATTTCAGATTGTAAGGGCGATCGATGGAGATGGCTACGTTCTCTATTTCTTCCCTTGCAATTGTATACTTGTTTGTACCAAAGTTGGAATTTATGTTGATGATGTATGCATCCAAGAGCATTATGCTACATATACACCATTATATCTAAAGTAATTTTAAATATAATGGTCTATAACATTAAATGCATTGTTGTTTGTCATTGAGTATATACATTAGCTTTAATGGTTCATAACATGAAATGCATTGTTGTTAGCTAAGTTGTGGTTCAATCTTCAGAGTAAGGATGCTAGTATCTAACATTGAGAGTCCTGAAAGTGAAATGTCCCACGAATAATAAAATATAAACATTAAATACCACTACTATATACATAATAAAATGAATACATCCTCCTTCATACATTAATCTTGTCATCTGAAATTTATTATCTGTGCTTAATCTTGTCATCTGAAATTTATTATCTGTGCTTAATCTTGTCATCTGAAATTTATTATCTGTGCTTAATCTTGTCATCTGAAATTTTATTGTCTATGTTGTCCAGAATCCAACTAGGCCCATGGTTTCCCAACTTACCAAATACATAAAGATATAAAGTTACTACAAATCTAACGGTCTAGATGGATACATGGCCACACATACATTAATCTTGCCGTCTGAATTTTTATTGTTTTTGTTTTCCATAATACAACCAAGCCAACAGTCTCCCAACTTGCCAAAAAGATGAGAAACATAAGCTCACTCCACGTGAATTAACCATGCCTTGATCTTCGATTTTCATTGCAAAACAAAATTAAAACATTGATCTAGTCTACTTTGAAATGTATGCACGATTATTGTGGAATTCATCGGATAATATCGCATCTAAATTTATGTATTTATTTCGAGAGAATGAATACATCGCCATACATACATTAACCCTGTGCTCTGAAATTTTATTGTTTTTGTTGTACATAATACAACTAAGCCAATGGTATCCCACCTTATAGAATTCCAGATGGGAAGGATGTATTCCCCTAAGGTACTATGATATGCACAAAAACTACACCTCAGTCTGCGTCACCAGTCCTCACAACATAACCAAGCTCAACAACCCACCAAGGAATGTGGCATACACCGCTCTCCCCCACACACCACAGTAATTGTTCCAATGAGAAATAACATACCATAAAATTCCAAAGCCTTGGCTAAATATAAAGTAAATCATAACGAATGACCAGACAGTTGTTTGTTTCCCTTTTGATGAGGTGATTCCTCTTTCGCATGGCAACCGGGTTGTAATATTGCTCCTGCATCACAGCTATAAAGTTGGTCAGGTACCCAAACATGTTTATATACACAAGTGCACAGAAGAGCACGGGGAATCACACCTGGAGCAAAGGGATTGTATGCAAGCAATAAATGCTCCAGATTGCTGATATTTCCAAGAAATGTTGGGATTGTCTCATTCAGAAGATTGCGGAATAGGTTCAATAATTGAAGTTGTGGCAGTTTCCCAATGCCTTTAAAAATCGAACAAGATAAATTGCAAGAGATCCAAGTACTCCAGCTCTACAAACTCTGAAATGAAGTATGGAAGGTTCCCCACAAAGAGTTTCTACGATAAAATCCAAGCGTTGAAGCTTCCTACACATGGTAAGGTTGTGAGGCAACATTTAATCAATATCGTTGTTCATCAAAGATAGTTTTTTCAGCTGTGGAAGACTGCAAATGACACTCCCAACTAAACCTTCGTTTCTCAGGTAAATTCCATTAAGCATCTCCAACCCGCCTATAGGCATTTGCAAATTCTATTTTCATGCTTTGTCATAGACATTGCCGCATGCGGATCTTGTTGAATTGTTATGAATGTTCACTTCTAGACATCCATAGAATGCAAAATTCTAGACACCTTTTTAGTCCATCCCTCTTCTATATCTTGGATCCCCCATATTATATTAAGTTTATCTGCTATAGTTGAGTTATTCAATAGGACAATAAAGCACAAGAAATCAAATTAGCTACGTGGGAGTTATTTCTCAAAATGGCAATTGTGAGGAAAAATATTTTCCATTAACAAATGGACATTTTTAGATTGGGCATTCTAGTGTTGTAAATGGAAACACAATTCCTTTTAAAGGAGGGGAGGGGGTTCTAATCCCTCCTAGAGTTTAAAATTGTTAATTTATAAGAACTTCTTGAAAACAATAATCAAATGAGGAATGTCCCAAATCCACATTGAATATGTAAGAGTTTTTATGCCCCTCTATTGTTTTGCCTTCTAATACACATTGATCAAATCAACTGTCTATTATTATATTGAGAAAATGGTAGAAATAATTTATAAACAAGTTTGAAAAACTAACAAGCTAATATAAATTTGATGTGAATTATCTTCACCTAAAGGTTACCAAAAGGCCAATAAATGAATTTGTCTTCACATGAATCTTGACATCCAACTCAAATCATTTTTCAAGGAAATAGAATGTCATTTGTCAGCATAATAAGCTCTCTTTCTAGAAGGGGTGGTTGGTGTCAGGGGGGATCATCTTTGATCCCAAAGGAAAACAAGAAACAAGTTTTAAATGGGGTAAACAAGGGCTTAAAATTCTTGATTAAAGGTGAATTAGGGAACTAATTGTCATTGGAGACTCACCAATAGTTATAAGACTCGTAAACAACTCCCCATTCCATCCAAAAAAAAAATAGCAAGGCTCATTATGAGAATCCAAAAAGAGGAGTGTTGCTTTGATTCTACATATTACTTCCATGTCCTAAGAGATCAAAATCCTTGATCCCAAAGGAAAGCAAGAAGCAAGTTTCAAATGGAGTATGTGTGAAGCTACCAATAACTAGGCCGAGGAACTCACTCTCTACTAAGGGATTACAATTCTTGATTCAAGGTGAGTTAGGAAACTAATTGTCATTGAAGACTCAACACTAGTTATAAAGCTCATGTGCAAACCCCCATGTTAATTTTATCTAGAGATCACTACTCCCTTTGGATAGCCCTGATATCTCAAGCGGTTTGAGTCTCTATAAATCAATAATACAATAAATATTTAGGAATCAAATGCTATAGATCTCTTAACACTTAGACAATGAAAACTCAATCAATCACACAACACTGGATGTACCTTGGAAACCCCAAACGGGGAAAACCATCTATCTGTGGGGATTTCTTCTATCTCGAGCCCAGAGAAATATAAGAAGAAAACAAGTACATACAATGTTACCTCAGATGTAACAACCAAGCCTGACTGGGTCAAAACCCTAGATTTGCATGCAACAACTGATGCATGCATAGAGGAAATGTGCCCTAATTTGTCAACTGGATCTGGATCTGTCTGCAAGTAACTCTATCTGTATTGTCTCTCCTACTGCACTGCTCTGATCTACTCTGCTACGGAAGAAGGCCAACTGCTCAATCTGGTGAATGTGCCCTTCCTATGCATGGAAAAGTACGCCCTCCCTCTGGATGTCAAATGCTCGTACGAAATCATATCTCAATAGATCTGAGCTATGATCGTCAGATTCCTTCCTCAAACACTAAGGCAAGGATACTCCGAAAGTATCAGCTGCTCAATCGGTCAATCAGATCCAGAATGAAATCCTCTTTCCTCTGATAATGCGCCCTTCCCTCTCTCCGGAAGTCGTCCTCCTCAATCTCTACAGTAACCACTTTGATGAACTCTCTCAGTCCACAGAACTGGGCACCAAGTGCCTCTAGACAAGTGGTGTCTGATCCAGCTCAGATCACACCACTCTCCCTCCTTCAGGAGCTTCTCTCTCTCTCTCTCTCAGAAAGTCACCCTGCATGCACTAATTCACCCTCCTCACTCTTGACTGGTCTCTCTCAGATAAGTCAACTGAGCTACCTCGTCCGGGGACCTCCTACCTCCATATATAATCCCATTGATCAATTAGGTTCACCAAAAACCTAATATTTGTGCATGCAAAAAGTCACTTTTGCATGCATCTTTTAATTAATAACTGTACATGCAAATCTCATGCATGCATGAGGCAGAACACCTCGGAAGGTACGCATGCATCCGCCAATGGATTCATGCCACTGAGTAGAGTGCATCGCACCCTCTACTCCATCCTTATTCCTGTATTACTGATGTACCTCTATGCAAGGCATCTGAATCGTGGAGGACATCCCGAGATACCACTATCTCTAACACCCCCCCCCCCCCCCACTCCATCTGATGGAAAACTAACAAGGTTCATTTTGAGAAACCAAAAATAGGCAAGTCGCTTTGATTATAGAAAGTACTTCTATGTCCTAAAAGATCAAAATCGTTAGGCTAGACATTTGGCCAATGAAGCCTCTTGAATGGAAGGTGGAGACATATTTATGGATTTAAAATTATATAATATCACATACAAAAATAAAATAATATATTCATGGATTACGTCTTCATAAGAATCTGGTTTCCATAACATAAGGTTTTAAAAGTTTAAATCCCAAAGGTTTAAAAGTTTAAATTGTTGATGTATATGTAACTTCAGAATGTATTTCACCAATGTATATTGTACTCCTATAGAGATGTTATTATTCCTCTATACGGAAGTGTCGTCATTTGTATTGACAAGTGTCGCAAGTGTCGTAACTTGTTGTGATGGGTTATTAGACCACCAAGTGTGGGGTCGGCCCTGATTAGTTTAACCATGGGTTATTACACTGAGTTAGACAAGTCGGCCCTGCTAGGTTATTGGGCAGGACAGGTCATGTATAAATAGAGATCGGGAGATCTCTATTTTGATCATCTCATTATTCACTCCTACATCACTCGGAAAGTGGCGCACTAGTTGAGGAGGAGGAGTAGCTGCTAGTAGAAGACTATCTCTTGTACTTTGGTTGTATCATTGCTCTTTCTATCTTTGAGGAAGTTGTGGGGTTTTTCACCTTTATGGTTTTCCCCAGTGAAACTCTGTGTGTCTATTGTCTCATGTGATTTCTTGGTGTGATTGATATGCATTGTTATACTTGATATGATGTACATGTTATTCTCTCAGTAAAGATCCTAGAGTATATTGAATTAATGCTCAACAATTAACATGGTATCAGAGCTAATATGAGAAGTAGACATTGTGCAGTGGCGGAAACTAGGATTTCTTGTTTATTGGGTTTCTCTCCACATATTTTGGAAAGGAAGCAAGGTAGATTGACTCTACTCATCAAGGTGAATCTTTCTGTCCAATCAGAATTCAATTCTGGGCACTTTCATTCTTGGCCCTAAAAATTAGGGTTTCCACAAAAATAGGAATTTCTGAATTGTGAGGACATAGATGGAAGCGCCTTGGAAAAATCGAAGTTTAGAGATTTGGATCGAGATTTTTGGTTGGGTGAATCTCCGGGAAACTCAAACCCTAATTCAAGGTTCTCCCTAGTGAATCCGGGAAGACTAAAAGGCATTTCTGAAGGATGAATCTTTGCAGATTTCAAATTCTGAATATACCAAGCTGATCATCTCATCAAGGTGCATCTTTCTATCCTTTAAAAAAGTTGAAATTCACATTTTGAATTTTCAGGGTTTCTCTGACGAACCCTAATCTGGCACCAGATCCAGATTTCTGCAAATCAAGTGGTAAGACCTAAATCTTTTATTTCCATTTGAGTTTCTCATTAAAATGTCTCACCACACCAAGCTTGAGGATAAGCTTGGAGGGGCTGATAACTTCTGAGCATGGAAGTATAGGATTGGGTTAATCCTGGGAGAAAATGAATTGGACACCTACATAAGTTCTGAGGTCCCTGTCCCAGAGGAAGAAGAGGCTAAAGCCTTGCATAAGAAGAACTTGGTCAAGGCAAAGAGGATCATTGTTGATTCTATCAAAGACCATCTCATGCCACATGTGTCATCTCTGAAGACACCCAAGGAGATGTTTGATTCCCTAACCAAGCTATTTGAAGGGAAGAACATAAATCGGAAGATGACTCTGCGGAACCAATTGAAAGGGGTAAAGCTTCAGAATGGAGAGACCATTCAATCTTATTTTTCTAAAGTCTCTCAGATCAAGGAACAACTTGAATCTGTGGATGAAGTAGTGGACAATGGTGAAGTTGTCATGACCACATTGAATGGCCTACCTAGGTCATGGGACTCCTTCATCCAAGGAATCTGTGCAAAGAGGAAGTTGATCTCATTCAGTAGACTATGGGAGGAATGCTCACAAGAATAATCAAGGCTTGTGGCCCGAGAAGAAAAGATGGGGAGTGAAGATCAAGCCCTCACAGCACACACCAATGGAAGCAAGTTTAAGAGAGAGAGATCTCATAACAAGAATCATTCTCACTCTCATCACAAGAAGAAAGATCTATCTCATGTTCGATGTTTTGATTGCAATGGATTAGGACACTTTGCTTCAAATTGTCCCAAGAAGAGGAAAGATAACAACAAAAAATTCAATAAGAAGAAGAGGTACAACAAAAAGAGGTTTCATGCTCATGCTGCTGAGGATGATGAACCTCCCAAGAAGAAGGCTAGGGAAGAAAGTGATACTTCATCAAGTGAAGATGAATATGCTCTAATCTCTGCTCTCACAGGTACTATCTCTCATGGTTGTAATGATTGGCTTATTGATAGTGGGGCTTCCAAACACATGACTGGGTTTAAAGAATATTTTGTAAATCTATCTGAACATGAGTCACCCCATAAAGTGAATCTTGGGGATGACTATCAATATCCTTTCAAGGGAAGTGATGAAGCCTCTTACAACCTAGACTCTGGGAAGTCTTTGAAGATGAAAGATGTTCTATATGTACCTGGGCTCAAGAAGAACCTACTCTCCATATCTGCATTGGATGCAAAAGGTATGAGGGTTGCATTTGTAGATGGCCAAGTCCTAATGTGGCCAAACAGTAAAACTATAGATGATGCAGTAGTGATTGGAGAGCAAGAGGGAGGATTGTACAAATTGAAGGGACAACCTGAACATGCCATGGTACATGAATCCATGGAGCCAAGTGAACTTTGGCATAGAAGGCTTGCACATGTGCACTATAGAGCACTACCAATTGCAAGCAAAGTTGTAGAAGGTCTTCCTGAAATCAAGACAAAGCATGAAGGTGTTTTCAAAGGATGTGCAAAAGGAAAGAACATTAAGAAGGCATTTCCAAGCAGTGAGAGCAAAGCAAAAGGAATCTTGGAGATTATCCACTCTGATGTATGCGGTCCGATGTCATCCAATTCTCTGAGTGGGTATGTATACTATGTCTCTTTCATTGATGATTTCTATAGGAAGACTTGGTTTTATTTCTTGAAGAACAAAGATGAAGTGTTTGATAAGTTCAAGGAATTCAAAGCCTTGATGGAAAATCAAACTGATAAGAAGATCAAGACATTCATATCCGACAATGGCGGAGAATTCACTTCAGGTGATTTCAAGAAGTTATGCAGTGATTCAGGGATTAAGAGGGAGTTGGCTGCTCCTTACAATCCACAACAAAATGGAGTTGCAGAAAGGAAAAGCAGAACAATCATGGAAGCAACACGGGCAATGCTGCATGACCAGGATCTGCCTATGCATCTTTGGGCAAAAGCAGCTAGGACAACTGTATATGTGCAAAACAGAACACCTCACAAGATATTGGACAACAAGACACTAGAAGAGGTCTTCTCTGGTAAGAAACCTGAAGTCATCCATCTCAGAATATTTGGTTGTCCAGTATATACACATGTTCCAAAGGAAAAGAGGACAAAGCTAGATCCTTCAGGAAAGAAGGGTATATTTGTGGGGTACAGTGAAAGCTCGAAAGCTTACAGAATATACTTTCCAAGGTTCAAAAAGATTGATGTCAGCAGGGATGTAACATTTTTTGAGGACTCAGCTTACATCAAATCAAAGAAGGCACCTGTTGAAGATCATGAAGAACCAAAGGAAACTATATTTCAAGACACCATCATGAATGAAGCAATTCCAGAAGCCGATCATGAAGTTGAAGATCCACAAATACCTGTAGATCCACCTCGTGAGGAGAACTCTCACAAGAGGAAACCTGCATGGGCTAGAGAGCTCATTCAAGATGCAGAAAGGTATGGAATTCCAGAAGAACACAGAGAAAGGAAGAGAACTAGATCTCATACCAGTTATGTTGCCTTACTCTGTGACATTATGAACAAAGAACCTTCCAGTTATAAAGAAGCAACGGAAAAGAAAGAATGGAAGGATGCCATGGTCGAGGAATACCAGTCGATCATGAAGAATGATGTTTGGGATGTAGTCCCAAGACCTGAAGGGAATTCAATTGTGACTTCCAAGTGGATCTACAAGATCAAGCATGTTGCAGATGGTAGCATAGAGAAATACAAAGCGAGATTTGTAGCTCGTGGCTTCTCCGAGAAAGAGGGGATAGACTATGAAGAGACTTTTGCTCCTGTATCCATGTACACTTCCATCAGATCAGTACTTGCCCTGGCTGCAGTGATGAAATGGAAGATACACCAGATGGATGTCAAGACAGCTTTCTTGAATGGTGTAGTCGAAGAGGAAGTGTATGTGGAGCAGCCACTTGGTTTTGAGACACATGATAGGGAGTCATATGTGTGCAGACTGAAGAAAGCCTTGTATGGCTTGAAGCAAGCTCCTAGGACTTGGTATGGTAGGATAGACAACTTTCTATCCAGTTTGGGCTTTACCAAGAGTAAAGCAGATTCCAACCTTTACTACAAGTTTGAGGAAGGCAATCCCATGTACTACTTTTGTATGTGGATGACCTATTTGTAACAGGTGAGGATGGGTTGATTGCCGATACCAAGAGGAAGCTTGCTTCCGAGTTCGAGATGAAGGACTTGGGGATGATGCACTATTTTATAGGGATAGAGGTGTGGCAGAGTGCAGATGGAATCTTCCTTGGATAAGGGAAGTATGCAGTAGAGATCCTGAAGAGGTTCGGGATGATGGACTGCAAGGCCATGGCCACACCTATGGCATCGAACCTAAAGCTTATGTGTGATGCTTCATCTAATCCGGTTGATATCACTATGTATCGTCAGATGATTGGGTCCTTGATGTACCTGGCAAACACTAGACCAGATATTTGCTTTGCGGTGAACACATTGAGCCAGTTCCTGACAGATATCAGAGGTGTTCACCTAGTTGTTGTAAAGCATATTCTGAGGTACCTGAAGGGTACAATTGATTATGGGCTCAAGTATGATGCAAATCAAAAGTTTAACCTACAAGGTTATGTTAATTCGGACTGGGCAGGCAGTGCTACAGATAGGAAGAGCACATCTGGGTGTTGCTTCAGTATGGGATCAGGTGTGATCTCTTGGTTTAGCAGGAAGCAATCCTGCGTAGCACTGAGTACAGCCGAAGCAGAGTATGTTGCAGCTTGTTCGGCTAGTTGTGAGGCAGTATGGCTCCGGAAGCTACTGTCTAAGTTATTTGATCTCCCGCTGGAGGCTACTGGTATCTTTTGTGACAACCAAAGTTGTGTGAAGCTGTTTGAGAACCCGATGTTCCACGACAGGTCGAAGCACATTGATCTCAAATATCACTATATCAGGGATATGGTGCAGAGAGGAGCAGTGAAGCTCCTGTATGTTGCGACGGATGAGCAGGTTGCAAATGTGTTGACGAAACCACTAGCCAGAGTGAATTTTGAGTACTTCAGAGAGAGGCTTGGTGTTCTTCAGATTGACGACACTTCGAGGAAGAAGTGATGGACACATTTGCAGGAGCCATTCCAAGCATGGTGAGAGGAGGATCCTTCCCATGACTGTGGATGTAAGCGCTGGATGATGAGCATCAGGATGGTGCTCCAGTTACTGCTCTGTATATGCATCAATTGGATGCTTTGATCAGTTTGATCATGTATTTGTATATGTATCATGTTGGATGCTTGATATATTTGTATATGCATCATGTTGGATGCTTGATATGATCAGGTGGATCATGTATTTATGTACCAGGTGGATACATTGTATGATTAGGTGGATCATGTATTTTTTGTATATGTATCAGGTGGATGCATTGTATGATTAGGTAGATCATGTACTTATGTATGTATCAGGTGGATGCATTGTATGATCAGGTAGATCATGTGCTTATGTATGTATCAGGTGGATGCATTATGTATATCAGGTGGATGCATTATATGATCAGGTAGATCATGTATGATTATATGTATCAGGTAAATACTTTGTATGCATCAGATGGATACATTGTTTGATCAGGATGATCATAGATGACGAGCTTCAGGATGTTGCTCTAGATGATATGCATCAGGTTGATGCTATGATGATGATCAGGTTGATCATGTGATCATGTACATCAGGATGATGTATGATGAGTATCGGGTTGATACTCTGTGGCCATGGACAGGTTGCGCAGGTAGCATAGAAAAGGTCCTTTAAAATCTGGACAGGTAGAGCAGTGTGTTCGTAACATCCTGGGATGCTCTATCGAGATCCAGACAGGTAGAGCGGTGTGCTCTTAACATTCTGGGATGCTGTGAGTAGGATTTGCTATAGGTAGCATAGAAAAGACCCTTTAAAATCTGGACAGATAGAGCGGTGTGCTCGTAACATCCTGGGATGCTCTATCGAGATCCAGACAGGTAGAGCGGTGTGCTCGTAACATCCTGGGATGCTCTAAGTAGGTTTTGCTACGGTTTCGCATAGAAAAGATCCTTTAAAATCCGGATAGGTAGAGCGGTGTGCTCGTAACATCTTGGGAGCTCTATCGATAACCAGACAGGTAGAGTGGTGTGCTCGTAACATCCTGGGATGCTCTGAGTAGGTTTTGCGAAAGTTCACATAGAAAAGATCCTTTAAAATCCAGACAGGTAGAGCGGTGTGCTCGTAACAGCCTGGGATGCTCTATCGAGATCCAAACAGGTAGAGCGGTGTGCTCGTAACATCCTGGGATGCTCTGAGTAGGTTTTGTGAAGGTCAACATGTAAAAGATCCTGGGAGATCCGATAGGTTGAGCAGTAAGCTCGTAATCAGTCCTGGGATGCTCTTTCAAGGTTTTGTTGATGCACGTAATCAGTCCTGAGAATTCCACATTATGGCCAGTGATGATGAATACCTACAAGTGGTGGGCCTACATCCAGTATGAAAAAGGACTGGATCTGTAGAACTTCCTATGATAAGTAGATTGGAGATTGATTGAGATAGCAGCAATGACGATGACGATGATTCGAGCACGATGATTCGCTGATGATGATCCATAGAAGAAGACTTGTGCTAGCAGATCTGTGTCGAGAAATACCTTCCTAGTTAAGAGGGAGTGTTGATGTATATGTAACTTCGGAATGTATTTCACCTATGTATATTGTACTCCTATAGAGATGTTATTATTCCTCTATACAGAAGTGTCGTCATTTGTATTGACAAGTGTCGCAAGTGTCGTAACTTGTTGTGATGGTTTATTAGACCACCAAGTGTGGGGTCAGCCCTGATTAGTTTAACCATGGGTTATTAGACTGAGTTAGACAAGTCGGCCCTGCTAGGTTATTGGGCAGGACAGGTCATGTATAAATAGAGATTGTGAGATCTCTATTTTGATCATCTCATTATTCACTCCTACATCACTCGGAAAGTGGTGCACTAGTTGAGGAGGAGGAGTAGCTGCTAGTAGAAGACTATCTCTTGTACTTTGGTTGTATCATTGCTCTTTCTATCTCTGAGGAAGTTGTGGGGTTTTTCACCTTTATGGTTTTCCCCAGTGAAACTCTGTGTGTCTATTGTCTCATGTGATTTCTTGGTGTGATTGATATGCATTGTTATACTTGATATGTTGTACATGTTATTCTCTCAATAAAGATCCTAGAGTATATTGAATTAATGCTCAACAATTAACATGGTATCAGAGCTAACCTGAGAAGAAGACATTGTGCAGTGGCAAAAACTAGGATTTCTTGTTTATTGGGTTTCTCTCCACATATTTTGGAAAGGAAGCAAGGTAGATTGACTCTACTCATCAAGGCGAATCTTTTTGTCCAATCAGAATTCAATTCTGTGCACTTTCATTCTTGGCCCTAAAAATTAGGGTTTCCACAAAAATAGGAATTTCTGAATTGTGAGGACATAGCTGGAAGCTCCTTGGAAAAATCGAAGTTTAGAGCTTTGGATCGAGATTTTTGGTTAGGTGAAGCTCTTAGAAACTCAAACCCTAATTCAGGGTCCTCCCAGCGAATCCGAGAAGACTAAAAGGCATTTATGAAGGGTGAATCTTTGCAGATTTCAAATTCTGAATATACTAGGCTGATCATCTCATCAAGGCGCATCTTTCTATCCTTTCAGACAGTTGAAATTCACATTTTGAATTTTTAGGGTTTCTCTGACGAACCCTAATCCGGCTCCAGATCCAGATTTCTGCAAATCAAGTGGTAAGACCTAAATCTTTTATTTCCATTTGAGTTTCTCATTAAAATGTCTCACCACACCAAGCTTGAGGATAAGCTTGGAGGGGTTGATAACTTCCGAGCATGGAAGTATAGGATTGGGTTAATCCTGGAAGAAAATGAATTGGACACCTACATAAGTTCTGAGGTCCCTGTCCCAGAGGAAGAAGAGGCTAAGGCCTTGCATAAGAAGAACTTGGTCAAGGCAAAGAGGATCATTGTTGATTCTATCAAAGACCATCTCATGCCACATGTGTCATCTCTGAAGACACCCAAGGAGATGTTTGATTCTCTAACCAAGCTATTTGAAGGGAAGAACATAAATCGGAAGATGACTCTGCGGAACCAATTGAAAGGAGTAAAGCTTCAGAATGGAGAGACCATTCAATCTTATTTTTCTAAGGTCTCTCAGATCAAGGAATAACTTGAAGCTGTGGATGAAGTAGTGGACAATGGTGAAGTTGTCATGACCACATTGAATGGCCTACCTAGGTCATGGGACTCCTTCATCCAAGGAATCTGTGCAAGGAGGAAGTTGATCTCATTTAGTTGAATAGTACGTATTTTTACATAAGGTTTTAAAACTTCATCAATATATTGTAAATTATTATAATTTATAAATTATACATTATCATTATATTGTAAATTTATCTATATATTATATTTATTTAAATAAAGTTTTAAAATTATATATTATATAATGTAAATTATTTATATGATTTTGAATAAAAATTTTAATTTTTTTAGTATTAATAATTTATTATTTAAAGATATATGTTATATATTGAAAAGTAATTTTATAGTTTTGATTTTGAATAGAGCATTCACTTTTTTTGTATTGGTAATTTATTGATTTTATATTGAAACATAAATAGTATCTTTTTTTTAAGTACTTTAAGGTACTTTAGTACATTTATATTATATTCAAAAATAATCTAAGAGTATTATTTTTATTATGAGTACTTTACTTACAACATTGATATGGTTAACTATGGGTTTTCGTTCACTATTTAGAATTTGAAAAATAATCATCTTTAACTCAACCAATGCCACCTCAACTATTATAGATGATGTCAACCTCTAGAATGTGATTGGTTCCTTAAAAGTTGATTTTGATAGTACATTTTTTGTTTTAAGGCTCATTTTTTACCTCAAAATTCCCCTAATGAATATTAAGAACAAAAGGGGGCTATCATTTCCCATAGTTCCCTAATTTTGCATAAATTAGTTATCCAAATTTTTGCATGTCATTCACAAACCAAGACAAGTGGCAAGACATAATTTATATGGAAGGATGAATATAATAGGCCGCCATTGACACCTCACCAACATGGATCCTTTGCGGAAATGAATTGTCTTCTATAATCTCTGGTCAAGATTGAATCTAATGCTCATGTTCTTAATGTAACCTACACATGAAATAACTAGTTGACAATACAATAATAATCAAGACTCTTATGTTTAAGGTTCTTGATTGTTAATCACCAAACATGCATGTAAGAAATGACTTTCCTCCATTCATCAATAGTTAGAAAAGAATTCTCCTAAGAACTTTGTATTTTTCTCACTCTACTGAAGAAATGTCCAAAAGCCATCACTCTAGTGGACAGGATGCCAATTGTTCAATGCCCAAAGAATTCAAGTTTTTAGTAGTTCCTTTGCAATGATTCTTATGTTGCATTAGATATTCAACCCTGTTACCCCTCGTGTTGTATGAGGCACCCTTTTCATCACGATACAATCACACATAGAAAACAATTTCTAATGACACAAATGATTCATTATGTAGTTGAAGAGGGGGGCTATTTTATGAACACATGATTTTATTCCTAGCATTGTTGTTTATGGCCCATTGTGACTACTTGTTTGGTGCGTGAGTCTGGATGATATAGGTTAGTGTAGAGTTATATGTTCATGCCCCTATAGCCTCGTATGATTCCATTGTTTGATGGATTCAAAGCACCACAGTCACTTTGATATGACCCAGTATTGTGATGACATGTTGGTGATGGGACTTGGTTTGTGTGTTGATGATGTATGAATTATCCATCATATTATTCTTTCAATATGTGTATTACTTAGCATGAGGTTGACACACTTCTATAGTTTCTTGCACATATGGATGGAGTGCTCAATACCATTGTTCATTTATGTATGACTCTACTATGGTTCAAAGTTGTCAAATGGCCATCTTGTGGGTGGCATTTGTTTTTAATTGATCATTGTTGGGGAAACCATATTATTATTCCCCTTGCTCATGATGTTCTGGTTGTTTCTTTCACTAGTTTATTGCATAGTGGGTTCATGTCTTTGTCTTAGTTATTTGTGTCCTTGTGGTGGAGTGTTCTCCTAAGGTTTTGGTAGAGATATTATTATTTCATTGTAGAGGTTGTTACACCAAGCCTCTATAAAATCAAGCTACTCCTATTGTAATAATTCTTGAAGGAATGAGCATTTGAACGCTTGGTGCTAGTACTTTATATCCTTATTGAGACTAATGGATGGTGTGCCCTATTGGATGGGAAAGTTTCTACAAGACTGATGTCATTTTATGTTGCTGATATCTTCATTGAAATAACATGGTTGTGAGGCATTAAAACTAGTAATGTCCTTCCATTTTACTTTTGTTTGTCATTTTTGATGAATTGCATGAATGTATGTCTCTCTATGTATGGTTATATGCATATGTAAATAATTTCTGATAAGTACAAAACATCACAAACATAAGATTTATGTACATTAGTAAATTCTCATTTGCATATTTTTGAAGTATAGGACAGCAAAGAGACGGTAAATAATGCTTCAACTTTGCAGCCATATTTCTGTCCATATCTCCATTAGGACAACGTTTCACTAAGCCTCATTAGACCACATATGCCCAATATAAAACATCGGCACTAGTATCACCTTTTAACCACCATAAAATTCTGCAATAAACCCTTTATTTTGTGCAAAACAGATCTGAAAATTACTGTTATCCATCACACTCTAGGTCCAAAAACAATATAGTAAAACTACATTTGTTGCATCTTAATCTAGTCTGAAATTTCTGGTAAATAAATCTGCATTTTCCAGCCATAAGTAGAATCTTAAAACATATTTATTTAGGCCCATAAATCATCTTTTTTATTTCAGCAAAGCAGATAGAAATTTATAGCTTATATTCTTTAATTAAATCTACCCAAGTAAAGAAAATTCACTGATCAATACAACTAATAATAGACTTAAAAATCTGTTACATAAATCTGAAACTTATAACAACAAAAATATCCCAAACATATATTAATAACAAGTCCATAAACTCTTCTACACTTATCATATATTCCTGGACTTAGTGAAGATAGGGAAGCCCCTTTGTGTTGGTAACTAGCCATCCTAAAGTGAGAGAAGAGGGTGTTAAGGTGACAATGGTAACTCTTCCGAGTTCCACTTGAAGTTTCACTTGGTGAGAACTTTGCACCTTAGGTGAGAGTTTAAGTGGTAACATTTTTTCCTTTTTGGCAACATTGTTGGGGACAAAGTCCATTTTCCAGATCAAGAAGAACATGTTTCAACACATTTGATCAGTATAATCGTGTAACCTTGAGACCTTAACTTAAGCATTCATCTGGCAACTCCACATGAAGGAACTTCAAATCATGGATACTCCACCAAGAGTTCTTCTCATAAACCTTTTCCAAGATTTGTTGATCCGAAAAAAGGTTTATAGAAGGAGAATCAAGAGATATTCTCAAGCTTCATTAAATAAGTGCCTTGAAATCCTTGAAGACGTAAGAAGACAATTGGATATTTTAGGGCAACCAATAAATCTAGTGATCATGGCCACTACCCCTCCTTGGATAAAGAATGTTTATAAGGCTCTAGATATATCCAGGATCCAAGGATCTCCACATGATATGCCAGAAAAGTATAATAAGTAGCTTCCAGTAGTTTGTTGGTAATAATGTGATTACGATTGAAGAACATAATACAATATTTTATGAAGAATATGGTGAACATGATGTGCCCCAAGACCATGAAGATTGGTAATAAAACAATTTTCCTTGTACTTGGATGAAGATGCTAGGGTATGGTTTAGAGGCCTGATAAATAGAAGTATAAACAACGGGCAAGAGTCTCATGACATCTTTATGAAGTAATTGGTTGTTAGGAAAGATGGTAGGATGTTATTGACTCAACTGCATGTGATAAAGAAAAAGGAAAATGAAACTGTGAAGGAATTTGATGATAGGCTTAAGAAGTTGGTTGCTCGTGTTACTGAGAAGATTAGGCTTAAATATGATGCAATCCTCCTACATTATACAAATACTTATGATGGATATTTTGGCCTAATTTTAAGAGAAATTTTTAACTACTTTAGAAATTCCTCAAGACTAGGATAGCAAGATCAAGGGGAAGTTGCTATCTGCTAAGGTAGATCATTTTGTCTCTTCAAGGTCGTCCACCCGAAAGGCATAAACCAAATAAAAATCCATGAACACAACATAGCCACCCCTAGATTCCATCACAACCTTGCATGAGAAATTTGAAAAGTTGTTCTTTGATCTGATCCAATCACAAACACCAACATTAAACAAAATGAATAGTTTAGAAAGAGAAAAGGGACAACAAAATGCTTATCAACAAAGGTTCTAGCATAATTAGTACCAACAGAGAGGAAATGCTAGAAGGAATAGAAATAGAATCTAGCATAATCAGTATCAGCACAGAGGAATGTTAGATGGAATAAAAATACATGTCCACGGAAGAAAATGATTCATAACCCATTGACTTCTACTAATATGGTTAATAATGAAGAATTTCCTTGGAACTTGCCTTGCTATGAGCCACACAATGAATGGGCATGCTTGAATAAACTTTGGATTAGGAGATGGTGAAGGTCCAAGTGGTTTAGACAACATGATTTTTTATATTTATGGATATTATATATGTACTCTTCAGTCAAAACCCCATGTGGCTACAAATAAAATGAGACAAATCAAAGAAAAGAGTATAGATGCAGCAATTGTGAACTCTATGGATGAAGAAACTAAGATGGAGATTAGGAAAGAAAATGTCATTCAATATCAAATCAGGAATAAGCTTTCATGGTCATCTCTGAATCCTAGCGTCGGATCACAAGAAGATCAAGGAAATCCTTGGAATAGATAGCCTAATCCCATAGTTGGAGTTGCATTAGCTTTATCATTAGAAAGACTTATGATGAATAAGGATATGGAATTGAATGTCAATGTAATGAACATCCTATCTAAAGTGATTTTTCCCATGCCTCGGTCATAATTGATTAAGATTCCATCACAAAAGAAAAAGTGGAAAATTTTCTTAGGATGCAGGAAGTAAGTGAGGATTCATTGGTGGTTCTACATGATATGCATTAGGGTAGGAAGAATGGAATTCATTCTCCCTTTTTCATCACATTATTGATCAATTACCTTCTCCTTCATAATTGCATGATAGACTCTGGTCTCAATAAATGTTATGTCATTAAAGGTCATGAATCAATTGGGCTTGCAGACCACTATACCATACTAAAATGTGTGCGCTATGGATTCACGTGAAATAAAAGTTTCTAGCTTGATCAAAGATCTGAAGGTTACCTTAGAAGTATATTTGAACATATTAGTTTTAATGGATATTGTTTTCATAGATGTGTCGGATGTGTGGGGAATGTTGTTGTAAAAGAAATGGGCTGCCATCTTGGGGTTGGTATTCAAATGGATCTATCATATACTGCCATCCAGACATGTGAAAGCACCTTTTTCACTCTTCATAGGGAACCAATGATGAGATATCATGTTGAAGACCCAAATGACCCAATGATTGAGTTGGTGTGTGATGATGATGAGTTCAAAAACTTTGCAATCTTGGCAAACTAGTTGGATCCTGAAGAATTAGGAGATGTGAAAGGCAAAATAAATGATGGTGTGTGGATGATGCATTTCAATGGAGCTTAATCTAGGAAAGGTTCTAGAGATGGAATCATGTTTGTATCCCTCGAAGTTAATATTATTCCCTTCTCATATTAGCTTGAGTTTGATTGCATGAACAACATCTCAGATATGAATCCTTGTGTTTAGGGATAGAACTGTATCAAGATATGGGTATAAACTACTTGCAGGTAGTTGGTGGTTCTAAATCCATTGTCCTACAAGTGAAGCAGGAATTTGGAGCCAACAATGAAAGGTTGAAGAGATATAGGAGCACAACATGGGATTCCATCAAGTTATTCAATGCATTTTCCATTAAAGCGATGTCGAGAGAGAAGAACGATAAATCCATCCAATGCATTGATAGTCATTGTGGCAACCCTTCAACCTTGTGATGAGCTTGTTGATTTTTGTAGCTTCGGATAAGTACTTCTGCATAGGCCAAGTGTCGGGCATGCAGGAGTCGTCTAGAAGACCTCTCTAGGAGCCTGCTTGAGGAGCAAGAGACCTTTTGTATCTCTTTCCTAAGTCTAACTTAGGAAAAACACATTATTAACTTAATGTTGGCTAATGGCTGAAAAGTGACTTAGGGCCCATGGTACTTGGTAGTCCATGGTATTGTCGCAAGGTATTTTGGTCATTGAGATGTTATAAAGTCATCCAAGTGAGAGGAGGAGACACGGAAGTCACACAGAGTGAGGGGATCTCACTAAGTGGGTGGAGAAGGACTTCCATCCAAGTGTGTGGGTAGGGTTCGAGGAACAAAGAAAAGTGGTAGCAAGGAAGATATCAGCCAACCGACAAGATCGAAGGGCTGATCTTGAGGTTTGCAGGCTTGGCTATTTGTTGATTTGTATATTCCTCAGTGGTCCATTATCCCAGGAAGGGGGCCCAGGGTTTTATATTAATAAAATCTATTATTGATGGTTTTTCCCCAGTTCGGGTTTTCCAGGGTAAATCCAAAGTGTCAAATGTTTGATTATTTCTTGTTGCATTTCAGCTGCATAAATTAGTTAAGATTCAGTGTATTTCTGCTTAATAATTTGCCGAGGAATTATTCTAAATAATAATCGGATCTAGGTCATGAAAATTTTAACAGAGCTCATTTATGGTAAATGTAAGATGGAAATAATTTTTAGAGCTTATATCCCAAATAACTATGAGCATTGGCAAGTATTTCATGATGATGCTCAAGTCATAATATTTCTGAATAATTTGCAAGAGTTCTTAGAAAATCAAATGAATTGGCAAAGTGAAGGAGAAGAACAAGATGAACATGAAATAATATTTGAAGAATTATAGGACACCAAGATTCCCCATGGAGTGTTTCCTCTAGAAATTATTTTCAATAGGTGTGACATGTCTAAGAAGAAACTAGAAGGATATCAACTGGAAGATGTATTTGAAATAAACATCAGGACAACTAAAAGCCCCACAATGTTTAAGATTGGGAAGAATACTTCACCCAAGGAAAAGAGTATTAAAAAGCTAATGAGAGAATATAAAAATGTTTTTGCTTGGTCATATGATGACTTCAAGGCATAAAAGGGTGATATCATTCACCATACAATTCCAGTAAAACAAGGAGCAAAGGATTTCAGACAAAAGTTAAGAAACATTAATCCTAGATTGGCACCACCAATTTAGAAGGAGTTGCAAAACATGTTTAATGCACATATCATCGCTCCCACTAGATATTCATCTTGGGTAGTAATCTAGTAGTGGTAAGAAAAAAGAATGGTGAAGTTCATTTGCATATGTACCTCAATAATTTGAATCAATTGTCCCTCAAAGACAATTACTCTCTGTCAAATATGGAGCAATTGTTACAAAGAGTTACAGGTGTAGAGATGCTTTCAATGCTTGATGTATGTTCATGTTATAATTAAGTTCTTGTTAAGAAAGAGCATCGTCACAAGGCCACCTTTACAACACCTTGGGGAATGTTTGAGTACCTTAGAATGCATTTTTAATTGTTACACATGGATCCACTTTTCAAAGGGATGTGGATTTTGTGTTCAGGGATATCGTAGGAAAGATCATAGAAATATATCAATATGACTTGATGGTGTTTTCAAAGGACATAAGTGCTCGTGTGCATCATCTAAGAAAAGACTTTGAAAGGTCAGCAGAAAGTATGGGATATCTTTAAATCCCAAGAAGTCAATATTCAATGTAGATTGAGGAAAGTTGTTGGGAAATGTTGTTTTGAAGGATGTTATCCAAGTAGATCCCACCAAAGTTGATGCAAACAAGAAGGTTACTCTCCTTGACAATAGGAAGGCAATTTAGTCATTCTTTGGAGAAAAAAAAACTTCATCAAAAGGATTATCCCAAATTTTGCAAAAATTGTCAAACCAATATCAAATTTGTTGAAGAAGGATTGTGAGTTCGTATAGGATGAGGAAAGTATATGATCATTCAAAAATAGTAAAGAACCCATTATGTCTATACTAGTCCTTGATAGTCATGACTATTCAAAAGATTTCCTAATCTTTTCCTTTGGCACCAAAGATACAGTTGTTGGAGTATTGTTGCAAATGAATAGTAGTAATATGGAACAACATATTGCTTTCATGAGTAAGAATCTCAGATATTCAAATTTGAAACACACTATCATGGAAAAATAAGCATATGCCTTGGTCCAATCTATGAAGCATTTCAAAACATAGGTTGGGTATTCCAAAATTACAACTTGTATTCCTCATTGGGTTGTTGGAGATATTCTAGCGCAATGTCAAGCCATATATATTGTGACATTATATTTCTATTATTATATTAGTATAGTCTTTATTGATCATCTAGGAACTTAATTTTAATTGTATGGTCGGCTAGAATTGTAATTGTACCCTTTGTCTCACATATGCATACCAAGGAGACCTACTTTTAGGATCATCTCATCTTTTCTTGTGAATTTGATACATTGTATAAGGAGGTTTCCCCCTCGAAGGGGCTTATTATTCATCTCTTTATTTCTTTCTCAAGGCATTGGGTTCCTCTTTCTTTCTACTTTGATGTTATTTTGGGAACTTGGTGCATAACATTTGGTATTAGAGTTATTTTCATTATAAATTTTTGGGAAATGTTTTAGATGGAAATTTTTTTATGAGCCTCAGAGGACATAGTCTGTGGGAGTTAAAGTATTTTACTAGTCCAAAAACTAGTCTCAAACATGTGTTCTAAGTAAAAATGTTATATCTAAAGCTTGAGAGATCCAAATTGAGTACCACCTATTTCATAAGAAGAAATAGGGACCATATTGTTTGTGGTAAAAATTTCATAAGCATAAAAGGAAAATCAAGCACACGTCAGTCCGTACAAGTTTTCTCTCCTAAAAGGGACAAAAATAGCAAGTTTTGGGAAAGTTACCATAACTCTTTATTGGCACATCAGAATTGGGTCAAACCTATGGCATTGCAAAGAAGACATACTAGGATACTACAAGAAAAAAAATCATATTTAGAAGGGTTGAAGTTTCATATGTAACTCAGGATCAAGGTTAGACAACAAGACAACCTACAAACTAGGGTTTTTAAAGTTATGTTAACTTGAAACTTGCACAACTATTGATTGTAATATTTATTTTAGGTGATTAAAAAAATGTAATAAAGAGGAAATGGAGAATAACTCTAGTAAATATTAGTGAGATATAATGGAAAGAGCTAGAGCACATATTACTTCTCCCACTAAACCTCCTAAAAGCTCAACCATGGTTCATGAAGAAAATGAAGAAATGTGTAACCAACTATCCAATTTGGAGGACAAGGTTAAGGAATTTAATGATAGGTCAGTGAAACATGTTCAATTGGTAAATGAAAAAAAGGATATAGAAAGTGAGTTGAAAAATATGGTTGATAAAGAGGATCTCAAAAAGATGACTGGGGAGATGGCTAGTAAAGAGGATCTCAAAAAGACAACCAAGGATCACGAAATTACAAAGGGGGTGATTCTGAATGAGATGAGAGATCTCTTTAGTGATATTTCATCTACTGGAAAAGAGGAGGAGGAGAAAGAGGGATTTGTCCCATTCACAGATTGAAAATTTTGAAAAACGGTTGGAAAATAAGAGGTTCGAATCCCCAACATTTGATCATTCATCACATCATCATGGGTTCAACTCAGTCCCAAGGAACTACTTCATTCTTTTATCTACAACAAGTGCCAACTTTATAAAAGGTAACTATTGCATCATTGTATTTATAACCTGATCAATTTGTATGGTACCAAGCGGCTTTGTAACAATAAAAAGGACTCGATTGTCTCTTGGTATATATTTATGGATGAATTGATAGAATATTACGGGGATATTAAGAGAAACACCTTCTTTATCCAATTGATAAATCTCAAGCAAAAAGGTCCAGTTACAGAGCACATTAAGTAGTTTCAGAAGTTGAGTCATAGAGTGAAGAACAATCCACAGGATAATTTGTTGGATTTCCTTATGGGCACTTTAAAAGAGATCATTCAACATAAGGTATGTATCTTTGAACCTAAATCATTGTAGAATGCTTTTAGTTTGGCAATGCAAGTTGAAAGTAAAAATATGGCTATTAAAAGGGTTGCTACTAACACCTATAGAGAAGGAATTGTTTCTTCCCCGAACCTCACTTAGTCTACAAGGTTGACACCTTGACAAGTGGAATAAAGAAGAGCAAAGGGACTATGTTTCAATTGTGATAACAACTACAATAAGGAGCATAAGTGCAGGGAGAAGAAAATATTATACATCGATTGTGAAGAGGAAGAAGATGTAGAACCAAAATATTCTCAAGAGGTATATCTAAAAGATACTACTCCAATCATATCTTGCCATGTATTGGTCGGTATTAGCATTCCTCAAACTCTTAGGATTCGAAGGATATATCAAAATGAAAAAGGTAACTGTGTTGATTGATTTTGGTAGTACCTGTTACCACCTAAGTTGTACTTAGTTGGATTTCTCATTTGAGCCGCCAAGAGATTGAACAACTTACTTGTTCATTATCAGAGTTCAAAAGTCCATTAGGCCATTTTTTGGCCCAAATTTTACTTTTTCACATGTTCATACCCCACGGCGAATTGTAATAAATGAATTAGCATGATGAACTTATGTAAAAGGTTTGGATTTATTAAGACTTAGTCATCAATACATTACTCCGAAGTATTTTTTCCTTGATAATTATATATCTGTTTTTTAACAACTTATACTTTTCGAGTTTTTCACTCAATCCTCCAAAGCTGGAGTAATTGGCTTGGTGGTTAGGCCTTATGAGGTTATTAAAACCTAAGTATCAATGTATATTACCATTCTAGTCATTATGTTTTAGTCATATGAACATGTACTAAGTCCCCCCTAGGTGTTTTTAATTTTTCGTAAATTTTTAACTTTTCCGTAAAAACGACTTGTTTTAACTTTTAATTGCAAACACTCACTAAGTCATAAAAGTGATACTAGGAAGTGGTTTTTTCCATGGGGGTGCTAATTTTCTAACCCAGAGCACCCACTTTACCCATAGACCCACTTAAAAATTAAAATTAGTGATTATTTATCACTTAATTTCTTTTTTTTTCGGAAAGTGAATAAAAGAGGCCAAAAAATGGATAAAATAAAATAAAAAAATCAGCAGCTCATAAAAGCAGGAAAACATGTCGGGAACATGTTTTTTGAGTTGGTAAAGCAAAGTGGCAACATCAAAAGAGTTTCTAAAGACAAAATCTTTCCATTCTCATACAAATCAAAGCAAGTTGATGTTTCTCAAGGAAGGCACATCACTAAATAGATAAAGCTGATTTTTTAGTTAAGTTTTAGAAGAAAGTTGATTTACCTTGGTGGCGCCCACTCATCCAACTCATCCTTAGCTTGCAAGTTGATCCTTATCTCTTCCTTTGAGCTAATGCGTCCTCTTGGGATGGTTTCTTCTATTTAAGCAAGCAGGTTTGCCTCATTTTCGTATGCAAGGTCGAACTTATTCTTATGGTCTTTGTAATATTCTTGAAGTATTTTTAATGAATAAAGGCTTTGGAGGCAAGAACTGTGTGGCTTTTCATGTGTGTGGATAGTTGATGCTTAGCAAGCTTATGAGGTAGCTTGTGTAGTTTACATACTTGTGTTTGTTGTGGTTATAATTGGCCTTTGAAGGGGAGCTACCTCCCAGTAGGATAAGAGAAAGATTTGTTTATCTATCTCTTATTGTTTAGTTGTTTAAGATACTTTAGAGATACATGTCATTTTTGCTTAAATACATGTTTTATGAGCTTCTTTTGCAATTAACATCGGTTCTTTTAAGCACCTTGTGTAGGTGTTGTGAAGTATTGTAGGTTGTCTAAGTTTGGAGAACAGGTTGAAAATCTTAGAATCCTCCTTTCTCCGAGCATATTTTGAAACAAGCGTAGTCCCTCCGAGTCCCATTGCAAAAACTCCATTGCCCAAGTTCAAGGGCTTGATATTCTTCACCTTCTCTCCCCTTTTTTCTAAAGAAATTTATCAGTTACTTTATGTGTAGTTGATCGGCTTAATGCATTTTAATCAAGATCATAAGCTAATATGATTTTATTATGCATTCATAAGTTAGATATGATTTTGGTTATAAACGACTCATTTTATAAGATCTAACTCTTAAAAAATCAAGTGCTTACATTAAATATTTTTTATCTTTCAAACTACTTGAATAGTATGCTAATATTTTATGGTTTAATTGATTAATTCAACATATTTGGCATAACGTTGTTGGTTGTTTTGCAACTCTTAATGAACAGGTAAAGAGAAATGGTGGCGAAATTTTGATTTATCAAACTGTCCGGGAACCCTCCTTTCTCTATACCTTTTCTTTAGGCATTTCTAGAGCCTCGAAACTCATAAACTTGTAGTTCTTGAAGTTATAAAAAAACACAAGTATTCCTTACTGTAATAAGTATAAATAAAAAATAGACAAGCAAGTGGGCTAGTCAGCACCCACATCCCATCCCCCCTGGGGAGATTTGCGTCTCTTTATCGTGGCGTGAATTTTTCTAACTTTTTATTTGCTTTGCTTTAGATTAATTTAATTACAGATAAAATTAATCATTTTTGGGTCTCAACCTAACGTAGGACCACAAACTCATTCAGGACATAGTTTCTTTTATGCAAACACTGCACACACAACCGTATCCTTTTAGTATTTGCAATTTCTTTCTTATATTAAATCACTCTAGAACTCAATGCACTTAGTTAGTTGCAATTATTATTATTTCATTTCTGTTTAAGTGCAATTGAACCTTGGCTTTTGTCCCCAATTATGCTCTTGTGACCATTGCAGGTTCGTTTGAGCTTTGGTTAACAATCAGAAAGGGGTAGTAGCGGCTAGTTAATAGGACAATCCACTGAATTTTATTTTCAATAACTCGGGAGGTCACATACAACTTACCATAGAGTCAGGGGGTTTCTTTAAGCAGGCTATGTCTCGCCCCGTTGGACATTTGGTACTGTTGCTATTGCGCTCAGTTCGAAGAGATAAATTCTCTATGGGCCAAACCTTAGAGTGGTTTCTTTTAAACACTATACTTTCAATTGCAATGTCCAAATTAACCCACTCCTTTAATCAACTTATCATAATAAACTAAAAACGACCAACAAGACACTTGCAAAACATTCCCCTCACAACACTATTTATCTTTCCCAGCACTGGTCTACCTGCATCAAATCTTGTTTATTTTAAGTGAATTCGTGCGTGTAATGGGATATTTTTATATATGTTGTTGAAGTTATTCAAGTGATATTTGCAAATCTTGTTTCAATATAATTTATTTCAAACTCCTAGATTAATTTTTATTTCGTAACTTAGTTTAACAACCTTAGTTATTTTATTAGGGACCAGTTATTTTATTAGGGACCACGCCCCTTGGATTCGTTAGGAGTTGTCCTAGACAGAGGAGTAGAGTTTCAAGTGATAGTACTTGACTTGTGACTTGCCCCCGAAGACGCATCCAGTGGCTTGAAGATTTCTGCCACGTTACTCAACGTGTGTATTTAGGCGGCAACATTTTGGCATCGTTACCGGGGATAAATCTTTTTATTCTCAGAGTACGACTTTTGTTTCCTTTTTGTTTTTTTGCTTTGTTTGATGCATATTGTGAATTTATGAAATAAACCTAGATCCATATGGTGAATCCACAAAGTTTGCTTCATTTCGTTCCTGAACCTGAACAGGTTTATCGAAAGAGAAGAAGCAAACTTACTTTTCGTAGGATCCTTAATAATCTTGAATCTGGGTCTCTTTCATATATTCACCGTGTTGACCACCAAGCCATCTAGGTGGGAAACCATGTACCATGAAGATAAATGAAGTGTACCTATAAAATGTTTCAAGCTCCAGAAGACTTAGCACGACAATATTGCCCCTTTCTTCCCTTCTTCTTCTTCATGAAATTTCCGCACCCATGCGGGAGATTTTGTAATGATATGTTAGCATAAGGGTCAATTTATTGTAAAACTTTGTTGCATAGGACTTTATCATTAGGGAATTCCTTTCGTCGAGTGTTTTTTCTCTTGGATAATTAAATTTTCTTTTTGGTAATTTTAATTATCTCAGTTTTTCACTCAAAAATTCCTCCAAAGTGGTGAAAGGCGTTTTAATGATCGATTCCATGGGGTGATTAAGATATAGGAATGTTGTATATTACCATGCTATACATTATCCAGAGTCTTGCGTAATTTCATTAAGTTTTTCATAGTTTTTTTAATTATTTGTAATTAAAAAATGTCCCTCGGCATAAAAAAAAGTTGTAATGTAAAGAGAGATAAGTAGCATCTAGTACCCATAAATATGGGTATGGGTATTCAATATCAATGGCATGAGACCCCCTACACCCTTGGACCAAGTTTTGAGTCAAACTGTTAAGTTTTGATAAGGTTTTAGTCAAGTTTTCCTAAGTCAGACAAGAAAATCAGGAAAATTGACCATTAATTAGAATGACAAAATTTTGTAAAGTGACTAAATTCACTTGGGGAAGGGAAATTAAGTTTCCAAATGTCATATTATGTGTCTAAAGTAATTTCAAAAGAAAAGAGGCCCCCCATGCAAGTGTAACTCAAGTTTGAAGTGGTCTCTCTAGGGAGTGCGCCCTCCCTCTTCATGGGCCCCTCTCTCTCATTTTTGAAAAGTGGCAAGCATGCATGAGGCCTCTCTCCTTCAATTTTCCTTTATAAGGAGGCATCTCCTCCTCATTTTGGTTACAATCTCTTCAATCTCTCATGCTCTTTCACTCTCTTGCTTCCATTTTGTTCTCATTTTTGTGAACTATTGTAATTTTCAACCATTTGGGCATTTTAATAAAATTCTTTGGAGGAAAGCTGGTGTGTCTTGGTGTTGATGGTGGTTTTCTCCTGTGCTCCATAGTTGCTCAAGTGGTTGGAGGCCAAAGAGACAAATTTCTTTGCCTTGGTGAGATCTACTCATTTGTGTTAGATCTCATGACTTTTTCATATTTGTAATTAAAAAGTTCATACTTTCTAGTTGGAATAATATGATTTCTTGATTCATCTTTTGGAACTCACCTCTTTCTAGTTTGTGTAGCAAAAATCTTTCAAGTTGCAGGTTGCTAATATTGGAGTTGGGATTCTTTGGTTAGATGCCCCACTTCTTCACATTTTGAAGAACAAAGAGCACTATTTCCTCTCTTATTTACTCTAAAAAAAAATTGCATAATATTTATCTTTGTTAGCACCTTTGAATCTAGTTTAAATCTTCATTTTCACAAGTTATTTGAAGCTAGTTACTTCATTAAATTTTCAGAAATTGTGTACATAATTTTTATGCTAACATTCATAGTGTCCCAAAGTGATTTTGGGCACTTTTTGCTATTTATTTGTTTGTTATTTTGTGCAGGTTTTTAGCAGCACAAGATGGAACTCTGTAAAAATTTGGATAGAAAATAGTGCAAAGGACTCCCAAAAGTCACCACTTCAAAGTCCATTGCCTAAAGTGGTCAAAATATCTTCCTCACTCTTTGTTTCTAACTAAAATCTACAACAGAATTTTATTTATTATTTTAAGGGCCAATAGAGTCTCTGGAGCCCATCTTCCATTTATTCAAGTTTCATTATTTTTGGGTCTTAAATTTTTTATTACTGCCACTCATTGCATACAAAGGTAGTTGGGCTTTGCCCACCCTTGCATAGCAAAAGAAGAAGGCTAGGATTTAAATTTGCATTTTACTTCTCACAAGTTCTTTTCCCTTTTGCCCCACCTCATCCATTCAGAAGAGGATTGAGTGGCTAGAATTAGTTTGTTTCTTGGTTTAATTTTTTATTGTGCCCACACCTTGCAAGAGAAGTGGCTTTGCCCATCCGTGCAATATCATGATGGCTAGATTTGGTTTAAATTTGATTGTTAATTCTTTATTTTGAGATTAATAAACTTTGCCCCATCTTTGCCCTGTATTCACTCCCCTTGTCGGTTCGTCTGATCTTGGGTGACAAGAAAGGGCAAATATTTGTGTTGGCTAGAATAATAGGCACTCAACATCTTCATATTTTTAAATTGAGAAAATAAAAGTTGACCTGTGGAGCTAGAGGGGTAGAGGCTGTGGGGAGCCTCGTGGCATTTCGTGTCCTCCTGTTGAACACCCGACAATCTTTGGAACTGATTTGCGGAGCTAGAAGGAAACCTTGTGTTCGCTTGTTGAGCACCCAACAGTTTCTTTCAATAGAAAGAGATAAGTGTTTGGGGTAGTCACATTAGTTAGATTTGTTTTTCTTGTATCAAACATTAACTTCCTAAGCCAAAGTGAGACTTAAAATAAATTAAAATTTACAGGACCACTTGCAAAACATTTCATTCACTTATCTCTTTCTTATCTTTACTTTCAAAATCATTTTAATTAAAGTGCATTACATTTCCAAGCAAGTTATTTTTGAGTTTCCAGTTCATTTCAAGTCAACTTATTTTTCTTCAAGTGAGTTATTTCATTTATTTATTTATTCAACAATAAGCTCTTGAATGTTCTAAAGTGTGGAAGCAAATTCTTTCAATTCTTTTGTGTGTCTTGTGTAATTTATTTTTATTTGTTGTGACTCACTAGCCCAATAGATAAGGCACTGGAATTGTAAGTAACTAATTCTTTCATTATTTGGTTTGTTTACTTTTAGAAAGGTTTGATTGTCATTAAATATTTGTTGCACATTGCATGATTGCCTGTCATTTAATCTTAGTTAAGTTAAATTTAATTTTAACTCCCAAACGAAACCTTTGAAAACTTAGCAAATAGGGACTACCCCCCCTGGCCTTTGGGAGTTGGGTCTAAATGGAGGAGTTAAGAATCGAGGTGACAGTGGGTTTTGAACTCATAGTTTCCCCTTAAGAACACACCTAGTAGATTGGAGACTTTTCTGAGGTAAAGTGTGTTTTAGGAGGCAACATTTTTGGCGCCGCTGTCGGGGACAAATCTTTTATTCCCAGAGTACGACTTTTGTTTTTGCTTTTTTGTTTTTGCTTTATTTGATGAATGTTTAGATTAGATATTTATTTTTCATTTGGCGACTCCACTAACCTTTTTTATTTTGTAAATTACAGAGAAAAGCAAAAAATAGTTTTTTTATGAGAGATTTATAATGCATATTTTTCTTCTCACGTGGCGACTCCATTGAAGGGATAAAACCTTGTGTCTCATAAGTTGTCGAGACTGATTGTGTGTAGATGAGCCCATGCAACATAGTAAAGTCTTTAAAGCTCATTGTTTGATAGCTCCACCTCAGTACAAAATGCATGATTGATTCAGATATATGATACTCATAGCCATTATGGATGATGAAGAGTGCATATCCTCTCATTGACTTCTTAGGCATCCCGGGCTTTCCCAACCATGAGTTGTGTCTCTCAAATAAGGGAAATGTTCAGCTTCCAATCTTCATTGGAAATGGTGATTCAGTTGTTTGGCACATCATATCTTTTCTTTCATTGGTGGGAAATGATCTCAACATGCTTCATCAAGATAATATGATGCGGGTGTTTGCCAATACTCTCAAGAGGGATGCCTGGATATGGTATTGCGGTATTCCTGATAAATGCATCACATCCCTTTAAAAATACTTTGCTATATTTTTTGAGAGGTGGCATGATGGTGAAGAAGATATGGTAACTGCTATAGAAAGGGGGTTCGACCAACTAAAAAAGTTGAGGGAACCCATAATTCATACTATTGAACAACACCTTCATGATGATCCCACTGAAGAAGTTTATCAAAGTAGATACATTGTTGAAGATCCTCATCATGTCATATCAATATATAATATCGAAGATTGGGGATGATTTCATAATTACTTCAGTGATGATGATCACATTTGTACCCCAAATATACCTCAAGAAGAAACCATTACAAAAGCTTATAAAAAAACTTATGATGAAATTTGTAATGTGTATGATGGCACTCCTACCTGTTCTCCGTGTAATGATGATAGTTTGGAAGGTTTTATGCCTTGTGACCTTTTTTCTGAAGAAGATGATAGTGAGCACGAGGAGGACAGTTGTAGCCAAGGATATGAGACCAGCGATGAAGACTCTCTCATATTTGATGATGACAGGAATGATGACTATTGGAATTTCCTGGAAAATCCAATATATGAGACTTTGGAAAATATTTTTGAGAATCCCATCTATGATATGTCCAGCAAGGAGAGTTTTTATTCAGATATCTCTGAAGGTTCCATCTTTGATATACCCAGAGAAGGGAGTGTGGATCTTGAGACTTTGGGGGATTTTGATATGGAAATGGAGCATTTAAAACTTTTATATGATTATTCAGAGCCGCACACAAGTATCTGTAAGGAAGAATCAGAATGGGTGCAGTTAAATGAAGATCTATCTCGGCCATCATCTTCACATGCAGAGGTTACTTATGATCTAGAGCATCTAAGGTCTTCTACACAAAGTTATTATCATAAGAGCCATTTGGAACAATATGATGAAGTGGTTGATCTACCTCATCATGCATATATGTATATTAGTCATATCCAAGCTTGGATAGAAGAAGCCTGTGCGAGCATCTACCAATTTGGGAATTAGTTTGATGACATTATTCATGCCTATGATTCCCTATCCAACCCACCCATTCTGGATCATCACGCAGGTTTGAATTTATTAATAATCGTGTCCTTGCTTTGGCTGGTAACCAAAGACAAGGCAAAAAACTTTAAAGTTGATAAAATGCTTAGGCAGTTGCATTGGATATTTGATATTACCTAAGATATTCGTTTATCATGCTTAGAGTAGAAAAATAAGCTCCTTAAAGTGAGCATTTACTTTCTGCATTTCTTTTCTGTATTTAGGAACAATACTTTTTCATTAGTTAGTATTTTTTACTTTATAATAAAGCAACTTATGGTTCATTGGATTTTTCATAAAACTTGTGCCACTAAGGTTTTCTGGTCGAGTTGAGATGTTTTTACAAATTATAAGAACTGGAGATTCTGGAGTTCTTTTATCCTCTCCTTGCCTGAAGCCCGGATCGAGCACACGTCCCACAATTGGAGCCAGGATGTTGACCACCAAGCCAGCTAGGTGGGAAACCATGTACCATGAAGATAAATGAAGTTTACATGTAAAAATTTTCAAGCTCCAGAAGGCTTAGCAAATAGCAAGCAATATTGCTCCTTTCTTCTCTTCTTCTTCTTCATGAAATTTCTGCACCCCTGCAGGAGATTTTGTAATGATATGTCAGCATGAGGGTCATTTTTTTGTAAAATTTAGTTGCTTAGGACTTTATCATTAGGGAAGTCTTTTCATAGAGTGTTTTTTTCCTTGGATAATTAAATTTGTTTTTAAGTGATTTTAATTATCTGAGTTTTTCACTCAAAAATTCCTCCAAAGTGGTGAAAGACGTTCTAATGATCGAGTCCATGGAGTGATTAAGGTCTAGGAATGTTGTATATTACCATGCTAGACATTATCCATATTCTTGTAGAATTTCATTAAGTTTTGCATAGTTTTTTTAAATTATTTGTAATTAAAAAATGTCCCCCAGCATTAAAAAAAAAAAAAAAAAAGTTGTAATGTAATGAAGGATAAGTGGCACCCAGTGCCCATAAATAGGGGTATGGGTATTCAAGATCAATGGCAGGATACCCCCTACACCATTGGACCAAGTTTTGAATCAAACCGTTAATTTTTTATAAGGTTTTAGTCAAGTTTTCCTAAGTCAGTCAAGAAAATCAGGAAAAATTGCCATTAATTAGAATGGCAAAATTTTGTAAAGTGACTAAAGCCACTTGGGAAAGGGAAATTAAGTTTCCAAATGTCATATTATGTGCCTAAGTTAATTTCAACAGAAAAGATCCCCCCCCATGCAAGTGTAACTCAAGTTTGAAATGGTCTCTCTAGGGAGTGCGCCCTCCCTCTTCATGGGCCCCTCTCTCTCATTTTTGACAAGTGGAAAGCATGCATGAGGCCTCTCTCCTTCACTTTTCCTTTATAAGGAGGCCTCTCCTACTCATTTTGGTTACAATCTCTTCAATTTCTCATGCTCTTTCACTCTCTTGCTTCCATTTTGCTCTCATTTTTGTGAGCTATTGTAATTTCCAGCCATTTGGGCATTTTAATAAAAACATTTGGAGGAAAATTGGTGTGTCTTGGTGTTGATGGTGGTTTTCTCCTGTGCTCCATAGTTTCTCAAGTGATTGGAGGCCAAAGAGAGAAATTTCTTTTCCTTGATGAGATCTACTCATTTCTGTTAGATCTCATGATTTTTTTCAGATTTGTAATTAAGAAGTTCATACTTTCTTGTTCGAATAATATGATTTCTTGATTCATCTTTTGGAAATCACCTCTTTCTAATTTGTGTAGCAAAAATATTTCAAGTTGCAGGTTGCTAAGATTGGATAGTGGGATTCTCCGGTTAGATGTCCCACTTCTTCAAGTTTTGAAGAACAAAGAGCACTATTTCCTCTCTTATTTACTCAAACAATTCTGCATAATATTTATCTTTGTTAGCACCTTTGAATCTAGTTTAAATATTCATTTTCTCAAGTTATTTGAAGCTAGTTACTTCATTAATTTTTTAGAAATTTTGTACATAAATTTTATGCTAACATTCATAGTGTCCCAAAGTGATTTTGGACACTTTTTACTATTTATTTGCTTGTTGTTTTGTGCAGGTTTTTAATAGCACAAGATGAAACTCTGTCAAACTTTGGGTAGAAAATAGTGCAAAGGACTCCCAAAGGTCACTACTTCAAAGTCTATTTCCTAAAGTGGTCAAAATATATTCCTCTCTTTCTTTCTCACTAAAATCTACAATATAATTTTATTTCTTATTTTAAGGGCCAATAGAGTCTCTGGAGCCCATCTTCCATTTATTCAAGTTTCATTATTTTTGGGTCTTAATTTTTTTATTAGTGCCACTCATTGCATGCAAAGGTAGTTGGGATTTTCCCACCCTTGCATAGCAAAAGAAGAAGGCTAGGATTTAAATTTGCATTTTACTTCTCACAAGTTCTTTTCCTTTTTGCCCCACCTCATCCATTCAGAAAAGGATTGAGTGGCAAGAATTAGTTTGTTTCTTGGTTTAATTTTTGCCCACACGGCATGCAAACATGGCAAGATATGTTAAATTGTAGAGTGTAAAGCATATCTGAGATGAGAGTGCAACTTGCAAGAGAAGTGGCTTTTCTCATCCTTGCAATATTGTGCCAGCTAGATTTGGTTTAAATTTCATTGTTAAATCTTTATTTCGAGATTAATAAACTTTGCCCCGTATTCACTCCCCTTGGCAGTTTGTCCGATCCTGGGTGACAAGAAAGGGCAAATATTTGTGTTGTCTAGAATAATAGGCACTCAACATCTTCATCTTTTGAAATTGGGAAAATAAAGGTTGACCCGTGGAGCTACAGGGATAGAGGCTGTGGGGAGCCTCGTGGCACTTCGTGTCCTCCTATTGAGCACCCAACAATCTTTGGAACTGATTTACAGAGCTAGAAGGGAAACTTGTGTTCGTTTGTTGAGCACCCAACAATTTATCTCAATAGAAAGAGATAAGTGTTTGGGGTAGTCACATTAGTTAGATTTGTTTTTCTTGTATCAAACATTAACTCCCTAAGCCAAAGTGAGACTTAAAATAAATTAAATTTTATAAGACCACTTGCAAAACATTTCATTCACTTATCTCTTTCTTATCTTTACTTTCAAAAGCATTTTGATTCACGTTCTTTACATTTCCAAGCAAGTTATTTTTGAGTTTCTAGTTTATTTCAGGTCAACTTATTTTTCTTCAAGTGAGTTATTTCATTTATTTATTTATTCAACAATAAGCTCTTGAATGTTTTAAAGAGTGGAAGTAAATTCTTTCAATTCTTTTGTGTGTCTTTTGTAATTTATTTTCATTTGTTGTGACTCACTAGCCCAATAGATAAGGCACTGGAATTGTAAGTAACTAATTATTTCATTATTTTGTTTTCTTACTTCAGTAAGGTTTGACTGTCATTAAATATTTGTTGCACGTTGCATGATTGCTTTTCATTTAATCTTAGTTAACTTAAATTTAATTTGAACTCCCAAACGAAACCTTTAAAAACTTAGCAAATAGGGACTACCCCCCCTGGACTTTGGGAGTTGGGTCTAAATGGAGGAGTTAGGAGTCGAGGTGGGTTTTGAACTCATAGTTGCCCCTTAAAAACACACCTAGTGGATTGGAGACTTTTCTGTGGTTAAGTGTGTTTTAGTGGCAACACACCTTTTATTTACTAATTTACAAGTAGAAGATGAAATGGGTGATTTTTTAGTCATCTAGATTTTTCAGCGATAAATGGCTATCCACATGATTTACTTGAGAAATCCCTTGACAAACTGCCCTCATTCTAAGGGAATAATGATGTAAGCGTCGCATCTCACTGTAGAGATTTCAAGCAGTGTTTCATTAGATATTGTCAATTGGCCAAATTTGAAGATGTGAAGGTGAAGTTATTTACCTTGTCTCTTGAAGAAGATGCCTTTGACTGGTTCTCTAAGTTAGGTGATAATAAGTACAAGAACTTCAAAGATTTGGAAAGTGCTTTCATTGCAAAATTGGGGGATAAGAAAGAAGATCGCCATTTGTTGGCAGCCCTCAACACCATAAATAAAAATGAGAATGAAACCATGGACAAGTTCATTAAGAAATTTAATGATTTAATCTCTAGCCTTCATGAATATATTAAACCTCAAGATGGTTCCATCCTCACATATTACATGGAATATTTTACTGGTGAGAAGAGATATCAGTTAAGGGAGAAAGAGCCTGTTAATTTGAAACGTGGCCAAGAGCTAGCAGTAAAAATTGATAAGAACATGCAAGCATATGGTAAATCTAACATTCCTAGCTTCACAAGAGGAATGTCTTCAACACCTAAGCAACAAGAGCCCAAAGGAAAAGCAGTTGAGCCCGAAAGTAAAGATCCTATGAAAGAGATGGTAGACATGATGAAAATCTTGATGATCAATCATGCATCCCAAATGAATGCCATGCAAAATAGGCTAGTATCAATGGAAAGGGCCCACGCATCTCAAGCCCCAAAATTTCCTCCTAAAGGAAACCAAGGGTGGGTTAAGAAAGCCCCTTTCCAGGATTAAAGGCCTCCTAATCAGTTAGAGACAGCTAACATGGTGCATTATGAGATACCTCCTTGGTGTAGAACATGTAAAGACTGTCATGAGGAGTCTACTTGCCCTATTTTTTGTCAAGTTAATGAACAAGGATTAACTAAGACAATTAATTATGTAGGACAATCAAGCGAGCCTGATTACATCATATCAAGAGAGCCTGAGTACATAAATGTTGTAGGACGAACTCACCCCATTGTTGAGGAGCATTGGAAGCAAGCTAAGTAGTATAGTCAAGAAAAGGACAATGTCACTAGGATTTTTGGTGAGAATCCTACACCTAGAGCTGACAAAATTCAAGGGGGTTACTTACCGTAGGAAAGATAACACTAGAGCAATAAAGACAAATCAAAATATTCCTAAGATAACAACTCCTCCTATCATAGATGATTTTAATGTTGATTTGGGTAGTTGGATGACTGATGCTAAAATCCTTGTAGCTTTAACTGAAATTCTCAAGATTTTGAGTCAAAGGGATAAGGTTATGAAAGTATTAGAAGAGCCTAAGGAAAGAACATGTGATAGGTCTAAAGAAAGTCATCCTAAGAATCAAAAGGCTCACCCTAAGGAAAAAGATGCCATCAATGATGCCCCAGTCATTCTGCATAGTGTGGATCCAAATAAAGAAGATAACCCTCCTTTCTATATATCCTTGCTAGTAAATGAACTTCTACTTCATAATTGCATGTTAGACTCTGGTGCCTCCTCTAATGTTATCACCAAGAAATTCATGGAACAATTGAACTTGAGGGTCACTAGGCCATATCATAATGTTTGTGCCATGGATTCAAGAGAAGTTGATACAATCGAAATCATTTTGAATTTACCAGTAAAGTTGGCAAAGTACCCTGACATTTGTTTGACCATGGATGTGCTAGTAATTGACTTGCCAGACAATTGGGGTATGCTTTTGTCAAGAAAGTGGGCTGCAGATTTAGGAGGACATATTCAAATGGATTGGACTTATGCCACTATCCCTGCATCAGAAAATACAAGAGTAAAGCTTCATAGAGAGAAAGAAAGAAAGTTCCATGTAGAAAGTCCCCAAAAAACATTTAATAAATATGTTTATGATTTAGATCATTTTGCAAATTATGTCATTTGCTCTAATTTCTTAGCTACAATTAAAGAAAATTTGAAAGATGAGAAAGTTGACCAAGTATGGAAAATGTCTTTTGATGGGGCATATTCAAAATCATGCAAAGGGGCAGGCATAGTTATCATCTCACCAAATAAGCAAACTTCCAACTTTGCTTTTAGGCTAGAATTTGAGGCATCCAATAAGAGTATGAAGCACTCCTACTTGGTTTAGAGACTGCTAAGGATATGGGAATTAAAATGTTAAGTATTACAGGCGATTCTGACTTAGTTATTTCCCAAGTCAAAAATATATTTGCATGCAAAAGTGAAAGATTAAAAAAGTATAGAAATGCAATATGGGACACCATGGAGTTCTTCGATGCTTTGTATCTTGTAGTGATACCCCGATTAGAGAACAATGAGGCAGATCAATTAGCAGTAGCAGCCTTCACCCTTCAGCCTACAGATGAGATGATAAATGGAAATGGTAAACTTGAGATAAACTTCAGACCATCAATCCTTGACAATGTAAATCATTGGCATGTTTTTAATGATGATAAGCAAGTCTTGAGGTTTATCCATAATGTTCAAGAGTTTTTAGAATGTGAGATTAGTTACGAAGAGGAGGGTAAAGAGTATCAGGAACAGGAAGAGAATATGAGAAATCTAGTCCCTAAGGGTCTCATAGCTTTGGAGAAAATATTTGACAGACGAGATAGGCATAAAAATAAAAAAAGAGTCAATAAATCTAGGAGAGTATGTTGAAGTAAATATCAGTACAAACAAAGACCCTAAAATGATTAAAATCGGAAAAGGTACATCAGAAAAAGAGAGAAAGGAATTAATAAGCCTTGTTAAAGAGTATAGAGATGTGTTTGCTTTTACCTATGACGAGCTCAAAGCATATCGAGAAGATGTCTTTCAACACACTATACCTCTTAAGCAAGAAAAAAAAGAAGTCAATCCTTTTCGTCAAAAGTTGAGGTAGATAAACCCTAAGTTAGCCCCTATGGTTCAAAAGGAATTGCAAAAGATGTTGGCTGCTGGAATCATTGCACCAAAAAGACATTCATCTTGGTGTTCTAACTTAGTGGTTGTCAGGAAAAAGAATCGATCAATAAGAATATGCATAGACTTTAGTAATCTGAATATATCATGCATGAAAGATAATTACCCACTTCCCAATATGGAAACTTTGCTTCAAAGAGTAATAGATATGGTATGATGTCCATGTTGGATGGGTTTTTGGGTTATAATCAGGTGTTGATAAACAAGGAAAACCGACACAAGATCACCTTTATCATACCTTGGGGCACCTTTGAGTATCTAAGAATGCCGTTTGGTTTATTGAATGCAGGTGCCACTTTTCAGAGAGCCACGGACTATGCCTTCAAGGAGTTAATTCATAAGATTATTGAAATCTATCAAGATGACTTAACAGCATTTTCAATAGAAATATCAAACCATATAAGTCATCTAAGGCAAGTTTTTTGAAAAATGTCGTAAATACGGCATCTCCCTTAATCCAGCCAACTCAGTATTAGGTGTTGATGAAGGTAAGCTATTGGGTCACATCATTTCCAAAGATGGGGTTAAGATAGATCTAGAAAGAATTGAAGATATAAAGAAAGTCCCCATACCCCAAAATGTAAAATCCCTTTAGTCATTCAATGGCCAGATTAATTTCTTTAGGAGGTTCATTCCCAACTTAGCTTAACCAATGAAACCATTGCATAAATTATTAAAAAAGGATGCTAAGTTTGAAAGTACAAGTGAAGGAAGAGAAGATTTTAAAAGTCTCAAGGATGCCATTGCTAAATCGCTAGTCTTAATAAGCCCGGATTATTCTAAGGATTTCTAAATATTTTCTTTTGCATCCGAAGATACAATTGCAGGGGTCCTGCTCCAAAAGAACAATGAAGGGCAGGAGAAACCCATCGCATTCATGAGCAGAGCTTTGCAAAATTCAGAGTTTATACTATCATGGAGAAGCAAGCTTATGAGCTAGTGGAATCCGTCAAACATTTCATAGTTTATGTCGGGTATTCAAAGATTGTGGGGTATGTTCCTCACTCAGTTGTTAAAGACATCTTGTCTCAACAAGCTTGTTTAGGGATAAGAGGAAAGTGGGTTTCCAAGATTTAGGAGTATGACTTAGAAATTAAACCCATTAAGTTAATCAAAGGGAAAGGATTAGCAAAGATGTTGACTCAGGGAAATGAGCAAGCTTTAGGGATGGTATGCCAAAACAATGATCCAACGCCAGTTAGGTCAGCATATCTTCAGCGTTTAGAGCAACATCGGTGGTATGCGGATATAATATTTTTTCCTAAAAAACCTTACTTGCCCAGATCATCTAGTTGGCCATAAGAGAAGGGCGTTAAGGTTAAAATCCACCAAGCATTGTATCACTCAAGATGGATTGGGTTGGAAGAACCCTAATGGGATAATACTTAGGTGTGTTGATGAGCCATATTCTAAAAATATATTAGCTGAGTTCCATTCAATATTTTGTGGAGGGCACTTTGCAACGGACACGACATCCCACAAAATTCTTAGAACATGTTACTATTGGCCTGATTTGTTCATAGATGTTCACAAGTTTGTTATTTGTTGCCCCAAGTGTCAGTTGTTCACTGGAAAGCAAAAGCTGGCAGCCTTGCCTCTTCATCCAGTAGTGGTTCAAGCCCCTTTCCAGCAGTGGGGTCTTGAATTTATTGGTCAGTTTAAGGAAAATTCGAGTAATGGTCACATGGAGCCTTACTGCAACCGATTATTTCACCGAGTGGGTAGAGGTCATACCCACCAAAGCAGCAATCGACAAGTTAGTCATTAATTTCCTTGAAGATAAAATAATTACAAGATTCGATGTGCCTGCTAAAATGATAGTTGATAATGCCAAAGCCTTCAGCTCAATGGATCTTTCATATTTTTGTTTCAAATATGGCATTACCATATCCCACTCTTCAAATTATTATCCCCAAGGAAATGGTCTAGCAGAATCAAGTAATAAGAATTTAATGACCATCATTAAGAGAATGGTGGGGGATAATAAAAGGTATTGGGATAGCAAAATCAAGTTTGCACTTTGGGCTGATAGAATAACTAAGAAAAGTGCAACGGGAAAGAACCCCTTTGAGTTAGTATATGGCCTAGATGTCACCTTTCCAGTTCACCTTAAGCTTCCAGTGTATCAGTTGCTTCAAGCTTTCAATTCAGATCAGGATGCAATTCAGAATAGAATAAATCAGTTGATTGAGTTGGATGAGAATAGGAGAAAGGCAGTAGACCAAAGTCTCAGAAATCAAGATAAAGTAAAGAGGACTTTTGACAAGTCTTCCAGACAAAGAGCCCTTCAGAGAGGTGATACAGTTTTGTTATGGGATAAGCACAAAGAAAAGCCAGGGAAACATGGCAAATTTGACATCCTTTGGATGGGGCCTTACATCATCCATGACTTGGTTGGTGCCAATTAATTTTATCTCAGCAACATGGATGGAGAGAAGTTGACTTTGCCAGTAAATGGGCAGCTTATAAAGTTGCTCTTCAACGACATTATCTGATGCCTATGGGGGCATCTTCTATATCATAACATTTTCTAACCCTTTCCCCTGTACTTTATTTTTCTGTATATTAGCTATGTATATTTGATTATTGTTGTAAAACAGTTTTGTACATTAGTTATGCAACATGTGTTTCATTTGGTGATTTTATATATCCATGTGATTGACATAATTATGGTTTTGTGCAAAAACCAGAGATTCCAGAAATCTTGCATGTTCTCCTTCCTTAAAGTTTAGATCAATCACATGTCCCGCAGTTGGAGCCAGATGTTACCACCTAAGTTGTACTTATTTGGATTTCTCAGTTCAGCCACCAAGAGATTGAACAACTTACTTGTTCATTATCAGAGTTCAGAAGCCCATCGTGCCATTTTTTGGCCCAAATTTTACTTTTTCGCATGTTCATACCCCACGGGGAATTGCAATAAATGAATTAGCATGATGAACTTATGTAAAAGATTTGGCTTTCTTAGGACTTAGCCATCAATACATTACTCCAGAGTGTTTTTTCCTTGATAATTATATATCATTTTTTTAACGACTTATAATTTTCGAATTTTTCACTCAATCCTTCAAAGCTGGAGTAATAGGATTGGTGGTTAGGCCTTAGGAGGTTATTAAAACATAAGTTTCAATGTATATTACCATGCTAGTCATTATTTTTCAGTCATATGAACAAGTTCTAAGTCCCCCCTAGGTGTTTTTAATTTTTCGTTAATTTTTTATTTTTTCGTAAAAAGCAGCCCGTTTTAATTGCAAAAATTCACTAAGTCATAAAAGTGGTACTAGGAAGTGATTTTTTCCATGGGGGTGCTCATTTTCTAACCCAGAGCACCCACTTTACCCATAGTCCCACTTAAAAATTAAAATTAGTGATTATTTATCACTTATTTTTAATTTTTCTCGAAAAGTGAATAAAAGAGGCCAAAAAATGGATAAAATAAAAAAAAAAATCAGTAGCTCATAAAAGCAAAGAAACATGTCGGAAACATGTTTTTTGAGTTGGCAAAGCAAAGTGGCAACAACAAAAGAGTTTCTGAAGACTTAATCTTGCTATTCTCATACAAATCAAAGCAAGTTGATGTTTCTCAAGGAAGGCACATCACTAAATATATAAAGCTTATTTTTGAGTTAAGTTTTAGAAGAAAGCTGATTTACCTTGGTGGCGCCCACTCATCCAACTCATACTTAGCTAGCAAGCTGATCCTTATCTCTTCCTTTGAGCTAATGCACCCTCCTGGGCTGGTTTCTTCTATTTAAGCAAGCAAGTTTGCCTCATTTTCAAATGGAAGGTCGAACTTATGCTTATGCTCTTTGTAATATTCTTGAAATATTTTTATTGAATAAAGGCTTTGGAGGCAAGAACTGTGTGGCTTTTCATGTGTGTGGATAGTTGATGCTTAGCAAGCTTATGAGGTAACTTGTTTAGTTTACATACTTGTGTTTGTTGTGGTTATAATTGGCCTTTGAAGGGGAGCTACCTCCCAGTAGGATAAGAGTAATATTTGTTTATCTACCTCTTAATGTTTAGTTGTTTAAGATACTTTAGAGATGCATGTTATTTTTGCTTAAATACATGTTTTTTGAGCTGCTTTTGCAATTAACATCGGTGCTTTTAACCATCTTGTGCAAGTGTTGTGAAGTATTGTAGGTTGTCTAAGTTTGGAGAACAGGTTGAGCATGTTAGCATCCTCCTTTCTCCGAGCATATTTTGAAACAAGCGTAGTCCCTTCGAGTCCCACTACAGAAACTACATTGCCCAAGTTCAAGGGCTTGATATTTTTCTAAAGAAATATCTCAGTTAGTTTATGCGTAGTTGATCAGCTTAGTGCATTTTAATAAAGATCATAAGCTAATCTGATTTTATTATGCATTCATAAGTTAGGTCTGATTTTGGTTATAAACGACTCATTTTATAAGATCTAACTCTTAAAAAATCAAGTGCTTACATTAAATATTTTTTATCTTTCAAAGTACTTGAATAGTATGCTAAAAAATTTATGCTTTAATTGATTAATTCAACATATTCGGCATACCTTTGTTGGTTGTTTTGCAGCTCTTAGTGAACATGTAAAGAGAAATGCTGGCGAAATTTTGATTTATCAAACCGTCTGGGAACCCTCCTTTCTCTATACATTTTCTTCGGGCATTTTCAAAGCCTCGAAAATTGTAAACATGTAGTTCTTGAAGTTATAAAAAAACACAAGTATTCCTTATTGTAATAAGTATATAAAAAAATATAAGCAAGTGGGCTACCTAGCGCCCACATCCCATCCCCCCTAGGGGGATTTGCGTCTCTTTATCGTGGCATGAATTTTTCTTTAAAAAAAATTATTTGCTTTAGATTAATCTAATTAAAGATAAAATTAATCATTTGTGGATCTCGACCCAACATCGGACTACAAACTCATTCAGGACATAGTTTTTATTTTATGCAAACACTAGCACACACAACCGTATCCTTTTAGTATTCACATTTCTTTCTTAGATTAAATCACTCTAGCACTCATTGCACTTAGTTAGTTGCAATTATTATTATTTCATTTCCGTTTAATAATAATTGAACCTTGGCTTGTGTCCTCAATTATGCTCTTGTGACCATCGGAGACTCGTCTGAGCTTTGGTTAACAATCAGAAAGGGGTAGTAGCGGCTAGTTAATAGGACAATCCACTAAAGTTTATTTTCAAGAACCCGGGAGGTCGCATAGATCTTACCATAGAGTCAAGGGGATGCTTTAAGCAGATTATGCCTCGCCCTGTTGGACCCTTGGTAATGTTGGTATTGCGCTCAGTTCGAAGAGATAAATTCTTTGTGGGCCAAACCTTAGAGTGGTTTCTTTTCAGCACTATACTTTGAATTGCAATCTCCAAATTAACCCACTCCTTTAATCAACTCATCATAACAAACTACAACTGACCAACGAGACACTTGCAAAACATTCCCGTTACAGCACTATTTATCTTTCCCTACACTGGTCTACTTGCATCGAATCTTGTTTATTTTAAGTAAATTCATGCGTGCAATGGGATATTTTTATATATGTTGTTGAAGTTATTCATGTGATATTTGCAAATCTCAATTCAATATAGTTTATTTCAAACTCCTAGATTAATTTTTTTCATAACTTAGCTTAACAACCTTAGTTATTTTATTAGGGATCACCGCTCTTGGAATCTCTAGGAGTTGGCCTAGACGGATGAGTCAAGTTTCAAGTGACAATGCTTGACTCGTTACTTTCTCCCAAGGATGCACCCAGTGGCTTGAGTATTTCTGCCACGTTACTAGAGGTGCGTATTAGGCGGAAACAATACCCATAACTTCATTAATTGCAAACTTGCCAAACTTCTCAATTGCTTTGTATATCCAATACTAGAATTTCAATGTAATGATTGCAGATAGAGGTACCATAAATTGTTTAGGGAAGCGGCCATAGCATTAAGCTTACTATGGGGGATTATTTATTGGATAGTCTGATGATTGCAATCCAAATGGGTGGTGTTGATGTTGTTCTAGGGGTCCAATGGCTATAATCATTGGGAACAATGGATCTTAATTTTCAGGGACTTTTCATGAAAATATCTTCAAAGGGAAAGGAAACTGAACCCAGAGGTATTCCAGGGAAACCCTCTAAAGTTATAAGCTCTAACAGCATGACAAAATTGCTAAAAAATGGGCAACATGGAGTAATTTCACAATTGTTCTCACTAGAAGTTCAAGCATCTATACTACATATTCCATTGGATCTCCACCAAGTTATTAACAATCATTCCAAGGTATTTAGAGAGATGTTTAAAGGTCTTCCACCCACTTGATATCATGACCATTTGATTCACTTGCAACCAGGAAGTGTCCCACCTAACATCAAATAGTATAGGTGCCCATATGCACAAAAGAATGAGATTGAAAATATGGTTTAAGAAATGTTATATGTGGGCATCATTCAACCTAGTCAAAGTGTTTTCTTTGCACTAGTGGTGATGGTTCGCAAAAATGAAGGTTAATGGCTTATGTGTCCACATTATAGAGAGCTCAATAAAATGACCATTAAAGATAAGTTTCCAATTCATGTCATTGATGAATTATAGAGAAAAATGTCTTAACCAACTTGGATCTTCGTTCTGGATATTATCACATTAGAATGAGGAAATAAGACATTCTGAAAACAACCTTAAGAACACATGAAGGTTATTATGAATTTTTGGTCATGCCATTGGACCTTACCAATGCACCTTCCACATTTCAAAGCTTGATGAATTATAATTTTAAACCCTTCCTCGGAAAATTTGTGTTAGTATTTTTTGATGATATACTGACATATATAAAATATTGGGAAGATCAAGTACAACATGTTGACAGGGTCTTAAAAATATTGGAGGAGCACCAATTGTATGCCAAGCCTTCTAAGTGTGCCTTTAGGGTTAAAGAAGTGGAATATTTGGGTCATATTGTATCTAATAAAGGCGTCAAAGTGGACCCTAACAAAATCAATGCTCTCATGGAATGGTCAATTCCTAAAACCTTGAATAATCTTAGAGGATTCTTAGGATTGACAAGATACTACCACAAGTTCGTCAAGAATTATGGTAAAAAAAAGCACCTCTAATAAGGTTATTGAAAAATGACGCATTCTATTGGACTCAAGAAGCAATCAAAGCATTTGAAAAACTTAAAGTGGCTATGTGTACAACTCTTGTATTAACCACACCTCACTTCATAAAAAGCTTTATTGCGGAATGTGATGCCTCAGGGCATGGCATTGGTGCAATTTTAACGCAACGAAGGCCCCTTCCCTTCGAAAGTTGCCAGCTTAAAGGAAAAAAAATTACTCATAAGAGCAAGGAAATGTTGACCATATTGCATGCAATTAAGAAATGGCATCCTTACCTAATAGGAATACACTTTAAGGTAAGAATAGATCATGACAGTCTTAAGTACTTCTTGGAACAACTATTATCTTCATAAGAACAATAAAAATGGGTTACAAAGATGTTAGTTTTTTACTTTGAAATTATCTACAAAAAATGAAAATAGGTGTTGGAAGATGCACATTCAAGAAAAGAACATGACACAGAGGGCTAACTATGTGTTATTTCCATTATGTAATTTGGATAAGTGGAAGAAGCAAGGAAGATCTGAATGGAAAGAGGATCAGAAATCATCCAAGATAATTAAAGAAAAGAGAACCCTAGTTCACTAGATAAATTTGTGTGGAAGAATGGTTCACTATGGTACCAAGATTGCTATATTTATGTAAAAAATTCAACACAAACAGAAGATCCTTTTGGAATTGCACACTTCTCCTATAGGAGGACATTCAAGAGTCTTGAAAACTTAACACGGAATCAATAAGGATTGTTTTCTAGGAAGGTCTTAAAACTAATGTCCAAAATTTTGTGGCAGAATGTTTGGTTTGCTAACAGAACAAATGAGAGACAATCAAGACACCATATCTTCTACATCCATTAGCCATACCAAGTCAACATTGGGAAGAGGTATCAATGGATTTTATCATAGGTCTACCAAAGTTAGAAGGAACACTATCATCATGGTAGTAGTGGATCAACTTACAAAGTATGTTCATTTGTACTCTATTTCTCATCCTTTTGAATCAAGTATAGTAGATGCAACACATGGAAATAGTTCAAAAGCTATATGGAATCCCCAAGATTATTTTAAGTGATAGAGATCCAATTTTCACTAGTAATTTTTGGAAGGAAATATTTTATCTTTTGGGCACTCAGTTGGCTCACAGCTCTTACCATCCTCAATCTAATAGGAAAACTGAGATTGTGAATAAATTCCAAGAGGGGCATCTTTGTTGCTTTGCATCTGATAAACAAACACAATGGATTACATATTTCCTTTAGCAAAATGGTGGTACAATGTATCTCCCCATACTTCATTGAAAATGTCACCATTTATGGCATTTTATGAAAATCATCTGAGTCCTTCCATCACATCATCCTTGAAAGGGAAAGCTAAGGTTCGAGCAATGGAGGATCATATAGAGCACCAACGAGACTTTCTCCAACTATAAGATAATTTGGCTATAAAACAAAATAGGATGAAAAAACATGCAGATCGGCATTGTAGTGAAAGGAAAATTGAAGTGGGAGATTGGGTAATTTTGAGGCTACAACCATACAAATAGATGTCCATCAAGCAACAAAATAAGGACAATAAATTAACGCCCAAGTACTATGCTCCCTGTAAGGTGTTGCAAAGGATTGGAAGTATGGTTTACAAAAATTGGAGTTGCCTTCATCTTCACGTGTACATCTAGTCTTCCATAATTCTTGCATAAAAAAAGGTAACTGGTGTTAAGATCCCAGTCTAGACTATTTTACTAGATATTGATGAAGAAGGAAAACGATACTAGAACCTGAAACAATCCTTGACACAAAGTTCAAGCAACTGCAAAATCGAGCAATTAATGAGCACCTCGTCAAATGGAAGAACTTCCCAATAGAAGAGGCGACATGTGAAGATGAGTTCTTCGTGCAAAAACATTCGTAGTTAATCAAGTGTTGAGGACAACACTTGTTTGAAGAGGAGGGGCATGTTAAGCCCTATATATTGTCACATTACATTTCTATTATTATATCAGTATTGTCTTCATTGGTTGGCTAAGACCTTAATTGTAATTGAATGGTCGACTAGAATTGTATTTACCCTTTGTATCTTATATAGATACCAAGGAGACTTGGTTTTATGATCATCTCATCTTGTCTTGTGCTTTCGATACATTGTATATGGAGGTTGCCCCCTCAAAGAGGCTTCCTATTAATCTCCTTATTTCTTTTCAAGACATTGGGTTACTCTTTTTTTCTACTTTTTTTCTATTTGGGGAATTTGGTGCATAACATGCAAGAAGATTACCTAGGAATCCATGGGAAGTGAATTTCTAGGATCCATGAGTATGATCTAGATATCGGGGCAAAAAAACTTTATGAAAGGACAAATTTGGAAAGGATTTTAGCTTAAGGAAATGAGAAGGTTGTAGGTCTAAATGATCTTGAGATGATTTATGTTGTTCTTGGTGAGCTTGGGCATGTGGATTGGTAAAAGGACAAGCTATTTTTTAAATAATTGTTCATGTCTAGACCAACTCATCGATCATAGGAGGAGAGATTTAAGATTGAAGGTCACATATATTGTTTCATTCACGAAGGTCTATGACGGAGAAAGCCTAATGAGCTAATACTCAGATGTATGACTGAAGAAGAATCAAAGAGGATTACAGAAGAGCTACGTTCAAGGTATTGCAGGGATCATCATGCAACATGCACTAGAGTGCATAAGATATTAATAGTTGGTTACTACTGGCCTACATTGTTTTATGATGCCCATTACTTTATTAGGTGTTCGCAAGAAGGAAACAACTAGAAACATTGCCTTTGCAACCAATTATTTTTTAAGCACATTTTCGACAATCAGGCTTAGATTTCATTAATGAATTTAAAGATAAATCTAGTAATATATTTCAATGGATCTTGGTAGCCACAGACTATTTCACCAGACGGGTTGAGACAATCCACACAAATAGGGAAATCGACAAAATTGTCATAGACTTTCTAGAAGATAATATAATCATGAGATTCAGTGCCCCATCTAAAATTAAGTTGACAATGCCAAAGCATTCAGTGCAATGAAATTATCAACCTTTTTCTTCAATTATGGCATTGTCTTGTCCAACTCATTTAACTACTACTTATAGTAGAATGGTTTAGACGAATCCAATTATAAGAATTTGTTGATGATCATTAGGAAAATTGTGGGTAATAATAAGAAGAGTTGGTACAAGAGATTAAAGTATGCTCTATGGGTTGATAGAATCACAAGGAAACTCACTTCAGGTAAAAATCCATTTGAATTTGTGCATGGGATAGAAGTTAAATTGGTTATTCATTTAAAGATACCAGTATACCAATTGTTACAACATTTCACAACTAATCATGAAGCAGTTCAGGTAGGAGCTGATCAACTTGTAGAGCTTGAAGAGACTCGAAGGGGTGCATTTGGTCAACTAGTCGGGGGTAAAGAGAAGGCCAAATGAGCATTTAACGAGAGAGCCTGACAAAGGACGCTTGAAAGAGGGGATATTGTCCTAATGTGGAACAAAAAGAAAGAGAGTTCGAGAAAGCACAATAAATTTGATAGATTATGGTTGGGTCCTTTCAACATTGACGATAAATCTAGAATGAATTGTTTCTATCTTAATGACTCGAACAAAGAAAATTTATCGCTGCCAATGAACACGCAAATCTTGATGCTCTACTTTTCAGATAGCATCTAGTTCCATTTGGTATATATAGAATAGGATGAATAAGTTTGTATGAGCAATAGATTATAGTTGTTTTATTCCATTGCATTGTTGAACATTTGGCTCCACCTTGGTTCTAAAGCCATTTTAGATATCGTGCATCATAGTATGTATTTGTATTTTATTGCTTTTAGTTTTATTATGTGGTTTACCGAGGTGAGAATCTTATCCGATCATGTGGATATAATCTCCTTTCCATGTTGAGTTTTATCATGTGGTGACGAAGATTTATGAGTTCTCACGTTCTCTTCCATAGTTCATGTCCCCGTGTAACTTGGAGCCAGTTGTTACAATGTCATTTATGCTCGAGACCTGATTTTGTGATCTGGTCCTTAATTCAAGAGATCAAAGGGAATGTACCATTGAATTCAGGTAGGTTTAGAGTAGGCACTAAAGTTCACATAGTAAGGAATCATACTGCTTAGACATTCTACATGAAGAATCTCCCAAAATGAACCATAACAAGTTTTATATACTCGAAAATTTGAAAGTTGAGAAGGGAAATGAAGAGGGAGAGAAAGAAGAGATAAAATCTGAAAAAATGAATGGTATTTCAAATTCTCGTGTGGAGTCAGAGAAATTTGTTCTAGTGGAAGCTAAAGTTGAAGAAGAAGAGGAAGAAGAGGCAAAAGATGAGGAAGCAGAGAATTAGGAAGAGGAGGAAGTGTGGTTCTCCCATTCACAAGAAAATTTGGTATCTCTTTCTTTTGCCAAGGATTTGAAGAAAGGCCATCGTCCCTCCCCTCCTCTCACATGAGGAAGGAAATCAAGCTAGGAAAAAAGAGAAAAAGGGAACTTCTGGAGGTCTCAAGCAACCATAACTACTTTCTTGTTAAGCTAACTCCCTGAGGTGGTAATTATGTATTGTTTTTGTGCTTTATTAAGCAGATTTATTCATGTACTGAAGAATTTGTAAGAAAATGCAGTGGAAAAATAAAGTGGTGGATTCACTCATCCCACTTCCTTGAAGGGACGAAGTATAATCTATTAGTCGCAATCTAGTTTTTGAAATTTTGTACTTTCCCGCTATTTGGCTAGACCGTAGTCTTTTTATATCAATACAATTCTACCCATTCTTGTTATAAAAATAATAATAATAATAAAAACAAGTCCATAAACTCTTGTACACTTATCATATAATCCTAGACTTAGTGAAGATAGGGAATCCCCCCTTGTGTTGGTTACTAGCCATCCTAAAGTGAGGGAAGAGGGTGCTAAGTTGACAATGATAACTCTTCCAAGTTCCACTTGAGGTTTCATTGAGGAATTTGCACTTTAGGTGACAATTTAAGTGATAACACACCCAACACCCTATTCTTTTCAAAATCCAATCAAGTGACAACTTGAGGCAATGTTTAACCCACTATATCTATGTCTTTCACTTAATACCAACAATCAAAGTAATGCGTTGTTGTATAAAGAACTCTCCCATCTTCAATAAAAACTCAATAATGGTGGTTACTAGATGGTCAAGTGATTGAGAACACATTGTTTGAATGCATGTGGATTGATACGCTAACCATGTGATCATGTCAATGGTGTGTGCAAAGCTCAAGTAGCATTAGAATGATCACCCCATAAGCTACAAGTGATTGGGTACAATGCCTCCATACTCTTATTCAACTAATACACCAATCAACTAAGTGTATCTCTTCAGCTCAAATAAAGAGAAAAATGGCTTTAGCAACATATCACTCAAACATTGTTTATGCTTTGTACATATTCTTTGACCATTCTTTAACTAGAAGGAAAACCAATCGATATGCGAGTGTCCAATTGCATTTCACCCTCTCCTTAACCTGGCTGCCCAACAGTGTGTAGCAAGGTCTCCATAGTGATTTTTTGCATTAATTTATGGGCAGTTGCAAGGTTACATCAACAATCGGTATGATTGTGGAAAAGGATTCTAATTGAGAGCATGAGACCCAGATCCCTTTTGGTGTGCTCTATAAACAAGGTGACTCACTCCCACGAACTGTCGATAGATCATTGGTTGGTAATTCCTTACGCCACATGGATCAATGGGTTATGACGAAGGGAAAAAACTGATTTCAATTGTTTAATTCTCTTGTAACATCCAATATAAAATGCACTTGCAACAATAAAACTCCACAATGGAAGTGTACGACCCACACAATTTTCCCAACGTTTGAGGAATAAGAGGGTTGCTAAATACAAGACTCTAAGGTTAGAAATTAGCTAGAGAAATGCAACAAAACTATTTTCATAGCGATTGATCTCATCAAAGAAATTAGATGGACGATCTGGGTTTGTAGACTGTTGGATTTCATTAATGTTATTGTTATCACACAAGTTGTAGTTGTCCCTATAAGTATCTCATCCGGGACGGTAGAGGAGATAGACAACTAAAGAGGTGACCCAATAGATGCCACGATTCCCAATGGAAGCTGGGAGTCACGATAACCGAGGCACTCTTCGCTTTAGATCTAGACAAAATAAGACCAAGGGGGAGACCCTATAGCCAATCAAAGATGGTTAGCCAAAGCAAAGGTTTCTAGGGAAGTGTGTAAATTGAGTTACGGAAACCAATGCAAGCTTCGGTGGACCCAAGAGTTAATGATGTGGTTGAAGAGGCTTAAGAAGTGACAAGTGTTTCAACCAGTGAATGAGTTAGGCCACCTAGGGAGATTGAAGAGATAAATCTAGTACCATGAAAATACACAAGTGGGACCCACTTCCTTAAAATATGGAAATGGCTCAAATGGGACCCACAAGGTGAAGTTAGGGGTGGTATGGCACTAAGGGGTGTTTGAAGATGTGGATCTATGGATCCAAGGTAGATTAGGCAACACCCACATATGGGATCTAACACATGACACAATCCCCAAGGAGTGCGAATTGACCCAAGGAGACTAATGCCTTGAAATGGAGGGGTAAATGGAGTCCAAAGTATGCCAAAATGTAGATCGGGATAGTTAAGGCAATTATCAAAGTGGGTTTTAAGTGGCATGCCCCAAGGTAGGCTAGATCTCCATAGATCTAAGGTTGAAAATGCAACACTCAATGACCCAAGTGGGGCACAACCCTCAAAATGAGGAATGGGGCCCACAAGGCAAAAATCAAAGAAGTGAAGCACTAGGGGTAGGTTATCAAGCGAGAGGAGTGCAAATCAAGTGGGATCTCACCTACCCATGTCTTGGAACTAACCCAACTAGCTTCTCCCAAGGGGTGCGAATTGCCTTCAAGAGGGCTAGGTGCCTTGGAAAGTGTGTCAAATGGAACTCAATCACCACCAAAGTATAGATTCGAATTGTCGTGGATGCTATAGAGATGGGTTTTCAATATCTTTCCAAAAGTCAAGCTAGATCCAAGTAGATCTAAGAAAAAAAAATGAGGGTTTTGATTTTAAAGGAGTTTTTGACCAATAGGATGGATAGCAAGCGAAATCAATACGTACCTTGTAAATCTTACCTCAAAAGCTTGCGGCCTCTTAGCATATGGAGAATTCTTGCCCTAGTTACAATTCCAAGCTTGATCCAAGTGTCCTCAACCAAAATCGTCCAATCCCTAGGAGGAGAGATGTCCCATGAAAACTTGTAAATCAAACTACATCAAGTTAGATTTGATCCACAAATCCATAATATCTAAGCATGTCATATCAAATAAGCAATCAATGGACAAAGCACAATTGAAAAACTCCCTCAAGATGAAGACGTCTTTCCCATGGGGGATGTGAGCAACCCCTGCAATCTTCCCACAAAGAAAGTCGTTGAGCTAGCTTCAAGCAATTCGGCCTCCCTTCAATTGATGTCGATTTCACCTGTAGAAGCAAAGAATGTCTAGAAACAAGATGCAAGAACATATACAAGAGTAACCCAATCAAAGCCAAGAAGTAGATCTCCAAAATATTATTTTCATTCCAAGTTTTCCAGAGCCCAAAGGTGCTTTTACAATAGGGGGTCTCCTCCTTATATAGGATAATAAAGACCAAAACCCCAGATCTCAAAACTACTTTACAATACAACAAGATGAGTGGTTGAGATTAAAAGATCTCATAATCTAATCAATTGCTAAGATGAGCCAACATAACATATCACATGGATCACTCAAAATAGGGGTGACGTCATAGCTAAGAGAGACAACGTGAGGGTGACGTCATCACTAGGAGGGGGTTAAGACACATGGGCCCACCTCATATGACTAGGACATGACTCAATAAGCTCATGGTGGGGCTAGGAGGTATCAATCCTTGCTAGCTCATCCGCATGGCACAATAATATAAAATAATATGTCCAAATAATACAAATGATCAAATCATGTCCTCAAAATCTGAGAGAGACATGCAGTAAATGGCCACCTGTGGCCTCTGTGGACTCCAGTGACTGATGATAACTGGCTGGAAGATGGGGGGTTCACCCTGGAATACCTCTGTGAAGACCAAGTGCCAAAACCTTGCCTCAATTGCCCAAATCGAATTCCTCAATGACCCTTTTATTCCATTTTTAATCTGCCTCGGTAACTGTGAAGCTGCTGAAACTGCCACCTAGGGTGCCTGCGCTGTCAAACTGAGCCCACCAGAATCTCCAGAAGGGGGCTATAATGGTAAAATCGAGTGGTTGGACCACCCCCTCCTCATACAGCGCCCTAAGTGAACTAGCCTCTCATGGCCCCTGCTGGACAGGCTGGGAAAACAGCCCCAAATCTGGTCAACAAGTGGATAACTGCATCTATCACTGTCAGAAGTGCCCGGAACTGAATGATAAATGTCCCATTGGATCCAGAAGACCCAAAACTACTAAGAATGTGTACGCATACACCATGGGTTGCCTCAATGGGCCAACTGTAGGGTCCACCATATATGGACAGTGCATAATCTGATGATCTGAAATAATAATAACACCTGTTGAACTGCATCAATCACCATCTGAGTCATATGTCCACCATATAGTAGCAATAACAATAGTATGTGGGACTATAAGTCATCATCAAATAAGCATACATGGCCCACATCATCACGGATCCCAAGAATGACCATAGTCAAACTAGGTTTGACTAGGTCAATATATAACCAAGGACAAATCATATCAATAGACTAAGACATGTTCCTCTAATCATACTGACAGCTTAACTTAAAGCATAAACATCATTCAGTGGCATTTATCATGTTTACATATTTCATTGTTATTTATGTTTACTTGCACAGTAGCTTAAATGACAGACTCACCATTGGACATGGTCTAACTGCTAACTTAGGATGGAGGCTAAGAATCAAGGCTGGGAAAAATGGATGACTTGCCTAAACTCAACTAGATGACACTTTGGACTGGGAGAAGGGGAAGCTACACTCTGTGCCGGATAAATAACACGGGGAAGGGTTGTGCCTCACAAATGGGTGTAAGTTGTTTAGAGAGTGCTTATTCAACTTAAGCATCATGTCTACATCAAGCTGATCCAAGTTTATTAGGATCATTCAATTTCATTTCATGGCATTTTTGGCCTACATAACCCTTCGGATTTCAGATGTGCTAAGAAACACAACTAATTGCAGCTTGCATCTAGGGCATGTTTATACATTTACAAGGTCAGCAATAATAGATGTAACTTTTGAGTAACTATTGCTTTTTGGACCTTTTTATACTCTTCGAGGAGTATTTTAGCAGTTCATCGCTCTTGCCCTTTACTCACGTGTGTTTAAAAACACATTCTAGAGTTTACAATTTCCATGGGCGAATTTATAAATATTTCCAATAGGTAGTACATGAGCTTTTAGTTTTAGCCAACAACATCTCAAGTGACCAGGGGGACTTCAACCAGTGCCAAACATCGAAACAACCGACCAGAATGATTTAGGCCTACAATCCAACTCACCAAAGGCAAGTTCTGTCACCAACTCAGAGTCGAGACACTAAACAAACATGGATGAGATCCAACGCAAAGGTAGTAAATAGGGAAGTCCTCGGTATCAAAAAGTCAAGAGAGACAAGTCAAAGGTGAAAGCCAAATCGGGAAGGTCATGGATGGATGGATTCAAATGAATGTGGTGCCTAGGCTAGCAGACAAGAATGTCAAGGAAAACCATATATATGCTCATAGGAGGATAATACAACCAATGAGTTTTGTCAGAAAACCTAAGTGTGCAAGTAATATGTCCATTTTACAATTTATGACATCATTAAGATAGTTCATTTCATTTCAAATAGTTTGCCACATCATGAAACATATACTAAGCTAATGCTGTGAAGATGACTAAAACAACAAGATAATAATCCATAGTCAGTAATCAGAAGTCCATAGGCTATATAACATCATAACAATAAGCATCCAAAATCATATGAAACACTGTTGCAATAACATCACTGGGAACTGAACTGAAACTGTATGGAATAAAGAGTCACATCGGTCATCATATCTGAACTCTCAAGGCTCAGCCTTGGCACAAGGTCTAACAAAAATCTGATATACAATACTGCTCTGATCATGAGTGATCTCAAAACACAAGCTCATCATAGCCAAGCTCTGAATAATCCAAGCTCTGAAATGTGCAAATATCTGCTAAGCAAGAATAGTAGCCCTGCTCCTATAGTGTGATAACAGTTATATAAAAGAACGAATTGTTGCATGTGTACATATGTGTGGCAATAGCGTTGCCCCAATCAATATACAGATGCTGGGCATTTAAAAGAAGGACAAAACAATCCCGACAATTGCTTATTGCTCATCCCTCATAATAGAGACATAAATCGATTAAGTTCCAATGGCAAACAATTATTGTTGATGCTAGTTATGAGAACAACCAAATCTTCATTGACTAGAGATTGCCATCAAATTAACCAAAAAAGGCACTAACCACAATTTATTGTGTGTAATTTATCACATTTAACAAGCGCAGGCAATGGAGCATGGCTTTGAGCTATGCACTCACACAAAATAAAATACACAACAACAAACACAATGAACACAAAGATTTATCTTGGAAATCCAAATGAGAAAACCAACATCAAATGGTTGCTCAATGTTCATTTCGACAATCTCAAGTTACAATGCAACTCATGGTTCTATGGCCATTCAACAATTTAGACAATTAAGCTTTTGTGCATCCTCGCCTCTTGACTAGCAAAAACACCTTTGTCAATACCATGACAAGAAAATATAGGCAAAGATAGAGGTAATGGGAAGGCCAAAAGACCTTTCCCATTCCCAACTCTCTTCTCTTCTATTTTAATTTTTATTTTTCATATAATTCCTTTTTCTCTTTTGTCTCATTTAATTTGTTATTGCTTGCATTGTCTTTTATTATTTCAACCATCATTAATTGTTGAATTGTGTTTGTGTACTAAGCTTTACAAACCATTCATTTTGTTCGGATCAATCATAATCCGTGTACCATTGCACACTTAGAGTTTAATGGAGGTCAACTTCTTCAATTGGTTTTTTTATGGATTCAAGCACAAGTGGGATAATGGTGAAGTTTAATGGACAAGCGACCTTTCATTTTTCCTAAAGCCCTGTTGATTTTCAACCCATGCCTAATTTGGGAGGGGCCACTTTCGGTTGGGAATTAGAATGCATAGTATCCTACGATGTATTCTCATTCATCCCTCCCCTCATTCATCCCTCCCCTTCAATCTAGCTTCAGTTTGAAGGTGCTCTCTCACATTCCAATGGTAATTTGGAAATGACCCCTTTCATCCTAGGTAGAAATCGAGATTAGTTGTAGTGATTTTGTGTAATTGTCTAGTTTTAGCTTGTTCCTCTATATTTTGGAGTTTCAAGTGGGTCTTAGTGTGGGCTGAAGGTGCAAAAAAAGGAAAATGGACCTACAATGTATTCTCATTCATCCCTCCCCTTCAATCTAGCTTCAATTTGAAGGTGCCCTCTCACATTCCGATGGTAATTTGGAAACCCCTTTCAGCCTAGGTAGAAATGGAGATTAGTTGTAGTGATTTTGTATAATTGTCTAGTTTTAGCTTGTTCCTCTATGTTTTATAGTACCAAGTTGGTGTGGAGTTTCAAGTGGGTCTTAGTGTGGGCTGAAGGTGCAAAAATAGGAAAATGGAGCTAGGCCCTTTTCGATATCTCTGGAGTCTATATAGTATGGAAAACCATATTCATCCAAGGCATTGCCCTTTTAGTCAAATCTTAGACATCCATTGTGTCTTCCAAAGACAAGTGGATCTTATAGTAGATAATAGCACCTCCATTTTCTTTGCTACAAGTAAAATTCATGCAAAGGAGGAAATTTACAACAATGGGTGTTGCAATCATAATGGAGACCTTGTTATAGTAGAAGCGACAAATATAAAATTTAGAGACAGTGCAATATGTTATACCATCTAGCTCCATATATGGCAAGGAGTTCTCAGTCAACTCTCTCCAATTACATAATGCCAATAGGCTTAGTCCTCGGGGAAATTAAAGAGGAGTCATTTGTTCACCGGATCCGTAGAGATGTGGATATGGTTGGCATGAGCCAAGATTTCCAACCTTCTTCTATGGAATAAGAGGAATCTCACAGCAAGCATGTTTTTCATTAATCTTAGGTTTTATCATGTTTTGCAAAGTAGGCCTAGTTTTAGGTATCTTTTTCAGGCTTTATACCAATAAAATCTTTTGGACATCCTCTGTAAAGAATAGCATTGTATTTTTTGTAGTCAATTTTCAAGTTTTTGGAAAAGTTTGTAATCATACACCAGGACAGTCCCACTTCTTTTTGTATTATTATGATGTCCAGTGAGGCTGTAGCTGCTTTCTAATACAAAATTTAACTATTTTTGTTAAAAACTAACTCTCTAAAAGATAGATAGAATCATTTGAGAGTGATAGTTTCAGCTGCAAGTTACCTACATTTATAGATTAAATGGTAGAAACACTAACTATAAATAATTATGAATAAACTAAACAATTAAACTCCTAGACCTACAAATTCTTTGAGCCGAAGGAAATTTTCCATTCCCAATTGAATTATATATGAATATGAATGCTTCTACTTTCATTTGAAAATTGAAATACAAGTTGTAAATGCCTACAAATTGCATTCGAGATGTCTTTGTTTTGAGTTTTTCATCAGCCCATGGCCATAGAAGTCAACTTTGCTAAGCAAGATTTGAAATTAATCTAGGACATTCGCAGGGAGCATAACACTTATGCCCATCTTCTATTGATATATGTGCCAAATCCTTATGGAAATGAATCTAGAAGGTCATGTTCCACACTGCATCAAAAGATTTAGATGTTGAACAATGTTGCTACAAGGCCAGGTATGTTCCACACTGCATCAAAAGATTTAGATGTTGAACAATGTTGCTACAAGGCCAGGTCATGTTCCACACTGCATCAAAAGATTTAGATGTTGAACAATGTTGCTACAAGGCCATCAAAACTCTTTCCTCATTGGACTTTGTACACGTGTGCAAATTATGAAAATTAATCATCTAATCAAGGCTAAGATTATAATGGCATGTATTCATGACCCCTTTCCAAATAACAAAATCCAAAGTGAAGAGGCAAACATTCGTGGATTTCCTTCATTTTAGAAGCTAGCCCTATGATCCATAAATTGGGTTCCTAGAACATAAAGAATTCTTGTAGAAGAAAGCAGTTTCCAGAGAAAGAGGCAAATGCAAGGAGACCAATGAGACTACACCCAATATTCTAGTGCACAAGTCTCTTTTCCACATACAATTTGAATATTGTTTGGGTATGGTGTATAAATGTCCAAATGGCTTTTTCTCATGCCATATATGACAAATCCTATAAATGAAAACACAATGCATGATCCATCATCCAGTTGTCTCCTCGATATGAGAAAACAAATGAACCATCTAGCGCCTCTTGTTGAAGGTGTTTCAAAGCATTTGCTTCCTAGAGTGAAGATATAGGAAGCATAGAGGATTTGTACGCTCATTTACACTACTCCTGCAAGCCTCTTTCATCAATTGGGATTTATCATTCATCTCATGTTTAAATTAGTGTAAATGAGCTTACAAATCTACATGAGATGAATGAGGCGATATACCACCTTTGTAGATTTGTAGATTTGTAAGCTCATTTAATCTTTGTAGATTGAAGTAGAGTTGTAATCTTTGTAGAACAATAGTTTTTGGGGGGATTTAGTCACTTAAAATACCACCTTGCCAAAATCCCAAAGCATGAAGTGGATATTTTATCTGCCTCTACCCCAGAAATTGTCCATACTGCAAATCAATCCATCCTTGATATGATTAAGAAGACAGAACAAAAGGAAGAATTGAGGATTGAGCTTGCAGATAAATCTATAAGAAACATGGGAACCACAAGCTACTCAGGGGTGGGGGAAACCAAGGTTACTTGGGAGCGGGAGCGAAAGCAAGAAGCGGGAGCAAAAAGCAAAATTTTCAAAAGCTTTCGGTTTGGAAGCGTTTTTTATCAAAATTCAAACAATTATACACAAATATGCAAAGTTTCTCATGTATATAGCAAGTAAGAGTGCATACAACCAAAATAGCACTCAGTGCAATCCATATTTGAACCAAAGTACATCAATAAATAGGCTATAAACTATAGATTCTTCAAAAACTAGTTTTGAGACCACCAACATCAATCTGAACAATCGGCACCACCAACATCAAGGTACATAGAGGGGATGTTGTGTTTAATTAAATGCCAATCCCATACCCTCATACAATAGAATCTAGTGGAAACATTGCAATCCCGAAATCCTAAAAACTATTAACCCTGTTGAATTTTGAATGGGATAAAAAATTCTACTTTTTTCATTTGAAGTCCAATGAGGTTGGAACCACTCTCAAACATTCTGAAACAATTAATGGTAATGTTAAAAATTTAAGTAAATGTTGACATTCTCCTCTTTTTACTTTAAGAATTTAATATTACCATTTAATGCTACTAATGATTACTAAGGTTAGGTTTTTTGCAATTAGAGTAGGCTTTTCCTCCTTTATATAGCATTAATATGGACTTAGGGTTAGTTCACCCCTACCTATCACTTAACTTTTTGGTTTTTTTTAAGAAAATTTGAAAAAAAAGGAGGAAGCTTTTTTTTGCAAGGAAGCAAGCTTCCCCAGCGCTTCCTGGACGCTTCCTTCGGAAGCGAGCTTCGGGAGCGGGGGCGGAGGGGGGAAGCGCTTCCACGCAATATAGGGGGAAACCCAATCATTGGCCACATACAGATTTGGAATAGATTGAGAGTGCATCATAGCCAATGCAACCACCTCCATAGAGACTTCCAACTAGGGGAAGAGGCAGAAGACATCCCACTTCAACTTCAACCTTTTCCCCAACACCCTCCACCTCAGTATTAGCAATGGCATGGGTATCTTCCACCTTAGGATCAACCTCAACACATTCACCTACTACCTACAAAGGAAGTGTGGTGACCTTTTCCCATAAAAGGGGTAGAGGGAATCGTTGATTCCTTAGTGCTTGTAGTATATAGATGCTTCATGATGCTTCATCAAACATCTTATGAGATACATTTTGTTTTGTTTTGATGTGATTTTGTATCATTTTGTCAAGACTTATGACGTCGAGATAGATATATCATATTTCAATATCAATGTGTGATGTACCACTTGACATGAATCATTCTGGGTGTTGAATCAAGCCAAATGAGTAGGATATTATCTCTCTGTAGCCTGGCATCTATTTGGTAAAATGCTTCAAAAATTTAACATTGCTGAACATGATAGCTGTAAGCTATTTTTTCCTAGAAACCATGTATTGACATGTGCATACACATAGATATGTCTGCTATTCAATATAAGTTCTGTACCTTTGCTTTTAATAAGCACCCAATTGGCCTTTCTCAAATTATGTACACTTTGATTAGAGGAATTAATGTACTTGTATGATAGTGTGCTTAGAGCTGAAACATGGGGAGGCAATGAAAACGCAAAAGCAAGAAAGGAAACGGTCACAAGAGGCACAATTATTTGTTGCCTGCACAATCCATCCACTCTTTTATTACAAGGGTGTATATATGAGTCCTACTTGACCCTACATAAAATTGAAGCCATTTCTGAGGAAAGCCGGGCTCTCCTTGATGCAAATGCTACAACAGCCCTTAATGCTTGGTATTCTTGCCAAGCACTGGAAACACAGTGTTCAGTGCAATCAGATAATCGAAGAACTTTCTGTTGCTGTACTTATATTGCTGTCTCACACCAATATTCATTAAAAGTCATTAGCAACGTGCACTAGCACCAGGGAACTTCATTTTGGTCTGTCTGATAGTTGCAGTGCAAGAAAAAAAGAAACTACCTGTGTTTTGTTGAGCATCATAAGAAGAGTGTCTATTACAAAGGAGACTATTATTTCAAGATCACACTGGACAAAAATGGTTTATGGGGATGCATATGCATATGCAATTACATTTATGGCCAGGCAGAATGTGGGCATCTCTTTCCTTGAGGATTTTCAGCATATCCTCCATGCCTTTCTTTACAGAAGTATGTGGTGAGTCCATGACACACTGTGGATTTGGCCTTTGCTTGTTAGACCTGGACACCTTTGTAACAATCAGAAATGCTGCAGATGCTCAATCTCCACAGAGCTCTAATCAAGTTCCTACTGCAGATTGTACTTCAATTCAGACATCTGGAGGTGGGTATCTGAAATCAGGGGATTCTGCAAATGGGTTTCAGATATCAGAATCTAAGTCTAGAGGTTTCAAGAATGTAGAATAATCTAAGTGCTTGTATCTCAAGAATCGGCTTTCTTACGTCCAAAACAGGCTTTTTTGCCTAGCCAATTCGATTGAATTAATTAAAGAACAAAAGAGGAGGAAAAAGAAAAAAAGGTGGTTTCACAACAACAACAACAGAAATATGGCAACCAGCTCCAAATCAACAGCAGAATATGGCAATAATAAATACAGCCAAACAAATGATAGAGGCACCAATCATGCCCACAGGAAAGGCTATCTACTCATAAAAACACTCCAACACCAACTTGTTGAACAAAACCATAGGCAAGGAAGGAGAGAAGTTTGGCCTCCACGATGGCAGACAATCCTCCAACCGACACTATTGAGCCCTGCCCCAGCTATATGCTCCTTGGCATAATCTGGGCCAATCCACCTACTGCACAACCCCCACATAAACCAAAAGCCATGCCCAACATGTGCTGAAACTTCATGATAGATGCACAGTATGTAGGCAACAAAAAACTCAAAGTAAGCCAGAATATGAGAGAGCAAATGCACAACACAAGTATAGAAATATAAAATATAAACTCTAGGCCGCCCCCACTCTAAGTCACCAAGTGAGGTATATATATAGGTTTGTCAAGGAAAAGGTACAAAGGGAGTGGTACCCAAAAGGTATGTGCAATTCAATTAGTGTGGGCAACTATATGCCAAGTGTAAGATGCAAGGAAGATGGCAGCCATCTACTACAGGTATGTGCATTAATAAGCATGGTAGTCATACAAAGTGTAAGGTGCATGGAAGATGGTAGCCAACCACCGAAGGCATGTAAAATACATAAGCATGGGTAGTCATCGACTTGTCACATTACAAGCCCCCCATCTTGTGTATGTCCCAAAACAATCAATCCACATCTAGTGGATAAGCATCTTAGCATATTTTTTAATGTCTTAGAATCTTATCCTATCTTGCATATCGTACCATTTATTTTCATGTTTGTCTTTTTCAAACCATCCCATGATAGGGTGTTTGCACTCAAGCCTCCATTTCAAAAGTGGGATGTCATATAATACAAAAAATTATAAAATATCAAGGTAGAGCCAAATATAACACATGACAAAGTAACAACATATGCCAAATGGGTGTAAAAATGGGATATTACATCATTAGAACACATCCTAAAACCAATTTACTCGAGATTTTAAAGGGTATATACATAATCACTGAATAGATCCTAAAAGTAATGTGCATAACCTTTTGCTCAAGATACTCCTTGCATATGAAGGAGATAAAATTGTGAGATATCGCAAAATTCAATTAAATCAAGCATTCATATGAAAGGTCATGAAGCGTATATTTCAGACTTATCAACTATGGTGATCTTAAGAAAACAGTTCAGTATTCAGTTACCATCTCAGCATACATCAATCTTTGGAGTTTAAGTGCATAGCATGAGATGGAATACTGCTAAAATAGGACATCCAACTTCCAAAAAGCATCTAGTTAAGAGGTACAATGTTGATGAGTTATTTTGGCTTGGGATAAATTTGTGATGAAACTAGAAGGTTGTTCTGTTAGCTCTCAGTTTTACTTCAATCTTAGTCACTGCGTTCGGCGAATTTCATCCTTGAAATTCGAAATTCGCCGAACTTCAACCAAATTCGAACTTGAAGCTGAATTTCAAATTCAAACTTCAAGCCAATCTTGAAGTCGAACCTAAAGGCGAATTTATTTGATAAAATTTTTAAAAGGTGAAGAAAAGACAAAACCTAACCTAAATTCCTAAATTTTTAACAAGATATCATCCTTTTGGAATATAATTATATATGCTAATGTTGGCATGCAATTTTTATTTTATCATATATGTTTAATGAGTGCCTAGAATTTTATTATATATATATATATAGTCTCTCGAACTTAATGTCGAATTTTTGTCGAACTTCAAGGTCGCCGAATTTGAACACAAACTCGAACCAGGTGACTTAGACTTCAATAGATAT